>JAWWEU010000163.1:19935535-19982270 GCA_035583155.1 Acropternis orthonyx
TCCTGTCTGCCTGTCCTTCCCTTTGACAGCACCTTTGCATTGGTTTCCCTGCACATCACCCTTCCCAGATGTTCTTATTTTAGCAAATTATGGCTGGGCAAGGAGAGTCAGTGATTTCAGTCAACAATCTATAATGAGAATTGAAAATATTTAAATCATTTTTGAGAATTAAGAGATTGCTATAATGTTTCTCAGAGACTAAAGTTTAAGTAATTTTGTGATTATGAAATTGAATAATTTATTAGTTCTTAAAGTAATTTGTTTTCACATCTTTCAGTGTCCTTTCTGTAGAGCTGGTTTACAACTTTAAGTTTCAAATGTTGTTTTCAATATCTGTCTTTACAGAAAGATCTGTCTGAGGAAGGGGTAAGTACTTTAAGTACTGCTTTTCCCACATAGAACTACTGCTTCATATAGATATTCAAAATTATATGGAAACATAATTCAAGAAAACTGGTAGCTCAGGAAGTTGGTTAAATATTGAGTCTAATGGGATTGCCATCAAGTTAAACATGCTTTTGTATTTTCAGGACAGAGCTTTAGTTTGCTATCCTAATGTAATTTAATAATGTATTTACAAACTACTAATTTACAAATTCCTAATGTAATTTGCTATCCTAATGTATTTTCCAAGTTAAAAAAGAACAATATGTGAGTATTCAGGTTAGCAAGAATTTGCTGCTACATCTTGGCATATCATCTAACAGACTCCATGGAAAAGACTACACGACACAGAGCTGAATGTAGTGCACTTCTAGCCCTTCATCCTTTTCCTATGTAACAGAGTTTAAAATAGGGAAAGAACTCTAACCATTGCATTTTTCCAGTTTGTCCACACTGTGTCACCCCGACTGCAGACATTGGTAGGTCTGGCTGGCATTTTGAGGGGAATAAAGTTAGCTTTCCTTTTAAAGATGTTAGTGTTATTTAAGGTACACTTATCTCAGACAAAAACTGTTCTCATGAGCAGCTCAAGCAAACTGCTAAATATTATGAGTGCTCTCTTGAAACGTTTTATTTTTCACTCACTTCCTCTGACATGTTGATTTTTCTTCATCAATATAGACGTATTAAGACATTCAATGTTAACCTTGGAAAACATATTGTTACTAATTGGGATATTCAGATAAGAATTATATTTAAACCCTTCACTTCTAGACATCTCCAAGGTGGGCGGAGGTTTAATAAATAACTAAACCAAAAATAAAAACAACATTCCTTATCCCTCCTTCAAAAATAACTCCAGTATCTGTAATAATTCTGCATACTATAATGATGTTTGACTAGGACACATCATGATTGACTTGACAGAAGAGAAAGAAAGATTAGGAAATGTTATAATGGATAGCATTAACTAAATAAAAGTATGCATCCATACATGTTTTGTTTATAGATCAAGCTAGAGCTAAACTGTGGTCTATCCCACATATAGTGGAGTTAAGTAGAAAAG
This sequence comes from Acropternis orthonyx, assembly GCA_035583155.1. NCBI lineage: Eukaryota > Metazoa > Chordata > Aves > Passeriformes > Rhinocryptidae > Acropternis > Acropternis orthonyx. The sequence continues at coordinate 19,936,986 of JAWWEU010000163.1, forward strand.
GAGATGTTTTCCTACCCCATTGTCTTGGCTATGTCCACAGTGCCTAGGAATCAAAACAAACCTATAATAACAGACACAGCTTACTTATGAACTGACCTTGTGAAGAGTTTGGAGGTAAAGTCATTATCAAGATGATTGAAATTTCAGGAATAGGAATGATAAAAAATTTTGGATGGAATGTAGGAGGCCACATTCTGTATGAGTGTTAAACTGACAGTTAAAAGATTTCTGTAAAACATGTGCATATGATTTCTGGTCATTACTGGTGTTACTCAGAGTAGCCATACAGTAACTTACAGGAAATGTCCATGTGTTTTATATATCTTCTGTTAAAATGTTCTGATTTGTACTATTTTCATTCAAAGTGTCCCCAGGTTGCAGCATGTAATTGTGAGAAGGGGGAAAGAGGCCTTCCTGGCCCTCCTGTAAGTAGCTGTCATTTCTTAAATAACTGATATACAGTATAAATCAAGATTTAATTAATTGTTGGCATTTTTAAAAGAAATTATGTGAACCCAAATCCTGAGACAACAAGAGTTCAAGGTTCAATATGTAGTCTTCCATACTTAAATTGCATGGAAACATCACACTAACAGAAAAGGTATGGAGAGAACTGAGAATGCCATGGGATATTCCCTCTGGAAAAGAACAGTGTGGCGTGGTCAGGCTCTTCTTTTAGCCACAGAAGAATAAAAGACAGAAAGGAACAACTTTCCTGTGTGGAAAAATAATTCACCTGTTGTAATCAGACAAGATCAACTGGATCTAACTAGTCCCATATCATCTTAAGATTATATTCCTAACACTGAACTAAAGCACCACATTACCTTACAGCCCTTGCTCAAGGTGAAGGGACAGCGTCAGAGTTTGAAAAGAACTCTAGATTTGCCCACCCTCATCCTTTTGACCTGAACTTCCTGTATATACATAAACAGATACACACTGGTTTTATGCTGCACAGTAAAGCACACCTTAATTGAAAATGTAGCCTCTACTGTATGCAAAGAGTAGTTTCATTTGGGTTATTATTTGCTTTCTTTACTTGGAGAGTGCAGGTACATCATACACAGAATCATACAGCTCAAAGAGTTCAGAAGAAAACAAAACACCCACTTAGCAAGCCTGGGTAGCTACAAAAACATCTGATCCCCTTTTTTTCAGAGGAGATCTGAACAATTTTTGTTTACAACAAAGACAACAGAGAAAAAGGGCTGCCTATTGAGTTAGTCCTGCTGTTCCCAGAAATTCAATTTCCAGGTTATGGTAAATGCAGAGATTTTAAAAAATAAATCTATAGGAAGCAAATATCCTAAATATAAAAAAGTAGCATCTATATTGTAAATCAAAATTGTTTTATCAACATATATTATTATAATCTTATTTTGTTGCTTCCAGGGTAAAAAGGGTCGTACTGGGGACGATGGAGCTCCAGGACTAAAAGGAGCAAAGGTGATGTGATTTTTCAGATTCAGGAGAGAGATTTGGTACTTCAATAATAGGGAAAGATTATCCCAATATTGCCTATGTCCTTTCCACCTGTGAATTTCTTAAACTTCATCTACCCTCTTTTGCTGTAGTAAAGATCTGTATTCTTTACAAAGTAAAAGCTTGTATCTAACACATAAAAGCTGGTGTACTCTCTGTATTGCATTTCTGTAGATCTTGAGATACCTACTGTGATGGGTTTGATAAACCCCAAAAAACTCAGATTAAGGTTTTAGTTTCAGATAATCAGGACAATCATACCTTGTCCTTATTTCACTGACCTTGATGTTGGATTATTCATAGGGGGAGCCAGGTCTTAATGGAATCCCAGGACGAGATGGAATCGAGGTAAAAAAATTTTTTTCCCTTCTCCACTGAGCAGTGCAATGAGCAGTGTTCCTTTAAGGTAAAACACCACCTCTTTTTTTTTTTTTTTAATTATAACAGCAATTTTTTGTTCTGGTTTACCAACTAATGATTCATTAACACTAGAAGAACTGAATACACTCTCATTGCTAACAAAAAGGAATAATTTCTTCTTGTAAGTGTGACTTAGAGTATATTCTCTGATAATACATAGTCCCTCCTAAAAAGAGTGAAATGCTCTGATACGATAATTTAAGAACATTACAGAAATTGACACTCTGCCTGAATCAGTCTGGGTTAGTTTAAATGTCTCATTTGGCAAATAAAGGACACTGTATATAATACCAAGGAAAAATCTGAATGAAATATATATAAGAAGTAACTTTTGGACCAGTCTCTTAGTGATTAATTCTGAATTCATTCACATATTTATCATTCTGCTTTATGTTTTCTTTTTTATTCAATACATACTTTTCAACATGTGACTTTTTTCTTGCTTTCTTATTTTAGCATGTTTCTCTAAGATGGAAATATGAACTCTACTTGATCTGCTTTTAGGTCACCAAAATTCCAGTCTAAAATGACACTTCCATAAGATTTGTTCACTAACACAACAGCATCTACCATGACCAGTAGGCACAGTATTTCAAATCATATTGCCAAGTTTATCTTTTCTACTTCAAATGCTGTTTTTCCAGAGAGAGTAGAATGTTAATGGAGCCAATACTCACACTTCTATATTTAGGTTATATATCCTCACAACCTGCTTTGCTTTTTTTATTTTCCCAGGGGAAATCTGGATACAAAGGAGAGAAGGTACTTCTTTTAGTCAGAACTTATGCTTACATATTTGATGTTATAATTATTTATAGTGCCATATTTTCTATAAATACTAGTAATGAACAATAACATCATCTTAGCAGTTGCTACACAAGATGTAATAGAAGATGTGACTCTTCCTCAATGAAATTAAAACACAATTGCTATAATATGTCATGAATAGAATAACATCTAGGTTTTCAACTAAAGCACCCATAGAATAAGGATGATATGCCAATATACCTCATAAATATTTATTCCTATTCCTTTCCAGGGTGAAAGAGGTGAATGTGGAATCCCAGGAATAAAAGGAGACAGAGTAAGTAGCCACAAAGTTGTTATGCTTTCAGAAAACACAGTTAAACTACAAAGCAACTACAATTCTCTGAATAACAACCACGGTGAAAGATTTAAGGCATATATTAATTCTAAGGCTGAGGGAAACTAACAGCTGACAGTTTTAAAATATGAAGAGAGCAAGGACACATTTTCATGTTTATAACAATGGTTAAACTCTACTTTACCAGAGGCAGAAGGCTTGAATTTGTAAGCAAAGGGAATGAGAAGTAAAAATGAAATCAAGATTGGTGCATAATTGCTGTAAATATTTTAAATCAAATAAATAGAGTTTAATCCTGGATTACTGGTCCTTGATAATGAGCTCTGTTCATTGATACTCTGTATTTTGATTACCAGTCCATTTAAAAAATACTTATTTAATACTTTCTGGCTGCTGACCTTCTCTTGTATGTAGGTTTTATTTTAATGTAAAGGTATCTAAGACAGCTTAGTAAAAAGTTATCTAAAAGTGGTTTTGATGAAATCCAAATATATAAATACATCTCTTTTTTCCACTTGTCTCTCAGGGTCCTGAAGGTCCATTAGGCCCCAGAGGAATAAGAGGCTTACAGGTAAAAAAGAACCTATCAAACCAGCAATACCTGGTTCCCTGGATTCAAAGCTCTGAAATAATATCATACCACCCTGTTATGGAATCTTTGAGTTGCTGAGTTCAAGACACCCAAAATCTATCTTCTTAAATAGCAAAGTTAACAAAAATTTGGAAAAGCAGTCTAGAAAAATCCTTCTAATTAATTTTCTCAAAGATCATGGCAAATACAGTTCCATAAGAAACGCAATCACTCATTTCCCTTTCAGTGTCTTCACTATTTCTCTTTAGTCTCTTGTCATCCCAAAACTCCTGGACTGAAGGCCACGAAGCTTAGCCCATCATAGATATTTCAGTAAATCTTGACTGTAGATTACCTTTAGTTGTATTCAAATAAAGGGAGAGCCAAATTGTCTCCCCTGATTAGCAGACCCAGCTCCGACTGAGCTGAGTAGCAAAACCTATACATGCATCAGAAGGCAAAGCTTCAGTTCTGAAATGTCTGAAACTCTTACTTTCATGCAGACTACAGCAAATTATAGATTGCTTTCCAAGCTGCCATTGTTACAAAAGCATGAAAAAATCTCATTAAAACCACTCCTGTTTTAATAGGGTCCACAAGGACAACCTGGAGATCAAGGGCCTGAAGGCCTGCAAGGATCAAAGGCAAGAACTGCATTATTTCTTCTCTTTATTAATGTTAAAAGTATTAATATAGACTCACAACATTAATGATTTTATCTTTATACCCTTCTTGTAGGGGATGCAATTTAATGTGACACTGATATCAAACCATATACTTTTTGTATTCTACAAGGTTCCTAGAAAAGGTATTAATTTGCTCTTTGTATTGAATTCGAGTCCAAATCACACTGCCATCTTTACTTATGAACAGTTAAAACATGGCAGTGTCACAGAATATTACTCAGCATTGTGATTCTTCAGTTTTTAATGTGAAACTTTTGTTTCCCTAAGTGCTAAGCAGGAATTCTGTTTGGCATCTCAAATCAAGTCTTCCCTTGAAACTGCACATTCTCATGAAGAATTCTATTGCTCAAAAGGAATACTGTTGTAGAGAAAGACTTGAAAGCATATAAAAGACATTATTTGTTATGTCTCTTGATATTGTCTTTGCACCATATGTAGAACACCTGCTGACTAACAGTGATGCATAGAACAGCTGGGTGACAAAACTTTGATATCTCACATGAAATGAAACTTTTTTCCTCTTGCTTCATCTGCTACCACTTTGTACAGGAGAAACTATGCTCTTAATGAAGGGAATTTTGAAGCATTGAAAAAGTGAACAGATCAAGTACTATGTAAGACAATTTCCATGGGCTGAAACTCAGGATACACAAAAATTAACCTACAAACTGAGTTACACTGATTTTCCTGGACCAATTTATAAGCAGAATTGTTTTTTATTCTTTGAAAGGGTGAAAGAGGTCTCCCTGGGCCACCTGGCTTGCCTGGAGAGACTGGAATGGGACTGCCAGGCCCAAAGGTATAAGCAACTCTCCTCTTCTGTATTGCATGTATTGTAGGATAAGAACAAAGACCGAGACAGCTGAGATGATAGACTTGCTGATATGTGAGAAACTTCAAAACCCTAAATGCTGGTTTTGTGGTACTGGAAAGGTATTTTGTATGTTAATCAAAACTGTTTGGAACAAAAGAAAGCAAATTTTAAGTATGTACTTCAATGGACCTTTTTACAGTAGTTGTTATGCTTGACATAATCCAAGCAGAGTATGGCTGAGTTAAAGCACATTCACAATCTTAAACAGAAATTATTCTGTGTAAAACAGCCTTGTTGGTTTAGATGACCGACATAAAGAGAACAAAAACTCTGTGCAGAAATACTGACTTCTTGAACAGGAATAGGATGGCAATAATTAACTGTTTAGATTCAACATTATCTTCTCTCGAATGCAGAGCTGAGGCTGTCCCCTCATGCTGTGAAACTGCACCAGTTCAATGACTGCTGGGCCTCACAATGTTATATGACTCTGAGCCCACTCAGATTTTCTCTGACATTCCTGTATTCTCCTACATCTAGTATTTCAAGCACGGAATGTCTGATGAGTTGTTATATGCTGCACACATAAAAGTACCTGCATCAGGCGTATTCATCATTCTTTGTTTGAAGGGTGAGACTGGCTTGACAGGACGACCAGGCCCTGTTGGCCCACCTGGAGTTGGTGAGCCAGGATTTATGGTATGTCTTTTACTTGCTGAGAAGGAAGCAGGACAGAAAGGGAAAGTTTTCCATGTTTCCCTGTAAAAATGTGTGTTAAATCATACAATCTCTTTTCCTTCCACTGTTTCTCACTTTCATACATACTACATTGTCTGACTCTTATTTCGCTCAATAAACTGGAAAGGTTTCCAATTTCTTAACTTTTCTAATTATCTTTGTCTCCAAAACAGCTATGAGAGAAATAACATCTCATGCAAAAACACATAAATGCTTAAATAAATCTGTTGCCTGATAGATTCAAATCCCTATGTGATAACTTCAAAGCTGACTGCTTTTTAGTACCACTAGAACATTAACATCAGCATGGCTTTCAGGGGGAGAATTTCAGAATTTATAGTAGGTTTGGATCTGAAATTTCTTCCTTCTTTTTCTTCCCTTCCTCCTGCTGGTAGTTGTAAACTCAATCTCTTTGTGGTAATTCAGAAAATCAGCATGTTTATTTAATGTGGTTTTTTTCCTAAATGTCAGGCAGCACCTTGTACTGAGTTAGATACAGTACGGCATTTCTCACCTCCTGGACGAAAGACTTCTAGCAAAACCTGGAGGGAAAGCTTGTCCAGTTTTTCACAAGTAGCTTCTCCCCACTGACAAATTATCTGTAATAATAATTTCAGAAGATGTGTTCCCATGAAAAAGATTGCTTGGTAACTGAACTGACTGATCTCAAACCTGCTTGAAAATATACTACTGGAGAGGAGCGAGTTCTCACTGAAGAGCCTGAGGAAAAGAGCATTACAAATCAGACCTGTGGTGACAGTAAAAGTGCTTGCAGAGTCTCTTCAGTAACACCATAGAGCAAAGACCCACTTGTGGGGGAAGAGGTGCCTGTGATGTGAATCTTTGAGAGATCTGATTTTAACAAATATACTAAAGATGTTTCTTTAATTTACTTTACAGTTTATTTGCTTCAAATGAAGTTTCTTTTTATGGCTGAATGCAGTGTAATTACCTAAGAACTAGGAGTAATTCTAAAGCTCTGTGCAGAAGAAGTATATTTAGGCTATGCAGAGCCTAATCTGCCAGCCTTATGTGGTGTGTGTGTCATCTCAAGGAATAAATCAGAGAAAAGAACACAAAAACCAGATATGGGAAAACACTGTGAAGCAGGCTCAATATGCACAGGTTTTGCATGTGCATTTAGTGAAAGGGTTTGGTTGTCTTGTTTGCCCCTTGCACTCCTATCAGATCTGCTTTCAAAAAGAGAAGGGCATGCTATTACTCTCTCTGCCAATTACAGTCAAATATGTCTACAGTCATGTCTCTCTCTGCACTACTCTGCCTGGGCTTTAATCTGGTTCTCTTTGTCTCTCATGATTATAGTGATACATTAATAAGGATTAGTAAGAATTTGTAAAACAGTTTAGGGAGTGAAGATTTCAAAAGTATAAGAAATAGAAATTTCAGCTACATAACCTGTGATTCATTAGTAACCAGAAAAATATTGTTATTGCTGCAGGCTAGAATGCTCATCACTTATTCACTGGGAATACAGTATTACTGTATTATTTTTAACAGGTTATACCTACACCAACATTTGAACACGTGCTAATAACTGATAATGACATAGAACACACTGCTGTTCATTTGAGTTATTAATACATATTCTAGGCCATTTTAAACTTATGTTAACAGGGGCCTCAAGGACCACAAGGTGTTCAAGGAGAAAGAGGTTCACCAGGAGAAGGGCTTCCAGGAGCAAAGGTACAGCAGTCAGAGGGTTTTAAGGGCAGAGCAGCACCATTAAATGAGTGCAGCACGTCAAAACAAGTCCATAGCAGGCACAAGAATCTGAGAAAGTACCTTGTAAATTAATATTAAAATTTGGCATCAAACAACCCAATATATTTTCATGGAACTCACTTGGTCCAAACATGACTTGTAGGCACAGCTAGCCTTTGGGGCCTGTAAAGTTGATATTTAATTCCCCTGACATTTGATTTGTGGGATCTAAGCCTGGAATGAGTTCCAGCTATAATTTTAAAACCGCCTTGAGCATTTGACTTTAAATAAAGTACTATAAAACAGTTTCAATTTAGAATTTTGTTGTTGCTTTTTTCTAAATCCTTATGTAGAGAGAGATCTTTGCTGTCACTAAAGACAGGCTTCTTACATACCTCACCCACCAGCTTATGCATTTTGGCAGAAGTCTGAATTCAGTTTGTGGGAAAAGAAAGCTGCTGTTCCTAATTTTCAGATCCAATAGAAGTAACGACAGTAGTAGTCATACCTACATGAATGGACTCTCTAGAAGATCTTTTTGTTGCTCACTGAAAACCAGTTCCCAGGCCTCGTTGTCACTTTGGCCTTTGGTTTTAATAACAAAGTTACACAGCTTGTATAGGAGCTAAATAAGCAACTAAACAGCTAGATTTAAATTTAACCGCTGCTAGCGACACAATATCTTCAAATATCCAACATGTATTTTATGATGAATTATATAAATTATTTAACCTCATTGTTGGTGGCTTGTATTTGCTTAGCAGATCTCATGAATGAAAAGAAACAAGAAAACAATTTGAAGAAAATGCATTTCAAAATCACTCCATTGCCACTGAAATACCAATTCATGTTGGAAGCAACACTAGAACTAGAAAGTAAAGCCCAGCAGCAAGGCACAGTGGGAACAAGTACGGACGAGTGCATAATCTAACCAAAACTATAAAGCAATTGAGATAGAATAAAATAATCAAAGTGGAATTCTGCCAGCATTATTGAAGCCTTGGTTCTATAAGAAATGTACTAGTTTTTATTGCCAAGTCTGACCTGGAGCCAAGCATGTATCAACAGATGCTATATACATATTTCTAATCCTATTTATGGCTGCCAAGCATGTGAGCTTTCTGGTTTTAAACACATTTTAAACAGGTGATTTGTTAATCTAAGCAAATTTACAGCTGCTTTCTTCACAACGTTTTTACTACAAGCCCACAGATCAGTAAGAAGGATAATGAATGCAGATGTTCCAAAGTTTCAGGAGTAAAGAATGTTATTTTCAACAAAAATACATAAAATGTATTTTAGTCAAAGTTAAAATGATGGAATGGTTTACTAGGGATAGAAAAAACCTGTCTGGAACATAACTTTATTTTCTTGGGGCAATTCTGTGACAATTTATACAAGCTAACATCTGACTCTACATGTTTTATTAACATAAGTACAAGACAGCACAATATTTGTACCCTTATTAGTAACCTGTACTTTCCCCAAAACCACTGTTTTCTATATAAACACTTAGAAAGACAATGGTATTTACAAATAGATTTCTACAACAATACAGTTGTCCTGGTCTTCATTCTGGTAAAATGCTTTGTGAGAGGCAGACCTACTTGCCACTCTTTAATGAGATTTACCCATCAAATAAGCAGAATTCAGTTTTCAGTTAATCTCAATACTCAGTCCTGCAAACATTTAAATCAGTTGTGGTTTTGCTATTGATTTGAGATGAAGCAAAACAGGACCTTAAGCAACTGAGGTGGGCAGAAAGACAAAAAAGAAGATTGTTCAGCTCTTTCATCAGCAATTTCAAAATCCTGATCAATCTCATTCAAAAAGATAACCTCTGGAACAAAGATCCAGGAGTTGCTTTCTGGTTCTCACTTTGGTTTTCATGATGACAGAGCAAACACTGCCTCTAGTTACACAGCTAACAAAAAATTATTTTCTATGTAGGGAGACCGTGGTTTTGATGGACCAAAAGGCCCCCGTGGACTTCCAGGTATTGGCATAAAAGGTGAAAAGGTAAGCAGTAAATACACCAGGGGATTAATGAAGTGCTACTAAATCTACATAATACAGGGAATATAGGATTGATATTCACTACAAAAAGTGTAATGAGGCAAGAAACCCAAAACAGACCCTGGATAATATGGTATTTTGTTGAGATTTATGCTCAGTAAATTTTCCCAACCTATTTTAACATCTCTTAATATGAAAATTGGAGCTGTTAGAAACAAAAAAATCTGTGGAAAAGTTTAGGTTTAAAAAACGAAAAAGAGACTAGCAGTTGTTTGCAACTGAACCAGCACAGAACAAATACAAATATGAAAAATCCCCAGCTTCACTGACTTCAAGAGAGGTTAAGTCAATATATACTGGCATGGGAGTTGTCCTAGGTTGTTTCTGTAGCTTTACACAACTAAGCACTTGTACTTTGTTTGCCAGGGTGAATTTGGCCCTCCTGGCTTACCTGGACCAGTTGGATTACCTGGAATTGGAATTCAAGGAGAAAAGGTGCAGTTTTCACTTTCTCCTCACACCTACTGAAATGTATTTATTTTTAATACTTACTTAACTAATCTTCTCAGGGAGTGGAGGGCCCAAAAGGACCACCTGGCTCTAGAGGGCTACCAGGACAGGGACTACCCGGACCAAAGGTTAGGGAATTTTCTGAAGTAAAAGCTACTGTGCTGTTTTTACTGTTATGTTTCATGATTAAGAAACAGTCTGTCTCTATCCTTATCCATGTTAAAGTACTGAACAGCAATCTAAGTATTGACATAGGTTCAGGAAATTATTTTCTTTATTAATATTATAAAACTGTACGGCAGATACAACTTTAGTGAAAAGCCTTGATAAATTAATGGCACAGCTATCTCTTTTTGTTTTGGTTTGACTCAACACACAACCTTTGAGGTACCACATACCAGACAATGAGCTGTACTTTGTCTAATACATTCTCATTTAGAGGGTTGTCTGCCTTGAACTTGCAGTTTCATCATACCACATGCAGGTGCAGTGAAACAGTTCCAAAAAGTAATTGAACGTAACAGAGAGGAACACCAAAATTTCAGTATCGTCTTTTATCCTCACTGTACTGTTTCCATTCCAGAAAAATACATACATAGATACCTTAGAGACTGGCTGCCTTCCTTGTTGCTTCTGATGACTGTTGCCTCACCTCAATTTGTGTATTTACTGTGTCTAGACATTAAAAATGATCCAAACGGTAATGAAGATTACCTTTCCTGAAGGAAAAGTGTCAAAATAATTTAGCCTGGACAGATTTCCAAAATACAGAACTGTTAATGAAAGACGTCACCCTAGAAGTGTTTGGAATAGAGATTTAAAGGGATTTCCTAAAAGGGGTGACAAATAAAGTTCTGAATGACTGAAGGCTATTAAAACATGGTCTAAAGGAACCAGAGGTGCAAGCGGGTCAAGTGTCCGTAAGAGGTAAAAAATTTTGCAGCATCAGATGTCACCTCTCACATTTTAAGTGATTGTGCAGGAATATAGTTTACCACTGGAAAGAGAAGAACGAATTATCTGTAGATGTCAGATACGCTTCTGAAATACCAGCTACTTTTTGAAGAAAGATTCTAGTGACATACAAGTATAGATTTACAGCTTCAATCATTTCCACAAACAACCCTTTGGTGACAGCTCAAAACATGTGGCAGATTCCCAATCTTTGTTACCAAGGGTTTAAGACATCATACTAAAGACAGTATCATACTAACCTTTCTTTAAATATAAGCAATGAAGCATATGCTTTTATATTTTTCAATAATAATGCTGTTAAAAACTAATATCTACTTAAGGGTGAACAAGGCTTGCCAGGAGAGACTGGAGTGCCAGGAGAAAGAGGTGTTGGAGAACCTGGTTCTAAGGTACATTGTTAATAGAGGAACTAATTATTCTATTTATTTATTCAGCTTATAAACTTGTGTTTCCCGAGTATCCTTTCTGCAGACACCTAAAAAGAGGTTTAGAAATAAAATTTAGGTTCTTAGTCTTTTAAATTTTTAATACAGACTTTTAATAACGTCCAAATATGGGAACATTTTAAATATACCTGTTCTGCACAAAAATGGTAAGATTTATGGTGACTAGAAATTTCCACATGCCTGGTTCATGCTAAAGTCAGTGTTGCATACAGCTCACCTACAGCTCTGTCCAGAAAACCATCCAGAATACTGAACTTGCAGTCCCAAGCGTAAGCTACACTATAGCCAGAGAGGTGAAAAAAAAGCACTGAATAGTGTTATTGTGCTGCTCCTTCCCTTTTCACACAGAATATGATGGAAACAGAGCAAAAGCTACATCCTCACACCTCCAAACAAGAAATATGCTGTGCTACTAGACAGAAAGCACAGTTGCCAAGAGGAGAGGAAGCTGTAACCAGATTATCTTAGTGCTGAAGTGACTAAGATAGTAACCACTCTCTGTGTCATTAACAGCCAGATTAACACAGAATATAGGAATAGGTGAAAAAGTACCTTTGTGACAGTAGAATGGCACAGGGCTGTCCTGGTTTTGCTCTTGTTTGTTAGGGATTTGGGACAGGGTCTGGAAAAGAAAAGAAATTATTCAATTTATTTATTTAATATCAGAAAATACAGTAATGCTCATTGAGCTCATGTGACCCCAAATGATCCCATTTCATCTAAAACCAGGTCAGGTTCTTGAATCTTACATAAACAGGCCCAAGGCAATTCCACTACCAGTAATAAATTTGCACTAATATTTATCAGCAAGGTGTCAATCATCATGTCATGGTCAGTTCTATCTGATAAATGCTGCCAATTAATGAAATGATAGCAATATTTTTTAAGAATGAGCTGGAGCATTAATAGCTAATAATTTTAATTGCACAGATAAAAATGCACAGTTCAAACAATCAGATGGTAGGATAGTACCAAGTAATGAGAGCTTCATATGCATAAATATTTGCTATAAATATACTTACAATTTAGAAAAAAATTAAGTGGATTTCCTCGATTCAGAGAAAGAATAGTACCAACTCTGCATTTAATAGAAGGACTTATCTTTTATTGATGTTAGGGTGAGCCAGGGCCTTCAGGACTGGCAGGCCTGCCTGGTCTTCCAGGAGAAGATGGAGCCCCTGGACAAAAGGTTGGTTCACCTCTTTTGCAGTCTGCCTGCTTCACTCCAAGCATTCCTACTGTTTTCTCTGTGCTGATACTCGGGCCTAGCAGAGAGAGTGTTCATGGACAAGGAAAAAAGCACATTTTTTTCAGGGAAAAAAATTCTCTTTCCAATACACTTTTTAGGGAAAACTTTACTTTTTCTAATTTTTGGGGGTAGGGCATTGTCTTCTACTGTTTACAATTGTTGGCTTTTTGAAGTCCATTAAATGCCCTGCAACTTGGGAGGGAAACCTTTCGTGGCCTTCTGATCATATTATTTTCCTAGAATTGGAAAACCCATATATTTAAGATTATATACTCAGAGTTCAGCTGTCATGAGGGGAACATGCTACTTCATGCGTTCCACCTGGAGTTTTACAATGCATGCTTCTGCATATGGGAAGAAAATCCTGAACACACTTGACATCAGTGGGAGTTTTGTCCTCTAAAAGGCCTATGATTTTAATGAATTTATTCAAGGGAATACAGAGTTGATTTTGTGCCATGTCTGTGTAGTGCTCTGAAATGCTCCTTTAATTTTTCTGTTCAAGGGTGAACCAGGGTTACCTGGTCTTAGAGGTCCTGAAGGTGCTCCAGGGATTGGAATAGAGGGGGAAAAGGTGAGAATTTCTTACTAAAGGTAAATTTTTAAATTTTACAAAATTGTAATGTTCCAGGAATAGGCTTGTCAAATCCTTCCTTTCTTTTGTCTAGTATAATTAACGAAAGATCACTATTCTGGACTCACAGTTTTATTTTTGTTGTAATTATTACAGCCTAATAATCTGCTTGAATACCAGCTTTCCCTTTACGAACTTTACACAATTCTCATTTTTTTCTTCCTGGTCGTATAAGCTGGTCAATCAGACAGGGCATCATGCTCAATTTATTGGCCCTTTTTGCATTTGAATCAAAAAAAAAGTACAACCAAGTGAATTATGCTTTCCTGTTTTGATCATTTTTCTTAGATGGTATCTTTTTAATGTAATAACGAACTTTTCAGCTGCAAAGATTCAATCTTTAAGAATTCTTTTGGGTTGGTTTTTCTTCAGAGTATTCACTGATAAGTCAGTTAATTTAATTTTGGGTGAAATCTATGTAGTTGTAACTGTACAAATCCAAAACTGGACAATTACTGAGCAGAAGTAACTGACTTGCCAATGAAGGCAATAGGAACAGCTCATGTGCACCACCGACAAGATAGATTTTTGCTATCTTTCACTGACATTTACAGTTGATTTCAGTTAGCACATTCTTAATATTACTTGGTATGTGTGACATGCCTTCTCTATTTTTGTAGGGAGATCAAGGTCACAGAGGAATACGTGGATTAACAGGACCAGCAGGAGTGCCTGGACCTCCTGGAGCCAAAGTGAGTTTATTATTGTTGTGTATGTAAAATAGTCTTCCAAAGCTGTGCTTTGTTCCAGATCTCAGAAATAAATGTTCCAGAATAAACTTGCTTCATTACAAACTAATTTTAAAAAAAGTTCAGCTAAATTTTCTCTTAGCAAGACACACCATGATCCCTAGAAACATCCAGAAGTGGGTTTTTAAAAACTTTGCATTTACCATATTGCTTCCCTGTTGGTTTGGAAAAAGTTACCTGCTGGTATTTTTATACTGAAATATTTGGGAAGACAATATGGTGTATGGCGTATGCATATGTGACAGGACTTTATTTTCCCTTACACTGACTCATGGCTGATATCCTTTTATGAATTTGGAGTTTCTATTAAAATAAGTCTTTTGGTATTTATACACACACGAGTTATTTCCACATAAAAGGAAGAAGAGGTAAAAAAGTACACTGAAAGGACTATTTTAAAAAATCAATTCTAACACAAAATATACCTATTTTCAGTATACCTACAGAGTTGGGCAGGAAATCTTGAGTGCTGTATGACCAAGTCTGGAATACACTAAGAAAGGGACTTCTAATAACATCTGTTTGTTCAGTGACTGTGAAGAATCTCATTTCCATTGAGAAAACAGAAGCGTGCTTGTTATCAGTTCTTCAAATAGTTAGCTTACACTTCACACAGAAGAGCATATTAGAAATTCTAATAGAATTCTAATGGAATATTGTAAATTGTTGAATAAATGTTTACTCTATGAGATGGTCATGCTCACGTTCAGAAACATCCATTGTTTCTTCTCCACTTCCTTCACTGCAGGGAGAGCCTGGTGCACCAGGACGTCTTGGAATGCCAGGCCCTCCTGGAAGAGCTGTGCCTGGGCCAAAGGTAACATCCACACTCCAACTCCTAGTGCCTATAAACACAGGGAGAAAACTGAAATAGACTATGCTAATACTTCGGTAAATAATTTCAGCCTTATGAGGTCAACTGAAACTTCTTTCCCGCAAATAGAGTTATGGATTGTATTCGGTCTAGTTCCACAGCGCCCTGATATTGACTGTATGGCAGCTTAAGGTGTGGCCTACATTTGTTCATTTCTTTATTTTGAATAACCTTGGATATCAAAATACTTTTCTTTATTCTGCTTTTGGTTTTCAATGCTTGAAGTAGCAATAAATAAAATTAGCTATTATGTTTGATATATATGTAAATTTGTATAACAGAAAACCAGAGTCTGTGATTGGTGTTGAATAAAATATGTAACATGAGTATTTATTTTCTTCACTGCAGGGTGACATTGGGTTACCTGGTCTTGCTGGACCAATTGGAGAGCCAGGTTTTGGGCTTCCTGGGGCAAAGGTAGCTCCTAAATTGTTAAACTAATTTCTGATACAACTGTAAAATAAGGCAGGAGGATTTCAGTTAACAACAAATCTCCTAGGATGACCAAGTGTTCCACAGTTCTTAATGTGTGTGTCCTACAACTCTGTCAGAGTATAAGGATTTGCAGAGCCAGAAAACCACGGATAGTCAATATTCCAGACTCTGTGAACCATAAGTTTTCAGATGGCAGAGAACCAGGAGAATGACTGTTTCTAACTGATGAGAAGTGAATTCAGAGAGAACACCTGATAAACTGCTCTTACAACAGCCTATGTCAAGTACAGTTAATTTTTCTCAGCCAGGCTCCTTTTGACACAGGGTAATCCATAGACTCTAAAAAGATCTCAGGACGTGGGCCAAACTGGCACTTTGAGAAGAGATGCCATAAGTAGTGGAAGAAAAACATCAGTAAGTAGCTAAGGACTTCCCTTTAGCACTTCTCTAGTATTGCTTCAGGGGTACCTAGATTCAACTTTCATAAGCCACTCTTCATTCCTGGAATGATTTTGCCTGAACACCAAGAAACTCAGGATGTATAGACCTGTGTTTCTCAAAATATACTGGATCCTGCCTGCCCCTCCCTCCAGTTTTTTTCTTAGTGAATTTGATAGTACTTTTGAGTACAGCCCTTATCCCTTGTTCTTTGAGTGAACTGAACATAGTAACAGAAGCATGAGAAACATGTAACAATCTCTATCCCTTTTTGATCAGTCAGTGGTTTTCAAGATCCTTATATTTATTTTCATCAGGAGGAGATTGTGATGATGGAATCACATACTTTTCTGGTATAGTCCAGTTAATTCAGAGAACTGCATGTTGTCCCATTTCTGGGGATCCAACAGGAATCAATCAACAGGAAGCAAGCCCCTTTCTCAGAGTTACAAGTCTCTCTGCCTCAGCCATTGAGCCCCCAGAGCTCTTTCAGTTGAGTGACACTACATGTTTCTGTGACTAGGTTCTTCACTTTCTGCTTTGTCAGCATTAGTGGTTTTGCTGTTGCTTCATTCTCAGACACACATCTGCACTAAGCTGTACAGGGTAAAGGTTTTTGCAATCTCATTTTTTAAATTATTTTTGCATGGGCCTTTTCTTGCCACTGTTCTGCATGCCCAAATTTTGGGCAGCTATAGGAACAAACACAATCTTGGCCATCCATTCAACTGTAACTCTGAGCAACTCACTGCACCATCCAGTGTGGCTGGGAAGGTTAAAGTCCTTTTAGTTTTCTTGGTAAATCTGTTCCTGATATAGTCCAGCTGTCTGGATCCATGAAAGAAGCTTAATTGTACGTCTTCCATAGGAAGCTCCTGTTAGAAGCTTTCATGAGGTTCTACAGCATTATAGAAAAATACAATTCTAGAACAAATTATGATAAAATTATAAAATTATGAGGAATACAACTTAAGTAATTTCTTCTTATATGCAGGCCACAAATAACAACAGATAGAGCTCTTGAAAAATATTAAAATTAGTGACTTAGAAGTGAAAGGACCTGAGCACTATTAAATGTTACTATTTTAGTCCAGGGCTAAATAAACCTAAAATTCACGTAGTAAAATACATTAGCAGATAAACAGACAAATAAAATTTCAGTATATTTGCCAAAGAAGTTTCATGTTGATGGAAAATTTCCTGCTAGCAATTGTACTGGCATTCACTCAGATATTTTTCCTGCCTTCCTCAGGGTGACCGAGGCCTTCCAGGACCCCCTGGGCCCTTTGGCCCAAAAGGAGATGGTTATCCTGGCCCACCTGTAAGTTTATAGACCTTTTATTTTATGTGAATTGGGAACAAATAAGTGCTCCACATGGTTAGCCTCCATGTCTGACATGCTAGGAAAGATTAGTTGTCTAAAAGCCTAAAAAGACTTCTCAACTGTAGAAATGCACTTCAGCACAGAAGGAAAAAGAGATCTCCCTCTGACATAATGCAAGACCTTCCGTGTCCTCCACTTCTCTTGATTACACAATGTAGCATATTCCAAATGGGTTCTTTTTTCTAAAGAATCACTGATGTTGCAATCAGTTCCCTCAAAATCTTGATGTAGGACACTGTCTTCTGCCCAACCATATGGAATTTATTCCTAAACAGGAGAATATAGTCTACCTAAGCAGGTGTGTCCATGTACATTCCAGAACCACTAAAAAACCAACTACTGTGCAAAGAGCTAGAACAACCCCTTACAAATGCCTTTATTGGTAGATACAACCAATCCCTGCAAAAAGGATGTAAAGAGAAAAGGCTCCTTCCTCTCCCTTCCTTGCACATGTATGCAGCATTGGCCTCATGTACCTAGCCTGCTCATCAGTGTGCTCCACCAGCCCTGGCAGTCACCTGCCTGTGCAGAGAGGAAGTCCCAGGAAGATTGCTGACTACAGGCTGGGAGCTCAGTGATATACTTGAATTTGTCTGTGCTGCAGTTGCCACACAGAGGAACAAAAATTAAAAAATGTCAAAAGGGAAATTGGAAACTGATTTATAATACTTCCTGGTATTTTTGTTTAACTCAGTGCAGAACTGCTTTGGCAACTGCCTCTCCAGATTAGACTCCTCTGTCTTCAAACACATGCAAACCCACTGCATGACATGCAAAACATATGCAAATGACACTGACACCACCAGAGTAACATTAAATCAATTGTGGATCACAGGGATCCCACTAAGAGACAATATATTCAAGACGCTACCATAGAAATGTTAACAAAAGCACATAGTCAATGTAACCGTACATTAAATTTATGTTGTCTGTACATATAATTTCAGGGCTTGCCAGGCCTCCCTGGGATTCCTGGTGAACAAGGCCCAGAAGGAGTTGGACTACCAGGACCTAAGGTACAAACCTTAACTTCTAGAAAAGTAAATGCATCTGTATATGTATATGTATATGTATACAATACTTCATGGAGACATAACTCCTACCTCTATGTCACAGTCAGAATACCTATTTAATCCAGCTTTAACTTTCTTGTCAGTACATAAAAGGTAGATCCCATAGAAGCTCTTCAAGCTTCACTTCAGAACTCATCTTGATGTGTATTGCAGGATTACTGGCATTATACAGGCAACTGAAGAATTGACTACAATTATTTAAATACACTTCTTATCTCTTAAACGGACATGCATCTTTTTTCCACTGACCTCAAACCCCTAGCTGTCTAGAGACACCAACAGAAAAAAGCTAGAACAGTATCAATATGAACATAGAGCGTGATTCAACTGACAGATAGCAAAAAAAATCTTTGGTTTGGTTTGGTTTGGGGTTTTTCTTGTTTGGGGAATCCGGAATTCATTTTACAATATGGGAACTGTAATTCCTGTGTAACTATGCAGAACTGGCTGTACATGCCTTGAATATGTTTAGACCACTAGCCACTTATCACCACTAACTTTCTTGTCCTGCCTGCCGTATTCATGAGTTAGCGTTATTTAGACTTGCACGATGTTGTTCAATAGTTCTCCTCTCTTTGTCCCATTTGAGTATAGCAGGTGCTGGGAATTCTAGAGATAAATTAAACTTTGGTATTCACTACTTATTTCTTAAAGTATTGACTTTCAGGGTGATCCCGGTAGTAGAGGACCAATTGGCCTCCCCGGTCCACCAGGAGAAGGCCTGCCAGGACCAAAAGTAAGAGATTTAAACAATTATGTCTCCTTTTGTCTGTTTGCTAAGAAAAAGAAAAAAAAAGTACACAATAAAAATGCATAGACATGCATAGACATCCACATGTTTTCTGTCTTTGTTCTTCACTGGAAACAACTAATCCAACAAATAATCTTTATTTTGTAGGAAATCAAAAATGTTTCTGGTGACTAGCCATAAACCATAGCCTTCTTCTAGTTGCATATGATAAAGTGATAACCTTGCAGTGAAGATCAGCGACAAAACATTTAGATCCTGCAGACATTCATTAGCTGCAAATGAGTAGCAAAAGTTTCTTCAAACCTAGCATTGGTCAAAATTAATGGCAAAAGAACTGGTTAAAATATAAATGTAAAGGAACTTCACAGATCAAATGCAAAGATTATGCAACATAATAATGTGTTACCTGCACAATTTAGCTTATTGGTCTCAGAGATTCAGTTCACCTTGGCATGAAGACTTGGTCCAGAGCAAAGCAGTGGTGAAGGACTTCCCCAGCCAATACCGGTCCCAAGGACTGGCATGTGCACAGTATCCTTACATATAAGGAAATTCATGCAGGGATACTGGGATAGCAATATAGGCATAAAATTAATATTGCACTGCATGGGTTTTGATTGCTTCCCATCCATAACATATGGAATGCAAACATTTTCTCTAGTGTTCTTTGAAAACTAGCTTATGAATTAGCAACAAGTGTTTCTTTGCAATGCCACATTAGTATGTATGCCCATAGGTCTCACTGTGTAATGGTGATGAAAGCTAACAAAACAATAATAATCCTCTCTTAAATCTTAATTCAGTCCCCAATGTCCCATCAATACAATCCATCCTTCAACACAATGTATATCTCTATCAGCAAGGTTATTAATGTTCAGTAAGCATTAAGCCAAGTGACTCCTTTGAAGTATAAACTGGATTTAAATAATCTGATAAACACTGAAAAGAGTTTTTGTCAGATAGAGCAATCTTATCCTCACTACTTATAAATAGAAATGTCTGGAAGAGGATGGACAAGAAATTACATAGTGGTATAACAATTTATTGTGTATTTTTATTATGAATATACTCTAGGGAACCATAGGACGCCCAGGGCCACCTGGCTCTCTGGGACCTCCTGGTGAAGGCATCCAAGGAACTAAGGTAAAAAGGCTCTGTGTCTTCATAATTTAACCAGTGCTGAGTGGTCAATCTGACCATCACAGTGTTAAGGAGATTTCACATTGTTTCTTATATGAAGAGAGCCTCAGGCTAGAAAATGAGAGGGATAATGGGAGCACCTACAAAGCATCTTTTGTCTCTACTGCTGTAAACAACAAGCCCAAGCATATGTGTGTTGAGGGAGGAGGAAGGAGTTTTTATCAGTTAAAGATACCTTTACAAAATTAAAAATACCATTCCCTCTTACTCAACTCTAATGCCCATGGAGACAGTCTAAAGTATTTACATGAACTACCATCTATGGTAGAGTCTCCATCCTGAATTTATGTGGAATATTCATTTTTCCCTGTAACATGCACTTTTACCCAAAGCATCAGTAAGATGAGACAGACTCAAAAGATAGAAATAAGAAAAGGGGAATGAGAAGGAATAAAATGGGATAGAAAGAGGGAACAAATTAAAATTAAAACCAATAATGTGGTTTTTCAATATTATATATCTTTATAGAAAAAGTATTTGAGAAATATAAGCTAGGTACAACATTGTCTCAAGTGCCTCAAGATACTTGGTAAAATGCAGCTTGAAACACTTTGTCTTTTAACATTTAAAATTAAAGCATGATGAATGATTACAAAGGGTTAATATCACTACTTGGATTATCACTACTTGGATTATCATTAGGGGGAACAAGGAATTCAAGGAATGCCAGGACCTCGAGGCCCCCCTGGAGATGGGCTTTTGGGACAGAAGGTATGATGTGTAAATCAGAGATAATGATCTAGATGGAAAGCAACATACTGAAAATACTCATTACAGTCAGCTCTCACTGAGGGCTTGTAAATTCTGCGTAAAGGGAATGGGCATTTGGGAAAACCCCAGACACTAGAAGCTTATATTATTATTAGAAATTATATTATTATTAAATTTATTATTACTGCCTTTCTTTCACCTGCTATGCAAAATTTGGGGACTATATCAATGTTAAGAAAAAGAGAACTTTAGGTTGGAACCAATTTTAAGATGTGATCACATTAGCTCAGAAAGGCTGTAAAAAGTACCATAGTCTACTAAAAATCAAAGCAGGAGGCACTAATTCATCTGTTTGCATTTCCAAACACCTTTTCTGAGCCAAAAGATTTTTCAGAGTGATATTCCCATTATTCATTCCAATGAATGAAACACCCTTGGATTTCTTTTCTATTTCCCTACTGTTATCTTATTTTTCTAAGACACAGATAATAATTTCTGTCATGTAGTACCACATGTAACTCTCTGTCTGCATGTAGTTGTTTGAGATGGTTCATTGTTCAAAATGCTTCAGGTATTTTTTCCCCGTAACAATGCTTGGCCAATACTGTAAGTCATTAATGAAATTCACAAAATACTAAGTTATTTAAATGATCTCTAACAGACATTTCTAAGTCATGTCAGAAGCTGAACGTGAATTCATCAAAGGCAACTAGAGAGATTTTTGAAAAGTGTAATGAAAACTGACTTACACTTTCTGCCTTCTTACCAACATGATTTCAAAGGGAGATCGAGGAGCTACAGGTGACAAGGGGAAAAAAGGAGAAAAAGGTGATGCTGGTGACCCTGGTTTACGTGGAGAACCTGTGAGTAACTCAGATTTATCATGGCTTTTCTTAAACCACATGAAAACAAAGCTGGGTTGTGTGGTGTTCTTTCTATTTAACTACATATAATTTGAAATACTTAAGAAACTGAAACTACAAAAAACTTTAAAAGAACAAAGAAGACATTTTCTGGATTAATACCCCACTTCCCACACAGATACGGTTTCTTTCTGAAGGCAGTTGTCATGGTTTAACCCCAGCCAGCAACTAAATACCACGCAGCCACTCAATCACTGCCCCCCCAGCGCTGGTGGTAGAATCAGAAAAAAAAGTTGGAAAACACTAAACAAACAGAAAACTTGTGGGTGGACATAAAACAGTTTAATAATTGAACTGAAGTATAATAATAATCATAATAATAAAAAACCCAAGTGATGCCCAGCTCACCACTCACTGACTGATGTCCACCCCATCCCCAAGCAGCCATCAGCCCCTCCAGCCAGCTCCCCCCAGTTTGTGAGCTGAGTGTGACATCCTGTGCTGTGGAATAGCCCTTTGGCCACTTCCGGTCAGTTGTCCTGGCCATGCTCCCCCCAGCTCCTTGTGCACCTCCTCACTGACAGAGCATGGGAAGCTGAAAAGTCCTTAACTTAGGGTAAGCACCACTTAGCAACATCGAAAACATCAGTGTGTTGTCAACATCATTCCCATAGTAAATGCAAAACACAGCACTCAACCATCTACTAAGAAGAAAATTAACTCTATCCCAGCCAAAACCAGAACAGCAGTGAAAGACAACTGCCATGTTTCAAGACAAAACTATGCGATTCTGTTCTATGGCTACCAAGTAAATATAGCTCAGACTTTCCCTCAGAGCTGATGTACAGATGAGGGGAGTCAAAACAGTAACTTCTGCTGATGGGCAGACCCCCAAAAGCTCGAAAGTAAAATGTGGTGCCCTTCTGTTCTGAAACTGGCGTACTATTAAGTAGGAATATATAAACCCCATTGCTGTTCTTGCCCTGCTATTGGCCCTATTAAACTCATGAATTCTCATCATTCCAAGATGTCAGGCAGGTACGTCATCTATTGAGAAAGGAAATCAACACAACATGGTAGACCAAGAAAGCTTTGCCCAGATTCTCCCTTTCTAATGTAAATTGACAGTCAGTGATCCAGTGGGAGACTTGAGGTCATCCAATTCCCATAAAACATGACCACTTTCGGAGTTTGCAGATACTGAATGCAAAAGGTAGTATCACATAAAGACCATTTTTTCTTGCCAAAGTTTCTATTGGCCAAATATTGTTCAGATTAATGGTATTGATGAAGTCATATTCTGAATTACAATGTAACTAACTAATTGCAATAGCTTAATTAACAATCACTGTTACAGGGCAAAACTGGATCAAAAGGAGAGCAAGGCCTAACAGTAAGCAAATTCCATTATTTAAATCCCTTTATGGCAAGATATAAACAATACTAGATAATATCAGCTGAAACGTATCCTGCTAATTATTTTGGAAAGAGCTTTCTGAGTAGAAGTGGTGTCAGTAATAATATAAAATGTCCCCACTCAAAGATTTCTGGTTTTTTCTCATCTACTTTATACTGAAATGGAATTTAAAGTCCCTGGTGATTTTAGGTACTTTTCTGCTACATGTTCTTTCAAAGTTAGCTTTAGGTGACTCAGGTGTGTACTTGCTGCAAGAAGGTTTTTTTTACAAGTATTTAAGAGTATCAAGAGCAAAGATCTTCAAACTTGTCATGATCATGCTATGAACTTAATTATATTTCTGCTAAGCCTGAACTGCACTTGACCCAAATTCAGTAAAAGTATGTCAGTGAGTATATGAATAGTACTAAGGTTTATGATGGAAGCTGAGCAGCAGTAGCAAAAGGTTGTATCTGAAAGACTGACTCAATGACAAATGAGTCCTGTCATGCACTTAAAAAAATATAACAAAGGATTGCTCTAAGAATGAGAAACACTTTGTACACATGCCACAGAAGCTCTCATTTTTCTGGACAGCTCCGATGGCAGCAGGTTGGGGGTTTTTTGCTGATGAAAACCGGGTAATAGAGTGGGCCAGATACAGCAGGACTCACAACTCCCATTCTATGTTGGTGCTCTGTCCTATGTCAGCTCTCTACAAGCAATATGCTTCCTAAAGTTAGGTCTATTTCTTCACTCCCAATACATTTAAAATGGGTATCATATTATTCAGATGCTAAAATATGAATGACTTTCAGTTTTAATGAGAAGCAATTAATCACAAAACACTCTTTACAATAACAGTAGTTAATTGTTTTAGCTAGAGATGTTACTGTGTTGTCAAGTTAATGATTTTTATATGCATATGAAATATTTCAGTATTAAATGTGGACCAGTTTGGAAGGTCAAGTTTCTAAGTTAAACAGTAAGATTTTTCTAAGTTCCTGTAGGACACAAATATTAATTATAAGCAAAATCCTTGTTAGTGTCAATATTATATATCATTTGAAAAGGGCAAGTTGTAAAACAATTCTATATTTAATTCTTTTCATATCCAGAGAGAAGATATAATTAAATTAATTAGAGAGATATGTGGTAAGTACTCAGGAAATCTTTACATTCAGATTCTGTATTTTCTTCATTACATTTCCATTCTTCTCCTTTGCAAAAGGATACCAAATCAAGTCATCATGATCTGTTTAATTTTTCCTTTGCAGGCTGTGGTATTAAATGCAAGGAAATTCCTATGGAACTTGTATTTGTGATTGACAGCTCTGAAAGTGTGGGACCAGAAAATTTTGAGATTATCAAAGACTTTGTAATTGCTTTAGTAGACAGAGTAACTGTAGGCAGAAATGCCACCAGAATTGGCCTTGTGTTATACAGTTTAGAAGTTCAACTGGAATTTGGTCTCAACAAATACACAACTCGACAGGATGTTAAGCAAGCAATTAGAAAAATGCAATACATGGGAGAAGGCACTTACACTGCAACTGCTATCCGCAAAACAACCCAGGAAGGATTTTTTGGTGCTCGAGCAGGAGTGCGGAAAGTAGCCCTTGTGCTGACAGATGGCCAAGCAGACAAGAGAGAAGCTGTAAAACTAGACATTGTCGTTCGAGAGGCTCACGCAGCAAACATCGAAATGTATGCAATAGGAATTGTAAACACTTCAGATCCAACACAGGCTGAGTTTGTGCGTGAGCTAAATCTGATTGCTTCAGACCCAGACAGAGAACACATGTTTATCATTGATGACTTTAATACCCTTCCAGGTGCGTTCCTTGAAGTTTTACCCTGCATTGTATCTGATGCTTTTCAGAATGGTGCAGGATGGGGGGAAAGCATTATCTTTGTGGATATGTTATGTTTTGAAGCTGATCAGGATTCGTTACAAGGTGCAAAGTAATAGGAGCCTAGAGATACAGATTCCCTTCTTTTAAGGAGTCAGTTATTGGGTAATGGTTCCTCATGACAACAGGGGGATCAATGATTCATCATGCCAACAAGGGGATGTCACCCAGCCTAGGAAAACAGCTGCTTAAACTAGTTTTCTAAGCTGAGTAAATGCTCATGCACTGCATATTTGCTGGACTGTAAATCAGAATGAAACCAATTGTCATAAATTCTACTTGTTCACTTCCCTGGGGAAATAACCCATTTTCATTGGGTTATTCACATCAGCAAGGTAAGCAGTTATTTTCCCAACTAGTACCAACTAGTAGTTGTTACCAAGCTTAGCTAACCACCTTTAAGTAAGTTCATTGTACCACAAAGAGAACTTAACATGCTGCCAAAATTTTGACAAAAACCCTCCCATAATGCAGAGAGTCTGGAATAATCTTCTAGAGGCATATGAACAACCCAAAGGAGTACTGTGTATTACTGACGTATATAAATAATCCAAATTTTAAAAATACATGGAATTTCTCAGTATGATGAGTTTTCTACTATTTTGTTTTCTTTTAAACAGCTCTGGAGTCCAAATTAGTCAACAAATTTTGTGAAGATGAGCATGGTACTTTAATATACAACCATAATGGAAATGGTGCAAGTATAAGTGGACCTTATTTCCATTCAGTATCTCCAAGTTCTTTACATTACATACTTCATAACAACAATGTTAATAGACAACCACTTTCAGCACAGACACCCAGAGTATCCACAGTAGAAAGTCCTCTGAGTCTTGGTGATCTTCCTCATCCATTAGCTCCGGTATGAAAATTCAGCAGGCTTTAATGAGCAGAAGTTTAAAATATATATCCCTCTGTGCTGCCTGTAATATGTACAACCTTGCCCTTACTTTTCTACAGGACAGGTATTGTAATAGTTCATTTAACTCTGTACGCTCAGAGCGAGTAAGAGTTCTGATGTTGCATGCAGGCTATAATTTATAATATAATAAATATATAATATATAATTTATAAATTTATTCCTGATACTGTTACAAGGATTATTATTCCTTTGTTTAATATAGTAATGTTTGTGCCACAGTGTGAAACATAACATTATTAAAAAGCAATTACACTGTTATAATTAAGTCTAAGAACTGAACTCAATTGTTGATTATAATGTTAAGTTTATAAATAAAATCTGTAAAGGTCAATTAAAAAAAATAAATACATATATCCCACACTTAGGTATGACAACTTTCCTGGTAAGCCAATCAGGTGAAGCTAAAATTCTGGTTCTTAACACTGACGTAAGGGTAAACAGAAAGGAAAAACATTAGAAAATCTCTAAGTCACGGAGGGCTTGTTAACTTTGAAACCCTTCACAATACCTGGAAAGCAAAGAAAATCAAATGCTCATTTCAGACCAAAGTACCTCCTGTGGCAGTATATGAAGCACATGAAGAGGAACAAGAGGAGAAACAGTCAACCTTCCTAACAGAAGACACTAGAGGTATTTTTTATCATTATTCATTTCTTCATCTTCATTTTTGGCTGATCAAAAATCAATGTCTGTTCAATCATTCTGTCTGTTTCTTCTCACTTGCAGCTGTGGTACCATTTTTGCCATCTAAACAATTGCCATCCAATAAACTGGTGACATCACCTCTTTCAACTGCAAGACTCACAACAAGACCAGGTTACAGATCATAACTAGTTTTTCATTTTTTTCCCTCTTACCCTGATACTAACTTTTAATAAGGCTTTGAATCAGAGTAATTTTATTCCAACTCTGAAGATTTTGTGAGTCCGTGATGTGGAAAAGAATGCATTTCAGGATTTTACAACAGACCTAGTTGCCATTCTTGTCTTCCCAAATTCCAAATCCCACTGCCCCACTTATGGCAGAAGCAAGGTTATCTATAATCTGAGAAGGAGCTCATAAAGGTTATTAAAAAGAGAACATAATGCTCGCTGAGGTGGGCCAGGGAGCAGGTAATTCATCAGACAAGAAGGGGTAGTCTATGGACATTGGGAAGCTTCATTAAAGACAACAATAATGATGACAGAATTGGACAGAAAGAACAGATTTCTCCTGCAGAGGAGAGGAGAAATAGGAAAAAAAGAGTGTTTAGCCATTTGAAGAAAAGTATAATAATTAGCTGACCACTCAAAGCATTGATTTTCATATGAAATGTCCAAATAAATTTTGTTCATCATTTGGGGGATTTTGAGTTCCAGTAACAGTGCATTATGATGGGAGCAACAGAAGAGAGTGATAGAAACATGTTCCCGTGCTTCCTGGGAACATTGGCATGAATTTTTTTGTCCCTGGCAACGAATTTTGGTTTGTTTGGTTTTTTTGCCAAAAAAGTGACAAGATACCAGTTGCCAAAGACAAAATATTGGTGTCACAACATTAAACTTAACAGAAAATTGTTATTATTGTTATTTCTCATGGTATTATTGAAGTGAGTGTGACCAGATTAGCATGTCATAGTCCTCTACTGCATTATCTGTAGGAGTCACATGACCAACAGTCTTTACATTCAAACTTATGTACATAATTACTACCCTTTTATTAGATAAGTAGCATAAATACCTTACAAAAGCAAGACTAAAGTTTTATATTATTCTCACTATTTTAATGTCTCTTCTCCCACACCACAAAGAGAACAAACATAGAGCAGAGGGATGCTGGTCATGCTTTTGATTTGGAAACAGCAAGATGCAAGTAGCTTACAGCTCTTTGGCTTACAATTTCAAGTTGTTCACAAGACTAGTTGCAATTAATTACATTTCAAAAAACAGATTTCAAAATTATCATATTCATATTTTTTGCTTTTTTGGTATGTGGAGCCATAATACTATTATTTCTGTAATTACAAGAACCAGGTCAGTAAAGGAATACTTGACCTACTAATACAGACTTTTAATTTGCCTTCAATACTAACATCTTTAGAATTAAAAGTGAATCTTTAACTGGTGTATAACACTAGCAGAAAAAATGAAACAAAATCAGAGTTTAAAAGGTAAAATCTATGCAATATAATTGACTTTTACAAACGTAATTGTTTCTATTCCTCTTTTTTCTTTATTTTAGAGAGTATTCTGGACCTCCGGTGCAAGTTAAGGTTGGATCAAGGGCCATGCCGTGTTTATATAATAAAATGGTATTATGATAAACAAGCCAATGCTTGTGCTCAGTTTTGGTATGGTGGCTGCGATGGAAATGCAAACCGCTTTGAGAGTGAAGACGAATGCAGAGAGGCTTGTGTGTTTTCTTTTGGAGGTAGGAACTCATCTCTACATTAAAAATGAGCAGGTTGAAGCTATTGATTCTTTGGCTTTGTTACCAATTATCCAGCATGGTAAAGAAAATCAAACTAACTAATTTATAGAATGTTAACATTATGAAGTCATATGTGCACTAACTAAAAAAACTCTACCCACACAAGCATACTTTAATTCTTTTTGCATACACTATATGTAGTGTTTATAGCAAATTTTCAGCAGTATCAAGAGTACAAAAATTCTTTTTTATTAAGTTCTAGTAAGGCCAGTGTAGCATTTGCCACAGCAATTGCCCTTCCTTCACCTAGATCTTTAAATACTAACATTGTACAGCCTCTAGCTCTACCTCATTTTGAATTACATATATGGCTTTGGAAAGCAATCCTTGGTCATTAAAATTATGTTTCTTTTCCCTCTGTTACAGAAATCTGATATTTGGCATGGACTGTGCAATGAAGACTTTGCCTCTTTTACGTGAAACTGTTCTCACAAATGATATTTTAATATTTCAAGCATATTTCCAAATCACATGTAGAGTACAACTCAGTACAGATAAATACAGTAAATGCTTCAACTTCTAGCCTACCTGCTCTCTGGGTCACAGGACAGGGAGGTGGCTAAACTACCCACCTTTCCTAACCATATCAATAACAGTTAGTCCTTTTTTTCAGTAAACTCTCCTCAGTTTTCATAAGCTAGCCAAGATCCATGACAATTACAGTTAAAACACACCCACAGATTTCTATGAGTGAATATACCAATATCTGGCATCACTAAATTGGGTTAGTTCATGTCTAGTTCATGTCTGGTCCTTGCTATGTGTTTCTCTTCTGAAAGCCATGCTTAATTTTTAAATGCAGTTTAATATTTTCATCTTCCTTAATTAACTACTTAAACTTATGTTCAAAACATTAAACACAGCATTTTTGTTTATTGTCTGCCACTGTGATACTGCTTTTTACATTTATGTCTGCATGTATGTTGCATTTCCTATTACTTAACATATTTAAAAGCTTGTTTCTAATAAAACATTTCTGGTTTTACTGCCAGAACAGAAAATGGATAATGGTTATCTCTACAGGACTAAAAACTTAGCCTAGCTAAATAACACTTACTGCCTCATGTGCTTCTGGCAACGTACCTGGATTTCTGCCACAGCCCTTAACAAGGCTGAACACCTCAGACTGAGTGCTCCTGCACATGAATGGATCGTTTTCGTATGGATGATTGTTTTCAGTTGGGTTTATGTCTTTCTTTTTTCCCTGAAGGAATGGTAACTTCAAGCGTATCAACAAAAACTGGAGCTTGGCCTCAAGCCAAACATGCTCCACCCTTCGCATTTCCAGAGCCCTGGGCCCATCTCCAGCCAGGGACGTGGCACTTCCCACCTGGCACTGCCCTGCTTCATCCCGTTTGCATCAGCTTCCAGACGGGTGCGATGGGCTCCTCACCGACGCAGGGACCAGCTACAGGGGAGGAACTCATAGGATGACTTTCTTGCTACTTTTTTTTTAATTATTATTTTTGAAAGTGGTACGGCACTGCAACTAAAAATTTGCCTAGATGCAATTTTCCAAGCCATTCCAAATTAAAAATGGCGCATCCACGCACTCCCAAACCCCCCAAGCCTCGGGGTTGTTACTCCGCCCAGGCCGGCACGGCTCCGCCTCACGCCCTCAGGTCATGGCGCCTCAGACGGCCCGGGGGCGGGGCCTGGCGGGGCGCGCGCGCTCCCCACGCGCCGCGCCGCAGCCAATCGCGGCCGCCGCGGCAGCGCGAGACACGCCCCCCCCCACCCCCGCCCCTCCCCATCGCCGTTGCCGGGGCAGCGGGCGGCGGGCGGCGGCCATGAGCGGGGTGCTGGACGTGCTGTGGGAGGACAGGGATGTCCGGTTCGACATCTCCCCGCAGTGAGTGCCCCGGCACGGCACGGCACGGCACGGCCTCTCCCTGCCCTCACAGCGGCGCTCTCGGGCCCGGCCGGCGCCGCTTCGCGGGCTGAGGCCGGCCGCCGTGAGCCGCGCGGTGCACGCCGGGAGCGGGCGGGGCCGGGCAGTGAGGGGTGGGGTTGGGGGGGGACCGGCAGCGTGTCCTATCTATAGAAAGAAAGCAAACCAACCAAAAATCTGGGCACTGAGGGAACGCGGTGCTCTTCCCAGCTGAGCGGCCTGCGGAGTAGAGCCGAAGGGAGTGTGTGTGTCTGAGGGGACGGTGGCGCGCACGGTGACCAGGACTCGCTGTCCCTGCCGTGCAGGATCTCACGAAGTTCCCGTCCTAATAATGTTCATGTCGTGCCGTCAAACTGAAGAGTTTTGGCTGCTTTGCACAATACGATTAAAATCCAGCAAAATTTCACAGTACGTCTGTTGTTATGTAGTTAAGTGGTTATACCAGTTAAAGCAAAATAATAACATAAACAACAAACATAAAAAACCTCACAAAACAAACCCCAAAACCATCGTTTGTGGGAAATGTAGCAGAGCATTTCACGTGTCCTTATACATCTGATACTCCTTTTGCTGGCATCGGTTCTTTCCTGAGCCTAATTCCACAATTTATGACCTAAAAGTATATCAAAAGACAACAAATTCCATCCTCTAAAAATTCCGTGAATGGAAGAGATTTTTTTTGCTCATTTCCACACACCTCACTATTTCAGGGCATAGTTTGCTTAGTCATACTTGCTATGTAATTTTTTATTTTCTGTTATAATTTAATAATAAAGGTATTACTATTTTTCATCTGTGAGATGTAATGATAATTTCAGGTATATAAAGTTGATTTCTGGTGTATGTGTGCATGTGTGGATTTTTCATTGCACGATGGACTGCGCAGAAAACAGAGAAAGAAAAGTGAAGTAGGGAAATAGAAATAGCCTTAATTTTTGAGGATTACTTTTCATTAGGTGTTTTTTTTCTTTTAGGCAAATGAAAATGAGACCTGGAGAGGTCCTTATAGACTGCTTAGAGTCTGTTGAAGATACCAAAGGAAACAATGGAGACAGAGGTAACTGCATACTCAGGGAAATTATAAACTTTCTAGTATTTAACGTGTGTAGGTTCATAGAAACCTGATAGGTTTCTGTTGAACTCAGTATAAATGCTCTGTTGCGCAGAATAGATCCTGCCTGTTTCACAGATCTGTCTTGGAGTGTTTTCAGATAGGATCTCTTGTTCAAAGTTACAGGAAGATGGTTATCTTGTCTCAGAATTTGTTTAGAATTGAAAGCCTTGTAAGAATAATCCGTTTATAAACAGTGTGATGATCTGCTGTAATCCTCTTTAATTCTTAATTTTCCCCATCCTGGGTTACACTGAATCAGTAGGGAATAGGCAGTGGGCAAGGGCACAAAGCTGCCAACATGCTGAGATGACCCTTCTGGGGGTTGGATGTGCTGCTCTGCAGGGTACAGAATGGAGTAAATTTGCATATGACATAACAGGGTGAGGTTATTCATGAAGACAGCTGTGATAGTTAACTCACTGCCTTCCCCTTCTCTTCCCCAGAGCAGTTCTGCACTGATTGTGTCTGCATTTTTACTATAAGCATGTGGATTGAAATCAGTAACTGTTCTTGGTTGGTTTTGCAGAATACTGGTATATATTAGAGCTTATTTCATTTATTCCTTGCTGGATTTTCTCTCCTAGCATTAAAAAAAAATGGTTTAGTGGTATTTCTGGTGGGGCGTCCTGTGATTTTCTTCTTTTTCTTATCAAGGGGGAGGAATATTCTGGTGTTTCAAAACCAGAGGTAAATATGTATCATAGAATGGAAGTTATTCAGATTAAAAATATCTACACTCTTTATCTCCAGGTAAACTGCTTGTAACAAATTTGCGGATCATATGGCGTTCCTTGTCCTTGTCCAGAGTCAATCTCTGTAAGTACCATCTCTTGTTTCCTCTGTGGCGGCATGCTATTCTTTCACAAAATACTGATTTCAGTACAGAATAGTAAAGTATAGCTCTGTTGTTCTGTAAAGTCTGAAATTAACTGTTACTAATTATGCTATTTGTAATATAGGAACTGAGATATTAATTCATAGCAAAATAGTAATATTCAATGTTAATTTCTCAGAACAGAAGTTGAAGAGTAATTCAGACATATTTTTCATTTGGCTTATATGGGATTCATTTGTTTTGCTAGAAAGAACCAAAAGTTTGAGTTTCTTCACACGTTGCCTTATGTGTATCTTGTGTTGCCACCTTTTTATTCACATTCTGCATTTTCCTATTTATTCCCCACAAGTATTGCCTTTCCAGTTTTATTTTTGTAAACTCTGAATTTTAACTCTATGAGTAGCTAGGGGGTTTACTTATATTTAATTTAATGTGCTGAAACAGGGGCAGGATGCAGTTACTTTGTACTCAGATTGTTTCCAGTGATCAGTGTGGAACCCCTTTCTTTGGAGATATTCATAACTTGATTAGATAGTACCCTAAGCAGTCAGACGGAGTTGGTTTTGCTTTCAACCAGACAACCTCCTAAGTCCTTTCCAGTTTAAATTAGTCTTTAGTTTTGTGATAACGGCCCAGACCATTAACCACAAAGTGTAATTTTCACAAATAGCATCCAAACCTGTGCTATGAAATTCAAGATTGTAATTCGTAATTTTGACTATTATTTTTCTTGTTCTCAAAACTGTTGTTTTTTTCTCCCCTAACTTTTAAGCTGTCGGTTACAACTGTGTTATAAATATAACTACAAGAACTGCAAACTCAGTAAGTTTCAAAAAATACTTTTAAGAATAATAAAAAGCTGTACTTAGTTATTCATACTTATTGCACTGTATCAACAATAATCTGAAGGTTTACTTTCACTAACAGTAATAGCATAGTAATGAAGTTGATTTTTAAAAGTCAAGTGTTCTACATTTCTTTAGGAGTGTGGTTTTAGTCAGTTTTCTAAGGAAGTAAAACTCATGTAATCACAATGTTTGGTGATTCTTCTCCCCTCTAGGTAAGTCAATCACATGTTGCTCTAAAGAGGCACTAATTTTGTGCAAGGAAGCTCTCAAATACATAGCCTGAACTGAGTTACGTGCAACTGTGAAGCCATTTGTTCAGCTCGCCTCAAAGAACCAGCAGGGGGATTGTGTAGATTCCCTGGGCAGTCACATGATAGCAAAACCAAAAACACTGTTTCAGTCATCATATTGCAAATGCATAGCATTTGTCCTAGCCTTGATGGAACAGCTAGTTTCTCAAAAAAACCCTGAGTTCAGTTGAAGACAGCAGTAGATCAGTAATAGAATCAGGATTATACCTGCATATATGCTATTTAGAACAATAATTTAGGAAATATCTGAGGATTATTTATTGCTTGTACAGTAGAGCTACTATATTTAAAAAATGTAAAATTTCATTTTTTCTTCACAGAAATTACGAGGGCAGACAGAAGCTCTGTATATATTGACTAAATGTAGCAATACACGGTTCGAGTTCATATTTACCAATGTTGTTCCTGGGAGTCCCAGACTCTTCACTTCAGTCATCGCTGTACACAGGTAGCGTACTTAAAATAGGGTTTGATCAATGGATCAGATATGGGGGTTTGAAACTGCTGATGGATGCAATATGTAACTGCCCCTATTTAACATTCAGAAAACTTTCCCAAAAGAGAACAGTGTCTGGAAGGAAGGGAGGGAGAGAATGATTGCAGATAACTGTAGATAACTATACATGATGAAAATTGAAGTGTATTTATACCAGTTATTGATCACAGTTTATACACCTTGTGTGTATAAACTATCTGAACAAATAAACATACAAAGGAGCTAATTTCAATGTGCATTTTCTACCTACAATTTCTGTCTATAATCATTTCTATAATTTTGGACCATGTCATGGAAATGAAGAGTTAAATCCTGGTCAGAACTCTAATTGACCACAAAACAGTACCCTTCCCACCTAAAGATAAATCATCTGGATGAATGTGTGCATAATACATTACCGTAAGTTTCTCTTTCATATATTGGATGTTTGTGACTTAACTGGCACTGAAAAATACAGGATTCTTAATTTCCATGCTATGTATAGCATGGGACCCAGAGGATAGTCTGGGAGATGACTGTCTTAAGAAAAAGGAAGAAATGGTATAGACATGAACAATACAGGACATCAAAACAGTAGTTAAAAACCCCTTTTAAGTTTATTTTCATTAAAGAAAACTGAAAAATAATGGATTATGTTGAAGAAGTTTTAATAGTGCTCTCAGTTTTGTGCAGTGTGGTGATAAGAAAAGTTTAAAATGTACAACATTTCATATCTGTGCTAAAACAAAGAGTAAGGATAATAGAAAACACTGAATTGTGTACTTTTTTCGTAGAGCGTATGAAACTTCTAAAATGTATCGTGATCTGAAGCTGAGAAGTGCATTGATTCAAAACAAGCAACTGAGATTGTTACCGCAAGAACAAATATATGATAAAGTCAATGGAGTTTGGAATTTATCAAGTGACCAGGTATAGTGAAAAATCAGGCTATGTTGACTGCAGAAAAGTTAAAATGTTTCAGCTTTATCTAGCAATTGTACTACTATGGTTTAGCAACCTCCAAGGAATTACCCCTAATTCCATTCAACTGCTCATGCATGCAGAGAAACTGATCTCATACATTTGCTGCTCAGTACAACAAAGTGTCTTTTGGACAACCTGAATTCTACATGATTTGGTTAATATGCATGGAACTAGATATACAGTTCCTGTTAAAAAGGTATATTTATGAGTCCTAAAGCTTTCTATGACCCTGAAAGAAAATAATGATTCCAAAGTGCTCTGCTAAATATTTATATGTTCACATGCAGCTTTGACTAAACAGTATCAAGACTATATTGTCTTTTGGTTACTGGAAATCGAAAATATTGGAATAGGAATCTGTGTCTTAAAACAAGAAAAAATGAAGACTTTAAGATAAAAATAGAAAACATATTTATTATTTCACTGGGCATTAGTTGCAAGTATTTCCCGGAGCCCTGAAAAAAACCCAGAGCTTGTATTTCTGTCTGTGCAATTTTAGTCCAGAATGGAAATATGATCCATCCTTACAAGCTAAAAAGTTCTTTCCTCTGCATTCCCTTGGCACACATCTCCTCAATTACCTAAGTTTAACCCACATGCCATGATAATTACGCTATACACCAGTTCCAAATCTGTACAGTTAAGAATGCTCTTAGATGCTTCATGTATTCCCATGAGGTTGCCTGTGCTGTGATTTGATCCTGCTTTGCTGCAGTAGTAGGTACTCCCAGATATTTTCACTACTCAGGTTCTGTATCCTTTAAAGATTGGATCTTGCTTCCTTGCAATCAATAGAAATATTTTGACTGGGAAGAGAGAACCAGACTTTCATTGAATTAAATATGAAGTTGTACCTTGCTTGTGTTTTAATGGATAGCAGTAATCATGTTTGGAAAAAAGGCTCTATACTTAAAAGCAGTTCTAACATACCTTTTCTTTAATAGGGAAATTTGGGAACATTTTTTATTACTAATGTGAGAATAGTTTGGCATGCAAATATGAATGACACCTTTAATGTCAGCATACCATATCTACAAATTGTAAGTATCTTAACCATTTTCAAAATGAAACAGTATATATTCAAGCTTTCAGCTAAAACTCCCAGTTCACCAAAACCAGTATTTCATATCCCACATTCAGGATGGAATTTAGTCTTACCAGCATCAACTACAGGGTATATTTTCTTTTCTGTCCAGATTAGTCGGGGGCTTTCATGGGCAGGCACAGATGGTGAAAATGGCTTGTATTTCAAATTTTCAATGTATTTACTCTGAGGCTTCATGCCACCTACATATAATGAGATTAATGATCTATGAATGTGATGTTCAGAAATTTACTGTTACCACTTCTGATAAAACACTTTTCCCTGAGGTTTCAGGTGTTCAGATTTTTAAAGGTAAATGGGAGGGAATGCTGGTAGCCAAGCTTCCAGAATCAGTAACTGTAGCTAATACAGTGTAAAAAACCAAAACAAAACAAAAGAGATTTTTATCAAGTAATTACAAGGTTTTTAACTGACAGTTTTTTACCTCTTACCATTAGCGTTCAATAAAAATGAGAGACTCAAAGTTTGGCTTGGCACTTGTGATAGAGAGTTCTCAGCAGGTAAGAAGCTTTAATAGCCTTTTTTTATTGGTGACATTTTTACATACAATATTTCTTTAATTCTGAAATGTTATGGGACTACTTTTAAGGTACTTAGGGTGTTCCTTCTGTGTGACCTTTTGAAAAGGTTTTTTAAAACTTTAAAAAAGTTGTTTGCACTGCTTAAAATGTCTGTATGGTAGGATCAGTGTGGCTGTTGAGAGTTAAGGTTTCTCTAGGCAAAGCAACAATAGGCCACAGCATGAGTGGTTAATAACTGTTAAATACACTGTCTTCTGACAGAGTATCCTTGGGATCTACTTAATTCTATATTAATTAAGACCACTCTTTTAAATCTTTTTCATTTTATTTGTGTATCTGAAAGCTTCTTCAATAAGAACACCAAGACCTAACAGATTAAATATCTGCTGAGTAGCTAGGAACAAATCATTAATACTACTTCTGAATTTGTCCCACCCTTGGTTGCTTGTGTTTTTCTGTATAAGAAGTTTGTTCCCCTTTTATATAATGGACTAACAGTTAAAAGCTTATTTACTTTGTAGAGAAACATTGTCATTGTTTTTATTTCACTCATGATTCAAGTGGCAAAATGAAAATAGGATAATCCAAAAATTACAAGCTGAAAATTGTTATCATTAAACTGGAAATCACTATCAACAGGAAAAAGTTGTTTAAACAATAAGCAACACTAATAAACAGATGTTGTCTTTTTTCTTTCTTACATAGAGTGGAGGATATGTGCTTGGTTTCAAAATAGACCCTATAGAGAAACTGCAGGAAGCAGTGAAAGAGATTAATTCACTTCACAAAGTTTATTCAGCTAATCCTATATTTGGAGTGGATTATGAAATGGAAGAAAAGGTACTCCACTTAATTATTTTGAATTATATACAATACTGTGTTTACAGAAATAAAAATATATTAAAGATATTAGATATGTGGATTTACTTACTACAGTGTTTTAATTTGCAGCCTCAGCCTCTTGAAGACGTAACAGTGGAGCAGGTTCAAGATGACGTGGAAATAGAAGCTGATGAACATACAGATGCTTTTGTGGTAAGCAGCCCCACAGAAAACAAAAAATGAAATAAACCTTGTTTGATTACTCAATATAAGCAACATACAGCTGTGATCATCTATTAAAGATAAGCTGCAACTGTACTTTCTGTATTTAAACACATCTACATGCCTTTTATTAACCACCCTTATCATTACAGAAATTTATTCTGTATATGCATTTTTAACTTAAGAACAGCCCATTATTTAAAATAAATAATAGTAAATATTTAAAGGAATAGTTTTATGTGGTTTCTCAACACATTAAAATCAGGAAAAGCTTGAAAATCAGCTTGATAATCAGATACATTGTATGACAACAAGTCTTCCCTCTCTTGCAACAGATTGATAGATGGTGATATCTATACATTTAACATTCATCTAGAATTCAAACTTGAGAGTTTCTGAGAAAGGCAGCAGTAATTTTGTATTACTGTATCTCCCAGTACTTCAGGAAAATTTACTTTAAGATCATTAAGATTGCATGATGACCTTCTTTCAGAGAATCTCCAGATTTACTGTGCAACCCAGTAACACCTGACTGCATGATCGACTGTACAGTTAGACTGCACATATTTTGAAGTGCTAGCCTTGACACACTGACAAGTGACACGTTTTCTTACTAATACCTGAAATCTGGTAAATTAGCAGGGCTAGCACCAATCTTATCTCCACTGTTCTTAATTTTTGCTGTAATTTACTAAGACAGATAAGCTCTTCTCTTTTCCTTTCCTTCTTTCTTCGCTTTTTGCCTTTTTCCTTCAATTTTTGCACATTTTCATTCAGTCTTCATCATACTTGAAGACATAACTTAAATGAAAATCCATTTGCTTTATTGGTGCATTTGTCACCTGGATTAAGTATACACCTGCTTTGTATATTCTGAGACAAAAACTGGAAGGTGTAAATGATTAGAAGGTGGTTGCTGTAGGAGACATAGATCATCCAGGACCCAAGGAGTGACTACACTACACACTGTTCTGTAGAGTGTTGTATAGCTTGAGAGCCAGCTGAGCAGGAAAACGCTTTCTTTGCTGCCCATCACCAGTCCACAGGGACAACTGAAGCAAGATTGGGCTCTTTTTGGTAAATAATGTCTAGAACCTGCTGGTCTAGAGATTTCTAGAGCTGTGGATATTTTCAGAGATCTGATATCCTGAACAGTTTGAGCCTTCATTTCTACATACATGGAATGGGAAAGATGGTGTCTCTTTCCCACATCCCTGAGTGGAAAAATTTGATTAATTGTTCAGTCACTCTGTGTTCATTTCTTAGATTATGATGTTAACTGAATTTTGATACACATTTTAAGCTAATTTTTGAAATTGTTCATTTCATTGAACAATTAATGCTGCTGCATGTGAGACAGAAAATACTAGGATGCCATCAGTTTTTCTTCATATATGCATTTTTTCCCTAAAAAGTGTTTGTCAGTGTAACAAATGTAATATGAAAATGCTACTGTTTAGAAATCTTTGTTTATTATGATGGAAAATTCAAATATTTGCATTTAATGAAAAATTACATAATCACCAGCGCCTGTTAGTACCCTTCTGTAAATGATGTCAACATAGGAAAAACTATGATCTTATTTACAAAATAAAATTTAAAAGCTGTATGGACTGGATAGTTGCAGAAGACTTACCAAATACAGTTTTGACCCAAAGGAATTATTAGCAGATTTGAGTTTTGGACTTCTTTTTTTCAATGTTGCAAGCTCTTTTTTGCTTTCTTTTGCAGGCATACTTTGCTGATGAAAACAAGGTAAGAACATCTTTCTTCATACTATCAAATTTGTTGTTAAAATGGGATAATGAAATTAAAAACTCACTTTTGCTTTTTTTTCTCTCATGTCTCATGCATTCAAAAAAGCAACATGATCGGGAGCCTGTTTTTTCAGAAGAACTAGGACTTGCCATAGAGAAGCTAAAGGATGGATTCACACTCCAGGGACTCTGGGAAGTAATGACCTGATTTAGATTGGCACGTGTTTGTTTTCTAAGCAGGGAAAGACTCTTGCTTCTTACTGGGCTTAGGAGATCTGTAGAAGATAACTTAGAAGTACCAGAGTAGCAGAGAAAGAACACGCCAAAGCTAAAGAGCAGGTGAATGTTCTATAATAAGCCCTCAGGATATGTCAGAAAAGAAATATTATCCAAAAACCTTGTTTATGTAACAGCTTTGCATTTGTCCATTGTTTCTGTCCGTGGTGGGAGGATGGGCACCCTCTGGCACAAGGGGCAGGGCCCAGCAGCTACAGGAGTGCTGTCCCCTGCAGGCCTCACCTGCTCCACCAGCCCCCTCACAGCGGAGAGGACCTGAGGGACCCTTCTCTGTCAGCACCTGCAGCCCAGCCCCTCCCCACTCTGGGAATGGCAGCTGCCATTGGATTCCAGCTTCCAGTACATAAAATTGTTATTGGTTGACTATGGAATTTGACACACTTGTAACACCATGTGTTTTTAGGATTGTGGTTGGCAGGACCAGCCATCCCATCCTATTTGCCCCTTCCCCTGACAACACAGTCCACCATGGTATTTCAGCCACCATTTTATGGCTGGTACCCACTATTTTTTTCCAACTTCATGGCCCCTGTGTTTATATACTGCTCTGTGATTGGCTGCCAGGACTGGTCATGCTTGCCATTTTATCCAGAACTGTCAGAAACAGAAGCCTCCTGTTTCTCTGTACATGGAGACCACCGTTTGAGACAGGGCAGTACAATGCAGTTTGATGCCCTATTTCAAGAATTTGTACTTTTATACAGGAATGTGATTTCCCATAATGATTATGTCTAAATCAAATTTCCATATCTTGTTTAATGTTGTACAACACAGAAATATCATCATACACAGAACATTGTGTATCTAGGCATATTGGCTCTCTCATTTCAGCAGTGCTGTGATACTGATAGCTTTCAGAAAAAGCAATACTGTTTCAAATAATTGCTTTCATAATTTTGCTAAATGTTCAGCACATATCATTCCAAGTACTTAATTGTAATCCAGTTATCCTCATACAGTTGTTGTTGTTGTTGTATTTGTTCATTTTTGCTAAATCACGTTTTAAAAGAATGCTCTAGAAAAAAGTGCACACACAAATAGCTTTTGTGTCTGAGTCATTAGACCTTTTATGATGTTATGTGTTGTAGAGAAATGAGTCATTTATTCTTTAAGGGAAGACACAGCTGTTACGTTTTCTAGTGAGATAAGACCTCTGCGCTGTTTTCTATAAATGGAAAAAGTCAAATGAGCTCTCCTCTCAGCTGTTGTTCTAGCCAGCTGACTGTTACAGTAAAGTCACTGTGGTTTGAATGTAATTGTGGTGTTTGTAGAAAATCTTTCAAGGTATATATTGTAATGGAATAGTACCTATATTGAAAAGCAGTCATTATTTCAATAAACTTGTTTCAATAACCTTGTTGTAGATCTTACATTCAACTAATTGCATTTTGATCCTGTTTCCATTACATTCCAAGAACATTTTACCATATAGTGGAGACTTCAAGTTGAATTATTTGGAAAGCAAAACTTTACCTGAATAACATATTTTATGTCTAAACAGTAGGGCTTGGTTTACAAATAAATACAACCAAATGGATAGTAAGAAGAAGGTCAAAATTAATTTCAAGGTCTGAATATCTGAAGAAATTGAATATGTGATATAGTTACGTAAAAAAAGTCATCTTAGCATAGGCAATTGATGCGAAGTTCTGGGGTTTTCTTAGTATATGACTGCAGCAATGAGATATATTAGGCAGCTCTGAAAAAGTGAACAGTAGTTATAACTGACAACTTGATTAATATTTCTATTTCAGAATATTTAGTAACATGTATATGTACAATCTTGCTCACAGGTGTCTAATTGAAGGTCAGATTCTGCTGTCCTTACGTCAAATAATTTACTACTTCGCACATAATGTTACTGATTCAATGTGGAGAATGAAGGCAAAACCTGACCATAGTGACTAAGAGCAACAGTTGCTTCCTTCAGTCTTTGACAGCTGCAAGAGCAACTCTGTTTTTCCAAACCATCCATCCTAAATTCCGACCTGTGAGAGTATGTACCTATATTTAGCTACTGAGATTAAGTTGCAGAGGCTTCAGGCAGGGCAAAAAGCACATTGGTCTGCCTTTTTTACAGACAGACCTTTGGGCAGGCAACAGCTAAAGCTTTCTACTCCCTCCCCTTTCCCAAGTGTTTGCGATATGGATTCCCAAAGGGAACTCACTGAAGAGCTCAGACTTTACCAATCCACCCTCCTTCAAGATGGCCTCAAGGAACTCCTTGAAGAGAAAAAGTTTGTAGATTGTTCTCTAAAAGCTGGTGACAGAAGCCTGCCTTGCCACAGATTGATTCTGTCGGCATGTAGCCCTTATTTTCGTGAGTATTTCTTATCTGAGCAAAATGAAGAGAAAAAGGAGGTAGTTCTAGATAATGTTGACCCAAACATTCTGGATATGATTGTCAAATACCTTTACTCAGCAAGTATTGATCTTAATGATTCTAATGTACAAGATATTTTTGCTTTGGCCAGCCGCTTTCAGATCCCTTCTGTGTTCACTGTATGCGTCTCCTATCTTCAGAAGAGGCTTGCTGTTGGGAACTGCCTGGCCATCCTTCGATTAGGTGTTCTGCTTGATTGCCCAAGACTTGCATTTTCTGCCCGTGATTTTGTTTCAGATCATTTTGTGCAGATCTGCAAAGAAGAGGACTTCATGCAGCTTGCCCCACATGAACTTATCTCGGTTATTTCACCGGACAGCTTAAACGTAGAGAAGGAAGAACTGGTATTTGAAGCAGTAATGAGATGGGTCCGAACAGACAAGGAGAACAGAGTAAAGAGCCTGGGAGAGATTTTTGACTGCATACGTTTTCGTCTTATGCCAGAAAAATACTTCAAAGAACAGGTTGAGAAGGATCATATAATTAAAAGCAACTCAGACCTTCAGAAGAAAGTAAAGATCATTAAGGATGCTTTTGCTGGAAAACTGCCAGACTCTAGCAAAAGCACAGACAAGTCAACCAAAGGGGAGGTGAATGGTGATGTAGGAGATGAAGATTTACTGCCTGGCTACCTAAATGACCTTCCCAGGCACGGCATGTTCGTCAAAGACCTAATTCTTCTGGTTAATGACACTGCTGCAGTAGCTTATGATCCTCTTGAAAACGAATGCTACCTAGCAGCCCTGGCAGAACAGATTCCCAGAAACCATTCCAGTATAGTCACCAAACAAAATCAGGTCTACATTGTTGGAGGACTGTATGTGGAAGAGGAGAACAAGGATCAGCCTTTCCAGTCATACTTCTTCCAGGTACAAGATCGATAATTGTTGGTGCAATAATAGGTGCTTATAAGGGTTACTGAAATCTATTCTGAGTCTGCAAGTGAGCTGTCTAGTCTCTTTGTATGGTGATGGAGACAAGTATCTAGAGAGAGCTATTCCTGTCCCAGAGAGAGAAAGGAAACTGAGGGACTTGCATCTTATTTTTCAAGATCAACCTTTGTGACATCTCAAATATTAAAAAGATTACTATATTCTATTTAGATACTGGCTTTCATTGTTTAAGGCCCAGATTTTTCATAGTACAGATGCCTAAATATAAGTAATATTTTTGTAAAATACCTTTTGTATATTTCTGTTAACTTCCATGAAAGTTGGCGTGCTTCAGGTGGTTTACATCTAATGAGATGTCTTTCTTTTTTTGCATCTGAAATACTTTTATGACAGCAGTCACATGCGTTTTTTAAGTGCAACTTCTGACATTAAAGCAACAGAAGTCCTTTTGTCATGTCTACATTTGAAAGCCTAAGGGCATTCTAGAATACATAATTTAGAGGCAGAAGGTTTTTTCTTGGCAAACTGTCAGTGTCAGTACACTAAATGCCATGTTTCAACTCAGTGTAATTTTATAACTTTGTAAATCTGTATAAATATAAGCCTGATTAAAACCAACTAACTCCACAATACAGTTCAGGAAAATTACCAAAAATACAATTAGGTATGGTTACACGAAAGATGAAGTCTCTTGTGGTTTTAGCTACATGTATTGGGGGATATTTAAACTGTTTTGTGATGAATTCTGCAATATGCTGCTGGCCATGTCCCATCCTTAGGCACATTGGTCTAAAAGAGTAAAAGTCCTGTTTCGATATGAAATAAAGCACAGTAATAAGCAGCAGTAGAATTTTTAAGCTTTCAGATATTAAAAAATGCAAATATTTTTTATAGGAGCATGGCTCACTGTGATTTCACACACAAGGGAAGAGTTGGTTTCAGACACTTGTTACATCAATGAGAGGGAAATCTTAGTTTTCTGGGAAGTGCAAAACTTGTTACAGAAATATTCTTCTAATATAAATGATATGTTGATGTCACAATGTATTTATAGCCCAGAACTGAATAGTCTGAAGTCTCAGGCTGCTAGAAAGGGGCCTCTGAAAAACTAAATCTTGAGACATATTAAAAATTGATGAAGTTTTCAGAATCCTACTTAATATGTTGACATCCATTTCCTGAAATCCTCTTCGTTTGCTTGTCATCTTTAAGCTTGCTTGCTGCTGCTATTCCCTTTAGTTAAAATACTTGTCTGCATTACTCATATGGCTGTTGTTCCCTCTAAAATACTAATGTGGTGCGAAAACAATTTTCACTTGCTGATCTTCCTTTCTCCAGCAGTGAAGTGTTGTATTTGGTAGCTCAGAACCCAGGAGAAAACAAGGCTGCCACTGGCTCGAAAATGTGTGACTAGTCGATGCCCAGCAGCAGGAGATATGTCATCTTCAAGACTGATGCACTAAGGGAGCTGTGATCTGTAAGGAGTACATCTCTTCATTACCACAGCCACATCCAGCTACTGGGGCAATCCATGTCCATGAACTACATTTCATTGTTGCAATAAAACTTTCTGTCCAATAGGGGTGGTCTATCAAATTTGGGAGATGCATTTGAGCATGGAAACCTTGACTGTGTAACATACTTCTGGAAGAAGGATGTCACCACGCTAAACCCAGAAGTAGTTCTCTGACTGAACTTTCTCTTGCTTTCTGTCAAATGCCTTTATACTCATGCAAACCCACATCTTACACTCCCTTCCTGTACAGCATCAAGCAAATCTATATGCCGTATAAGTGAGAAAATACTCTTTTTGAATGTTAGAGATCATTCAGGTTCAATTGCAAGTTCC
Organism: Acropternis orthonyx; assembly: GCA_035583155.1. Classification (NCBI taxonomy): domain Eukaryota; kingdom Metazoa; phylum Chordata; class Aves; order Passeriformes; family Rhinocryptidae; genus Acropternis; species Acropternis orthonyx. Next base: position 19,981,842 of record JAWWEU010000163.1, read on the forward strand.
CAGATCAAAAAAAAAGCACCACAATTCTGGGAAAATACTGTTTTATTTTTTCGCCTATCCTCCTCCTGCTGCTTCTCCTTAGCTGTTTTCAGCATATCATATGTGAATTGAGACAGTGGTGAGAATACTTCAGTAGGGATGACATCAATATCATTGCCAAAGGAGCTGCAGTGCCTACCTATTTTGCTTAAGAGTGAAGTTTTTATTCATTGTGTCTTCAGAGATCATGCAAGCTTTTGACAGTTATTGTGATAAAACATCACCTCTGTTGCTCTAGGGATTGCAGAAGAAACATCTGTGCCATTTCCCATGTGGTATTTCCTGAAGAACTGTGTAAGCATGTCTGGGCATTTCCCAGGCAGTCAGCAATAGGACAAGGGGACATGGGCTTAGGCTCAGCCAGGGGCGGTTCAGGTTAGATATTAGAAA
>JAWWEU010000163.1:19990921-20007391 GCA_035583155.1 Acropternis orthonyx
GACGTGAATAATCTTTGCTAAAAGCTCTTGAATCAAGAAATTCCAAAGCAATTCTGCAAACAGCAAAAACATGCATTTACTTTCAGGTCCTACCTGAACAGCAAGAAGCGATTTTTCTAGTTCAGTGTTGAAAGCTGCAGCAAGACTAGATAAACCTGACAATTCAAGAAAATTAAACAACTCCTCAAAACCAGACAAATATTTTCCTTCTATTTATCTAGAGATACATGAATTTTACATGATTTAGAAAAAGCATTTTCTCCCTGCATCTGTTTTTGCTCAAATGGTAAAACAGCTAACCAGCATTTTTGAGGCTTACATGTGAAGAGATGGGAGGGAAAGGGTATTCCAATCTCATGAAACACATTTCAAGAACACATACTGGGTCTTGCTGGGATGGAGGTACTTTTCTTCATAACAGTTCATGTGGTGCTGTGTTTTGAACTTGTGACCAGAACAGTGTTAATAACACACCAATATTTTGGCTATTGCTGAAGTGTGCTTGCACAGCACCAAGGCTTTCTCTTTTCTTCACTCTGTACCCACAGTGTGTATAGGCTGTGTTGACAAGAGGTCAGGAAGGGACACCTTCCCTGGGAGGGAACCTAACATGGCTAAGGTGACATTCCACACCATGCAACATCATGTTCAGCAATAAAACAGAGGGGAGTGTTTCCCAAGCAGCCATTGCTCTGGCAGTGGTCTGATGGTGGTGAATGACTGCATGTGCATCAATTGTTTATTTTTCCTTTTTTATTTTTCCTTTCTTGTCTTCACTTACTAAATTGTCTTAATTGCAACTCAGGAGTTTTCTGTCTTGGTTTTACCCTCCAGATTCTCTCCCTCATCACACTGCAGGGGAACGAGCGTGCAACTGTGTGGGAGCAGCTGCGGCCAACCCACCACACCCCAAAAGGCTAAACCTCACTAGACTTTGGAAAAAGGAACTGAAAAATAAATAGCCTAAGGGTTGCAACAAACATTTATGACATAATAAGCATCAAAAACCTGGCCTAAACTGGATGGTAACCTGGAAGCTTGGAGGAGCTAATGTGCAAGAATTCAATATACTAACCTCTGAGCTCCTGGTGGCAGAGCCTTTCTGTCTTCATTCTTGATGTCATGTCTCCAGTGTATTGCCCCTACATCATCCAAAGGTGTATTCTGAGCCATATAGGAAAGAGGCTTTTTATTTTCATCCAGAACACACTCAAAATCTGCCAGAAAACACAACAAACCTGTTTACTGACAGAAGTGAAAGAATTTGATCTATACAGTGTTTACTTCTAGAGAAACTAAGTGACAACCATAATTGGAGATACCCAACATTATTTATATTACGCAGAACCTTTTAGAAACGATTTTATGTAACAGTTTCTTCTTTGCAATATCTTGTGGTCACATGATCACGGACTCCCTAATCTTGGTAATAACAATCCTTAGAGTATTAACTTCTCACCTATTTCATAGTAGTATGGTGTGAGAACAGATACTCTGGAGTACTGGCTCCCTCCTAAGATCTCAGTCAGCATTCTGTGAACATGCTGTCGTAGTGGGTTTATTTGGCTAGTGGCTGCAAAGACAAAATAGAGAATGCATAACATCAAACTTACACAGCCAAAATTCTGAAAAGAGCACTTGGAGACATTGCATTTTTGACAGCCAGGCTACTGAATTGGATCTTTTCCACAGATCCCTGGTGTTCTTCCATCATAATTCAGAGACCAAGTGATTATATTTTAGGTGGAAGGTGGCAGATGCATGCTATCAAGCATAACTTTCAAATCCAGACTCTCCATTCCAGGATTGTTCCCATTTGCATACTACAAAACCTTCAGTTTAAGGTTTCACCTGCTGGACTTTGTTTGCTTGTAATTGTGTTTAGACACTTAAGTATTTACTCATCTTGCCTTATTACAGGCCACACCACACTGTCTGTCATTTCTCTGTCCATTGCAGCTTAAGACCTTGCTCCATTAAATATCTTCAGTCTAAGACAAAGTAGCTGAGTTCTATGGATAGCAAAGCAGATCTGCCCATGAGAATTAGTGGAGGAGATACTCTTTGCATTAGCTGGATTTTCTGAATTCATCACTATTCTGAAAGAATATTGATCACTAGCCTACTTCTCTGTTTCTCATCTCTGGTGGATCTTGATTCTTCTGAGGAAGAAGGCAGGAACAAGTTCAAAAGCAAGCAGTAAACATGTTCATATTGAAAAATTTAAGTAAAATGTTCAGTCTTGTAAGTGAAGCAAGGAGTAAGTGACAACCCTAAGGATCCTCTTACTGCCTTTGCATCCTTTGTGCCATATACATTGTTTCTGTTTATTTAAATTTTATTCCTTAAAAAGAAAAATCCCATCTCTATTACATGAATTATCACATGGAAAACTGCTTTGCTCTCTGTTGCACTACTAAGCGGTTGCACTTTTCAAGAAGACATGCTCAGCAAAGAGTGGGTTGTGCCTTCCTGATCTTTTATTGTGTGGTGGTGTTAATGTGACAGTTTGGGAAGAAATCTAGTAGACTGCTGAAAACAGACAATTACTAGTAACAAGGGCAGGTTTTCCTCTCTTGAGTTACTTACTGTTATGAAAGACACGTTGGCAGTATTGCTCATGAAACCAAGGGATGTGAAACTCCGGGCATTCCAGACAGACTGCTCTGTTCAATTTCATGAGTTGAAAGCAGACCTTCTTCTTTAGGGTATCAGGCAAGACTGATTAAAAAAAACAACCAACCAAACATAAAAAGATGTGAACTGAAATGTGAAAAATCCAACATACAGACCTAAATGGCTATCTCTGAATTCTTTACTAGAAATGCAAGCATCTGTATACTATCACATTTATAAAATTCATCCTACTGAGTTTTAGGAAGGTGCTCAAAATCCCTGAGGAAAAAAACTAAAAGTAACAGTTCAGTTCAATATTAAGAACAACAGCAAGACAGAAGCTAGAAATCGCTTCTATCATTTAACTTAAAATGAACTACTTGAAGGCAAAATGGCAACAGTGCATCAATAGCAAAAAATGTACAGGTAGAGAGGAACAAAACAAAGAGTCCTTTACTTAGAGAGAAGAGACTGGTAGGACACATTTCTTGCAGACAAGAATCCCACATTATTTCTTGAGATTTGTGACTATTTCTAGTAATAAACACCAGTCAGGTAATTTTATTTCCAATAAAATGGAAGAACTATTAAATATTGAGTTCAATAAGTTGACTATAAAATTTGCTTTATATGACCTTCTCTCATCTGCAATACAACTCTGTACTATTAAAACAAATCACATTTTTGTTCATTCCTTCCCTTTTAGCACTGAAATCACAACTAGATTATATAAAGGGGGTCCTTCCAGAAAATGGAATAATTTAAAAAGTAATTCTGCTTCTCAAGTCACATGTAGGTTCCCAGTTGCATTTTATGCCAAATGCTACACAATCATATTCATCAGAGAGCTAGATATCTACCTTTAAGTTGAACATCCAATTTGCTTAGGAAAGAAACATTAAATATTGTCGTTATCAGAACTGGAGGAAAATACCCAGCCACTGCCAAAACATGACCAAGCAGCACCAAGTGATAAATTTCAAAATAACCTTTAAAAAACAGACAGAAATCCATATTAGCACAGAATATAAAGATGAAAGGATTTGCAATGCCCTTCCCCTGGCCTCCCAAATAGTCCAATTTTCTCTCTTAATGTACTACACAAGTTTCTACACATTTCCTCTACAGCTTTAACCATTTCTGTGTGATAAATCACAAAATGTATTTACAAATGACAATTTCTTGGGGAAGACTAGAACAATTCTATCCAGTAACATCACAGTGAATTAAGCAGAATTTTCATTTGCTTTTTATATGCAAAAAATTCTTTGCTAGCCCCTTACTAACAGTAATTTTTAAAGTGTGAAACAAAACCCAACACTGAATCTTGGTAATGGTTTAACCCCAGTAGGCAGAGTATTAGTAGTAACAGACATACTTTTTCTTTGCTTAACAGAAGTGCCATTCTATTACCATTTTCATTCAGTAAAAATAATAACTTCCAGTTACACTCATTCATTTGCTGTCAGAATATCTTTACCTAATGCACTTACTCAAGTTAGAAGTAATATGTTGGATACAACTGTTAAAGAACTCTTCACTGTCATAATTCAAAGCAGAGAAAAGGAAGAGAATAATGTAGATTTCAGAGGGGTGGATCTGGAAAACAAAGACATCCTAAATCAAGTCACTGCAAAATACCATAATATTGCTTTACAATAAAGAAGAGTTTTATAATTTATTCAGAACTGGGACATTTAAAACTAGATGAGCTACTTTCCCAAGGGGGTTTTGTCAACTTTTCCTGGAGAAAATAATAAAAAAAATAAAATGCAGAAATAATTGAAATTGCAGTCACAGCTAAAACTTAAAATCTATTTCACATAGCTGATCCAAGTGTTTCCATGTACTTAAAGAACCTTTTAAAAAGGTTTTGCAATAAATGCTCTTAAAGACACTAAACTGCAATAGAATAAAATCAAAGAATTACATGAACACCAGATTAAGAAAAAAAAAGATAGTAAGAAAAAAGAGTAATTTCTGAGAAAAAAGACAGGTCACTGAAGATATCCCCCCAACAATGAGTAATGTTAAAATATACACCAGATGATGCAGCTATTTATAAAGGAGTTTAAAAAACAGAGTATAATGGTCAAAAGGAAAACTGAATGCAAAGGATTATGGCTGACCTAACACTGACTGCACAATAAAATAAGTAATGAAAATTAAGGGGAAAGTAAGTACCAAATTATATACATAGAAGAAAAACAGCTTTGAGTGAATACGGAAAAAGAGGAGCTTCAAATCAAGTACACTGAAGAAAAGTCTTGGAAACACTGTGGATGTGCTCTGAAACACATCAACACATCAGCCTGTCCTTTTTTACTGAATAACTCACAAAATAGACTGAAAGAAAAACTGTAATACCTTGTCTATGTTTTCAACAGTCACAGAAGCTATTCTGTCAAATAATGCAGGACAACGGCGGTTGGTTTTTTTGAGAAAAGAAGACAACGGTAATACATTTGTCCATGTTATTTGGTCTATCAAGTGCTGACACATGGCCATAGTTTCCTCATTCAGGACTTCTTCAAACCACTCCCCATTCATGTGTGTAAGTTCTTCCAACAGAAGATTTAAGTTGTTGGTTTTCTGAATCCTCTCAAATCCACAGTCATTTAGCTTTTGCAGAAGCTTTGCACATAGCTCAGAACTGTTTTGCCAGTGCAACTGGTCATGATGATTCCATTTGACAAGAGCTGTAGCAATGAAATTCAAATGATGGAGCCTGCATTGAGGCAGAACTGCTGCTGCTTTCTTTATAACCATTTCCTCCACTTGAAAAGAGGGAAGCATGGCCAGAACACGAATGATGGCTGCAGTATCAGCAGGTATCACACTAGATTTTAAATAACTGGAAGAGAGGTAGAAATAAAAACAGTCTATCAGTAGTGACAAAGTGCAAATGTTTAAAAAAACAAATAAATTACATGTATGAAAATGCTAATTTAGAAGTCTGAAGCTGTATATCAAATATAAAATAAACAGAATATTAATGACATGGTAGAAATCCACAGTTAGAGACTACCATGGGGTTTTTTTTGTTAGGATTAACTTCTTCCCTTTAATTTATTCAAAACTGAAAAAAGGGAAGAAGATAGGGAGCAGCTCAGTTAGCTGGTGAGGCTTTAAAAGTTACCAGTAAAAACAGAAGCCTTTAGTAAGGCCAGAAGGTCCCCATTTTTTAAGGGTATCTCTGTGTTTCTGGGCCTGGTTAATTTCTGTGATTTCTGTCCTAGGGAGCACCAAGTTCTGAGGTGCCTGAGGAACATGAAGGCATCATCAGCAAGAAAAAAGTACAGCCAAAGCACTACATTCCTATAGATGCTGAGCAATGGAAGCGAGATCTCTTTTCCAGCAATGCTAGCAACTGTTTCCCTTTCTGTTGCAACTGTACAAGCCTAAGAACTAACTGGACAGTTCTTCAATCAAAAGAGTACTTCTGCTTCACATTTTCACTTGTCCCAGCCAAGGCATTCTTACTGTGTATTTTTCATTAGTTTTTCTGTCAAACATCAAAGATGATATAATTACCTGCACTTTCTAGAAAGTACCAATCAAAATTTCCTGTCATTTAAAAGTCATTATATTGCAGTGGCCAAAGGAATAAGGGGCAAAAAAATAATTTTGAAAAATACCTTATCTATTAGCAGATACTCTTGGGTCTATAGACAAGAAAACATCCTCTTCCTACCCTCTGATTTAGACATTTAAAAGAATCAAATACTTGTAACAGTTTGTTATTTCTTCACATTTTATGAAAACAAAACACTTTAGCATCTCCACTTCTAATTTAAATCTGAAGCAGAGAACTATTTAACACTTAAATAGCTGCATTTCCAAAGAATACACACTTACCCTAATAGTAGCATTTTCAGTTTGGCAAACAGCTCCAGATTGTGGCAGTGCAATCCCGTCAGGTACTGCGTTAACTTTATCAACTGTAATACATGATAGCTATCCAAGTGTTTAGGCAGAACAGAAGCCATTCTGAATACAAAAAGATTACATGGTATTAAGCTAATATAAAAGATACCAAAACCCCCAACATCCCACATGAAGGGGTGTCCTGTGGTGCACAGTGCCTATGTGGAGGGTTTCATACACCTGCACTCCTCTCTACACCAGTTTTGGCACTGTTCCCCAAAGACACAGCAGCCTCTCTCCTTATAGTGAGCTGCAAAATTAAAACCCTCATCACAGCAAATCAGTCACGTCACACTAATAATTTCTCTTGAAGATTTCGCAATCAGTTAAATTTAGAGTGGATTAAGAACGGAATAAACTAAAATGGCATGACCAGTTTCAGCACCATGGCACTCACTGTTGGTCTAAAGCTGCAAAGAGGGTGATAGATTTGCAGGGAAAGATAAAACTTTAAGACCCGTTTCAGACAGTGAGATTCAAGGAGAAAAACCATGAATTCACCTTTAGTATTCCTATGATCCATAGTACACAAGTATGTCCTTTTTCTTGCCAAGGATCTATTTGGTTCACATAACTACCTTCAATCCAGTTACTGCTTACAACCTGCACTTAACTCTGCTGCATCTCTGATGTACCTAATGCTGCAGCTTCAGTGCCCAAAACATAAACTGCTTTTCCTTTCATTGTATAATAGATATTACCTCTCCCTATAAACAATGTTCAGTTTACAACTGCAGAAAATGTGGACACGTCCTCTTTTATCTCCTGAGTTTACAGTTACTGCTAGGGGCAAAGTTTACTGCAGTGGGATCACGTATTTGCAAAATAAGCCTGATATTATATGACGTTAACTTGGTAGGGTTGAAATGCTTTTCTATGAAATTCCTAAATTTCCTCAATTAATTCTGGGTCAAGCTGCAATGTTCTAAAAACTGTAATAGCTAATTATTTATAGTGTATATGCACTTGTGTGCAAGTGATGCACCCTCCACTCCTCCTTTCCTGGATATTACAGTTTTCCACGCTAAATGGAAGTAGTTTACCTAGAGGATACATCTTCTTAGTAGTATCAAAAAAATTTACTTTTCGAGTAGATGAAAATTTCTGCATTTCATTTTCTGCATCGTCTTCAGTATCACCAATATTTGGTGACTGCTAAATTTTTCTGCCATGCATGCTGCAGTTACTAGCAACCTAAGGAGGAAAAGACATATTTTCCAATGAAAACCAGTTTAAAATCTCCAGAAAAAATTTCAGCAATTTTCTTCATCTGCAAGGCAAAGAACTGAAAGACTACTTGAGAAAATACAGGAAAACAACTGTCCTCAAACTAGAGGCCTTTGTTCTGTGGACTTTTCTTCTAAACAGTTGGTCTGTATAGCAGCACAGGTAAAGGGGTGTGGGTGTGTTAGATCAGTGCATGTTGCTCTGATGCTAGAAACCAGTGAGTCCAACAATTCTAAAAGTAGACAAGAAATAGGGAAGGTATTCTAAGACACAAAAAATTAAAGATCAATCAGCAAGCTACAGATAACAGGATCAAACATGAGTTGAGTTGGTTCTGGGGTAGTTAAAGCCAATGTTTACCATAAATTAAATAAATTTAAAAAAAAAATCTAGGCAAAGCTTTTGGAACTAAGTCAGCTATGGCAAAACCAACACAGGCTTGCAGTATGTCCAAATCTCTGAATAGAGGCAGATGTTCATGAAGTATGAAAATATGACTCACTGTAATTAATAAAGCAAATTCTGCCTAAAACTACAGACTTTGAGAGACCTCTGAGTCATACCATCCCCAAATACGATTTTGAGGCACAAGAAAAACGTGCAGAGAAAAAAAAAATCTGTCACACAATACTATGTCCTAATTGCTAAATAAACACCAAAGTATTCCCTGCTGACAGCCTTTCATGAAGAATAGGATATCAGCAACCTGGTATAGAACAAGACTGAGGCTGTTTCAGCTACTGCCAGTCTTAAAAAGGAAAAAGCAACACAGAACACTGCACATATGTCTCAGGGGAAAGACAGAAAGTTTTTTACTACCATCCACTGTGAAAGGAAGGCGGTAGTCTAAGAGACAGAACTACAAGATGGCCTTGCATAACAGTAGTCACATACCCCTGGATTGCTGGATCCAGCTTTCTATGCAAGTGTTTTAAAACAAACTGCTTTGACAGTGTTTCCATAATTAAATTCCCCATTGCTACAAAGTTACAGACAGGAAACCTAAGACAGGCTCAGAAACTCCTGCAAACACCACAAAATTTTTAATTTCTGTGCAAGAAAATGTGTACCATAAATAAGACAAAATCATTAATAAACTTACCTTTCTCTTACCTTGGATCCTGCCATAGGCGCAAGAGCAAAAAATAATTTTGCAAAGGTTTCAGGATCGTAATAATCATCGATAGTGTCAGAGAGCAGCTGTTTAGCAACCAAGCGGAATTCAGCATTGTCAAAACCCAGCTGCTCGTACAGTCCAAAAATATTATTAATAGTGTGTATATCAAGACAGGAGGCACTTTTAAGGAAAATCCTGTTGCATTTTTCTAGCAATGGATGATATTTCAGTTTAACGTTTTGAAGAAACTGTAGCATTCTTCTGGCATAGCTGAAGTGGCTTTCATCCTCTTCTTCCAAGAGCTGTTCAGCCTTGTGTAGTAACCGATCTCGTAAACTCTGTGAGATAACATCAGATATGCTGATCATCAAAACTGACAAGATCCTAAAAAATTCAAAAGATTTCACACTTACACATTGAACATAATAAGCAATACATTTTAGATTTCTTAAATAAACTACACAAAGAAAAGAACAGTAGTCAAGATACTGCTGCCTTCTGCACAAAAAGAAATTTTAAATCTAATGCAGAGAAAACAGATGAGCAAAAACTTCTACAGTAAAAATTCTGCTTTCAGTGAACTTCTGAAACAATCCAGATTTTTCAGGCATCCTTTACAAAGTTGTATGTGATAAAAGCATTTGCCTATGGTGCAAATGTGATTTGCCTGATTCAAATTTGCAAAAAGATATTTAATGCTCAATAAACACTAAAGAAACTCCAATAATTCTCAAGTGACAGAATGGGGAGAAGAGTCATTGTCACTCCAAAAGAAAAAATCTCTACTGAAGAGAATAAAACTTATGACTGCAGGGAGAGTCACTTCTGTAACGAAATGCAGTCCCATTCAATGAGTTTCATAAGCAGGCTCTTCACATCTGCAAAAATAAGTGTTGGGACTGCTGGTGCTGTATAAAGCAGAGAAAAGAAAGAGAAGCCTTCACTATAATGACCCGGGGGGAACAGAGGCAAGTAAAAAGAAGCTTTGACTTCTTGGACTAGGGCTGTGTTTTAAGTGATGCTAATAGGGTAACGTGCTAGACATGCCAGCAAAAGAATTCATTAATTCAACTTCACCAGGAAAAAAAATATTCTGAAGATAAATAAACACAATATTGATTTAAAACATCTTACTGCTATATTCACAATAGCAAACTAAATCCATGTCATAGTAGAGAAACTATCAATGTCAGGGAAGAAAAACATCTTCTGGTGAGTCAATAGCCTCTAAATTATAAAGATCCTGATTCTAAATTTAACATGAAAAATCTGATTCTAAATGTCCACTATACTGTTCTACTGCAAGTAGAACAGTGGAAATTAACGAAATCTTTATAACCAACCTAAACAATCAAATGTTAGTTTTAGTTGTTTAGATTGGTTATAAAGAAATTCTTTGCAGTCATTGGGAAAATGCATTCACTTGTCAAACAATGCATGAATACAAAACACTTCTTTCCTACAAACCCCAAACTGAGGAAAAGCAACCTCTACTTGAGAAAAAAGAAAAGTGTTCAGCAAAGGCAGCACAGTAATTGTGACATATTGCTTCTCTTGCCACTCAGCTCCATTCTGATACTTACCTTATATCCTGTATAGAATCCAGTTTCACGTCCACAATATGAGCTACTTGGCCAATTATGGGACTGAAATGCCTGTGTTGCTTGTATAAACACAGTGCAAATTTAGACAGAGCTGGCAAACTAAGCCTATCAAGATATCAAAGACAGACAGAATATTTACCTTATATTTTTAGTGAATAATTAAAGACAAAAATCTACTTCAACAAGTATATAGAAAGCAAGGGTATAGTCAAATTACAAAACAAGGAAACAAAATACCTAAACAAAACACCTATGTGTTTAATATTAAAGCATGTTGTGCATATGGAACTCTACAAAAATCAGCTGTTCTTCACTTAGCCAGACAACCCTAAAAAATCTATAAAGATTATATTCTCAAGCAATGACGTGAAATAGATAAAATGAATGTGATAAATTTAATACCTGATCATCATTTTGCGTTCAAGCTACACTGTATTTATTTACTTGCCAAGATGACCCATGTGTTAAGTTGAAAGAGGCAATTCTGTGATGATGGTGCCAAGACTGACACTAGCTTCTGCCATGTCCCAAGATTTCAGAGTGAAAACTACAATATCCAAAGAAATTAAAACAAGCCAACAAAAAAAACACAACAAAATGCATGAAAGGAAAATGTTGCTATCTTAATGCAAAATGCTTTTACTAAAATTGAGATGAGCATGGTTTTAGCAACCATTTATGAGCTGGACAGCAAGCACTGAGATAAAACTGCAAATATTAAAACCTGCAATTTACTTCAAACACCTAAAATCTACACATACATGTAGCTCACATGAAGCAAATCATTCTTGCAACTTAACACCTTTCACAAAGGACAGAAATACAGTATACAGTACTTGCCTTTCTAATCTTTTCCATGCTTCTGTAACAAGCACTTCTGCTAGAGAATTGTGGTCTTCAACACTGAGCCTTCAAAAGAAAGACATAATAGTTTGAAGTTTCCTGCAAGAGTTACAAAAATATAAGACATATGTCTTTTCATTATTTATCATAATGTTTTACTTTTCCATCACTCCCCCCATTCAAACAGATTATAAAGATTTTTGCATTAAAAATCGTAACTCAATAATAAAACATATTTACTGTGAACGTAAAACAGATCTGTTCTGCCTGCATCTCAAAACCTGAGGCACAGGACAGTACACTGTCACACAGAGTACAGAAACTGTGCCAGAGCAGTCTCCCAGTGTCATTATAGGATGGCCCTGTAGTCAGAATTCCTTCTCTTTGTATTACCAAATACAAAATGTATATATGTGGAATTCAATTTAAACCCTTTACCTCAGAATACTATATAAGGTATCCACTATGACCTCATCTTCCATGTGTTCCACCTTATTTTCTGCCAAAATGCAAAGGGTAGGAAACTGGGAGTGATTTCTTACGTAGTCAGCAGTCCTTAAGAGAAACGGCCTCTTCTTCTGCAATTGCCACAGCATATTGAATGCAATTGCCACATGCTTTTCTGAAAGTCTGGCCTTGTTCCTTTCAACAAGGCTGAACACCTCATCTTCATGGGTACAGCTACTTATCCGGCTCAAAAGCAGATCACTGCACAGAGTCCGAGCTTGGTAATGTCTCAGTGTAAACAAGCAAACCTGCCTCAAACAAAGCATTTTGCTGTGCCTACCACCTATCTTTAAAGTGTCCAGAAGGATTCTTCTTTCACTTTTCACAATAAATCATGTTGTTGCAAGCAACGAACTCAAGTAGTTGAAAAACAGAAGACCATTTTTCTTTGATCCCATATGGTCACTGTATTAAGAAGAATTCAATTCTGAGGTACCTGGAATGAGACCATATTGAAGCAGGTAAGTAGTCACAACTAGGTAAAAATCAATGTCTTTACATTATAATGCTCTGAGTCAGGTAAGCTAGAGAACCTACAGCCTGGTCTCTTCTCACAGAAAAGCTTCCAACAACAAACACTGACATGCTTACAAGTACTATGAAGTTAGTCCACTTGGTAAGCTTTCAAATTTAGAAACCTGCCTTTAAAAGGCACATATGCTTTCATGCTACTATCGAGAAGGCAAAGCTGAGCTTTTTAACATGCCAGCACTATATGACTGAGGCTTACTCTCACTAGGCCACTCCATAATCCCAAACTGGGGTCCAGGAACTGCCACAAAATACAACTATTGGTGGTAAAAGGAAGTAAGATGATTTCTAGTTGGGAAGGTTGACCACCTTTGGTAATACAGTCACACTTAACAGTCCCACGCATAGCTAAAATCACTCACTGCACAAAAGAAAAGCAACCTAATTCCCCAAATTACAGTGGAAGCTACAGCCTTATCTATTGAAATTTGGTATTAATTTGTTTTCTTAGAACGTACCCTAATTTCTACATGGTGCTAACAACATAATCTACAACCTACAAAATTGGTTCCAAGCTTGGGAACACAAATCACTGGTGATAAATGTCGTGGTACACCAAAAAAGAGCAACTGAATTCTCTCAGCTCAGAGAGCATGATAAAGTCTAGAAGTCTTGCTTTAGGAGATATAATCATTAACAACAAAAATTATCAATACCTTCACCAAACCTGAATGCTCTTCAACTGTTCACATGATTCCATCAGTGTAATGTTATCAAGGTGATGGCAGCACCATGCACTGAGGAAGGAAAAACCTTATTTGAGTAGTCTATATAAGGTACTGAAATCATTCTAGAAAGTTGAATATAGGTAGATTTCTTTTGATGTACAATCCACTTCAGAGAATAAAAAGTCATATAACATATTGTACTACACTGCTGGCACTGGCACTGGGTCAGATAAAAGGAAAGCTAAAATTAAGTAATTTTAATTTATGTTCAGTTATAACAAGGAAAGTTTTCTTCTCTATGCAAAATGAAAGCATACAAAAATAAAAGGTACACATTTTCTGGATATTATGGATAATAATGATTTGTTTTCTAACATCTTTTCAGATATTGCTTTTATTCCTACTGTTTTTTCCATATGATAGTTGCCTTTACAAAGAATTTACTTCCCACAATTCTGGCAAATTAAGCTGCAAGAAGTCAGGATGAAGTAGATACCCGAAGAACATACAGAAAGGTCAGTCTCAGTTTCCTATAAGCCCAGGTAACATGTTCTTTCCAGCTCTCGTGCTGCAATAGACCTTACATCCTCTATCCTACTGATGGGGAACCAGGCTCTCTAAAACAGTCCATAGGAAATTTCCAAATCTTTCTCTTTCTGGAAGTTATTGAGCAGATGCAAGTGATCTACTGCTACCACAAACTCGTATGCAATTTTAATTTGTAGTTAATTCTATTATCTTTTTAAAAGTATATCAGTAGAACACTTAATGCTTTCAAACTTACAAATACATAGATCAAACCCAGGAAACTTGGATCTACTTAATGAACTATTTCTAAGGTGTTCCATTTACCATGCAACGTCCAAGCTCGCTCGGCCGTGGCAAATGGACCTTAGGACTTAAACGGTGGGGCCAGTTCTGCGCACGCTGTGCCTCACCTGAAAAATCCACTGCGCAGGCTGGAAGGGCACACCCACGTGGGGAGAGCCCTTCCCAAGATCTTCGTTCCCGAAGTCTGGCCATACATACATACGCACCAGAAGGACAAGTCTTTAAAATCATTTTTTTACCAGCTTAAACACAATAAGCACCTTCAAGGCTGTATTACAAAATACAATGAGCCATGAAGTCTTCCACAAAGGAGAAAATGCCCCGTAGCGACCCGCGGCGCTACACTCGGGCCGCGCCTCCGCCCTCACGGCACAGCGGGTGCCGGCGCTGGGGACGCAGCAAGCTCCAGCTCCCGGCGGGGCTAAACCAGAAGGCAAAGGAGGCAAATGTGCGCAGCCCCAGGCGCTCTCGGCTTACCCTTCCAGGGCAGTCGCTCCCGCCGCGCTGTCCCCGCACACGGGCGGGCGCCCCACGTGCCGCCGCAGCGCCGCCGCCCCGCCCATGCGCTGGGACAAGCCATTTCCCGGGACCGCGGGGGGAAGGTCCGCCCCTTTGGGCTTTCCGGTGGAAATAAAAACATTCATTAAAAAGCGCCAAGGTCGTATTGATTGCTGAGGTCATATTTATAAAACCAACGTTCTAACAACACATTCTGAGGGTGGGGGGGCGGGGGGAAGTCTTCCCTGCCTAGGAGAAGCACAAAGGGACTGAAGTTTAGGAAGGGTGAAGTTGAAGAGTTTGGCTTTGTTGCACTGGAATTAATGTTACTTTTCCCCCCATAAATGTAACTCTTTTATGCTTTGCAACAAAAATAAATTTAAAATGTACGAGTTCTGGAACTCAAACATGTTGGAACAACCGTGTTGCTTATGTCGTACACACATAGCTCCAGGTCATCCTTCTGGACCTTTTCTCACCGCCATTGATTACAGAGAGATTTAGAAAGAATGATACCAATCTCAGATTGCTCTAACATTTTATCTAAAATCACAACCAGGACTATTACCATGACCAGTTCCGACCAGCTGTTTTGCAGCTGTCTCTATCAGAGATTTGGGGTTTACTTTTTTTCTGTTGCTGATCGTATATACATCTAATATATTGGATGTTTATGAATATGGAACTCACTCAAACTAATAAAATAGCCCCTAATTTATTTATAACAGGTCTGTGGTGTTTCAGAAAAACAGTATGTAAAATTTTTAACTGGGTATCTAACTGTAGAATTTGAACAGCTCCTGTATCCTTCTGCTAACAAATCCAGATCACCTCAGTTACAGCCTACAGACCCAAACCCTAGCAGGTGGCATTTATCTCTGTCAAGAATCTCAGGCCTTCTGCAAAGTCACAGAATTCCAAGGCGTCTGACTCCCCAGTTGCATAGGCAAATAATTTTGCATTAATATGAAGGGGACTTCTATAAATCATACACATTTTCTATTTATAAGATGCTGAACTTTTCACTTTTGACTTGTCAAGTACCTTTGGATAAAATAAAACAGTGCCTAAACCAAACAAAAAATGCTAGATAAAATGATGTAAAATTTTAAGTTGCACACATAGGGGAAGAAAGCAAGACTTACAAAAGCATGCTGTGCTGGAGCCAGTGTTGATTCACTGAACAGGAGTTCACTCAACAGCTTCTTCAGGCCTTCAGAACTCACAGGGGTCAATTTGTCAACTTTTAAATTTTTTTTTTACAGACGTTCATACGGGGAATATTTGTTTTTCTGCTTTCAAGAGTCTTCTCAACAGCCAGTCAAGTAACTTCCATTACTTCCCGTTCTGTATAGGATTACTGACCCAAATATCCCACGGGTTTGAATTAACACCTATCAAAGGAGGCAAGTCTTAGTTAATCTTGAAGGTGCTCACAACTTTACGCTTTGTCGTAAACTTTCACGTCTCTAGCTTTAACTTTGAATGGCAACACAGACATTTGGAATGAGGTTACCAGTAACTTCTTTTTGCACGGTTGGTCTGAATCCCCACTTTGGTTCCCCACAATTCCCAGTGGGGTGCGCGGCTGGAGGAACGCGGAGGGTGCGGGCGGCCCCCCCGGCTCCTGGCTGAGGGGCCGCCGCTCTCCCGCCGGCGGGAAGGCCGGGCTGGGGGGGGCCGGGGGGCCCGGGCCGGCGGGAGGGGCGGAGCGCCGCTGACGAGCCCGAGGAGGCCGCGCCCCCTCCCTCAGCCGCTCCGGCTCCTTCCGAGCGGCCCCCGCCGCCTCCGGGCAGCGCCGCGCCGCCTGCCGCCTCCCCTCGGGCCGAGCCGGGCCGCGCCGGGCCGGGCCGCGCTGCCCCCGCGCTGCCCCCTCACCGCCCGCCCCCGCCCTGCCCGCCCCGGACGCAGCCGTGCCGCACCAGCCCCAACATGGCGGCGGCGCGGCGCTGAGCGCGGGCCCGCGGGGCCCTCCCCGGGTGAGTGCGGGCAGCGCCGCCGGGCCGCGCACACCGAGCGCCGGCGCCGGGCCGCGTCCCGGGCGGGCCGGCCGCGGGCGGGAAGGGGCGTGAGGGGCTGCGAGGGTCCGCGAGGAGCCGCG
>JAWWEU010000163.1:20008131-20078907 GCA_035583155.1 Acropternis orthonyx
GGCCTGGCGCGCATCGGCCGGGTCCGGGTCCGGCGGGCCGGCTGTGCCCCCCGCAGCCCGGCCCCCCGCGGGTCGCTGCCCGCTCCGAGCGCCCCGCCGGCTTCGGGCGCTGTGCGGAGTTTGAATGAGCCGTCCCTCCTCCCTGGGCCGGGAAGGAACCGCGCTGCCTGCGCGCCACATGCTCCCCTCCCCTCCCCTGCGCAGGCCTCTCCCGGGCAGCGGAGCCTGCGGGAGCTGCCGCGGCCCGCGGGAGAGCCGCGCTCTTTCGGGGGTTCCCTAAGACGCTCTGGAGGCTTACGAATGTTAAGTTTCAGGCTCATTTTGCTTGCAGCCGCGACTAATTAAAGTATTGTGTATATATGATTGCACTTTGAGGCACGGAGCAGGCTTTGAAAGAGACGATTAGGAGAAATAGTTTATCGAAACTCGACAGAATGTCTGTTGTAATGCTAAATATTGCCTGTCAGTTCACTCGCAATTAGAAAATTTATCAATAACGATAAAGTCGCTTTGGCCAGTAGTTGCCTAATGGTTGACTGGTTAAATGAATTATATTTTAGTAATCATCTGAGACCTGTTTTAAGGGAAACGTGAGACCGTTTTCTTTGCATAAAGTCTCTTCTAAAATGAATCTTAATTCTTCTGAGAGAACGTCTTGGGCTTTTCATGGTTTTGTTCCCTATTGCCTGCAGAAGAGGCTGTTCTTTGGACAAGGATAAATGCTTCTAGGTTTATTGTTTTGTGGGAGTTTTTGTTTGGTTGGGTGCCTCCTTTTACCTTTTCCCCCGATTTTGTTTCACTATTCCCATTCATGAATGCATTAGGGTCCAGCATGACTCAAATTTTTAGGTGCTACCATGATAACAATATAACTATATGGAAGTTATACATGTTTTATGAAGCACTAGTTTATCTAAACTCCTAGAGCTTGATTTATCAGTTTTTAAATATTATTTCTAAGTATTTCAGAAATAGTGTAATTTCCTGTATGCAGAGTAGGTCTGAAGGGGAGCATAAAAAGGATACCAGCATCAGTAGTTCTCTGAGAGTGCCCTTTGGGACTGTATTTCATATTAAGACTTTCTCATTTTCCTCTTCTGTGAAACAAACTTTTTTTTTTTTTTAATCAACTAACAGTCATCAAGCTGTTATCAAAAGCAGATTATTTTTCTTTCCTTTCTAGGATCTTGGAAAATTTGTAGATTATGAGGGAATTTGGAGTGAAGGATATGTACTGCAGTGGAGGATTTTACTGTGCTGTAGCATGCTTTCTCCACTACCAGTTCACTCCTCCAGGCTGTATGCATTTAGGAGCCATCTTCCATTTGGGAGCAGAGTCAGTGAGTGCCAGGGAGAAAATCTTGCCACCTCCTAATGCAGTGAGGTTTAGGTAAGAGGCTGGGATGAGGCATGGAAGGGATTTAGGGCTAAAGGAGTAGAGAAAGGAGGAGAACATCAGAATAAAACATGATAGAACAAGGTTTATTTTGCTGTGGTTGACCAATATGGGACAGCATTCAGAACTATCTCTTACTGTTGCATGGTCGTTGTGCCTTATTCTTATCTTCACTAATGGGTAGGAAGGGACTCCGCTGCTGCAATTCGACTTGGAATTTACGTGGCATGGAGATTACACCCTGTAAAATCTTTCCCACTTTCACAGGATGCAATAACTTGCCTTTTCTTAGCACTTTATGAGTTCTAAAATAATTAAAAAAAAAAAAAAAAGCACTTACTTCTGCACAGACCTGACAGAAAACACCTGGGTTTTTTCACAAATCATAACAGGGGGGAAAAAAGTACTTTCTGCATAAATTAGATAATGTAAAATCACAGCTAAGACTTGGTAACAAAGATTTTTACTTGCTAATGACAAGAGTGTGGTTAGATATTTCAACATTTGTAGGTATTCCTTTTCTAGAAAAATAAAGGGAGTGATGCAGTAGGAATCTGCATTTCTGTTTAAATAGTTTAAGAGAATGTTACTACCTTCTCAGCTGAGTCTTACTCTCTTCCAGCTGAGGTGTTATACCTGAGTGTTTGTTCCTTATACTTTAGTACAAGAAGAAGAAATTCCTGTTCATAATGGCAAAAAATCATACTGAAAGTGATCTAAATGAACTACCAGTGCAGTAGTGTTAGGAATATGTACTGCGTATTTAGTCAGGACCTATCTAAGGATGCTATTTTCTTAATTCTCCCTAAAAGGATAGCTGGCTCTTGCCTCATGTCTGTGAAAGACAATGATTGATATTGCCAGGTGTCTCTTAATTTGACTTCTTTTTTAGGGGGGAAAAAGTACTATGTCAATAGTCCAAAAAAGTCTTGTAGCATTATTCTAGAGAAGCAGGCCTGATGGAAAGTGGGGTCAGTCACTTTTTTGCCTGGCAAAATGTTGAAAGTCCATTTTGTGCCTTTTTTTGGAAGGGGCAGTCAGTGTGATTCCTAATGATGAGTAGAAAGTCTTGCTGCATATATCTCATAGACCTGTGTAGAAAGCAAATATTTACTTCTTTTCTTACAGATGTTAAGTCCCTGTGATTGCAAAGAGTGTGTCTTAAGTCTGAAATGTGTTCAAGTATACTACCTTATTCCTAAATATGCTAACAACAAAAATCCTGTGCTGTTGACTAGTAAAATGATAATTTTCTTAGTTGTAATTTCTGCTAATTCAGAGTTTTTAGATCATGAAGTACAAAGGAAAAGATGGTGGTGTTTTGGAAAAATGCTGAGGAAATTATGAGGATTGGGAGTTGGGCTCTTTTTTGTTGTTCGCGTCAGTTTCATCCTAATACAGATGGAAGCTCTGTTTCTGTTCACATTCATAGCAATGGAACTGTGAACAAATTGTCATGTCTCCCATCTTGCAATCATAAATTCATTTCCAGTTGAATCTGTACTGGAATGGACATAAAATGTTTTTAGTCTGTGGCTCTGCCATCACTTTAGGCTCATATATGCTGCTGCCAAATCTTTCTTTGGAGCAGGGAGAAAAGGGTAGTTTTTATGCAGTCAAGTAGCCTCTTGTGTGAAAGCTAAACACTTGGATGTAGGACCCCTCTGTTCTGGTGTCAGCCCACATTTATATGATCAAGTGACTGCAACCACAGCCTTGAAGGATGTGAAATATGTTCAGTATTCACCTTGTGCATTTGCATTTTCTGAACTCAAAGTTTTGCTTTAAAATATATTTCTGGAGTTTCTACATAGTTATCTTTGAAATATGTATCAATGTAAGTTTGTCTTCCTGCATTTGTAAATGGTCTGAAACAAAGTGCTAGAAATATGAATTTATGCACTTTATTGTTCATTTTGTTTGGACATTGAATGAAGACCAGTGCAGAAGATAATTGTAAGGTGATACAGGGAAGCACATACAACAGCAAGTCAAGAAGAAGTTAAAAATCTGGAAGAATTGATGATGACAGGGAAAGAAGTGAAGGAATAGGACACAATATATATTTTTCCTACTAAATACATCTTTGCTCATTATTCTGTCCTGGGACTGAAATAAGTAGTCCTGTGACCTGGTCACCATAGTTACAAATAAAGTTGGTTTTTTTCCCATCATAAAACTAGGAAATACTACTCTTTTGCAACTTGCTGTCAGCTCTTGTGGGATTCATGACACATTGGTACTTCACTTGATGTGCATCTGTGAGTGTTTTCTAACCTGTTCAGTCAGAAGGGTTTAGTATATATTATACAGTATTATTACTAGATCCTTGCTAGCACAGGTGATTTTTGAAAACAAAATTCCCCAAGATGTGTTTTTAAGCATATAAACACATATCAGTGATAATCCCTGACAGAAAGATGCTTATGAAGAGTTTGGAGTAGTTACGTTTTTCCATTGACACAGATCATTTTTAAGGAGAACAGCTGCCAGCAGCCTGGCCTTGAGTTGGCCAGCTTTATCCTGCAAATGTTTAAATAAAATAATGGATCTGATGGAGGTGTGAAGGAAGGTGAACCCTGAGGGACACAGCTGGTGAAAAGTTGGTTGTGGGTGCAGCTTAAGTATTTTTTGTGTATTTGTCAACAAATACCTGTATGCTCTAAGCTGAACTGTAGGTGTACTTTCAGAAATAAAAGAAACAGTCCTCTTTTGTTAGATACACTGAAGTGGGTTTCTGGTTGTTTGGTTGGCTTTGGGGGTTTTTTGGTAATAGATTCTACTTAGACTTAGTAAAAGCCTTCTCAAACAGAAAGTCGTTGAGAATGATGAATGGCTTGAAAATTTCAGGATAGTATTTGAGCTGTTATATTATCCTTTCTTACAGAGTTTTGGAAGGAAGAAGTGAACTGATGGATCAAGATTGTCCTTCTGCATAGCACGTTTTTGAATGTATGTACAGTGAGCATCTTGGGTTGACTTAAAGTTCATATTCCCTTCACTAGTAAAATTCCATCAAGTTCACAACTAAAAAATGAAACATATTGAGGGTTAGGAATATCCACATTCTAATTGAAAATAAATTTTTAGAGATAAATAACATAAGTAATTTAAGTCCTATCAGACATAAAACACTACTGAGCTTTACTTGTAATTTCCTGACTTCGTTCTTTATATTTTGTGACTTCGTTCTTGGTATTTTCTTGGTGGTTTTCTTTGCTTCTGTATGTAACATTCGTACCCCCTGTACTTGCTTAAATACAGGTTTTCCATCATCAATATGTAGAGGATTGTGTTTGGTGTTAAATACTACATGAATAGAAATTAATTTCCCTGTAATGCAGCCGCAGAAGGTCTGCCTGAAGTAATAACAATGCAAAGGATACTTCAGTGTATTGGAGAGGAAATGCTCACCTGACTCGTAAGGCAGGTAGGATAGATGTCATTGATATCTTAGCCTGGTTTGGCAGGCGACATCAGCTCAAGAGTGAGGTATGTTTGCCTGGCCTGGTGTTTGTTCATTCAGGGTGTTCATACTGACCCGTTGACATACCTGTCATGTAGAATCAAGTGCAGCCAGTATTTAGGGGATATTATTGAAGGATTTAGGGAAAGTACAGGGGACACTGGAGGTAATGGATAGAACATGGACTAACTTCATTTGTCGCACTGTTCATCAGACAATGTAGAGGTAGAAAAACATCAAATATTTCTGGTTTCTCTATCTCATCCTGTTCTCTACAAAACCGGGTTAAAAATTGGCTGACATAGGTATATTTACAAGTATCTTACAGTTTAGCTTTCGTCATTAACAATGTTTGAAACAAAAAGTCATATATTACAATAGTTGGCATTTATTTTGGCAAAAATACTGCATATAAATGCTAAGGCATACCTCTGCATTTCTCTAGCAAATCGCTTGTAAAGCAAGAGTTAAATCCCTTCTAACTCAAGCACTAAAGTTAAACGTTTAAAGTTTGGGTACAGGCAGTCAATCAGTTGTGGTACCGCTGTCCTTAGATGTCTCAGTTCAGTTAAAACTTTCAGTTCTACCCTCAAACAATATTTATTGTAGCATTTATTTTGAATGGTTTCCTTCAAACAAGTATCCCTCTGCAGCTGTATAGTCTGTTCTGTTGCTGACAGTGAGTTGATGGCAGTCCTTTGGATGGGTCTCAGTTCTGAAAGCTGTCTGTCCACTACCACCTGTCTCATCCCTTCGCTTGCCCATGCTGCCGCCTTCCTTGCACTGCCTCAGAGTTCGTGCAGCAGCGTGGTGACCTGGTCAGCCTCCAGCTAACCTGATGACATCTAAGTTCTCAGCTTCAGGCATTTTCTCTGTCTGTTTCTCTGCCTGGCCACAAAATTTGTTGTAGTGGGAGAGAGAAATCCTAATTCAGGGAGAAGACCAAGCAGAGTTAGATAAGCCTGCTGCTTTTGACAAGTATCTGGCTTGTGTGAATGAATGGATCTGTGACACACCGAGACGATATTCAGTGAGATTCTACATTTTTTGAAGTCTTCTCATGCTAAAAATCACATTAATAATTAACTACTGAGTGGTGTGTAATTTAAACCAGTCCTGCATTGTTCTTGTGATATTTGCTGTGTAATCTTGGTGATATGTTAGGAGTGACAGCACAAGTAGCATATAGACTAACATGATTACACTGCTCTCTTTTGATTTCCTGCACCCTCTTGTTCATAGCTGAGAGCTGACAGATGGTGACAGTTGAGTTTTTCAAGGCTGCTGGGTGGTACAGCTATGAGTGAAGCTTTAGGAGAGGTGTGTACAATGTGTCAGCTAGATTTGAGTTGTGGTTTTGGGCAATAAAAAATAATTAGAACTGAAAATTTATGGATTATATTCCAAATTCTGGAAGAGGTACTCCAGTTTTACAGATCCTTTTGCTGTCATTGGTTTGTTTCCCACTCTGAAATAACTCAGAGAGGATAGGGATTTAGTAAAGGAAAAAAATATGCTTGTATATAATGTTGGAAAGTCAGAGATGTGAATGGAATTAAGACATAACTTATTACACAAAAATGAAGAGATTTATATACTCCAAGATAAGGGAAAAGTTGCATTAAAATTCTGGATAAAGAATCATAGAATCATTTAGGGTGGAAAAGACCCTGAAGACCATTGAGTCAAACGGTAAACCAAGTCCACCATTAAACCATGTCCTTAAGCAGCACATCTACATGTCTTTTAAATACCACCATTGATGGTGTTTCAAAAGAGATGAACAATGACATGAAAGGAAGAGAAATGCCAAAATAATTTTACTTAGCAACAATTGCGGAAGAGCTACACCTTTGTATTTTTTTTTCATCTAGAATGGTTTGGATCCTAATTGGAGCCTGGTAACTGCAGTAACAGGAATCCAGAAAATATATTCCTAAAAAATTGAATGCTTAAGTCTTACCTGTATGTTACAGTATCTTTTCCTTTTGTATTTCCCTACCTGAACTATGGTGGTTTAAATTTAGTGGTGTTGCAGCAAATGTGAATAAAGTTGCTCATTTGGGTCTGCAAAACATGAAAATTACCTAAAGTACTTTGCATTCATGCTTATCTTTACTGGTTTTCTTGGGTATTTGTTTTGTGGGATTTTTTTGCTTTTCTGCAGGTTTTCTTGTCTTTGTAGAGTCTCCTGCATTGACTTACACATAATTTCACTACACAGAAGTAAAAACTAATTCTTTTTTATTACTTACAGTATTTAAATTTTTGAAGCCATGGGAGTAAAGGTCCAGAGACCTCGTTGCTTTTTTGACATAGCCATCAACAATGTACCTGGTAAGAAAATGAAAGCATCTATTCAGTAGTGTAATATTCATATAAGATATGCATAATACAAATACCATTTAACTTCATAATAAATATGGTGTACTTTTTTTCTAGCTGGAAGAGTGGTATTTGAATTGTTTTCAGATGTGTGTCCAAAGACATGTGAGAATTTTCGCTGCCTTTGCACAGGTTTGTAGATTTTACAATGTAATCTATTATTTTTAACGTAACACCCCGTTAGGTCATTTGATGGTTATTTTTCCTGACATTTTCTTCCAGATAAAAAGAAGTGAGTTAAGCATTGCTTCTTGCCATCTCTAGAGGTTTAGCTGATTTGTCATACACATATGTAGAATCAAAGCCAGTTGTATCTTTGACTTAGTGTGTTGCAGGGAGTATATGCTAAGCAACTTTAAGTACAGGCACAGTAAGCTGATTTTCTGTTACTAGCACAGGTATCGCTGTTCACATTGTGTAACATCATCCAGCCTTGAAAGATAGCCAGTAAGAGGTCAACCATCCAGACTTACTTTTCAGTCTTAATGATACTTTGAGGTATTTGGAAGGTATTGCTGATACTCATTAGTTGGGTTTTATTTTCCACTCCTATTGAAATTCAATTTATTTCTTGAAGAAATACTCAGAAGGTTCTATCCTGGAAGCATTTCGAAACAGAATTACTTTCCTGTGGACTGCATACTTCTGTTGCAAATACTGACAGTCTGCAGGAATGTAGGTGTTAATGATCTGACATTAGGCTTACTGGCACAAAATCAGATTATCAAAATTTGTTAACAAATCTGAATTTTAAAGTGATGAGTTTTAATGTCTGTGACGATGTTAGCACATTACTGTGGCATTCTTCATCTGCTCTCAACTGCCCATAAAGGTGTCATTCCCTGCTACTGCCTTAAATTTGTGAACTGAAGTCTTTAAACAGCATTTCAGGTCAGGAACAAATACTACTAAATTCATACTTTGTTGCTGACATCCATAATCAAATTCAGATCCTGAACTGGTTTGCTGCTTTAACATATAAGATTAGTGAAAAAAATATATGGGCAAAATGTTTATGGTGATGATCACCAGCAAATTAACGCAAAGTTTTTGTTTTACTTGTTTTCCTTACTCATCTCTTTTTCTGGCAATTTTGAAAAGTGTACACTCTCTTCATAAAACAGGGTTTGGCAGCTCGATATTTTCCCAGCATACTTATGTTAGGCATAGCCAAGTTAGTGGAACATACACAGCTTCACAGTTATCGGAGTTCCTATCAGAAGTGGTTTTTTTCTAGCTATACAAATCCATGTGGAGACACCAGTCTGTTAGGATAAGTTCAGAGGCAACTGCCCTTGACAGAAGTTGCCAGTTTAATAGCTCAGGATAAGATTATAGGAATATACAGTTTAATGGTTTGCCAGCACTAAAAGAAAGAGATCTTCCCTGAGAAGGAGAGCTCCCTCTCACTCTTACCTTGAGGTTGGCTCTACCATGCACAGGATCCACCATGAGCCATTCATCTTGCTAGCTCAGCAGAAACCTTGTCTGTTTGAGGGTAGCAGGGAAAGGAGATAGTGTTGTATCTGAAGCAGAGTGCTGAAGCACCAGAGCTGATGTGTAGGAGGAAGATGGCAGTTGTAATCAGGAGCAGGGGTGGGAAGCAGTCCTCCTCCTTCCCCTGCCTTTCTGTTTTTGTTACCAGCTTTTATGATACCTTAACCCTGCCATGTTGTAGCTGAAGATCTGAGTGTTACTTTCGTGTTTCTGAGTAACACCAGTTATCACAAATCTGAATTGGATGTTTAATTTCAGTCTGTCTGCATGGAAGAGACCAGAAATGTATACTAATGTCAGGAAGGAGTTCTTCTGGTATAACTGTAGAGACAAAAAGTAGTTTCTGCTCTGCTTTCTTAAACGCCAGTTTCTTACTGATATTACAGGTAGGTGTTTGCTTCACAAGCTAGTTTTTCAGAGTTTAGTAGAAGATTTTGACTGAGTGCTTATGTAGTACTTTTTTGTAGTGGAGATTCCCCAGACAGTAATTTTTTGGTTTTGTTCATTCTCTTCTCCTTTAGGTGAAAAGGGCACAGGGAAATCTACCCAAAAGCCATTGCATTACAAAAGTTGTCTGTTTCACAGAGTTGTGAAAGACTTTATGATCCAAGGAGGTGATTTCAGTGAAGGTATGATACAAACCTTTGAGGAAAATCTGAATGCTTATGTAATAAAATATTTGCAGGAGTTCTGTGTAGCATCATTTATTTATATTAGGTATTCTGTAGTATCACTGCTTTTTTTCCCTTTCTTCTGCATAAGAACTGTTCAGTGAGAACTTATATAATAAATTTATGCACACACATACACTTTTTACTCTCATCTCAGGTATTCAGGGTACCAGGTGCTTCCTATTGAAAGGTTTAAATGTGAGGGGAAAATATTTTATCTGCATCTTGGAAATAAAGAAAAACGGGGGACTGTGGCAGAGTAGATGGGAGAATGCTTCTTGTTTTCCACATTTGCTCAGGACTACAAAGATGTGTCTTGATTGTGTTTGCATAACTTAAAGAATAATGTCAGTGACTTGGATGCAGTTGCATCAGTATTTTGTGTTACAGAGCACCTTCCACGTAATGTGACTCTTTAATCACTACTTTAACTTTGAACTGTTGCTTTTCCACTTTCAAGGAAATGGCAGGGGAGGAGAATCCATTTATGGTGGCTTTTTTGAAGGTAAGAGTTTTATCAGACTGCTTTGTTTTTAGTGTTATGATAAACAATTACCTTTATATTCTATAGACTCTGTTCTGTAAACCTGAACTCCTTTGGAGTTTTTTTAAGATTTTATCTGGTGTCAGAGGCTTTTGACTGTCTAGTTTGGGCTATTTTACTTTTAAAATATGAACCTTTTTAATGAAAGAAAAATTAAAACTGAACTCCTTTGTATTTGTCCCTTTTGCCAGATTTATTTTTTATTGCTGTCTTTAAACATCTACGTTTTGTTTGACCAGCTAGCTAAACGTTGGGGATTGTGTTTGTTTCACGTGAAAAGGAGAAAGGTGTGATGGAGTCTGGTTTCCTTTTAAATAATTATTTCAAAGAATGCATAAAGCCCTGCTTTCCTAAGCCCAAGATGAATTAATGATAGAGCTATCTATTTTCTCACAGTCCTGGTTCTTTTTCAGCCAGTGTTGCAGAAGAAGTTGCAGTTGCCAGGCTGCAGCTTTACATCAGACCTTGAGTGGAATCAACAGTTTGCCACTGCCAAAAGAGGGAGGAGTCCTTACCTTGACTTGACTCTCCAATCAAACTTTGAGCTGATTCAGCTTGTTGAAATGCCTTAAGATTAATGCAGGAAAAAAATTATTTTGATATTATTGAGTGGATCCAGTGAAATAATTTGGCAAAGTGTCAGAACCAATACAAATGAGTAGCTGTGTTTGAGGAGATGTATGGCTGGGGGAGATAAAGAATGAGCACAACCTCCACTTACTTTCTGGCAGTTGCAAGTTGGCTGTTCAACCCAGCCATATCAACTGAATTTATTGCAAGTTTTGCCTTTGAACATCACTTAGGGAACTCACCATAGGATTAAATTGCCATTTGATACTGTGCCAGTTAGCCATTGTACAGGTGACTGGAGAGTGGATGGGACTGTCTCTCTCATGGCCAGTCACAGTGTGATGTGAAAACACAGCATTACAAATATGGTATATTTTGCTTGCTTGCTCCTGCTGTTTGTATCCAAATAACATTGAATAAATGTCCTCTCTCTGAAAGATGTTGCATCCCCCAATAGCCTTTTTGCTGTTCTGAGAAAGGAGGGAGAGGATTATCTCTTACAGGTGTCTTAAATGAAGAATAATGTTTACATTTCACACTTTTTCTTTTCACAGTTTCCTTGAGATTTAGTTCAAACTGCTAACAATTACTTGCTCCTAAGAAATAGGATAGTAGAATGTTCCTAAGGGCCAACTTGATAAATTTATCTGTGTGTCTGAGAGACAAAGAAGTTGTTTGAGATTGCTGTCAAACTGGATATCCATGTGTATTAAAAATAATAAAACAACAAAATGCCTGAAAATGAGAAGTTTCTTAATAGGTAATGCACAGCCAAGAAACTACTTTTGCTCCAAAGAGACAGTGAGCAGTATGTGCAGAACAGAAAGAGCAATAATTTAAAATTATAAGGTCTCTACTAATGTTGGGAGGAGACAAATCTTTTGAGCAAGAGTACTAAGGTTTTTTTTCCCTCAGGCTATAAACCATTGAATCATATTTCTCCTTGTCATACAGAATTAACAGAATAATATGTTTCAAAAATAGCTATTTTTTAAGATATTTTTACTACAACTTCTCACTCAAGTGACTAGCAGATTTGTTTAATAAAGATGGATTTACTTAGATGATAGCTTTCACCTAAGCTTATATAGTATATTTAAAGTAACTGAAACCTCTTTCTTTAGATGAAAGTTTTGCTGTAAAGCACAACAAAGAATTTCTCCTTTCAATGGCCAACCGAGGGAAAGATACAAATGGCTCACAGTTCTTTATGTAAGTATTGAAATGTCTTCAAATGTGCATGTGGTTTGCTGTTTGTAAGCTGTGATGGTAGTCCTTTTAAATATTGAAGAGTAGCTGCTGTGCAAGGCCAAAATTGATGCTTTTTCACAAAGTTGCATGGAAGTAGCCATTTTTCAAATGTGCTGTTTAGGGAGCCTGACTGTTTTTATGCTTTTTGTGTTTAGTGCTTATTGCCTGTTGGAAGGGCTTTTGGTAGTTCTCAGTAGCTGTGTTCTACCTTGGGCAATAAAGCAAACCTGTTAGTTACTTGTAGAACTCTTATCACTTCAACTACTAAGTGTTGTCTGGAAGGAAGCAAAACAGCTCTGGGGGCTCTCAAAATTAGTAGAGGGCTTTTTTTAGTCATGAAATAACTCACTGATATAGTCTCATTTATAGTTAAATTCTTCTACATTGCAGTAGAGTCTTCTTAAATACGAGTTATGTACAGAAAACATTGTCAAAATACATCACTCTTACCCATGTTTCATGGCTTTAGTTAACATAATGAGTTGTGGGTGTCACTTACCTTAGACCCTTATTTTGGGATTTCTGACTGATCATTACTACAATCATCCCAGTTTTCTACTCTGCCATGACTGATGTCTGTATGCCTTAGTAATGCTAGTATAGGGGAGAGCTGAGAGAAAGTCAGTTCTACTTCTGTGTCAAATCTATACATACAAATATTTTTTCTTCCTGTGTTTTCTGATTATTTTCAAATGTGTAGTAGGTTATTTGCAGTTTTCCTGTTGTGAGACAGGATTTTTGCGTCGGTTCCTGGTAGTATTTATATAATTTAATAGGTAGAAACTTTATATATTCTCTATGGGGATGCTGTTTAAAAATTTCTGTGCAATTTTGGTGGATTTTTTTTCAGTAAAATGTTTAATCAAAGTAATTAATTGAATAGGTAGCTTAATATATAAAACATTAAATACTTTTACCTGCACACAAATGTAGAATGATATATATTGTTTTTGTTACCTTTTATTAGTGCACTCAAAATAATGTTCACCTTCCTATGTATAGATAACAAGGCTTCGATGGCTGACTGTTTTTCACTAACACTGACTTTGTTTTTCTCTTTTAAATTAAAATCTGGAAACAAAAGAACAACTAAACCTACACCTCATTTAGATGGGTAAATATCCTTTTTTTTTTTTTTTTCTTATATTTGTTTGGGAACTCCCTTGAGAAAATTAAATACTAAGAATTCTTATTTTTGTTTAAATTCTTCAGACATCATGTTGTTTTTGGACAAGTCATCTCAGGTCAGGAAGTTGTGAGAGAAATAGAAAACCAGAAAACAGATGCATCTAGTAAACCGTATGCTGAAGTACGCATACTGAGTTGTGGAGAGTTAATTCCAAAATCCAAAGGTAAAGTTGAACTGTACATTTATATAGATGCAAGCTAAGAGGTAATTTTGCTTGTTTTTCTTCCATGTTGGTTGCTTATAAAAATATTTAGGAACTTATTTGTGATGGATGATGGCACAATTGTGAAAAGGTGAATAACGTTGCAGAGCAGTTTGTCTTTTAAAGATCTTGAAAGTTGTTGATGCAAAAGACATTAAAGAACAATCATATATGCTTTCTTCAAAGCTTCTGCTGTCTTGGATTTTCTTACATTGGCTAAATTTTATTACAAGGCTGGCAAGCACTTTGTCGTAGCAAGTGGAGTGCTATGTTAAGAAAACTGGTGGCACTTTGACTTTATTTGATAACTTCTACTTTTTTGGAAGGTATTGAACTTGTTTCAGGTTTCTTTAAGGTAAATCTTCAAAACAGGCACTTAGATTGGAAAAACCTGGAATTGGCCCTTTAGCTCATATGTTTTATAAGTCACTATAAACTATATTAAAGAGGAATATGACAGAACTTGTCCTTCTTTCTGAACTGAATATAGTATAAGAGCTTGGATTGAACCTTATTTTGTAAGAGAAGCAGAATCTAAGATATTACTGTCACTGTGGAGAATCTTCTTAGTAGAAAGTTATATG
Organism: Acropternis orthonyx; assembly: GCA_035583155.1. Taxonomy (NCBI): domain Eukaryota; kingdom Metazoa; phylum Chordata; class Aves; order Passeriformes; family Rhinocryptidae; genus Acropternis; species Acropternis orthonyx. The sequence goes on from JAWWEU010000163.1 coordinate 20,021,887, forward strand.
ATGGTTCCTGACTTCTCAAAGGTTCTAAGTCATCCCATGCGTGAGGACACAATTAGGTTCTATCTGGACAGTACTGAGGATCATAGTGTCTCTTAGGAAATACACAGGTGGTGTAATTAGGAAATAAAACAGTACAGATATGGGATGGGTGAAACTAGTGGAGGAGATGCACACTGTATGTCTTAATTGAATTGCCACACTCCCTTTTTGGTCCACTCTATAACACTTGAATGATTAAATGAAAGTGTTGGCACTGAGCAGCCTTATGACTTAAAGCCACTTGTCATCAAAAGAGTGAATGAACTAAATTTAAAAAAAATAGTCTTTCCCTTTAACTTCTCCTAAAAGTGAAAGCCTAAAAGGCTTCTGGAAAGATCTGACAATCTTGCCCTACCCATTTGTCTGTATTCTTTACCTCAGTCCTGCTGTATTTCTGGCGACTGGTTCCAGCAGCTGGCCTGGTGTGCCATGGAAAGGAGATTGATGCCAGGGTGATGGGATAGCCCACTCTGTAAGGCTCAGTACTGGATAATGGTGGGCAGTAGGAGTGTTTGGGGAACAGGAAGCCTTAGACGTGAGGATCAGGCAGGTGGAGGGCAGAGCTGAGTGTGGTGGGAGACAAAGACCCTGATGGGCATTAATGCAGAGCCAGCCTGAGGAAGATGCTGGATGACAGACCATGATGGAAATCCTAATGAGTGGAGAATCCTGCTTTTGAAAGGGAAAAACTGTGTAGGACCTGCAGTGGGAAATGGGCCACTACTGTGAGAGATGATAGCATGACTGGAACTGTTAGTTAAATGCACATCATGGAACCACTGACAAGCCGTGCTGGCCTGAGGCAGTGGAAATAGAAGGAAGAGTTTGACAACACATCAGCTGAAATAAATTTGCCAAGCTGCTGTCCAAAGGTCACGAGTGGAGCAGGAGGGGCCCTTGGACTTGCCAGTGAATGGAGTGGGGCCAGGGAATCTAAATCTAGACAGAGGGAGATGTTTCTGGGACACAATCAGTGTTATGGAAGATAATCAACAAAGAGTCATCTAACAGTGGAACTGTTTGTAGTACAGTACTATGAGAGGCTAAAGGGAACTAATTCTGTGAAATATGAGGAAATTACCAGGGGAGACTGCTTCTAAGAAATTGGTGTTAAGACAAAGGGATAAGGAGGTTGCCTGTGAGGGAACTGTAATGATAAACTTCTGTGGGAGGGTTCATTAGGATAGCAAAGTAGTCTTAAATATTTATTGCATGAGCTTGTCTGGTGGGTAGCACAGAGGAAGGAGTTACACAGGTCTTTATGGAATGAAAATAGAACTGGGAAGCCAAGTGTTCACTAGGAGAAGGAATCACAGGAGTTAGGTGCTTCGTGTGAATGTTTTAGGTTAAAATTAAGGAAAGGTGATCTGATTTTTTGGGTATCACAATGAACAGCAAGATGAAGTGCTTTATGAATTGTGTAAATTGTCCCCTTATATAGAATAATTGGATTTATTTGGGGATGAGTGGATGATGACTGAGCTACCTTACTGGATGCTATGAATTCAGCGATACAGCAGTCACAATTAAAATATTGTAGAGGCCTAGATCAGAAGGTTTTACCTGGAATTTGAGAGGATGATCACCTAGAAAAGTAGAATATTTTTCATATTTTCCTTTGTTTGGTTGGTTTTTTTTTTTAAATTCATTAAAGTTGGAAGAATAAGTGAAAATGAATGAGAGACAGCAAATTATAAAAGAACAATCTCATGGGCAAGTGGTATTGTTTTTAGAAGATCTTAAAGTTCCAGGGAAAATCGTGAGATCTGGGTAGGGAAAAAAAGGAAGAAAAGCAAGTATTAACCCGGTATTTAGAAAGGTCATTATGGATAGCTAAGCTAATACAGTTCACAGGAAAAACTGGAACAAAAAATGTAATAATGATGTTCTTAAGGACAGGTGGGATTTGATACCAGTTGACAAAGTTTTGCAGGAGAGGGCCTGGTTAACAAGCCTGACTGTACTGTACTGTTGTCATGACTTTGGTTCTCTGAAGGTATATCTGGGATTTTTTAAAGAATATAAGACACTGGCATTCTGATTGAAAACCAAAACAAAAAGTGAATGGCTTTATGCAGTGGGCAATTTCTAACAAGAGCCTTTAATGGAGATTTCTTGTGAAAAGTGATTTTCTAGGGGGTTCTGCAGTGCTAGACTTGATTCATGATCTTCTTTGATGTCATAGAATCACTGCTTGTAAAAGTGTGCTTTCTGCAATTAAGCAGATCATGGCTGCATTCATAATTAATCAAAGAACAGTATTGTAATTAGGTAATTCTATCAGTACAGTTACTTTTTAAAAGAAAATATGAGTACCAATTACCAAGCACTGATGCAGAGTGCAAAGTTACACATTTAGGAATTATGAAATGTCTCTGAAATAAGAACAGTCTTAGAAAGTGGTGATTCTGGCAAGTCATGTCATACCTGGACTTCAGATTTGCATATCCTCCCTTTCTCTATACTTGTCCATTCAAACCCTAGACCACTCATTCGTTCTGCAAGCTTGTTATATAAAATTGTTAGCCCCCTTTGCACAAGGTGATTGCTATGAACTGGTGTTTCATACTTCTCTGTTTCAGATTTTTTTTCCCTAGTGAACTGGCCATTAGGTATAAAGTATGTTGACTATTCCAAATGAAGCTGGAGGTGGCTTTTTTTTTTTTTGGTCTTTTTTTTATTTCCCCCTTCTTCTGCTGTTGCAGTGGTGTGGCAGGTTGCTTGTCTGCAAAAACATCTATTCTAGAGGCATTTGGGCTACAGGATTCCTCACAGTGACAATGTCTTCTAATCAACAAGAGTCTAGTACATTAGTGTTTCCTAATGCATACCTCTGAGGACTTGACTGATTTGTGTAACTTTCATTGTGAGAAACAATTGGTCTTTAATCAAGGAGTGAAAAATATCACAGGAACCCATGGCAAATAATGGAGGCAAAATAGAAAAAAGACCTGATACTCTGAACAGCAGGGTGACTGAACACTCAAATTAACAGAAAAAAAAAACTGTCTAAATGTCCTGAATTAAAGGCACCCTTTTTCTGAAGAGTGCTGTAGTCCAGCACAGGTTATTTGATTTGATATAAGGTAACTATTTGGTAGTCACGGCTGTGAATTACAAGGTGATGTGATTTGTTCTGACTCTTGTGCCTGAACCCAGCTGTTTTCTGGCCAGGTCATTTCTCAGTTTGAAGTCATGGGACTAATGCAAGACTTGCTACAGTCCCTAACAAGCTGAGATGCAGAGAGTACTTGGCTGTGTCATGCAGTCTGATCACATAATTCACAAAGTCTGGCAAATAGTGTAGGTCACAGTGAATGGAGTAGGAAGTGATATATCTATTTCGGATGTGGTCATATGTTGGAACCTGATCCTGAAGGTAATGAGCTGGAACAGTTGGACTGTAAATAGAATTCTGTTTCTTGATGACCTTCATGCTGTGGGATTGGTCTTATTTGTTGTGACCTGTAATTGGCCAGCACCAGTTGGTTCGGTATTCAAAACAGCCTTTGCTGCTGCACAGAGATGGTTAGGTGTCACCAGAAAGTACAGCCAAACTCTCTTGCCAGGCACTCTGTCTTTGCTGTGTAAGTAGTTCTGGGGCTTTTTACTTTTGTTTGGAGTTCGGGGCGGGGGTTTCCCCCTTGTCATTTCACTCCCTACCTGCTACAAGATTTACCAAATACACCTGACGTTGACGTTATTTGCTGCACATTAAGAATCACATTACATTTTTTGAAGTAGTTGCTCTCCAACTCACCTCCATTTTTATCTACTACTTACACATTTTAAAGCGGTAAACTTAACATACCTGAACTTGTTACAAGAATGCAGATAAAACTGTCACAGATAGTTTTTGACACACTTAAAACATATGGAGGGAAAAAATACAGGAAATCACTGCATTTATTAATGCCTTATTAGGACGCTTCTGAAATTGAGCTTAGAGCCATCTTGTTTTGCCTGAAGGCATGTGGTAAACAGTGTAATTTTCCTTTGAATGGGCCAAAACTGGAAGTGTTCAACAGGTAAGAAGGATTTAACTTTTTTAATACTTTTTGCATTTTTATATTTAGAGGTCAGGTGAGATTCCTCTCTTTGTTTGGTTGTCACCTTTTATTGAAATTAATTAGAAAAATTTTCACTTTTCTTTTTTAAATATGTACTTGTTACATTCTGTGAATGTATAAGTATTTAGACAATCTAAAACTGATATAAAGTATTACAGAGTTTATTTATTAAATACAGTGCTTTAATAATGATGGTGAGTAAAAGTTTGAGAAGAGAGAGTTGTTATCTTGCTCTGGACCTACAAGAGAAGTAAACAATATGAGCCCTGTCTTTTGGAAACATTTTGCAAGAAGCCTAAAAAAACATCTGATGAGAACCAGCTGATTTCAATCACCAGGCTGTGCTAAACTGGTAATATGCTGGCTAGTTTATACTGTGCCCAGAAATGACCTGGAAGACTCATATACTCTCTGAAGTACAGAGGTGGTTTTTCAGTAGGTTGTCAGGCTTTTTTTAGCCTGTATCAAATGAGGCTTGTGAATAAACACATAAAGCCCACCATGTATAAGTCTACAGGTATGACTTGTCTATGGTGCCAATCAAAAATGAATGAGATTTAGTGCAATGGGATTGAACTTCATTCACTCTGCCAGTGTGGGAATTCAGTAACATTAGAAGGTGAGGAAAAAAGTGTCCTTAAGAGTATGGCCATAAAAAGAGAGTCCAAGATTGTTTCTGTTGAGTTATGTACACATATCTGATGCAGTTGCCTGAATTAAGCCCCTTGCTGTAATCCAGATGTTTTATCTCAGCCAGTTCTTTTGAAAGTGGGTGTTCTACATCACTGTGAAGAGGAAATCTGTCACCACTGTATGTATCACTGCATTCTGAATGTGAGGCCTGACAGAACAGTACACTGAGCTCAATTCAATGAGTGCTCAGATTAGTCTGTACCATTTACTTTCTGTTTCAGAATTTCTTATTAGTGATTTGAGTAGATTTTATATGAAGTCAGGTTAAACCTGAAGCCAAATAATTTTTTTAGAAACACTTTGCAAATACATTTTAAATAATTCTTTTTATGTAGCTTATGTTGTATAAATGTCATTGGAAAACTTACATGGTTCTACAAGTTCTTGACAGTACAAATTTTATACTTAAAATTTCATAAATACAAATTTTGGAAATTTCTTACATATTTCTAGATGTACCCTTTGTTGTACTTTAGAGAAAGTGTTTTCTCAAAAATTTCGGTTTGTTGGTAAGTATTTTGAAGAAGTAGTCTCATGAGACTAAGAAGCTGAGAGAGATACTAGGCAAGTCAATTTTTCTGAGATTATTTTAGAAGTGCTTGATATTAAAATGTCTTTGCCATTCTGATTTAAAGCCAAGAAAGAAGAAAAGAAGAGACACAAGTCGCCTTCCTCATCCAGTGACTCGGAAAGTTCAAGTGATTCAGAATCATCTTCTGATTCATCATCGGATTCTGAGAGTGCTTCAGAAGAGAAATCTAAAAAACGAAAAAAGAAACACAAAAAAAATTCCAAGAAACATAAGAAAGAAAAGAAAAAGAGAAAGAAAAGCAAGAAAAGGTCAATTTTGAGATTTTTTTTGTTACGTGTACACCATGCACTGCCATTTTCTTGTCTTGTAACTAGAGAGTAGTAATCTGTAAACTAGCAAAGTAGGTTTTGAAGTTTGGGAGACAGTTGGTTTCCATACACAAGCATAAACTTTCTGATGTGACAGTGAAGGATAGTCTTCATATGAATATATGCTGCAGCTTGTAATGGAATGAGGGAATGGACTAAGACTTACTTGGCTTGATAAGTTGCAGGAATGCTTGGTTTGAAATGGGTGGTGATAGCTTGTTTCCCTAAATTCACTTCTGTACAATTCAGTTTAAATTTTATGCAGTGGGACTTAGGAGAACGTAGTATGCAGAAATTAAAGCAAAATTAAACGTAAAATTCATAAACTAACATACTTAACATTTTTTCTGTCTGATATGCTAAAACTTGCAGTTTCATTGGAAGACAGTAAAACTTAGAAAGCACTCTTGCTTCTGAGAATGTTATTTTTAGTCTATTAGCTTTTTTATAGTTCAGTGTGAGATACAAGTTGTGTCAGTGCAAGTCACATTTTTCTAAGCTAGCTGTAAGATTTAAGAAATGTTCACTTAGAGCAGTGCTGCCTATTCATGGATAAAAAATGTTGGTCAGAAATCTACTGCAGTTGTATATCTTGGAGCGAAGATATTACGGGGGGGGGAAAAAAGGCTGCTTCTGAAATCAGTTTGTTTCTGAGATTCACTGTGGTATCAGTATGTATTGAATTAGGAGAATTTCTGAATTATTCAAATAGATTGAAAGATCTTCCCTCATCCAGATAACCTAAATTATACATATTTTTTATACAAAAATAAAGCTCATCCAGTGAAAGTGAAGATGAAAACACTGAAGCACAGCTGTTATCTACTGTCCGTCCTGAGGAAATCCCTCCTGTACCTGAAAACCGGTTCCTGATGAGGAAAAGTCCTCCTAAAGTAGATGAAAAAGAAAAAGAGAGGAAAAGCAGAGAGAAGGAAAGAGAAAGGTAATCCATCTGTTTTAAGTTTGACTCTGTGCTGGCCATGGTACAGTCACATTACTGTTTTAGAACTCTAGTGTTGAATCTTTTCTCTATTAAGCAGTCCCACATTGTGAGCACTGCTGGATGAAAAATTGATTTCTCCCTTTACTGGTAACTATTTTCTTTGCCCTAGAACAAAGGCTTAGCCTTTGAAAATGGTTTTACTTAATAAAAAATTTATAATGACTGATTCAAGAAAGGGAAAGTTATATGCATTGCAATTTCATTTAGAATTTATTGGAACGGTCCAATCTGAATCTGTAATTTATTCTTCTTTCAAAAATGGAAAAACCTGAAAATCTTGTAAGATGTTCTGTGGTTGCAAAAATCTGAAGTTTCACTGTATGTATATTACTGTCTGCAGTAAAATAAAATTGTGTGGTTTAATTTAGTTTAATTTTCTGAAGAGGTTTTAAAATTTGTTTCCCTTTTCCTTCTTTCTTAATGTTACAAATGATATCACTCTTTTTTAATTATTTTTAGTAATCTATCGAATTCACAGTCAATATACCAGAGGAGGCTGTTAGTGACCAGATCTGGAAGGAAAATAAAAGGAAGAGGACCAAGGGTAAATGTTTACAATTTGTTCTCCAAAATATACAAGGTGGTAGCACAGCCTCACTGCTAGTGTTACTAAGCCTTTTCATTAGGATAGTTGACTAAAAAGAAGGTGCATCATGATTGATTTGGGGGCTGAGGCTAGAAGGAAGATAGGAAGGGAAATTAAATTAATTACCTGTTTGCATACTGAGTCTGTTTGAAGGAGAGAGAGAGAGAAAAACTTTAAAATGCTGTATTTGTGTTACTGTGGTATTCTTTGATTTAGCTCAGAAAGGGCTCTTGTGAACACAGAACCAGTCCAACATCAGTGCCAGCAATGTGGGCAAGACTTCTCCCCTTTTTGGCACAGGGGAACTGTCAGATTAAGAAGTCACATGTGATTGTAGCAAATGTTTTTAGTAACTGAAGTTTCTATCCCTCAAATTTTTAGTAAAACCCCTAAAAATTTTGAAGTATTGTTTACATGTTGCTTGTCAGAGATAAGAATTCTGATCGTTAGAAAAAAGTTGCATTTTTGCTAATTAAAAACAGAAACTAAAACCAGAAAACCTTTCCTCAGGCTACAAAAATCCTGCAGTAGAAGTTACCTTAAAAACAGTTACTTGATCAGACATTTTGTATTTCTGCTTTAGCTGAATGTCAGATACATTTTTCAATAAGTTAGTAACTTGCCAGTGTAAACTTGGTATAAATATGTGAAGTGTCATGGGAGGTGCTGGGTAGAACGGACTGCTGGGGATAAGAGTCTTGCTTAGGTATCACAGCACATGAAATTCAAACTCAGACACACTTTTTTCTCTTTGCCTTCAAGCGTTACCGGACACCTTCCAGATCCAGGTCAAGAGATCGTTTCCGACGCAGTGAAACTCCTCCACATTGGAGGCAAGAAATGCAAAGAGCTCAAAGAATGAGAGTGTCTAGTGGAGAAAGATGGATAAAAGGGGACAAGTAAGATTATTTCTTTCTGGAGTATATGCACTGATTTTTAAAATTTTTTTATATTTAAAAGTAATACCTGTCATCTTGGATTTTTAATTACAGTTGCTTTCAAAACAACAGAGTGCTGACTTGGTTATCCCATTACTTAACTGTGTATAATTTTACTGATGGTACTGTAAATACATAGTTAGATCTGATGTGATTTAAGTTTCAGTTGTGAAGCTGTCTCACTTCTTAGTTTTTTCAGAGTGGAGGGGATTTAAGAAGTTTAAAAAACTTTATTTTTCTCTCTCCAAGGAGTGAAATAAATGAAACCAAGAAAGATAATCAAAAGAGTCCAGGAAGAGGAAGAGAGAGAAAAATATCAGACCACAGACAAGTTTCTGAAAGTCCAAGCCGAAGAGGGGAAAAAGAGAAGAAAAAAGATCACAAATCCAGCAGCAAAGACAGGGAGACAAGAAGGAATTCAGAAAAAGATGATAAGCATAACAAAAGCAAGGCCAAGAAGAGAGCTAAATCTAGAAGCCATAGTAAAAGCCGAGAGAAATCAAAAAGTAAAGAGAGAGACTCCAAGCACAGTAGACATGATGAAAAGAGAGTGAGATCAAGAAGCAAAGAGAGAGACCATGAGAAAGGCAGAGAAAAAGAAAAACACTATGATTCTAGAGGAAGAGATAAAGAAAGAAGTAGGAGCAAGGAGAGAAGTAAAAGGGCAGGCTCAAGAAGTAATGAACAAGAGCATAGGAAGAGCAAAGACAGGGAGAAACGTAAGTCAAGAAGCAAAGAGCGTGAGCATGCTAGAGGGAAACACAGTTCCAGCAGCAGAACGAGGGATCGAAGCAAAAGCCGAGACAGGGGTAGGAGGGGAAGATCAAGAAGCAGAGACAGGGATCGCAGTAGAAGTAAAGACTATTCACGGAATAGAGATAGAGAAAGAAGAAGAGGTAGATCAAGAAGCAGAGAAAGGAGAAGTTCACCAGATAAATACAGAGGAAGGGAAAACAGGAGGAGGAGAGACTCAAGGAGTTCAGAGAGGGATGAAAGTCAAAGCAGAAACAGAGATAGGTATTCAAACAGGGAAAGTAGAAGCTCATATAAGAGGAATGATAGTGAAAGCCAAAGGAGAAGGCGTTCAAAAAGCCGTGAAAGTAGTAGTCCTGAATCTAGCAAAGAAAAGAAGTCTAGTAGAGATCGGGATAGAAGTCCAGACTCAAAAAAGAGACCGAGTAGCAAAGAAAGAGAATCAAAAAAGTCATATTCACGCAGCAGTAAAGAAAAAGAAAAGACCAGATCCTCAGCAGAAAAAGAAATAAACCAAAAATCAAAGAGTGAGGAAAGAGATCATCCCCCTAGTAAGGATAAAAAGTCTGATCATGAAACAAGTCCTGGGACAGATGACGACAGGCATGGATGAGTTTGTGGACTTAATGTTTCCATTGTCTCAAAGTTTTAGAGACATTTTGGGGAACGCCTTTTTTAAAGATGTGGACTTCAGTTTGGTCTTTTGATAATCTAAAACCTGGATCATTTGTACTGCTAAAGTTTTAATAAACTTGAAATGAAAAACAAATTATATGTGTAATACAGTGTGCTGTGTTTTAAGTATTTCATTGGATTATGTATCCTTGTGTGTTGTCTGCTAGAAAGGTAACTTCTATGCCACATTTATTTTTTACCTGATGAACATAGTTCAGTGCAAGCAATGGCTGCCTGTGAGGAGGCTTGTTCCATAGGTGAGGAAGAAAGCTGCAGATATACTACATGTCATCTTAAAGCTAGGAGAATATTGCAAAGTATTACTCCAGTGTTGCTGCATCTGTATTTCAGTAGGTACGCATCCTAAGAAAATTTATTTATAGCAGTAAATGGTGTTAGTTTTGTTGTAATCACAAAGAGAATTAATTTAAGTAAATATTTAGTTTGTATTTCTGTCACTGCCAACAGTAGAATTCATTCATGTTGTAAGGCAGTCATCTGTGTTTGGGAGTTACTTCCTTGTCCTAAAAAAAAAAAAATTAAGTGCTCATTAGTGTAACTTTTTTCCCTGTAACTTTTTTCTGTTCCATGCTTTCATGCCTGTCTACTACAGAAAATTCAGCTTGGATGCTTCAGACTGCCCTGCCTCACTTACTAACTAGTGGATGCACAGAGAGGAAACAGATTACCAGAATTTACATGGGTGTCAGAGTAAGGAACCAGGAAATCCTTTAAACTCTTGTTGCTTAAGTCTAAGAGGAAACTGATGTTATTCTCCAGTACTGGTTTTTGGAGTAGTTGAAACAGAATTTCAAGTAATGTTTTAAGACAGGCTCTTAATACTTATTTTTTTAAAACTGAAATTTGCTTTCCTTGCTGTTTCCCCTCATTCTAAAGACTGTACTGTGAATTCCTTCTCATTCTCTGCTATTTGTGTGCCCCTCAAACCAATTCCCTTCCTTTTCTGCTTTCCTCTCCTGCCTGTAGTTCCCACCCCAATTTCTATTTCACCACCACACCTTCAGGTCAAAGAGAAGGAGGTTGGCCTGTGTTGCTGCAGGAGTGTCCCTGTATGTGCATCCCCAAAGAGCAGCGGGTGTGTGGTAACTTTAACACAGTGAGCCAGGATGAGGAGAGATTCGGTACAAAGCCCAACACTCCTTCCAGTCCTTTGACCTGTTCACACCAAAGGCTGGTAAATCTTGAAAGTCCTGAAGAGAAGTTAAAAGCATTCATGTTAAGCTGTGTCAGAGCAAAACAATATTTTAAATAGTTGAAATTTTTGCCAGATCTTTCACTGCATGACATAACTTGTTTTTACTGTCTTTGTTATGAACTTGTCAACATTTTCACATTATAACCCACGTCGTGACCAGTGTGTGTTTACAGCAGATTAGCAGAATTGCTGAAACTTGGCTTGACATTGTAATCCATCAGTTGTTATGCTAAAGGAAAATAGCTATGTCTTAAAAGCAAAAGAAAACAGGATTGTGAACAGTATAAGCAACATTTTTAAAGGAAGAAAACTAGAACTCTGTAGCGTTACTTTTTAGCTGAATAGTAAGTGGAGCTGCTTTGGCTATCAAGTGTTTTTTCCCTATGTTTTAGTATGAATTTTGAATTGGAGTGGTCGTTTTATGCGGAATGCTTAAAAATGTTCCCAAGTCCACATGTGGATGGATGATACAGCTGTTACTTAAGAGAATTCACAGGAGTGAACCAAAGACCTGTGTAGTGGACCTATTTTGTCTGAACTTTGTAGGACTTTGGAGAAGTTGTCCTGTTTTGGGGGACTGTAGTAAGAAAAAGGTAGGAAATTAGGCTTCAGAAAATTGTGTGGCATCTTAAACAAACCCTTCCTCGGTGCATTTATACTGTGCTATGCATGCCATGTGCTTCAGAGTCTCATTTAAAAACTGTTTGCAATGTTCTTTCATTATTTTTAATGGAGCTGAGACACAAGAAAGCTATTGCTGAAGAAGTATGTTTGCACTACTGAGAATATTCTTGCCAATACCACTAAAGCTCGTATAAGCATGCAAACAAAATAATCCACAACTATATTGACTGCTCTAGAAGGGGGGGAATTGCAAGCAGTCAGCAATACAACAATACGTAGAAACTGTTAAAAAAATCAGTCTTTAATCTAAAATCTCAAAATGGAGATTATATCCTGTTACAGCATGGAGTTGTAACTAGCTATTTCAAAAGATGCATTTCTCTACCCTTTCATGAGGACTTTTTTCATTGTTACAGTTCAGAAAATTATTTGTACAAATTAAATGAACTCTAATTCTTCCATAGCACACTAAAAATTCATCTGAGTTGGTGACACAGAGCTCAGGTTTTTTTGTTTTAATGTATTTTTTTAAAAAAGCTGGTTATGTTAAATTGCACATAGTGGGATACACTTGATCTTTTGATGAGTGCGTACCTTGCCTGTATTATATTTGATGGTAAATTGGTTTAGTGGTGATCACTTCGTTTAAACTGAAACACAACTGCAGTCATGCATGAGGAAGAGTTCACAAGATTTGTGCTTTTCTTTAGCAAACTGGAAGCTGAGAATGTCTATTAAAAATTCAGTGGGACTGTAGCACAGTGCTAGGGACAGCAAGATGTCCCCCAAGCACCAGTCAGTTCTTGCTGCCTTGTGAGGAGTCACTGACTCCTGCTCTTGCAGTCCGTGAGTTTCTTCCCTCAGTGGCAGAGCTCTCCTGTTCTCAGCCTCACAGTGACCACCTTGTGCTCAGTGTAGCTCAGTGCCATCTTTGACATCTGTGTCACAGGTCGTTGGCTTTTGGCTTAGAGAACTGATCTAGAAGCATATTTGAAAGCAATACTTAAGTGTAACAGAGTTAAAAAAAGTACTGCTCATGGTCTTTCCTTGTGAATGCAGAAGAAAGTAGTACTTGTAGAATACAGCTTTTTCTGCTGGTACCCCAGAACTAATCTACTGCAGGAATGTGGGAACACTAAGACACAATGTAGAAAGGGGACAGGGACTATTGGACTAGCTTTGGAGTATGTGTTTAAGTGTGTTGAAGTAACTTCTAAAGGTTAAGACATGCATTCTCTGTTGTATTGACAATAGATACTGACATTTTAGTAATACCATACAGCCTATATATACATGGAATGCTAAATTTAGTACTGGCAGTAGCTTTACAAACCTTATCAAAAAGAGACTACTACTTGATGCTGGATTTTCTGGGTGCTGCCATCAACTCAGAAGCAGAAATTCTTACTTGGGTGGCGTAGATAGAATGTAAGGTTGTGTAGACGTGGTTACCTGTGAAAAATGTGTTGCTATCTGCTAATTCTTTAACACAGACATTGTGTTTCAGTTGTTGCTCTGTTTGTTTCAATTGGTTGGTTTTTAGAAAGAAAAAAAAAAGGCAATGGTTACATTTTAACCCTTTGTTCTATCTGGTTGTTGGAATTTTAGCCTGAAACTTTGCACTTTGTACATGAAATCCCACACTACAGTCTTTTCTTGCAGTGTTATTTGTCAGACGCCCTGAAGAATTTGCAGTAATCCCCTAACAATGTCTGATTTGTAATAGTGTTAGTCTGGCAAGTGGATTTTAGATTAATGTAAACCCAAATGAAGCAGTCCTTTAGCTGCCTTTTCTGGAACTGTTGATTTATTGAAGCAAATAAAGTATTTTTGGACACACCTCTAGGGGCATAGTAGACTCATTGCTTTTCTGATAGACAAAAGTGTATCTTCCTGCTTATACAACTGTAATAGAAAATCTAAAGATATATGTACTTTAATTTGTTGAAGCAGCAGCCATGAAAATATTCTTTTTTGAGAGTTTGGGGTTTTTTGGGGGGTGAGGGGGTTGTGGGTTTTTTGTTTGTTTGGTGTTTGGGTGTTTTTTTTTTTGTTTTTTTTTTGGTTTTTTTTTTGTGGTTGCTGTTGTTGTTGAACTTAAACTGGAGGATATCAATGACAAAATTATTCACACTTGTATTGGAAATGTAAAGAACTGTTATATGTACTTTCCTTGTTTTGCTGAAAATAGTACTTTTCCTAATGCAGTATTTAGCTAAATTATTCAAGAAAATGCCTATCAAGAAGTGTGTGAACTCTGCATTTTGCAAAATTTGAATTTTACACAGTTCTGCAGTTACCTAGCATAAAACTATCTTTCCATTTCAGTGGCATAATTAGTTTTAGTAATTTTTACTTCTTACCCTTAAAAAATTCATGTCACTAGTAACACTGTTCTACCAAAACTTTGTTGCACAAAAGCCAAAAGTAATTTTCACCTGCTTTTTTCTTTTTGTGAAAATATGTTTTCTAGTTTAAGTACGAAATTTCACAAAGGGAATAGCAGTAAAAAAATATAATAAAAGTGATGAGTTTAGATAGTAAAACTTAAAGATACATTTTGTTAAAGAATTAAATCGGTATCTTTCCTTAATTATAAAGTCATTGGTCAAATAAAACTAATAGGGCAGTTAACATGAGTATGTTGAGAGGAAAGAGCCTGAGAACTGCTGTATATGCCTATGATTAGTTTAACATGGATATTTGTATTCATAGAAGTACTAACACATTAAAAAGACTAAATAAACTGAATTAATGCAGCACCCTAACTTTGAATTTAAATTTTGCAACATGTGAAGCACTTAAGGAAACTTAAAGTTAGACATTGCTACATGTCCCCATTATAAAAAGTAGTCTGTGTGTGGCTTTAGCAATAGCTGCTAATGAAAAGAATGGTTGGAAGTACTGGAAAATTTAGGCATATGAATTTATGAACAGTGGTAGGAGGAAATAGCTTGTAACTGGGTTCCTTCATCTAAAAGAATTGTTAATTATACTGGCAGTATTTTGCATGTAAAATTTAGCAGAGTATTTTGTAATTATTCTCAGTCTTTTGGGCATTTTGTAATTTATACTTCCTAACAGGGAAGATGATCCAGCTGTCAGTTGGGAGAATGAGTTCTTGATATGAAATGTACAACTCATGTACTAAAGTACTCAGAAATAAATACTTTTTTTTCATATTTGTTAGTGTATTCCATGTCTGCCACATATGCTTCTTGCAGTATTAGCATCTTCTGCATTTAGAGAAATACTTTTAAGTCAAATGGTGCAACCTGTGCATGTGAATTCACAGAATATTCTTGGTTGGAAGGGACCCATAAGGATCATCGACCCATATGGAAATTAAACTCATGACCTTGTCATTATTAGCAACATGCTGTAACCATCGGAGCTGATCTCAGGGTAAATGTGCTTGTGAGTGTCCAACCTCCAGCCTTTTGAAGTGGCAGTACTGTTAGTACAGATTTACAGGGCACAGTGATTCGATGTCAGGACACTACCTCTTCAATTAAACCAAGATCTGTACATTTTTACTGAAGGTGTGAAGTCAGATTTTTATTCCATGTTAAACTGGATGATAGCATTAAATAGGAGATGCAATTAGGAGTTTCTACCACAGAATGGCAAATGACAGTCTATTCACTATCTATATTGTAACATTAAAAATGCAGCCATGTAATGAAGCTGACCTAGTGTCTTAATTGCAAACTTTGCTTGTTGCCAATTTTGATCTTGTACTTGCACAAATACAAGCCTGTGTGTGTGTGTGTGTGTGTGTGTGAAGCAGAATAGTTTTCAGTAGTTATGGAAGAACTCCCTGTTCAATGTGAATGTAAATGGAGTGGTAGGACAGCTTACAGTCAGTTTAGAACTGAGAGAAAGAACAACTTTTGCTCAAAAAGTCACCTACAGCAGTATGGCAGCCTGGCTGAGCTGAGAGCAGAGTGCTAAGGAGAAAGTGGGGAAGTGTTTTTCCCATTCCCTACAGTTCGGTTAGCTGGAGTGCTAGATACACAGTCCTGCTGCAGACATCTTTCCCATACAGGATTAGACTCAGCCAGTGCCACAACTTCTCAAGATAATATTTCTACCTTCCATTATATTCTCCAAAGTAAAAGTAAGTAGAAAAGTGTCACAAAGACATGTCAACATGGATCTTGTTACATGCAAATGTTTTAGAGAGTTTACTCAATGTCATTAATTACTCAGTAAGATTTTTTTTTTTTTAAGCAAAAACATAAGGTTTGAATTAAGGCTGGAGGCCCAGCAATACTCAAGGAGTACAATACTGACAGTTTATCTTTGGTTGTTGTTATCTCTTGACTTTCTAGAAAGTGAATCTACTGCTTTGTTACATAATAAAATCAGACTAGTTACAGTACAGTTGTGAGCCGTGGCACTTGTTTCTTGAGCTGAAGTTGAGTATAGGCAGGTTCTGGCAAATAGCATGTTTTGTAACTTGCTCCAAAGTTAGCTTCAGCTGTTGGGCACTGATGGGTTTTGCAGGCACATAGAACTTGGAAGGAATGTGGGCTAGCTTCTTACTCCGTTGTAGATACTTCTATAGTGGTCAAATGTATATCTGAAGAAAAAAGAAACAGAGTTTAATTGTAAAATTAGTAACCACTATTAATTGTATGTGCAGTGATAGATTGTAACTGAAACTAATGCAGAAATACTTGTTCTGTGAACTTTACCAAAGATAGTCCAATTTCACCCTTGTCCACTGTGCTAGTTGCTGGATTTCTACTGGTCAGCTCAGTAACTCTTGTTTCTTCCAATACATGTTGCCTTTTTCTAACCTGTGTCTATTTTTCCTTTACATAGAAAAGGAGTGAGACCAGATGCTACTCATTTGACAGGAGCAATTACTATTATGTTAACAGAGATGCAATGTTGAATTTTCCTGGACCTTCAGTGCCAGTGTTCAAGCTCTTCAGTACCTAACAGAATTGTGCATTTCTCTGGATAATGTGTTGGAGCTGAGGCAACCCACAGACAAAGTGGTATGTTGGTTTCTACAAAACAGTGTTGACTAGCTACGAACAACTGTGCTTTAAGACTGCTTATTGGAGATTGGTTTAACAGATAAGAGGGTAGGTTTGAATACTTTATGTATCCATTTAGGTATCTAGTTCTTAATATGAAAGGCCACGATATACAAAAACAAAAAGCTTAGATTGTAGTGATGGCAGTGCAATAGTGTAAAACTTCACAGATCACAAGCTTAACAAAGTCTATGCCACAACTTCACTTATTTTGAACAGAAAGGAATTAAGGTAATTTCAAAGAAGACGTCTCATAGTCACACCTCTGGCCTTCAACTCCCTTCGAAGTCTTAGCCTTCAGCAGTGAGGGGTTTTTTGAGTGCTATTTTTAAGTACTGAATTTTCCTTCTCTCAGAAATGCGCTGTCAGAACAAGTAGGAAGATTCAGCATAAGAGACAAGGATGCACTGCCGGAACAAAGAGGAATATTACAGACTAGTTACAGCACTCTTCCATTCAAGAGATACGGAAAGGCCTAAGTTAATAACAGACATATGAAAGAATTTAACTATTGAAACTGGAAATTATTTGACCTAATATGACCAAAGAGCTTTGAAAAGGTTTTTTCTTTTTCAGAAGTATACAGTAAGTCTGTATTGGGACATGACAATGTTCATCCTTAATAGTCCCACTGTGCCAGCTCCTCTGTTCATGGGCAGTTTGTTTCCAGGGAGGTGTCCTCTTCAAAATTCCTCAGAGCTGAGCAGTAGGAAAGACTAAAAGAACTTGCACAGATATAGTAACTCCAACCTGGAACCCTAGCTAACAGTAAAGAGCTGCACAGTTAGTTAACTCAAATTCCCCTAGGACACAAGACATTTTAGAAAGCTGTTCTCTTCCATCTCCTAGGTAGGAATTGTATTAGATCCATGACAGCAGTATTGTCTTACCAGTGTACCAGAGCCACACAGATACCAGCTGCAATACTGTTGGGAGGATACCATGTTAGACACTGGAGGCCCACATGCTCAAACTAAAGTGGTTGTTCTACTTTCAGAGTTGGGTCACAGGTGTGGAAAAAATGCAGTTTGATTTAAGATCTTTGTTTCAGTCCCTCTGAGGTTGTGCCTTTTATCTCTAAGGTCTTGGCCTTCAAATAAGGCCAATACTGATTATGATTCTCATCTGCTACACATCCTGAAGCAGCACACCATCTGAGAGGGTGCTTTGTTGATCAAAACCAGTAGTGAAGGTTTACTGGTCAAATTATTTCTCAAAGGATATTCTGACTTGTTAGCTGTTAATTAAAACTTTATGGAATTGTTTAGGTTAAAAGAGACCTTTAAGATCAAGTCCAACTGTTAACCTATTACTGAAGTCCACCACTAATCTACGTCCCTAAGCACCATGTTCTACACATTTTCTAAATACCTTCAGGAATGGTGATTCAACTTCATCTAATAACTAATACAAGTAGGGGCACTAGGCATTAAATGAGAGGTATCTCTCAATTAGTAGATTCTTCCAGGTCAGCAATTTCCCTTCTTATCAGCTGCAATTAATCTCCCTATATTTTGTTGCCATCTTCAAGTGGCAGCTGAAAAGGACCTCTGGTGAGCAGCTAGACCAGCCTCCTGCCTCACATGGAACATCTTTAAACCTTCACAGGCAACAACCTAGACCATTCTGATCTAGTGTCATCATGCTATGCTGTATAGAAGTTTTGTAGAAAATTATCAACTAGAATTAGTCATTTAAGGAAAGCACACAAAACATGCGTGTCTCAGTCATCAGAACAAAGTGGCATTGTGATTCCTGTTGGATTTTTTTCATGCTGAATTTGGGTAACTCAATCTCTCTTTAGCCAACGTGCTTTCAAGTTACACAGGATTTCTGCTTGGCTCTGTGTGTAATGGAACAAAGAGCTGTTCTTGGATACTTGAGTTCGATGTTTCTGTAGATGTTCAAAGTGAAAGGAGTATAAGCCCCACAGAAGCAGTCTGTAGACTTCAAAAGGAGACATCTGTCACCTGCAGAATAGGGTGTTTCTGGAAGCTGAGTAGGAAATGGGGCTGCAATCCACCTTGTTTCTTGCTGCTGTGGAGGCTGACTAAAACCCACTTAACTCACCCATTGCATGGTAGTGAGCATGTGCAAATATGCACTTAGGGATGCATTATCGAGCTCTGCAGACTTCAGCACCACTCCTGCTGTAATCAGTGCTTCTTCTTAAGGCTCCAGCTTCTGCCATCAAAAGGCTTTAATAAAACTTTCCATTCTTTCTGCTTGCTGAAAAAAAGCTTGACGTAGTAAAAGGAGCACTGGCTCAGAGAAAAGGGACATAAATTTTTCATTAGTGAATTAAGAAAAAATGTATTTAGAGACAACGTCACAAGCTAATTGTCATGTCTCTTTTTTAATCCAGAATTTCCAAAATTAGTTACTTCAAGATAAGTGAAGAGAACTCTGTGTGACTTCTAGTTGATAGTGCAGCAATGTTAGTATTTTACTTTAGGTCAGAAGTGAGGTTTTGAAACAAGTCTCTGGATTGTTCCTACTTACTGTGCTGTCATTTACATTACAGAATACTGGGCCATGCTAACTGACATAGCTACAGCATCAGTGAGCTCCACCCAGCCATGTTCTGCTGTCCTAAAAGAGTGCAGAACCCCAGATCACAGCAGGACGGACCGAAACAGTAACTGAGTCTGTGCTGGCTCTGAGGAGAGTTCTTGGCCCTTCTCTCAGGGGGGGCTTTGAGGGGCAAAGCAGGCTTTAATACTCCTGCACAACACCAAGTCTTTGCTCAGTCCGGAGCAAGCTGGGGGCTCATGTACATGGGGCAGGAAGAACGTGGACAGCGTTACATCAACCATCTTTACCCACTCCCCCATCCCCCCAACTGTTTGGGTTTCTTTAATACTGCATATGTATCCATTCCACCACTCTTGCAGTTGTTCTAGTTAGGACACATCTTGTTCCTTCTTAAATGTGTGGCAAGAATAAAAATTACATCCAGTAATAACATCAATTCAGTTACTCACTGCTTTTATCTCCAAAATCCTTGATCCTGATGAAAAGCAGTTTCTCTCTGAGCATTGTAGTCCAAGTCTGCTTGCTTTTCCCGCTGCTTTTTTGCCTGCTTTTCAGCCTGATAAAGAGAAGAGTATAACAGAACTTAATATTTTGTTCTCAGCATCACTATTCTGTAAAGCTTGTAGAGGGTAAAAGCTTACAGGAGAGCTGTGGTGTTGATACTTCTCTCCCCTACTGTACTCCCTACAAAAAAGGTACTTTAAACAGATGAGTGAATGTCAGCATTAGCTACTGCTTTTTCGTGACTTGCCCATAAGATATGAGAGGACAGCAGTGCATGGTTGAAAAAATGGCATAATGGCACAGGACAGGATTTGATCTGTCATTGTTGATCTCTTATTACCAGCCCTGCCAGCTAATCATCCCTGACCAGCATGGGCCAAGTCAGCCTGAAAGAGGCTTCTGTTCTACTGCGCTAAGAGGAGGCTCATAAACCTCTGAAACGCCTGCAGCGCGTGTGTCAAGTTCTCAGCAGCAACTTCCTCATTCCCCACACAAGTCCTTTGTGTGCCATGCTAACTGCCTGGGTAGAGTCAGTCACCTCTCCAACATCAGCAGCTGTAGTGCATGCACGTAAAAACCAAACAAAACACACACATCACACCCACAGCAAGCTTCCTCTCTCTCTCTCTCTCTCTCTCTCTAGTGCTATGGATTTTAGAAGCATGCTTCTTTCTGAAGGGGTTGACAGGGTACAGTTCTTCTGTTTACCATTTGCTGGATTTGAATTTTCTGTACTTCCATGTTTGCATCACGTTGTCTTTGCTTCTTAGCTTTTTCCATTTCCTGGTAGATGCCATCTTCTGTCATCCACTGACTGCGATCCTTCTCATCCTCTTCTTTTTCCTGTCTCTCCTTGTCCACTTTCATCTTCATCTGTAGTTTACAAAACACACAAAGAAGTTAGCCAAGGAGGTAGCCTGCTAAGCTGGCAGTTGTATCTCTCAGCAGAAGCAGTCCTGTATCAGCGCTCTGATAAGCACTGTCATTGTGGCTGGCCAGTCTCCAAGCACAGGGTTTTCAGCAGCCCTGGCAGATGTGCACCCAACATGGCAGTGGGAAAGGGAGAGGGGACCCCAGGAAAGATAGCAGCAGACTCAAGGAAGCCTGCTGATGCATGGCACCAGAGCCACCAGCTGTGATCCAGGCCAGGCTCCTTCGTTGGAATAAGCACTACAGGATTTGCAAAAATTACCAACAATTATAGAGCCTTCCAATTCTAATTTTTTTTGAGAAAGAATCATCACATATACTGCTTGCACCTTTTTTAGGGATTTAGTTCCAAAACTATGTATGATAAATATGAGAGGCATCTGGTGAGAACCTGCATGTGCATCTCACTCAAGCTGACAATGCTAGAAACTATGGCATTTCCAAACAGTATTCAGAAGTACAAGTATATGACAAAGAGGAGTAAGAACAGCCCAGGTTTCTTACCACAGTGGCTCTGTGTTCAGCAATAGATTCAATGGCAGCCTTTTTTCTTTCTTCTTTCTCCTTGTTTTTCATTTGATACTCAGCTTCTACCTCTGCAGCTCCCCTAGCAAGACGATCATCTTCAATTTTAAATGTCTCATTCATCTTTGCAGATAGTTGTTCAAAAGCTTTGTCCTTATGCTTCTGCATCAGCCTGCAGGAGAAGATGAGCTACTGTAACACCAGGATATCCACTCAGATTACCTGAGGCACTGCTCCTAACAGCACCAGCAATCCCGCCTCCACCCTCAACAGCACCAATTCCAGCTGGAACCAGTAGGCATTTTTTCTGCACTTTCTACTTCAAGCTTTAATTACAGAAATATTACTTGCATCAAAGTTCTGATTTTTCTGATATAATAATTGAGAGTAAGATTTTTCACAAAATTGAATTTCAAGTTTGAATCTTAACACTGAAAACTGTACCCCCAGACCCACCTGTTAGTCTCTGCGTCTTTTTCTCTTGTCAGATCAGCCATCATTTCTTTACCTTTTATATAAGCCTTAATCCGATCATCATCCTTGTCTTCTTTTTCTTTCTGTTCAGCTTTAATTATTTTCTGTTCAGCTACATAATCCTGTTTAAATGAAAAGCTACTTTTATTTTCATGTAGAATGAGATTTTGGAAACAAATGAAAAATTCTAACAAAGACTTCAGGCCTAGCCTATAATAGAGTTTTTTGTATCAATGGAGAAGCTATAGAAGATATAAACCCAGAGATAAAAGAGAATTCTCAAGACCTGCTTATGACAAACTACAACCAAAGTAAAATTAGTATGTGCTTGCAGCCCCAAGCACAGTATCTTTATATTCTTTCCTCTACTTCCCCAGTGGCTCCAACTGTATTGTTTCCATCCCATTTATCATTCGCACAGTGCAGACTCTGAAGGGCTCAAACAGAAGGAGTCTGTAGAACCATCAAAATGTAAAGCATAAGGAATTTTGTAATGGCAGTTGTATAGCTTGGCAGTATGTATAACTTTTATTCCATATACAAGGTTGGGGGAAATGTGATAAATTTATATATTTGGGGTGAGGAGCCAGAGGAGGGGGGAAAGCAACTAGGGGTTTAGCAGGAATTCTCTCCTCTTACTTTCTTATGTGGCAATGAATCATCACAGTACCTCCACTTCAGTCTCCCTGCTCCAAGCAGGCATGGGCAGGGAAACAGGCATGGTAAATAGATCATCACCAATCATAAATGGAAAGACAAGTTTAAAAGATACTGTCATAGTCAGGCTATTCCCTCTTCCTAACAAAGAAAAGTGGGCTTAATACAGAACAATTACATGGAACCTAAATCCAGTTCTCAAGTCAAGTACAATCTCCTTGGTGTCTCTAGCAGACTTTTTCCATTGTAGACCAGTCAAAGCTCAGGTGCCACATTACAACTTTCAAGAGGCCTTTCTCAAAAGCAGAGAGGAAAGCACGGCCTGCAACCGGCAGGGGAGGCATTTGATCCCCTGCTGCTGCAGCTGCTGGTACTGCCTCTGTTGCCGGCAGGCCACCTCATTTGTAACCATCACAGCCAAGGTGAAACAAGCATTTTGAACTCTCTGCTTTCCTGTTACTTACATGATACTGCCTCTGGCGTTCAACTTTTTCCTCCCGTTCCTTTTCTTTTGCTCTCTGAATTTCCAGTTGGTGCAGCTGGTTTGATCTCTGTATTTGTTCCCCTTCTCTTTTGTTTTCTAGCTTGGCCAGATCTGCCTGATCCTTGTGCTCCTTTATTCTAAATCAGAAAAGGGAAATGAATAAACAAGTTAGGGACTGTGTGAAGTAATTCATTAGGATGAACATAGCCCCTGACAGCAAGAGACGTTTCCGAAGCTGGAGAACAGAGTTAGGGAGGAACCGGAGGGTGAGGAGAGGTGACGAGCTTTCAGCCCGACAGCGGAGCGAGGATGATGTGAAAGCATTGTTCCAAAGCCGTGAGTCACCGAGCAGCGGGCGGGGCCGAGCAGCGGCCGGGGTGTCTGCGGGCACAGCCTCGCCCCGCGGGGAAAGGGCGGAACAGCGCCCGTGCCGCCCGGGGTGTCTGCGGGCCCCGCTGACTGCCTCGCTCCCTGCCCAGCTCCCGCCCCGGTCCCGGCCCCGCTCCCGGCCCAGCTCACGGCCCCGCTCCCCGCCCTGATCCCGCACTCACTGTGCCAGCTGCTCCCGTGCCACATCCCTCCGGCTCGCAGCCCGGCCGCGCTCCAGCTCTGCCTCCCGCCGGATGGCGTCCGGCCCGTCGCGGTCCATCGTGCCCGCCGCCTCTCCGGGGCGCGGAGCGAGTGCCGGGGGCGCGGGAGGGACGCTCCCTGAAGGCCCGGGCGGCCGGGGCTGCTGCTCCGTCCCCGCCCCGCACAAAGGCTCCGCTGCACGCGGCCGGGGCGGGAACAGGGGCGGGCGCTGGGCCGGCCCCGCCCTGTGAGCACGGCAGGGAGAAGGCCGGACGCCCGCCCCAGCCGGTTCCTCAGCTGCTCGTCCCCCCTCGGTAAGAGGCTGAAGCGGCCCCTCCGCCTCTGTCCCTCTGCTCCGGCCCCCGCGGCTGTGGCCATTGGGCCCGGCCGAGCCCCGGCCGCCTTCACCCCCCAGGCCTGCCTGGAGCTGGGGATGGAGCCCCTGGCGGCCCTGGGAGCTGCGTGAGCAGGAGAGCGATCCTCCCTCTCCTTCCAGAAGTTCCTCCCTTGCCCTGCCTTGGAAGAGTCTCCTCGAGGCGGGGAGGTAAAGCCAGTTCTCCTTGGTCCTCACCTTGCAGGAGGCGCCGCGCCTCAGGGCTAGCCTCACATTTTCTCAAAGTCCCGCGCTCTCTGCAAGGCCTGTTGTTTTCATAAGCCAGACTCACAAACTCGAGGAACACAAAAGACTCGTCTTCCAAACTAAAATATTAGCAAGCATCCTTTGTATAAAACTCTTCTAATTTGGGTTTGGGGTTTTTTTTTCGGATTTGCATAATTTTCTAGTCTGTCCAACAGAGACTGGGAGCTGGAACGCAAGGCTGTGTGCAACAAAGCAAAGCTTCAAGCTTCTTGGACTTAGGGTTTCCAGTGGACACCAGGATACGGGAATACCCTGTTCAAAGCCTAGGGTACTGGTGGAGGAAGTCATTACAGGAAACCCTAACTGTCCAAGGCAAGAAAATTATGTTAACATTTCACCAAAGAAACTCAGCTTAAGGAGAGAGATGTGTCAGTGGCTTGGGTGTTGGAGAGAAATCTGCTAAGGAATCTGAGAAACAATTTTACATCAGATCTATTTACTGTAGATGGAATTGTTGTTAGTCATTTTGAAAGAACAGCTCAACTATGTTGCTTCCTGTTGATGTGCTCTTTTTGTAGTTTCTATTTGCAGCTGTACTGGGACTTATTTGCCTCCAAGATTACCTTTTAAGGGCTGTGATCAAATCACATTAATATTTTCATGTAATAAACTCATTTGCAGCATGGCATTTGTTTTATAGAGGTAGTTGGAAAATACTACAAAACCTGCATACCGTAACAATTCTAACTTTCACATATGTTCTCTTTTTTCTTCCCCTTTTTTGCTTTGGTCTCTTGTGTTATGGGGAATACTTAACTGGAAGTAGGCTAGTGAAAAATGTGACCTTTTATGCTAGGAATTCATATTTCAGACCTGAAAAACCTGGGACAGTGAATTTTTAGAACAATTAATACTAAAAATATAGCAGTAATAGTGAGCTTTTGACTGGAATTGGTTATGGTGTCAGTCAAATATAGAAGATGCATTCTTGTCCCAAGATTAATAAACTAACATTCATGAAATACAAACTGGGGATTTTTAAGCATCTAATCAGTTATATGGCAATGTTTTGTTTTTTTCAAATGGATTTATAGATTCATAGTATATATTTGATATAAATAATTTACAGTTTAACTCTAATTGTATGGTTCAAAGAGGTGTTTTTAAACTTGAAAACAGCTTCGGCCTTTCCTTGTTGGATAGTTTAAATGTTATTTTATGGGTTTAACTTCTTGAGTGGCTTTATAGATACTACAAGGTAACTGGGTTCCAGCATCATCATATGCTTGGAAAGTAGTATTTATTTCTTCTCTTCTCAGAAAAGTGGCCCGTGTCCAAGCCCTCTTCCGTTTTTGCATGCTTTGAGAAGAGGATAAAGGCGATGTGTAGTCTTGGACTCTGATTCAATTACTTGCTTTGCATAGCTCTGAAATTCACGCTCTTTACCAAGTGCAATAGCTTCTTTCTGAGCTTCATAGTCCAAGTCTGCTTGTTTTTCCTGCTGTTTTCTTGCCTGCTTTTCAGCCTGATGAAGAAAAAGGAATAACAAAACTTGGTATTTTGTTTTCAACATCACTGTCCTGTAAAGCTTAGGGAGGGTAAAAGCTTACATGAGATCAGTGGTGGTGTTAGTTGATATTAGACACTTGTCATCCCTCCCCACTTCTCTCCTCTGCCATATCCCCCCAAAAAGGGTACATTAAATAGCTGAGTGAACATCAGCATTAGCTACTGCTCTTTGGTGACCTGCCCAGAAGATACAGGAGAGTAGCAGTAGAACATCATGGCACAGAACACGATGTGATCTGTCATTGCAAATCAGCCTAGACTTGCACCAATGCTCTGAGGAGGCTGTTCCCCGACACCAGCATAGGCAGAGCACACATGATTTAAAAAATAAAACCAAACACCAATAAACAAAAAATACTAAAACCCAGCAAGCTTCCTCTCTTCCTCTCAGTAGAAACTAGTGCTGTTGGTTTAGATGTGTGTTTCTTTCTGAAAGGGTTGACAGGGTACAGGTCTTCTATTTACCATTTGCTGCATATGAACTTTCTGTACTTCCATGTTTGTGTCATATCGTCCTTGCTTCTTGGCTTTTTCCATTTCATGGTAGATGCAGTCCTTTTCCATTAACATGTTAAGTTCTTTTTCAGCCTCTTCTTTCTCCTGTCTCTCCTTGTCCACTTTCATCTTCATCTGTAGTTTACAAAACACACAAAGAAGTTAGCCAAGGAGGTAGCCTGCTAAGCTGGCAGTTGTATCTCTCAGCAGAAGCAGTCCTGTATCAGCGCTCTGATAAGCACTGTCATTGTGGCTGGCCAGTCTCCAAGCACAGGGTTTTCAGCAGCCCTGGCAGATGTGCACCCAACATGGCAGTGGGAAAGGGAGAGGGGACCCCAGGAAAGATAGCAGCAGACTCAAGGAAGCCTGCTGATGCATGGCACCAGAGCCACCAGCTGTGATCCAGGCCAGGCTCCTTCGTTGGAATAAGCAGGAGTAAGATCAGCCCAGGTTTCTTACCACAGTGGCTCTGTGTTCAGCAATAGATTCAATGGCAGCCTTTTGTCTTGCTTCTTTGTCTTTGCGTTTATTTTCTTCTTCAGCTTCTCTTTTTGCAATATCTCTAGCAAGACGATCGTCTTCCGTCTTTAATGCCTCACTGAATTGTTTGGCTAATTGACTAACCATTCTGTCCTGATGTTCCTGTGCTTTTCTGCAGAAGAACATGAGCTACCATAACATATACATAACACCTGGGTCTACCTGAAGCTACCAAACTCAGCAATGCTGTTTCTAGTCTTCTCTTGCCACACAGGCTGGCTCACCCACCCAACTCATTGATCTCCTTTTTGTTTTTTCTTTAATATTGTCTGATTCAGCAAATAAACATTCCCTGTATTCTTGTTACACCAGCTTTCTGTTGCAATAATGAGCTGGATTGCTCAGTGAGGAGTCCACCTAGCCTCTTGCCATCATAACAGAAATGTTGGGAGTATTGGCCAGAAGCAGGAAGAGAAGGAAACTCTCAGATTGACTCAGTTATATGATCATGTTGTACCCTCAATGTTAAATCAAGAAACTATCTTCCCTTAATAAGAACCCAATGTAATTGATTAATATATGTGCCTAGTTAAGAAGTCAAATAATTCTTCTTGATCTGACTCAGATAAATATAGCTTATACTCAAAAATATTTTCGTCAAGGATCTTAATTGTCTTTAATTGTTGAGGAGGTGGAGGCTTGGCAGGCCATAGAAAAACCACTGTTCCCAACACACTGGTGTAAAACTTTGCACTTCCATAAGCCTTTGTACCTTGAAGAGTGGAGAGGTTGTTCCCTCACACACCTAGTACTAAGGAACATGTGGAAGAATTTCCTTTTTCTCCTGAATTTCCTACTCTCTCTATCAAGTAGATTGTTGGTTGTGTTATGTCATTAGCCTGACAGCTCTGAAAATTACTACAGTATAATTTTTAGTTTATTTACAATTTGTGCTCTAACTTTGTACCTACCTACGCATTTCAGCTTCCTTCTTTTTTCTCATCTGGGCAATAGTTTCCTTTGCTTTAAAATGAGCTTTGATCCGATCATCTTCTTCCATTTGTTTTTGTTCCTCTATTGCTTTGATTATTTTCTGATCAGCTACATATTCCTGTATGGGCAAAGCGGTCCTGATGTAACAGATGAAGTTTAGAATATCTGGGCCTGGGGTAGCAACTTAACAAGGATCACTCCCTATTCTCTCTTCTCATGTTTCTTTCAAAAGTAGAAGAGAGCAAAGGGCTTTTCAGTACATCCTCTTCGTCTGTGTCCCTATTCAAACATGCATGAAGAGGAGATAGCAGATTTGAGGAAGCAGGAGGGGAATTTAGCTTCGAACAGCTGCTTCTCCAGCCCACTGCACAAACAAATTGCTGTGCAATGCAGAGAGCACTATCCCATGCTCCCATTCACAGGCATGGGAGAATGGAACAGGGGAAGGCATGGGACTGTCCAACCCCCACCTACAGCGACACAGACCATGCTGCTCCTGGCCCACCTCTTCCAAAACTATCTCAGTCTAAAAGCTTAATCCAAAACATAGCTGAAGAGGAATTTTCTATACTTTTATGTAAAAAAAACCCTGTCTTTTGCATTTTGGCCAGATTAATTCCAAGGCACTTCTAGTTTGTACTTAGCAAGATGCTGTTAAAGATGAAATGAGAAGGCAGCAGGTCTTAACTAAATTTTTAAACATCTCCAATCAGAAACAGAAAGCCAAGTTAAAAAGGTATGTTCAGTCTCAGGCTATTCCCTCTTTCTAACAAAGGAAAATGGGCTTAAAACAGCAGGAATGTGAAACTTAAATCCAGTTCTCAAGTCAAGAATTCCTTCATATATACAGCCGAATCCCTACTCACAGACAAGTCAAAACACCAGGTGCCAAAGTCCCTTCAGACAAGAGAAAGGAAAAGCCTCCAAGAGGCCTTTCTCAAAAGCACAGAGGAAAGACATGGCCTGCAACTGGCAGAGGAGGCACTTGATCTCCTGCTACTGAAGCTGTCAGCAAACCATTGCCAGTAGGCCCGTTTATTCATAGGCTGAGGGCAAGCATCACAGCCAAGGTGAAACAAGCATTTTGAACTCTCTGCTTTCCTGTTACTTACATCATACAGCCTCCGGCATTCAGCTTTTTTCTCATGTTCCTTTTCCTTTATTCTCTGAATTTCCAGTTGGTGCAGTTCAATCAATCTCTTTGTTTCTTCCACTTCTCTTTTGTTTTCTAGCTTGGCCAGATCTGCCTGATGCTCGTGCTCCTTTATTCTGAATTGGAAAAAGGTGAATAAATGGGCTAGGAACTGCATGAAGTAATGAACAGATACATATATTCTGCATGACCATAAATACCTTGCACCAGAGAATGTAATGCTTTGAGTTGCAGGTAGGTGGAATGTCAGAGATGAAAGCCAGTGTGATTGTTTGTAACAGTAGCATGCAGTCTTCTAGCCGGTAATTAGCTACATGGTATACTCACAGTTTGCAGTCTCATGGTAACAAGTTTTTAGCTGGATGATTCATTAGCACTAATGCATTCATAATGTTCTGGCCTAGCTCTGTAACATCCTCAGAGAAAAAGATTTCCCCAGTGAAACCCGCTGTACCTGACTTCTCCTGGGCACGCAGACAGCAGCTCAAGCTGCTTAGTGTTCTATACTAAGTTCTGCAACGATTTAAATGTTGGGCCTGGAATATGTAAGACCAAACTTTGAACCCTTCTCCTGCCTTGGGAAGTTTGATGCTTCTATCAGAGCACCAGGGTCAGTTGTATAAATACCACTGGGGAAATCCATAAGATTTCTGGAAGAGCTGAGAGAAAGAATAGAAGTGAGAGTAATGTGTTCTCTTGATAGGCAGTCTGAAAACTAGTTATGAGCAAATGGAAATTCTGGTTTAACCTTTTCCTTGCCTGGAACCAAAACCAAGTAAAACACAGTTAAATTTAACTAACAGCATTAGAATAGTGATTTGACTAAAACCTATTGATGCCTGCAAGAAGTGATTTTGCATGCAGACTGCTGGCAACTAAAAATGCATATTACAGCTTTTCCCTTTGGGGTAAGGTCTTCTGTGGCAGTTTGGATTTTTCTTTTTAAGTGTGGCATTTGTGAATCAAATTATTAGTAAGTTTCTGTAAAAAAAACTAGTAGAATATATTTGTGAGAAGAGTTCAAGTAAATAATAAAGTACAGCTGCTTTTAAGTATTCCTTACTGTTCCAGCTGATATTTGCGTAGTGTCTGTTCATTCATATAATGCTGATGTGCCTTTTCTTGCTCTCTGAGCATGTATTCTTTAAATGCACGTTCCTCTTCTTCCCGTTCCTTCTTTTTCTTATCAACTGACTTTAACTTTTTTAATTCAACTTGAGCATCTCTTTCTTTTAGGACCTCAGTAAGTAGAAGTGCACTCTGCAAGAGAACATTTAAAGTAATTTGTGCGTTCAGAAGTCTCTAAAGACTTTAAAGAATTTAAAAATTGTAAGTTGTCAACAAACATGGAACTGTTTCATTCTCTCATTCTGATAGGATAGGTAGGTTTTTGCATGATCAATAGTATCCTTCCGTTTTGCTGCTCGGAACTTTGCTTCTTCTAAATCAAGTAACTTTCTTTTTTCCTCTTCCTTTTCTTCACGTATCTTTTTGGCTTTAAGTTTCCCTTGTGCTAGGCTCTGTAGCGCAGACAAAATTAGAAATCACATTTAAATTTTGGGTTGTGGTTTGTTGTCTTTTTTAATTTTGTATTTTAGCTTTAATTAAAAAATATGCTTATGTTAGATATTAAATGTATTTAAATGTAGTTTAGTTAAAATATATATTCAAAAGCAAATGTTAAACAAAGCAAATACAGCGAGGAATGTTACTATGAGTGTTTCGGTATACATGAAAATTACTACCCTTGTTTAGAAATGTATCTTGTACTTACCAGAGTGGCATTGGGCGGGTCTTTCACAGCAGCTTTGGAGCCTAAGAGGATTTCTTCCTCCTCTTTCTTCTCATCAAGGATGTGTGCTGCTTCTTTAGTGCTGTCCTGAATCCTTTCCCATTCTGCTTTTGAGAATACAATTACGTGATGAAGATCTGCTTCATTTGGAAGGAAATAGCCATCTGGGACGTTATTTTCTTCCAAATGAAGTGGTGCTGTGCAGAGGGAAAAAAAAATATTGAAGTCACTTGATATCAGAAAATCCAACATTCAAATGTGTATCAGGATTTGAATTCTCACACAATGACAATACTAAGTTACCCTTAGTATTAGTTACTCTCTTCATCCCCACATCTCAGAGCTAAGACAGGGTATCTATCTGTAGTGTAACTGTGGCCAGTGCATGTACTTGGACTGACTGAACTGTTCGAATGTCCCCTTGCCTGTTTGTGTGCCTGTGTGGGTTTGACTTGTAGTAACTCACATTTTCCAGGCAGTACTTGGGCATGATTCTGAGAACAGGAGGGGCCAGGGACCATTCCCAAAAGGAAAGGGAGAATATTGGTAAAGCCATTTTACTGGCTCGATGAGGCAGCAGTTTGGGCACAGGCTGTGCCTGACTACCTTTTTTCTGCACACTCATCGTGTTTACTGAAGTAGATCTGTTGTAGAACAGTTTCTTGATCTGTTGTCAAGACTAGCATTTCTTTGTTGCATTAGGCTTATGTACACACGTGCATACATGAGTGCAGATTTTCGAGATGATCACTAGGTGTTGTGACACACTCTTTCAAGCGTCACCACTATGTCTGAAGGAAATGGCACTCTGTACGGAGCGGTGTCCTGTCGAAATCTCCATTTGTCTGATTTGTAGCGGAGTGACACGCCGTGTCCGAGTGTAAGGAGTGTGTCCCTTGTATGACACCGATGCCAAGGGCTATTTGCCAATGCAGCTGCTAATCAGTTTGTCTCACGGCGGGGACCAGACCTGATCCCGCCCCGCTGTCCCAGTGAAGGCAGCCGTGCCAAAGGCAAAGGTGCAGTGCCGCGGCCGCGCCCCGCAGACAGGGGAAGGCCAAGCACCTCCTCCTGCCCCTCGGGCCGCCGTGGTAGGCCGCGGGGCCCGCGCCGGGTTCCGGTCAGTTCTGTGGGACAGGCCGCCCGTCCTGCTGTCTGCGGGGGGAGTCACGCCGGGCAGCCCCGCGGCCTCCCTGCGCCAGCCCTGCAGTGCCCTCCCGCCGGGTCCCGGTGCGCTCGGGGAGCCGCACTCACGGGCGGGCCGCCCCCGCTGCCGCCCCTGTCGCCCCGCCGCCGCCAGGCCCGCCGCCATGGCCCGGGATGCCGCGCCGTTGCCGGGCGACCCGGCGGCGCGCGCTGACGTGAGCGCGCGGGCGGCGCGAGGCGGGACCGGCGGCGGCGCAGGTGGGACAGGACAGGCGGGTCGCGACAGGCGGCGGCCCCTTCCCCGTCCCCTTCCCCTTCCCCGTCCCCTTCCCCTTCCCCTCAGGGCGCGGCCCGTCCTCGAGAGGAGCGGCTCGGCCTGGGTCTCTCGGGCAGGGCCGCTCGGGGACCTGCCCGGAGGGGCGGCCGGTCCAGCCTCACAAATGGCCGCGTCCCTCGCCGTGGGCTGGCTTTGATTTGGAGAGTTGAAGGCACTGGCTCCAGCTGTTAAGTGGACGTTTCCTTTTGAAATCCCAGTTTGTTTGCGTTGGCAAATGCTGATGGAGAGATTTAGAAGCTGGGGTCAAACTGGTGGTGCGTGAGCACAGGGAGACTGACTCTGCGTTAGCAAGTATTAGTAACTGGAGAATGAGTTCAGATACTGTCGCAGTAACTATTTTAAACAGACGTTCGACACTGAACTTTGACCTTTGCAGACTGCATTTTTAGCCTCAGCACAACTTCCCATAGCTGTAGGGGCCATAAATAGTTTGTTTAGATATTTTCTTGCAGAATTTTTCTCTTCTGAAACAAAATCAGGGTAAGAATATACTACTTGTGTTTATATAAATAATTGTCTTTTTTGTTTGTTTTGGAAACTGTTTTCTCACAGCTATGAAATTTCTGTTGGTTTTTGATTTTGACCATACAATCATAGATGAAAATAGTGATACCTGGATTGTGAAATGTGCTCCTGACAGAAAACTTCCTAATGGATTAAAAAACTCTTACCAACCAGGACATTGGACAGAATATATGGGCAGAGTCTTTGTCTACTTGGGAGACAATGGTGTCAAAGAAGATGAGATGAAAAGAACTATGACAACAATTCCTTTCACTGCAGGCATGATGGATCTTCTGGGGTTTATTGGCAAGAACAAAGACTTGTTTGATTGCATAATTGTTTCAGATTCTAATTCAGTATTTATTGACTGGATTTTGAAAGCTGCTGACTTCCGTGACGTTTTTGATGAAGTGTTTACAAACCCTGCAACATTCAGCAGTTCTGGCTATCT
Organism: Acropternis orthonyx; assembly: GCA_035583155.1. Classification (NCBI taxonomy): domain Eukaryota; kingdom Metazoa; phylum Chordata; class Aves; order Passeriformes; family Rhinocryptidae; genus Acropternis; species Acropternis orthonyx. Next base: position 20,054,614 of record JAWWEU010000163.1, read on the forward strand.
TACTGTACAGAACTTCCACACTCACCACTGTGCAAAGTGCCCTAAAAACCTTTGCAAAAGGCAAGTTTTAAAAGAATTTCTAGATAAACAGTTGGAGCGAGGAATAAGTTATACACAAATTGCATATATAGGTGATGGTGGGAATGACTTGTGTCCAGTAACGTTTTTGAAGAAGGCTGATATTGCTATGCCCAGGCAGGGGTATACTTTGGAGAAAAAGATTTCTCAACTGGCCCAAAATCTCAGTCCTGTACAGTGTTCTGTTCTGGTTTGGTCATCTGCTAGTGACATTATGTCTTACCTGAAACTGCTTATAAAGGAATAATTCATATGATAAAAGGAAACTGATATAGTTACATTTTAACTTCCTAGGAGAGAGAAACTGCATGTATATAGAAGCACAAAACTGGAAAATTGGGCTATTATCTGAACTGGCATTTTTTTAAACACAATATAAAACTGTTTATATTCAATCTTGGCAGTAATGGGAAAGTGAAGCAAAAAAGTCCTTCTCACATAGTACACATTCCACCATAAATGGAGGAGGGGGGGTTGCAAGAGGACTTCTCATTATTCTTAGTCTACTCCCCCTTGCCCCCAGCCTTTACCAACTATATAACTGACCTTTGCTGTCCCACACACTTAGGGGAAGGAGTAGGATTAGTGCAAAAAAGAATTAAATTCTTTACTTATGAAACATTAGGTGACAGGAGCATGGTTGTGGAACTGTTGGCTTTTATGCTTCTTTGATCTGATTGTAAATGATTTGCTATGCTTGTAATCTTGTTTGATCTGAAGATGCATTTATATTTTCAATCTACTAAATATTTTACCAAACTAAATGACTTTTTAATAGTTTGTATTATCTTTTATTGTAAAGACAAAAGTTTCTGTCCCTGACAAACTCAACACAACACAACTAATCTGTGTCATGTATGCGGGTGAACCCAAGTGTAGGTGTCAGCCTTTGACTAACACTTCCATTCATTTTGCCAGTCAGACTGTTTCTCTTCTGGAAGGCAGTAAGGATATTGCTGTTTTGTTTAAAGAAAAGTTTCTCCCGTTCTGATTGCTGCTGCCACTCTGTACAGAGCTAAGGCAGGTTTGACCATCCATACCGACAGCTTCAAGTCAGTTGGGTGCCTTTTTCTTGCTTGGTTTCTGCTGCAATGCACAGGCCCACAGAATGGTGCATATATGTACATATTTACACTGATTTTACTTACTCACTCTCGTCCATATCTATAGTATGATCCTCTCTTACAGGCTGGAAAGGAACACCTTAACTTTTAAACTGAATTGTTCTGTCTTTTCATCGTTTAAGGAATCATTTTTGAACATTCAGTCCTTCTCTTCACTGCTGACAGTGGGATGAGTCTCAAGATTTGGGCCATGCATATAAAGGTATTAAGTCTCATTAAAATTGAATAATGTATTTTCATGACAAATGTTCTTCTTATAGTCCCACAAAAGGTCCAAAAGGATGATCTAGTCTGCTATTAACTGAAGTCAGTTTTAGCTTAAGTGCTTTAATAGCTGATAAATTAGTCCAGCTTTCACAGCATCTGTTGCAGATGTCTGAGGTGTAGCTCAGCAGCCTGCAGTTGCTGTATCTGTCTTCCTTTGTTTTCTGTGCAACGTTGTTCTCATTTTATTACAGACATTTGATATTTTCACTACCTTCTTTTTTATAAATTGAAGGTTTTTAGGAGTGGTCTTGCCTGTTTTCAGGCTGATAGTGTATATAAATTAAGATTTCCTTTGCATACTTCCTTCCTTGCTTCACCTGTTTTAATGAATTGTAGAAGGTTGCTTTGAACAGTCTGTTGTCTAAGATGTCCAGAGTAATATACTTGAGTTCTTAGGAGCTTTGCTTTATTGATGGATATTATATAGGTATCTGAGTTGTTCATATTCAAGATCTTGCCCTAATGTCTTGTGCGAATGCATAAAGAGAACATCTGAAGAACTGGTGGGTGTCAAGTTGGCAGGTTCAAGTTGTATAATTTACACATTACAGTTCATACAAAAGAATGGTAATGGCTGTTGTATATGACAATTTTATATGTTACTTTTGTTTTTAAGTTGTTGCCGTGGATTAACCCCAGCTGGCAACTTAAGTGCCACACAGCTGCTTGTTCACTCTGTCCCCCACTCAGCGGGGAGGAGAATTGAATTAAACCTCCTGGTTTCACGAGAACAGTTTAATAACTGAAACAAAATAAAATATAGTAGTACTAAATGATTATGATAATTGTAATGGAAAGGAGGGAGAAAGGAATGAAGTCCAGGAGTAGTAAGTGATGCACAATACAGTTGCCCAATATCTACTGACTGGTGCCCAGCCCATCCCCAAGCAGCCATCAGCCCCTCCCATCCAGCTCCCCCCAGTTTGTGAGCTGAGTGTGACATCCTGTGCTGTGGAATAGCCCTTTGACCACTTTGGGACAGCTGTCCTGGCCATGGTCCCTCCCAGCTCCTTGTGCAGCTCCTTGCTGACAGAGCATGGGAAACTAAGAAGTCCTTGACTTAGGATAAGCACCACTTAGCAACCTCCAAAACATCAGTGTGTTGTCAACATCATTCCCATAGTAAATCCAAAACACAGCACTCAACCAGCTACTAAGAAGGAAATTAACTCTATCCCAGCTGAAACTGGGACAGTTGTGTGTCTCTAATTCCAGATGTACTGCTGAATGTCCCAGAATCTGTGCTGGTCTCTTCTGTGCTTTTTAAAACTTAGTTGTAGGATAGCTTGCTTTCTGTTTGTCCACAGATCACAGATGCTGCTTGCTTAAAAAAACCCCCAAAAATAGTATATCACTAGTAACTCAGCTTTTTCTTCCACTTAATTTAGCTATTGTTCTTTTAGCCTTAAGGAGCCTACCTTGTAGTTTGCTGTGAGAGTGAGAAATTGGATGAGAAATTATTCTTCGTGCTCAAAAGGGTGTTCTTTCTTTTTGTGTTTTTGATGAAAGTACAGAAGCAGATTAAGCAAAGTAGACTACTTGAAATATTAGCAATTATGATCTAATCACTTCAAGTAGAGGGTAGAGCTGATGCTATTTGCTGGACAAAGTGCATGTTGGAGACAGAAGAAATGTTTCAATTCCAGTAGGCAGACCACTAAGCTATTAATCAGGTCTTGTTTGTTTTGGTTTTTTCCTCTCCTCTTAATAAAAGAGAAGAGAGGACTTTCTGAAGCACCACAATTATCATTTTTTCCCATGTTTGGTTATAATGGAGAGGAGATGACTATCTCCAAAGGGTGAAGCTGGTTTAAGCTGGTAATCCAGCCAAAATAGAAATGGAGAAGCTCCTTGAAGGAGTGTATGTTCAGTACTAAGTGTTGCTGACCTCCAGACTTGCAGGCAGTTTAAATCCACACCCAGTCTAGGAGGGAGATGGCTTCGGTAAAATGTTACGTAAAGAAATGCATTATAGAAGGCATATGTGTATGGGAAACTTTCTGTATGGTGACAGGTCTGCTGCCATACACCAGCTACTGTGGAGAGCCTTAGTACTGTGTGCTAGTGGGATGGCCCAGACTTGGAAGAGGTTCCTGCATATCCATAGGAAGATGATGAAATGGAAAATGCAAAACCACAGCAAAACAAAGCTGTTGACATGAGATTGTATAAACAGACCCAGGGCTGTACAAGGGAATGCTCCAGAGAAAGAAATGGAGTAATGTAACTGAGGGACAGCACCATGTGAAAGACAGCAGGGCTGTTGCTAATTTCTGGGTTACCCTACAAAACTCCAGTTCTCTGGGTTAACAATGCATCAAGAGCGGTTGAAGAAATAGAAGACAAAGGTGCGTGAAGGTGTACTTTTTGGGTTTCGTGGGGCTTGTTTTTTTGGATTAATTTATTTTTATCTCATGTTACTACATAAAGGCCAAGGGCAAGTTTGAGTTCTGCTGCATCATTAGTACGTAAAGAAGGATGGCAGAGGGGTATGTCCATATATGCATTCCTGTTTGGATTCCCTTGGTTCATGCTTGTGGTGGGCATTGTGGAGGAAGTACCACCAGTAATTAAAAATATGGTGCTTTTTCATCTGTTAGAGCAGGAGCTCTCCTAATTTCTCCTTTTGGGTATTGTTGGCATTTAGCTAATCATAACAAATACCCACCTGCTTTTGGTGGGAGAAACCACTGCCAGAACTTTCAACCCAGGAGAGCTCTGGCAGGGCGGGTGGAGCCTGGCAGCTGGATCTAAAGGATCAAAACCCTTCTGGAGATGAGGGAGGGCCACAGCTGCTTGAACCCAGAGGATGCTGTGACTCAAATAAAGCTCTCCATTGCAGAAAACGGTTTGCTAGCAGAGAAGAGAAAGACTTCTTAAATTGTGAACCACATTTAAAGCAAATATAGCCTTCTTCCTGAATAATTATAGTTGTGTTTGTCGGCACAGTTTATGACTGTCCTTTGTTCTCTGCCAGGTTCGGGTGTTTGAGGAGAGCTCTGGCTACCTCCTTTCGGGTCCTGCTCTCCGGTAATGGGAGAGCCCCTGGCTCTTGCCGCCCTTCCCGGTGTCTCTCCTGGGAGCGCGGGGCGCCCCCGCCAGAGGCGGCTCGGGTCGCTGTCAGCGGCAGCCGCGGCCCCTCGCTTTGTTGCGCGGCTGAGTGACACCGAGGTGGTGCCGCTCCCCCGGCATCTGCTCCTGTCCCTAATACGGCCTGGCCGTCTGTCACCGCCCCGGACAGCCTTTCTCCGCTGTCCCGGGGTGGGCAGCGCCTCGGGCCGGAGGGGGCCGGGCTGGGCGCGCCTACCTCGCGGAGGGTGCGGGGGGGCGGCCGGGGCACCAAAGTAGGAGCTGCTGCTGCTGCTGCTGCGGCCCCGCCGCTCCCGCCGGCAGCGGCTCTTCCAAGGACGGACCCGGGGCCACCCGGGACCGGCAGCGCCCCCGGCTGCGCTCCGCGCTCCGCACGGGCGTAAGCGCCGCACCGGGCCGGGCGGGGCAGGCTTGGGGCGGGCCGGGCTGCGCGGAGCGGCGGGGGCGGTGATGGCCGCGGCCGGGCACGAGGAATACGCGTACCTGTACAAGGATTCCGCGCACCCCGCCGGCTTCCTGGAGGCGTTCCGCGCGTTCTACCTGGACGGGCTGTTCACCGACATCACCCTGCAGTGCGCCTCGGGGGTCATCTTCCACTGCCACAGAGCCGCCCTGGCAGCCTGCAGCAGCTATTTCAAAGCCATGTTCACAGCCGATATGAAAGAGAAATCCAAAAACCAGATCAGCCTTCCCGGGCTCAGCCATACAGTACTGGAAGCTCTCGTGAATTATGCATACACATCACAGATCCAGATAACAAAGAGAAATGTCCAAAGCCTACTCCAGGCAGCAGACCTGCTCCAGTTCGTGTCAGTAAAGAAAGCCTGTGAGCAGTTTCTGGTGAGACATTTAGATACTGACAACTGCATAGGGATGCACTCCTTTGCTGAATACCATGATTGCTCGGAGCTAGAGAAAGAGTCCAGGAGGATATTGTTATGGCAGTTTGAAGAAGTGTGGAAGCAGGAAGAGTTTCTGGACACTGACAAGGAGAAGCTCTCTTATATTCTTTCCAGAGAAAATCTCAATGTTCGGAAAGAAGAGGCAGCCATTGAAGCTGTTGTTAACTGGGTTGCACACAATGTGGAAGAAAGAATTGAAGATGTCTATGAACTGCTGAACTGCATCAAAGTCGACTTAGATAACATGTATTTGAGGTCAGCTTTAAGCCTACAAAAAAAGTGCCGACTCAGTGAGCGTAAGATAAGGTCACTCATATACAAAGCCCTCAACCTCAATCCTAAAGGTCTTTCCAGAAGACCCACAGCAGCCATGTATGTGATTGGAGGATATTATTGGCATCCCTTATCAGAAGTGCATGTTTGGGATCCTTTAACCAATTCATGGGTCCAGGGCACAGAGATGCCAGATCACACCAGAGAGAGCTATGGGGTCACTAGCTTGGGACCAGACATATATGTGACAGGAGGTTACAGAACAGAGAGCATTGAAGCCCTTGACACCGTGTGGATCTATAACAGTGAGAGGGATGAGTGGACAGAAGGCTGCCCCATGCTTGATGCAAGGTATTACCACTGCGCAGTTTCCCTCAGTGGCTGCATCTATGCCTTGGGTGGGTACCGCAAGGGAGCTCCAGTGCAAGAAGCTGAGTTCTATGATCCTTTAATACAGAAATGGCTTCCCATTGCAAACATGATCAAAGGTAGGTGAACTTTTGTATGGCATCTGCCTCCAGTGTTGATCCTTTTGTATTTGTCACTTTTAAGTGCCATGGAGACATTTAGGGCTTGATCAAAGTTCTAGAGAAGTCTACAGGAGTCTCCTGTAAATGTTGGTGGGCTTTGGTTCAGGTCTTCCCTAGCCAGAAGACTGCAAACATCAAAATGCTATGCTGGGCTGTGCCATGGAACAGTAGGGTAGAAAAGCAAGTGGTACTCTCATTTAATTTTGCCTTTTTTCAAGAGTAAAATATCTGTCAAAATAGAAAGAGAACAGAAAACTAGCCGGGATTAGAGTCCGTTCAGTAGATGATGAAAGAACAAGCTCCAATAAAGAGATTGTATTGTTTTTATATAAGACCAGATTACTAGGATTTTCTGTGCAATTATTTATAGAGGTGTCATCATTTAAAAGTTCTTGCATGCAGTTTCCTTCTATTTCTGTATCATCTGTTCAGGATTCTTAGTTTAATTGTTAGTGTGGGGATAATGAAAAGCACTGATACCTGTTTCTAGCAGCCAAAACAGTGATCTATTAAAAAGCTGTGAATCACAACCAAACTATAGGGTACAGTTTTGTTACAGAATTTATAAGCAGTCATACATTTCATCATATATTTTTATAAATTAATGCAAATATTTGCAATTAATTGTAAAAATTTACTGTAAGTTGATGCAACATAGTATTTTTATACATACATGAGAGTTTTTGGAGGTATCTGTAAAAGGAAAAAACCATGCTTTTACCACTTTCTCCATTGTTTGTATATTTTCCTCAAATATTGCTGCTATTCTCTTTTTATTTCCTTCAAAAATAGAAATGCTATGCTAATATTATGAGCAGTTCCATATTCTCTACAGCTGTTTGTCAAAGTTTGTGTGTGAAACCTCTTACGTGCTCAACCTCCAGCCTTATTTTACTTCATTTTGCTGTCCTAGAGTTGGAGTTAGCTTGGTTCCATTCTATTTGTGTCCTTGTTTATATTCTTTATTATTATTTTATTAATTGTTATTATTATTTATATTCTTGTTTATAGCAGAATTAGTAATACCAAGGAAATGACTAAAAGTATTAGAAAAGATACCCTGAGACACTGAACAATCTCAATTCCCATTGTCTTTGTCCCTGCCATATAAATGATTTTTTAACATCTCTTTAACTTAGTGAAATATTGAAACTAATTCCCTATTCCCAAACCAATGTGACCATGTGACTTTAATTACTGCCTAAAAATGCTGTGAACTATTGTGTGGCTGTGTTATATGCAATACATATTGGTTACTGCAATGTTATTTAGTTGTTCTTGATTTATGCTGATAAAGTGTCTTGACAAGTGTGTTTTACCGTCATTCTGAACTTTCACACTGTGTACAGGGGTTGGAAATGCCACTGCCTGTGTCCTGCATGAAGTCATCTACGTCACTGGAGGTCACTATGGGTACAGGGGAAGCTGCACCTATGATAAAATCCAGAGATACCATTCAGGTAGCAATGAGTGGAGTATAGTAACCACAAGTCCACATCCAGGTAAATAATCCTTCCTGTAATGAACGTAGAGCTTGATTTTATTGCTTGAATCTGGCAGTCCTTAAGCCCAGTTAAGAGTTTTTTGCATATTCCTAATAAAAAAAAGAAATACCTGTAGGGCAGCAAGGGCCATTTCCAGACTCTGAGAGGGAAAGGGAAGACCTTCTTCAAGCATCTGTTCTATAGAAATCACTATATAAATAGTGAATTAAGGAATGTTCACATTCTATTAAATAATATAACTTTCTATAAAATCTATCCATAGACATTTGGCAAAAATAATTTATATTCATTTTAGAAGGGTTTTCTCTATGTTCTACATCTGCTAACAGTAAGTTTTTTAAGCAGGTCTCACTAAGTACTGGTGCTCAAGTCTTTATCTTCTATAATGCCTTCAGCTTTCTTTTACCAAGTATAGCAGAAACTTGAGGTGTCCCCTAAGCTCAGTGGAGAAACTCAGCTGCCCTCAGTGGTGCCCAATGTTTGTCATGTAGTAGCAGTTTAAGTTAAGGTCGTCATGCTGAGTTGTACTGTATTCCTTTCTTTCTGAAGAATACGGATTGTGTTCAATTACCTTACAAAACAAGATCTATTTTGTGGGTGGACAGACCACGATCACAGACTGCTACGACCCTGAGCAAAACGAGTGGCAGCAAATGGCTCACATGATGGAGAGAAGGATGGAGTGTGGCACGGTGGTCATGAATGGATGCATCTACGTAACAGGAGGATACTCCTATTCAAAAGGAACATATCTGCAGAGTATTGAGAAATACGACCCTGAACTGAATACATGGGAAGCAGTAGGAAATCTTCCCAGTGCTATGCGGTCACATGGATGTGTCTGTGTGTATAATGTGTAAACATTTTGTTTTCATCTTGCTGTTACAGAAAACAGCAGATACAGTATTCAAAATAGCACTGATTACCTCAGGAATGAGTTGTCTGATACAATCTCTTAGCGAGCATTGTTGAAAACTACGTATTTTTTCTCATTTTAAACAATTCAGAAATAAAGATGTGGTAACAAGAATTCCATATATTTTTCAGTCCAATAATTCTTTGTTCTCAAATGACTCTCTTATAATACTTTGTGCAGCTACATAGGAACTGCTGTGAAAAATGGATTTGTTTTTGTAAATCACTGAGGGAAACTGTGATCTGGTGCTAAGATGACTAAAGCCAAACAAAATACTCTAAATTTCTTAAGGACTACTACATACAAAGATGAAATCTTTGTATTCTGAAAGCAGCTACAGAAATGGATCAGTGCCACAAGCTAAGTGTATGGTACATACAGAGCCATATCACTTGGATAACTAGGTTATCACATTCAGACATGGGCATTTATAGGATGCCTCCAATTCTACCCTCAAGTGCCAGAGTAAAGAAGAGCATGGGCTAGGAATGAGGGAAGAAATGTCAGGCAGCAGCCCCAGAGTACAAGCCAAAAGTATGCACTAGTTTTCCACAAGAGCAGTGCTCTGCAGTACAAGGGCGTTTGAGCAGTCTCTTTGCCATTCTTACACTCACTTTGACACTGCTTGTGAGAAATAAAAAAAGACTCTGCAAGGCTTTTCAAATGGCTGATGCAGATATTTGTGGGTTTTGTTGGTTTTTTTCCAAAGAAAACCTTAACATGGTAACTCTCTTTTAATACCAAATTCAAGATTGGTGTCTGTGTGGAATAGAAGGAGGAAAGGAGAGAGACTGGAAAGTTGCTAACAGATCCCTTAGACACAAACTTCTCTATTTTGTTTAATACTATTTGATATTTTCTCTAAGTGCTAAACTGTGACTTGAGCAAAGGTGGCAAGTGAAGAAACTTGTCAAAATATGTTATGCATGGAGAAATTGAATGCTAAGTGGTCTACAGGACTGATTTATTATTTCTCTCAAAGTGTAATATGAGATCTTCAAATTCTGTGTAGAAAGCAGATCTTTGTAAAGTGCTTTATAGACAAATGGATCACATTCTGAGTGGCCCGATAGCAGTGATCCAAATGAAAAAATGCCTTGGGGAGCAGAGAGGACCTTTTAGCACCAAACAGTTCCCCAGTCTAGTTTATTAAAGGACAGCAAAAAGAGTTACTAGACATTGGTGTGAGGCAGGGACAACACAGGGCTGCCAACAGGTGTGATGGGAACTTCCTGTGCCAGCACTGCCACCTAAAATGAAATTTTGGTTTTATTTGATTTATCAGATACAATGAAAGGAGCTTTCCAAGCAGGTAGGTCCTGAGTTTATAATATTTCTTTTTCTTAATTATATAAGCATTTTCAACATTTTTGTGCTATTTCTGACTTGCATTTTACTGCAGGTAGCAGGCAGCACTCAACTCAGAGCTTTGATGTGAAGTTCTGTGGTGTGTATATATAGTTCTTGCTTTGATGTCTTTGTATGTCACCTGACTATGTCAGAAGCTCATGTGTGTTTTGCTTCATTACCCATCCCACTGAGAGCTATTTAAGGATCCAATGTAATTTGTTTAAGGACTCTAAACTGTAAAGGAGTGTGGGGAATTGAATTCTAACCCTATTTGAGATGTGTGGCCCTGGCAGTTGAGCGAAAGAAATAATGTGACTTTGTTTCTCCTGAAAATCTCCACAGCTGAGAATTCTCAAAGGCAGGTTAGAGATTTAAAGGACAACATCACAAAAGTATGGAGGTGATCTTTGTAGTGAAGGAAACCACAGTGAGCTCAAAGTGTGTATGTAATTTTTCAGTGCAAATTATGTACCTGTGAAGCTTCATGTTTTCTGAAAAACATGAGTGTAGAACAGCTGCCTGTGGCTGGCCCATGAGTTCAATCTGGCCCACATCCTGTCACTGACAGCCCTGAGTCAGTGAAAGGATCTAAGAACAAGGTGAGGACTAACAGAACCAAACCCCTCAGTGTCCACTGCTTCTAAATGAGGTGCTCAGTGTTTGTGAGAGCAGTGCTGTTCAGGGCTGGAGCACAGGGACTGGAAGCCAGTCTGCTTAGTCCCCCTGGGCACCCTGCAGGTGAGCAGTTTGCTGCTTTTTGGCCTCAATATTAACTGCTAAGTGGAAAAAAGCCTTCAGTTCTTCAATGCCAGGAGAGTGTGTGCTGGTCTGACATAAACAAAATTCAGTGAGACTGCTACCTAGGGCTTCATGTAAGTCCTAACTTTTCAGAGATTTTGAATGCATTAGAATAAATGGAGATCAGAAGTAGTTCAGACTCATGGTTAAATTTCAACTGGTGCTATTTTTCACAATAACCAACAGTGCCCTTTTAAATGAGTTTATGTCTGTAGCATATCCCAAGGTGGGTTGCAGTGAGATCTTGCGCACAGGCAGGAATTCAGCAAGAGGAATAGGGATCTGGACTTCTGGTCAGCAACCTACAGGAGGAGGGAAGCTCAGAGCAGGGAAACTTTTAGCCATCTGTGTGATATGTTTTTAATAATAGTTGAATATAAACACTGAATTATTGTGCTGTTGGACCTGTATTATGGTAGGCACTGTGTTATTGTTTCACATGTAAACTAGAAAATTAACTAATGCAGAAGTCAAATAAACTGTAAAGCCAATACTGTTTCTCAAAGTTTTGACTTGTGCAATCTCCGCGTTTGTAGCGCCGTGGATGCGCGCAGTACATCGCTAGCACTTCAGTGAATGTTTGCAATATTTAATGACTGTAAATACACCGCTAGTGTACAAACACCACTTTTCCAGTGAGTGTTTCCGCGCGGCGGGGCGGTGCGCTGCCCCCGCCCCGGAAGCGGCGGCGCGCAGGGCCGGGCGGGCCGCGGGGGCTGCTGGGCGGCGCGGGGCACTCGGGCCTGGGCAGCGCCGGAGCGGGGCCGGGACCGGGAGCGCAGGTTGGTGCGGGGCCGCCGCGGGCACCGCCAGTCCCGGCCCCGCCGCGGGGACACGGTCCGTGCGGGGCAGGGCTGGCTGCGGGCCGGGCCGGGCCGTGCGGGGGGCGGGAGCGCTGCCGCGGCGGCGGAGCACGTGCCGCATCTCCCGGGAGCGGCCCCGCCGGGCCGGGCCGGGCCATGCCGGGGGTGTGACGGGGGTGCAGGCGCTGCGGGCGGGGCAGGGTGGCACAGAGCAACCTAGCACAGGTCAGGGGCCCGCACTGCAATTACGGAATCGCTCCTAAGAAATTTCTTCCTATATTGAACTGATTATACTCAAAAAAAGCAACTGGTAAAGTAACATCTGTGAAAAAGCGTGTTGGCAGTTAATCCTTACCTTAAATAAAACCCTGTATGTTGAGATAAGAATGTGGTCAGAAGACTCAGGCCTCTGACACAGGAGTTTCTGAACAAAGCATGGTATGAATCACGCTTCCATGTTATTTTACTGGGGAAACTATTTTAAAATAGGCCTTTCCCTCTATTACAGCAATGGCAGAACCAGCCTGAAACTAAGCTTTTTCCAGACCTTGAAACTAAGTGGCTGGTAAGATGAAAATCCATGTGAGAGTTTTTTAGGATCTCTAGCTAATACAGTGTGGGATCTAACTGTTCAAGTTGAAGGGCCTCACTGTAATTTTCCACTTGTAATTTAAATCTAATGGCTACTTGAGTTATTTTAACTTGTTTTCATTTTGTGTGATACTGATACAGCCTGTTGGCACACAGAAGAAACAAGTCCGTGTGGTTTACTAAGAAAGCCCTTACAGTAAAATTTTGCGTAGGGTTTTGCATGCAGTTCAGGCTGTGATTGCTGGTCACTGCAGCTTTTCATCAGTCTTCGCTGCCGCACAGCAACTGAAAACTATTGATCTGGAAGTTGTCTCGTGCCAAATGACCGAGCTAGAGTCTGAAGCGAGCATGTGCAGACAAGGCTAGAATTTCTCTGAAATTAGGCTGCTTCTGCTTTTGTTCTAAATAGGTTAGAGCTCGTTCACTGGCTGAACTGAATTCTATGCATGGCAAGCTTAAGCCTTGCCTACAGTTTGTTGTTACTCAGAGCTGCAAGGGATGCTTTTCAGAAAAACTCTTCCAGGTGTAAGACTTACTCTAAAGGACCTGTGCCAGGTCTTGTATTGTTTTACACTTTTTGGTATCGACCTTGAAAATGCTGCTAAGGAAGTAGACTGTTTTCTTAACTGTGGAGCTGAGCCTTATGCGGAAATTGAGTTGCTGGTTCTGGGTGTTTTGGTACCTAGGCTAAGGCAGGCTGGGATAGTGGTCAGTTAAGCTGATGCCATGGAAAAAGCTGAGACTGCTCCGCAGGCTGCCATTAAATTGCACCAAATTGGGTATAATGTAAAAGAGAGCATTGTTTTTTCTTACAACTTGGGTGTTGGGGACAATAGCACAGGAGTGTTAAAACAGTACCAACACCTGAATGTGGTGGTGAACTGTCAGTCTCTCCTGTAGTCAGGTGGCTCATGTGAGACATCTCTGAAGTAACTGCAATTGTCAGCTTGCGTACTCTGGCCTGGCTTTTGTAAAGTGCTTTATAGACAAATGGATCACACTCTGAGCATAGCTGTCAACTAACACTTGCTGAAACCATGCTTTAAAGAGTGTTACAGTGTTAGGTGCAGGTGGAAGCACAGTAGTAGAGACTGGGATGCACATTTTAAGGCTGAAAGTGCAAAAGTACTATAAGTAAGTCCAAGGAGGCAGTGTAGTGGGAAGATGGGAATACTGTAGACTGCAGTAGGCTGATCAGTGATTGGGGAATTAAACTACTGAAATAAGAAGGTGGGGCTGCCAGGTGGGTGTTTGGATGGAGAACATGATTTCCTGTAGCAAGGGCATCTTGGGGGAGTTTTCCCTGCCAGTCATCTTGATGCTCTGAAAGATGTCACTGTCCTGCAAGTGGCAGAAGAGCAGAAGGTGCATGCTTAAATCTCCCAACAAGCCATGCGAGACATGAGGGCAAACCATCTTCACCAGTAGTCTTTGTGATCGCTGATCTGTGAAGTGGGTAACTGGGGGTGATGAAACCACTTCATCCTTTGTAGTTGGATTTAAGAAGTGTGTAGTGCCCAAAGGGAGAAAGAAGAAATCTGTGCTTCATAGTTCAAAACTGATTTCAAACCAATTTCTGACAGCTTTATAAAGCTACACTGCATTGAAGACACATTTGTAAAGGAGAGAACTAGACATCTTTAGGATGTATTAGTAAGTGCAGATATTTTTGTTTCTTCCTCCAGTAAGTTCTGTAAACTTTCAAAGCTTAAACAGGAAACAAACTTCAGAAATGTTTCTCATTATACCTCTGTAGGAATGAAACAATTTTTGCTACTGCTGTTTTGCCTAGTGGTGAGAGGTTGGATTTGACTTAAAAGAACAGATGTTACTGGCTCTCAGCTTTGTTGCTGCTGTTAGGCATGAACTAAGGATCTGTGCCTAGAGAAAGGTAAATAACAAATAAGGCTATGAAGTGCCAGCATTTTTTTAATTTATCTTGAATGCAGGATGCCAAATGCTGCCGTAGCAACCAAAATATTTTACTTGGGAGTTTTTTTTTCCCCAGTTGTTTCATAGTTTCTCCCTGGAGTTCTGCAATCATGTTTATAGTTGCTTCACAGGCATAAATGTATCACTAAAGAACTTGGCTGTTACTGTGTTTAGATGAGGTTGCAGTGAAATGCAATGCTTTAGGAATACAAGTCTGTAGAAAGTGCTACTCAGTAAGTGATTTTGCTCTGTATTCTCTTCAACACAGCTGGTGAAAATGGCTGAAAATGGAAATGGTGAGAACATGTCTATCTTGGAAAGCAAAATCTGTCAGCAAATTGAGGTAAGTTCAATTTATAGTTTGGGATCTGGACTGAGGTGTGGTTTTGGAGGCATTAATCGGCAGGAACTTGGCTAATAGGAAGTTAGCTTTTTAAAAATGTCTGTCACAGGTCTGTGACAGGTATTTAATACTTTAAGGTAGTCATAATAGCAGTTTAAGTTGGAAGTAATACTTATCTAGAGTTGCTGGTAAGACCATAATTTAAAAACAGAAAAGTTTTAACTTGTTAAAAATTGTAGATGCTACAGCAAGTGAATGTATCATTAAACAATGTGTTAACATGTTAGCTGGGGTTATTCTACCTATAAAAATAGGAGGAGGGTGAATTTTAATTTTAGATGCCTTAATTTTGGGCGAGGAAAAGTTCTCCTACTCAGGAATCTGTGCTGGTCAAAATATTAGCACATTGCATAACTTGATATTGTGATTTATTGCTTTGTAATTTATTGCTAAGAATTACAACTAAATTATATGCCTACTTTGTATTAACTAATTCTCTCTGTAGAGGCTTGGAGGGTTACACTACAAAAAAATTGAGCCCTTCACTTAAAATGACCTCTAGAACAAAACTGTTTTCCTGAAGGATAAAAGTAACAGCTGCATGTGAATGCCCAATACCATATAGACTATTATTTACATATAACAAACAAAACACAGAGATTGAGAAAAAATAGTTGACTGGTTTGCTGTGGGGTTTTTTGGGGGGGGTTGTGTGTTTTTTCATTTGTTTTTACAGCTTACATGTTGCGGCTAACTTTTAGCAAAGTATCACATTAAAGCAGGAAATAATAGTTTCTTAATTGTTCCAATTAATTACTTTTGGTATGTCTCAATCTACTGCAGTAAGTTGTCAGATGAAAATGAACTTTTAAGACTAAAAATTTGTAAACAAATCTCTCTTCTCCCCTCCCTTCTTTTTTTTTCAGTACTATTTTGGCAATCACAATTTACCAAGAGACAAGTTCCTAAAGGAACAGATCAAATTAGATGATGGCTGGGTGCCTTTAGAAGTAATGATCAAATTCAACAGGTAAACAAAGTACAACTAATGTGGATAAAAGAGTAACTTTCAGCTATTTATCTCTATTTGGGGCCAAATGTTCCTCGTGTGCATGTAGAATTGCTGTTGCTGTTTTAACAGGAATTCTGGCTTCAGCTTTGCCTGTATATTTGTAATAACCTGTGTCTGCTTACTCTATAGGTTAAGTCGCCTTTCAAAAGATTTTAGTGTTATTGTAGAAGCACTAAGAAAATCCAAGACTGGTTTAATGGAAATAAATGAAGACAAAACTAAAATCAGAAGATCTCCAAATAAACCCCTTCCTGAATTAAATGACCAGTATAAGGCTGCGATTAAAAATAGATCTGTATATGTTGTAAGTAAATTTCTTCCTTTACTCTGTGCTGTTCTTCATGACTTTGATTGAAAACCATCTGAGTAAAGCTTGAATTAATTCATACTAGCTATTTTGTAATTCCTAAGAGTCAGTTTGCAGCATATAATTGAAGTTCAGTGCTGTCTTGCAGAAAGGTTTTCCATTAGATGCTACTCTTGATGATATCAAAGAATGGCTTGAAGATAAAGGTCCAGTTGAAAACATTCAAATGAGAAGAACCTTGCAGAGAACATTTAAGGTAGCTATTGCAATGCACATTTAGACCTGGGGCAGGGGTCCCTCTGGACAACATTCTGTTCGGTTACTCTAACATTCAAATGTCTCTTGCCATTTAACAGGGCTCAATATTTGCGGTTTTTGATAGTGTTGAATCTGCTAAGAAGTTCACAGAGATACCAAATCAAAAGTACAAAGACACAGAGCTGATAGTACTTTTCAAGTAAGTCCTCTTAACTGATATATGAACTAATAATGGTAAAGGGTGGATTTAGACAAGAACCTGGCTTGACCTGAGAAGTGTAAGTTTCTAAACGGTCATACAGGTATTCATAGTTGTACCTTTTGGAGACTAGCAGCCCAACTCAGAAAAATAATTGCAACTGCTTCTTGCCTACTGCTGCTATATGAAGTAATTGTAACAGAATACTTTACATTATATTAACTTAGCTTTTATTCAATTGAAGGGAGGAGTATTGTACAAAGAAGAATGAAGAAAGGAAACAAAACAAAGTAGAAGCAAAAGCAAGAGCTAAACAGTAAGTCATTATCAACCAAAGTGCCTGGTTTTGCTCACCTGACCACACTTGAACTGACTGATAACTATTTAACTTTTATGCAGGGAAAAAGAAGAGAAACAGAAACAAGCAGCAGATGCTGAAATGGTATGGGTTTCTTTTCTTAAATCTCTACCAGAAAACTGTGCAACACTTGCTTTTGTATGGATTTTCAGCCCACTCATAACATCCTCCTGCACTTATATTTTCTAAATCTAACATGGCATAGTCCATTTGAAATTCTATAATGTAGAGCACCTTTTAGAAAGTCACTTCAGCTTTTCCAAGTAACCTGCAGTAAGACTGTTTTGTCATAGTGTTTGACCTTAATTTCAATAGACTAATTTTGTTTGAAGGCTCACATTCTGAATTTAAATTATTAGGCATGTTTACCTGTTCAGATGTGATCCTGAATGCATCACTGAGATGATTGTTTTTCTGTGGTATTTAAAGGATCCATTAAGAATATAATCAGTATTATACAGTTTTTCAACCTGAGGTATTAGTCTCCAGAAAACTTTTTTGTAGAATGTAAAGTGTAACTTTCTTACAGAAAAAAAGTTGTAAGTTCCACATAAGTGTATCACAGTAAGCAAAGAAAATTTTTAAAAGGAGGGGGGGACACACTGTGCAGGACTTGAACATTAGGATAACTAAGTTACATAGCAAAAATGCTGGAGTTACTGTAACTTCAATTGCTTATTTGTCATCATATTTAATAGTTTTAGGATTGAGGAGGAAAATACAAATATTCAAGCTTGACTCTTCAATGAAAATGTGGGATTTTTTCATTTCATTTAGAAGTCTCTGGAAGAAAAGACAGGATGTCTTTTGAAGTTTTCTGGTGATCTAGATGACCAAACATGCAGAGAAGACCTACATGCTGTATTTTCTGGCCATGGAGAAATCAAATGGATACACTTTGTCAGAGGTGCAAAGGAGGTCAGTTGAATCTTATACAAGGACTTAAGATCTCCGTCTTGAAGTTTGAAAATGAATTATTAAATGCTTGCTCTTGTATGTAATCAAGTAAATTATTGTCTTGTGAAATTTCAGACTATTTAGACAATTAAATTATTCCCTTAAATTCTTTCAAAAGAACAGATAAAGGTTCCAGCCTTGTTAGTTGATAAGGCTAAAACTGAGAATGTTCATTAGGACAGCCTAAAGGCTTTGATTCAGGCTAGACATATTTTACATCATGCAAGAGTTATGAATTTGCTGAGGTAGCTAACAGGATATGTTGTTCATCATTCTAGCTGAATGCTTTTGCAGTAAGATTCAAATGCAGATGCCACTCTTCTTTTTAAGGGAATTATCCTGTTTAAAGACATTGCCAAAGAAGCTCTGGAAAAAGCCAAAACAGCACATAATGGAAATTTACAGCTTCGGAACAAGGACGTTGCATGGGAAGTGCTAGAAGGAGATGCAGAGAAAGAAGCTCTGAAAAAAATATTGGAAGATCAGCAAGAATTGTTGAAACAGAAAACAAAAGGTCCTCCCTTCTTTTATTAAGCCTTTATGATGTCCTAGAAGTGACATTGTGTGAAATTAACGCCAAATAGTGACTATATACTACACCCTGACTTTAACTGTAAAGTATTCCTTAGAGCTTGCCAGTTGAAAGATAAATGATACAAAGTTCCTGATCTTGTATCTCCACAGGGCGCAAAATTAAAGGCAAAGGAAGAGGGGGGAAAATACCTCAGGGTGCACAGAAAGGAAAAATACAGTTTCAGGGCAAGAAAATTAAGTTTGACAATGAAGAAGAAGGTGGTGAAGATGATACTAACACAGGTATGTCATTCTGTGCACTGGATGCAGCTTTAGTACATAGAGCTACTTTTGGAGAAGTACTCATGTTTCTTACAAGTGTTCCAGATTTGTCTTTGTATTGTAGTATTTCTGCCCTCTTGTCAGTATCAGCAAAGTAACTTTTAAGTCTTGTGCTTGATTTCTTCCAGAACTGTCCAGAAAGCATACTAAGATAATTTGTAGATAGGTAAGGCTGTACTGCAGGGCTGCATTGAAAGATGGTGGTTGTCAGCTATATTATGCAACTGTACAGATCCAGTCTCTTGAGTGGTGCTTTTTATTTCCCTTGCCTTGAGGATATGAAAAGACTAACAGTTCTGCCTGTCACTATTTAGCTTGGAGAAGATCAAGAGCTAAGCTTCTGTTTGTTGGATATGGCACCTGCTTAACTAAAACCCAGGGAAACCTCCTGGTAGACTTTATTCTTTTAATTTCTTACCTGTCCTGCTATGGAGTTATACAGGGACGAAGCTCTTCAATCAAAGGTGGTATTTTAGAACATCTAAAAGCTTTAAGTCACAGTAATAAGTAAACCCTCTAGTGAAGCAGTGGTTGTAAATAACAGGACTCATCCTTGAACTTACATGGTAGGAAGGGTTTGTTTTTTTCAGATTTCAGGTAAAGGCCTCCTTTACCCTAAATGACTACATATTCAATCTTGCAGAACCAGCAAGTCCCAAGAAGAGACCACTAGAGGAAACAGAAAAGGAAGAACCTGCACCAAAACAACTGAAAACAGAAAATGGAGATGGCAATCAGTAATACTAAAATACATTAAAGAAAATTTAAAAATTAGTGGTTTTATTGTTCCATTTTCAATAGGTTTTAAAGACAGGCCTCAGTTCAGGAGTTTCTTGGCAGAAAATCTAATGAAATCCACTTCAATGTCAACCTATAAGTAGAGAAAAGCTTCATTTTGTTGGGTTACAGCTTACTTTTGTTTAAGAAGCATGCTTACTCTTAACATACAACCCTGGAAAACTTTTATATTTATAGTTTTGTTTATACTGTCAGATCCTCTCAATTTTTCTGGCATCTCATTCAAATGTAAAAGGTTTTGGACTTTGTAGTCTTGTTGTTATGTTGAATAGCAGCTGGCAATAAATTCAGAATTTAAAACTGCTTACTCCTGCAGTCTGCTTAATGTAACATAACACCATAATTGTCAAGTAGCAAAGATTAAGAACAGACTTAACTATTTTCAGTTAAAGTCACCAAGAGCATAGGTACAGCTGATTAAGACTTCTAGTCTTTGCTATTGAATATACCTAAAAGTCCTCAAATATTGCTCAGTCTCCTCTCTACTTCCCCTATGGTAATGGAGGGGATACACATCCTCCAGGCCAGCATTCAGTATCCAAGAACTTGCCTCCAGGTCTAAGCTTCCATATTTTAGTGTTCTGACTGCATCTTTAATTGTGGGTGAAGTCCACTGCTTCTACCTGCTCACCCCAGGATGGCTGTGAGTGGCTGCAGCTCTTTGCAGTAGAGAGCACAGAACACTGAAATAATTCTACAGCTGTAACAGTTACTCTGGCCTTCAGTTCAGTCTAAGTCCCGACTGCAGATAGGATCAGGCACACAGGAGGTGAATCAAAGAGGCCACCCTTAGCTTATCACCTCTAGCTGCAGTGTTGCCTTTAATCTTTGCGTACAGCTTGGACTGGCACGATTCCTTTCACTGTTCAGCTAAAAAACTGTAGTACCATCAGGTTGTTCCATTCCTGTTATCAGAATGAACTCTAGTGCTGTCAGCGTTCACCATCCAGTACATATGACCCTAAAACTTGAATTTTCATATGGAGAATTTATTTACCTCAGCACTTTCTCAGTTATGTTAGATTTTATACTTACTGATTTCTTCTTATGAAACTTGTATGATGCTGGTAGGTCAAATCTCAGTTCTGTGAATAGTACAAAGAATAGTTGTTAGACTAGGATGATTATTGGTCACTTAAATCCTACATCCATGTACTTCTATTTCGAATGCCCACCTCTGTTGTGATAACTGGATTTCTGGACTAGATGATGACTGAACATTTTATCTGTCCACATCAGACAGTTAAGTGGATGGCTGAAATGCAGTTGTGCTTCAAGCACTAGTGCAACTTAATGTCTTGAGTTCTATGACTGTATAAAGTATCCACCTAGTGGTATTTAAGAATAAGGAAGATAATTAAACAACTGTTGAAAATATTAAGGAGACTAAGGACAGGATGCGTTTTTGTGTGAGAACTGACCTGTGCTTTGCTTTTGTTTTTTGGCAACAATCTCCTATTGAAGCAGGAAGGGAAGTAACTTCTGCCTGAAGACAGAATCTAGTCCAGGAAGAAATGTATTTCTGCACAGAATATGTATCCCTCAGAGCTTTATTAGGTGCCTGCTTGTATTCTAGCCGGGTAGCAAGATATTTTTTTTAAAAAAAATCCCTTAAAAAAAAAAGACTTGTGTCATTTCAGTGTTAAATCACATGTAAATTTACCTCAGGCTGTTATGACTGGCTAGTAGTGTTATAGGTATTACCCCCAAACAAAAAGGGTGGGTTTTTTTCTGTTAACAACAAACTAATATTACCTGCTATGACTTCCATCTTCACTTCCCATTCATCTGCTTTCTTTTGAATGTGCTACAATATTAAACAGATACAGGTAAGTAAATTTAAAAGCTCATTTCTGCACTGTCTTATAAACATCTATGCCCTTGTACTTATTTAAGGTGTCTCCTGTGCTTTTGATTTTTAAGCTGAAGCGTTAGATTACGTACGTGAGATCACAGTTATTTGACATAAATATTTACTGCAAATGTACCTCATAAAGGTGTGAACAAATCAGTGAAGCTACAGACATCATCCTTAAACACAAGCTATTTTGTTGTCTGGTCAATGCTTGCCCTACTAAAATGAAGGACTTACCTGCCGTGTTGAAGTTTTGTGAAGAGAATATACAGCTGTTTTTGCCATTTGTAGAGCAGTTTTCAGAAAAATCATATCAATTCCTAAAAGAATGATGAAATTATTAGAATTGCTAAATGGAAGCTTAAAAGATCTGCTCATTTTATCTGGAATAATAGCTATTTGAGAAACAGCACTGAATACATACAGAAAGGATTTCTAAAAGTTGCCCAATTGCTTTTGGTAAAACAAAAATGATAGAGATATGAAATAGCTAGTATTGTTTATTTCAAACTCAGTGACTGTTAGCTACAATGTTGAAGTTGTTAATCTGTATTTAGGAAGCTGATTCCAGATCAACAAAATACTAGGTAATTAGGACAGCCAACTAATAAAGAGGGGAGATGTGTCATTAAAAGCTATTTTATTCCCTTGCTATTTTGTTCATAATAATTTCTAACTGATTTTCAGAATTACCAACCTTTATTATGCTTGGTACCAAAAGGAGGGTTCATAAGAACTGTGTCAAAAGCATCTGACATGCTATCAGATAACGAACAGATATCACACTGAACCATGTCAATGTTCGTGAGCTCAAAGTCTTCAATATTGCTATTAAATATTTCCAGTGCATCTGCATCTATGTCAAATCCCACACAGAACCTATCAAAAAGAAAAAAGGTGCCATGTGTTAGTCTCCTACAAACTACAGCTTTGAAAGGGATCTGTGTACATAACTTGTTTTATCTAGGAAATGTAACACGCATAGATTATAAAGTCAGTGCTGATAAAATTCAAGTAGTTTTGTTGCCCTTTCTCAAATAAAATTCTCAATTTTGTTAAGGAAGTTTCATGTGTTCATTTAGTGCTTCAGGGGAAAGTAAATATTACGACTTCAGAATTCATGACAACTGTCCATCACTTTCACAGTAGGAATGGTTATTGACAATCAGAACTTATAAAACAGCCTGATTATGCACCAGATCATATACCTAAAATGAGTTTGGTTCAGCATTGCTATGTTTGAATCTTACTTTCTGCTTTTCTACGCCAGAAAAAAACATAACCAGAACTTAGTATTAAATACTTACCCTGCTCCTAATATTGCACTTCCAATGCTAAGCATGCCACAACCACATCCTAAATCTGCAATTGCTTTGTTTTCAATATCATCAAAAGTATTGTGAATTGTATAAAGCATACATGCTGGGGGAAAAAAACAACACAGGTCAATAATGTCAAATATGCACCTGATTAATAAAAAAAAGCTATGTCTGCCTTCAGAAAATTCTTAACTAAAGGTTTCTTGTAATGCAAAATTAAGCTGATATTCTCGCTGCCTGTAATTCTCTTTTTTCATTTATATGTGAACTGTCAAAAATATTTTGATGAGTTATAGAACTCTGGATCTTTGCTAGAGAGATTACACATAGAGTTGAGTAGAGTTGAGTATTGTTTGTGGAAGAAGTATATCTCTAAATTTGTTTTGGGAAAAATACAAGGATGTAAAATACTGAAAAAAATCATAAGGTATGGAGGAGTGTCTGTATATACACCTTTATCGGTTTTGTGTCCCATGAAATAAGTCTGTTTCAGCTTTCACAGTTACAGATTGAGATGCTTCTATCACATTATCTTTTAAATCAGTTTATTTGATTTTTGGATAATACATTACCAGTATGCTTCTAAATGATTACATTCCTGTTGGATACAATTTCTTAACTACTTTTAGTGTGCAGTCTTCAAAGGAGACAAAGCAGCAGAAAAAAACTTATTGAATTACAAGTGCTGATGAAAAACTAGTAAAAGAGAAAACAGTGCTGTGGGTCACCTCTACCTGCGATATGAG
Organism: Acropternis orthonyx; assembly: GCA_035583155.1. Lineage (NCBI taxonomy): Eukaryota > Metazoa > Chordata > Aves > Passeriformes > Rhinocryptidae > Acropternis > Acropternis orthonyx. The sequence goes on from JAWWEU010000163.1 coordinate 20,077,840, forward strand.
GTCTTGTTGGATATTGTTCAAGGAGCAGTTTCGGACTTTCGAAAGTATCAACTTGTTGAAGACAGCTTTCCAGTTCTTTAAGCTTTAATTTCTTCATGTTTATGGCTTAACTAAAGAGAGTAACGTACAATCAGTTACGATAATATACACAAACTGCGTATCACCTTGAATTATTTTATGCCTTAAAATCCCCCAGTATGCCTCAGCATCTCCCATGCAGCTGTTCCCCGGGATGCAGCTGGCGGCGGAGCCCCTCTCCCCACCGGCCCCGGGGCTGTGGCCCCCGGCCCGGGGCTCCGCATCCACCGCCGGGGCGGCGCCCAGCCCTCGGCGGGGCCGGGATCGAGCCGCAGCCACCGCCCCACAGGGCCCTGCCCGCTCACCGTGTCCCGCTCACCGCGAACCCCCCCACCATGTCCCCCTCACCGCGTCCCCCTCCCGGCAGCCCGGGCGGGCCGTCCCGGGCCCAGCGCCGCCGCCGCCGCGCACTTCCGCCGGCCCGCCCCCTGCCCGCCCCTTCCCGCCCTGACGGGCACCTGCGGGCACGGAACGCGCCGGAGCTTCGCCCCCCAGTGTAATACACTAACAAGTGTGAGCTTTGGTGTCCTGTCTCGTAAGCACGGGACGTTTCACTGCAAGCTCAGGTGCCTGCGACAGCCCGGTGTGCCAGGCGGGTTCCCCGCTGCTGAGCGCCCTCAGGGGCAGAGCCAGGAGCGGGACTTGTGCCCGGCCGGCGGGAAGGGCGGTCTCTGAGAGAAGAGTAACAGATTTACCTGCTTCTCCCGTATTTTCCTCCCCCGATCCCGGTGGGAGACGCGCTGCACATCGTGCCCATGCTCTCTGTCCTTAGGGAACCGCAGCAACAGGAGCCGCCAGCAGGCAGGCAGCCACCGGGAGCGGAGCCGCCGCCGCCTCAGCCCGGCGGGACCCGGGCTCGGTACCGCACGGGCTCGGTGCCACAGGCGCTCGGTGCCGCACGGGCTCGGTAACAGGGGCTCTCGGTACCGCACGGGCTCGGTGCCGCACGGGCTCGGTAACAGGGGCTCGGTGCCACAGGCGCTCGGTGCC
>JAWWEU010000163.1:20079754-20159321 GCA_035583155.1 Acropternis orthonyx
TGGAGTGGTGCCGCTGCCTGCTGTCGGGCGGGGAGCCCTGGGACAGCTTCGTGCAAGCCGTGCGGGCCTACGACCCGGCCACGCTGTGCGGCCTGGTGTGGACCGCCAACTTCGTGGCCTACCGGTGCCGGACGTGCGGGATCTCGCCCTGCATGAGCCTGTGCGCCGAGTGCTTCCACCAGGGCGAGCACGCCGGGCACGACTACAACATGTTCCGGAGCCAGGCGGGGGGCGCCTGCGACTGCGGCGACAGCAACGTCATGCGGGAGGCCGGGTGAGCGCCGGGCGGGCGGGCGGGCGGGCGGGGCGGGGCGGGAGGGCACCTGCCGGGGGAGGGCACCGGGCGGGCACCTGCTGCCGCCCCGGCCGCTCCCTCCCTCGCGGCCTCCGGGCCGGACCGCGGCGGGCCCGAGCCGTCGGGGCTCGGCTCGGTGGCCTTGTCGGTGTGTGTGTGTGCTGCCCTTGTACCGAGTGCCTGGCTCCGGGAAAGTTGGCGAGGCGGAGTGCTTGGAGGCAGTACCTGACCTGTCAGTCTTGGCCTAGCACAGCTAGCCGCGAAGTGTGTCAAAATACTTCGGGACACCATGTGAGCAGAGAAGCCAGAGTGAACGGATTGAGTAAGAGGGAGCCGGTTCTGTCTGATTTCTCAGTCTACAGTTCATCTTGCCACCTTAGCTTTAAATCGAGGACTTCGGTAGTGCTTGGATGAATACAACAAGAGCAGGGTTTTGTGGAAGTCAAAGGTTTTTGGTATTCTGTAAGACCTACTGGAGGCAAGACTGAAGTGCCTGGTCAGAAGAGGAATGTGGTACCTCATTAAACCTTCCTTTGTTCCCTTTGTACTCAATGGTAAAAGGAAAGATCACTCAACCAGTTAGTGGGTGAAGGTGATACCTTGCCAGTTAACTTCAGATTTCACAGCTGGTGTCTTGGAGCTCCCTGCGTTCCTGTTCATTCACCAGGGAGCTAAGGACTTCACCAGATGACACTTTGGAGTGCTTGATTGAGGCCTCTCTTCTAACTAACTTTCTAGAATAATCTCTGTCTGGACTGTCTCAGCCAGGGTGAGATGGCATGCTGAGTTGTGGCGTACCTAGCAGAAAACTGTAGGAACATACAGAAATATTAAAACATTTTTCTCAGTTGATTTCTTGTTTTTTCAAATTTAGCTTGTATAATTGTCACTTGCTCAGCATCTTAATATTCCTTCTCTTTTTGCATTTTTACTTAGAGATTTCATTAATTCTTCTTCTTTCTGTTCCTTGAGTATTGTTGTCTTGCCTCTGATTCTTCGTGAATGCAGTCACCATTCTCCTTCTCTAGGTCTTGAGGTGGCTTCATTCTCTGTTTTTCGTGTTTTTTCCCCTTCATACTATCTGACTTCATAATTTATTCATTTTTTTCTGTTTGGTGGAATCTTTTCTTATTGATAGGCTTCCTCCAGTGGAAGAATTTTTTCCCCCCTTTTGGTTGCAATAATCTTGAGTGGTTTCAAGCAGCTGCTGCTGAAATGATTCTTTCTTTATCCGTTCTTTTTCAGCTTCTGGTGGTTCTGTTTTCCTCAGTATCACTGAAGTAACAGTTCCCCTTGGTCTTGAGAAGTAGGAAAAAAATTTAATGTCACTTCTTCCAGTGTTAATTGTGGAATAGACTTAGGGCTCCTCTTAGTGGCAGGATTTTAATGAAGCACAGACAAATTGAACTACTTTAGGGTGAATATTAAAAATGAGTTCTGATACTGCTTTCATCCCAGAGTTTGTCTTTCACAGTTGTCTTATTTTAAACAGTTTTCTTCTTGAAGAAAGTTTAATAAAGAATAAATAAAAAAATGCTGTTAAATTTGCAGTATAAAAAGATGCAAACCCTGAGGCAGTGAGGGTATTCTCCTCATTTCTATTTACCCTACTTATTACCTATGATGGTAGAATTTGAAAGTAAATTGTCCTGTGTGTGAAGTAGGTCCCTTCAGGAGTTTTGATCCTTAAAAGTAAAGAATTGCATAGTATTTGTTCAGAAACAACACTTGATGTTGAACATTAGATTTTCTAGTCCTCGTGGACATATAAGGAGGACAATACAGGACAGCATATGGAGTGTCTGCATTTAACACAAGGTCAGTGCTGCTTATGATGATAAGAACTGATGTTAAGCTATTCCAGTGAAGTGAACTAGAAGCTTTGTTTGCTGTGCAAGACAAAGTAAATTAAGCTTAAACCAATGTTGCATTGTGTGCAAACACACAGAATTTTACCTATTGACTTGAATTGCTTCAGTGCAGCATGTTTAGATAAAGTGATTAAACTTTGTGTATATAAATCAACTGCACAACTACAAAGGTAATGCTTTGCATGTTAAAGTTAGGACGCCTGCATGGTAGACTGAGGAAACTAGAGTGTGTCTAGCCCGATATAACCTTGGCCACTAGAGCCTAGGCTTCTATTAATAGCAAGGGAATCAAATGTGGAGCCTACTTATGAACTTTATCTACCATCTGTTTGCTCAGATAAAATTTTGTGTAGATACTGTATATGTATTGTAGTAACATTATTTTTGTTTCTCTTGGTTCTTGTTACCTGGTTTCCATGTTTAGAGTTTATTTATTTGATGCATCTCAAAAAATACTTCTGAGGAAGTCTTAGTTAACTGCTCTGCTATAAAGGAAAACTCTCCAGTTTAGAATCTGGAATATCTTTTCATTGGCTTTAGGGTGGCTAATGTAAATGTAGAGATGGTTTGGTTTGGAGTATGAGGATATGCATTTGAATCTTGTACTACTAATTAAAAATATAATTTGCTTTTTAGATGTAACAGGTTTTTGTTTCTGATGGCTGTGTAAAAAGAAGCTGAAATATAGAATAGTAGCTAGATGTTGATTTGCTTTGGGTACCTTGTCTAATACTCACTTGATTTAGAAAAATCATTGTCACACTTCTGAACCTTCTGATTTTCGTGCAGATTTCAATGTTTTTGATGATAAAGTCAATTGCAGTTGGTCTGATATACTAGAATATAGTGTAGACTTTAGAAAATATCCAAATTTTTAAGTGTGACTGCTTGTTATAGTATTAAAAACTCTAGTTGTGGCAAGTTTGAATAGGTTTTAAGATGCGTTGATATGTTGGTAGGTGGAAATAGTTTGTATTTGTCTCCCATGGGGTATCTAGCTATTTGCAAACACGACTCCTTCAGAACTAATTAGTAATTTTCTGAAGGAGGCAGAATATTCAGTTCTAAAGCATTCGTAGTAGACATGTGCTCATAGCTCAGGCGAGTTCATTGGTTGGGGAAAAAAAACCCCATGCAGTTGGACAGGGGAAAATTCAGACTGGCGTGGTTTTGGTTGGTTGATGGTCTTGTGTTATAATGAAACTTGATAGCATATGAAATAAGCTTGAAGAAAGTAATATGCCATATGGTTATGACACGAGTGTAACCAGTCAGTAACCTGTCACTGATGAGTACTGTCCTGTTTCTGTCGCTGTCTTGCTCTGATCCCCCTTTAAGTCTGTAGACAATAACCTGATATAGTAGAGTGCCTCTACACTTGGGCTATTGTGTTCCCCCGTGTCCTGTTTCAGAGTATGCCTCACTGTGTGTTGACTTATTTGTTAAATTAATCATGTGGGAAGCAGATGTTTTAGTGCTGCATTACAGTGCAATGAGAATAGTATCTCCATCAAGGGTTGCATATCCTGAAAACCAAAAACCTAGGTTAAGAATTTCATTAAGCAGCCTTTTGCATTATATTTGCTGTGTATTTCACGGTAGCTATGGCAACCAGTGGCTCCATCGACACAGAGTGTTGCCTTCTCTTATGACTTTTGTCAAAGGGACTAAGGCATTATCTGTTTCCGCTTGCAACAGTGGGCTGTTACTTTATTGAGTAAAAAGTCCTATAATTGTAAGAAAGGTAATTGTTATAGATTGATGGTGTATGCCATGTGTTCAAAGGCATCTTGAGGCACCTAGCTCTAAACTTCTTGCAGTCCTGTCTCTAATGATCCCGACTTATCTTTCCATTTAGCGCCATATCTTAAGTGTGAATTGCTGTAGATTTTATGGAGATCCTGTCTGAGCTACACACTAGATCAGACTTCTCTTATTTTTTTTTTTAATTCATTATGTCTCCCTTGGGGACTGATGTATCTGTTGGGTCTACCATGATCCCTTATGAAAAAGCTGGACAATTCTCTTTGCCTCCTCTTGCTGCCAAGAATGAGTATATTCTTGGTTTCTAGCCTGTCTGTTTTCTTTCTGCTTTAATCTATTTAGAATTGGCTCTGTTTTTAAGTGCAATAAAATGTTTACACCCAGACAGTTTTATTGAATGGTTTTAGTTAAATTTAAATTTTGAATGGTAGATACCTAAATTGATGACCTTTACTACTCTGTCCCCATATAATTTTTTTCTTCCTACTGACCTGATTTCTTATCTTATCCGTTTTCACAGATACTTTGTTGCTTTGCTGTGCTGATTGGGAGCCATGGGAGGTTATAATTCTATTTCTTTTACTTTCTATTGCTAAGTAAGGGCAAGGGACCATTTTCGTATTCTGCACTTGTGAAAACTTGAACAAATAGAGTGACAACAAATGCCAGCTTGTTGTTGAGAAAGCTGTTACTAGTTACCTTTGGATGCATTCTGTGCATGTTCATCAGGAAAAGTCTCTTTTATCTTTTTGGGTTATATCAGCGTGATCCACTTAAGATCAAAGAAGTTAGATCTGCTTTTGGCTGGGTTCAGGGACATACAGGTAATTACTATTTTACTGGCATGAAGTGGATTATATGGTTATTTTGTGGAGTGTCTTGCAACAGCAAATCACCTGTTTAGCATACAAATAGCATGTTGCTGCTTCAGCGTGTCCCTTCCAGTATGACTATCAGATTGTGTTGTTTAGCAATAGGCAGTGTGCTCTTGTGGAGCCTTCTTCAAGAAATTTGCTTTATCAACAGAGACCATACAGGTAGCCAGGGAGTTTAGCTTCTGAGTTTATGAAACTATGTAAAAATACCTGTGTTCAGGATTGCTGAGTTGGTACCAATGGCATTTAGGAGGATCTCTAACAACTCCATGCATCTTCTCAGCCTTTGTAGTCTTTTGGGCTACTGAGGAGGAATCTGAGCTACACTGACTATTAGCTTGGCATGAGAGTCTAGATAAATCCATGGTGGATGTGATCTTCAGAACAAAAACTCCACCATGATCATCCACATGCAAAGTACAGGAATTCATACTGGGAATCATACTGACTGCAGCATTTCAAGTTACTGTGTGTTTATAAATAATTGATTCCCTCTGTCCTCCTTTGTGCCTCCCCCACACATAAAGCTCAATATTTTGTATTGCTGCTGAGGACGCCACAGTAACACTCAGCAGTTTTTGCCGAGCTTCATGTTAGGTCTTATCCTTGGAAAGCAAAAGAGATTTCAGATCAACATGTTGATTAAGTTCATCATGTTATACAGTCAGCTCACAAACCTGCCTGACTTGATTTCTTTTAAGAGTGTCTCTAATTAGGACTACATCAGCCTCTAAATTAGTTGCTGTATTCCAGATCGTTAACAGCCAAGTGCTAATTTGGTATTACTGCCTTTAGAGCTGTGGCCTGAGTAGATGCTATGTACTTCATACATGCCTCAGAAATAATGTGCAGTTGTTTCAAAGTCATCAATAAGATGCTCAAACCTATCAATATACATAACTATAAATATTTAGGAGTTTAACTGTTGCTGTGGTGGTTACTGAACACACTTGAAATAAATGATGGTTTTACCCCAAAAGTTTTGCTGATAGGACCAGTCTGATTTGAAGCACACAACAGTATGTGAAGGGTGAGCTCACAAGATACCACAGTTGTTTACCTCGCCTTGCCCAAAATTGGCTTATTTATCATATGACTTGTTTATTGCATTATTTACTTTGGTATATATTCAACTTAAGAAGAGCTGATATTTTGAAGGTCTCAGAAACAGTCTTGTTTAGATTTGGGCTAACCAGTGTTGATTTTCAGTTCCTTTGCTTTAATCCCATCAACTTCTAAAGCTCCTTTTATACCTTTTGTGGACTTATCAGCTAAGTTTGCTATGTCAGGGTGGAGTGTTATTTGTCTGGTACATTTCTGGCCTACATAGAGCTGTCAATGGATCTGTTGGCAATGGAACAAACATTATTTTGGGTCTATATTTAGGGAACACATTCCTAAAGAACTGTTGTCTCTTCGTTCTTTTTTAATGACAATATGAGTTGATTCAGATTTCAGGCCATGCTTCCTTATCACTTGTAGATTATCAGGAACTTTATATTTTAAAAAAATCCTGGAACAGTATCTGGCAGCTGCAGGTGATCTCAAATAACAGTAATTTAGATCACCTTCTCTGTAGAGGGTTCTGGTAGTGAGCTTTGAAAACAATAAGATGAATTTTCTTTACATTGAGTTAATAGCTATTACAGTAACAAGCACTAAAAGATGAACCCAGTTGCCTCCATCAAGATTCATTTCTCTGATTCTGCACAGTGCCTGCACTGATAGTAGCTCTGGCATGAAACAAATGGACACTTAACTTTCTAAGAAAACTGCATATTACATGTATATGCACCTTGTCTGTTGGAGGCCTGACTTTCAGCTTGAGATGATAGCTTTTATTAAAAATTCACACATTTTACTCAGATCCTGAATAAATGAAGGTTGTTTTTATATTTGTCTGTCACTGTGCAGTCACTTAAAATTTTATCAGATGAAGTATTTGGGCCAAGATACTACATGCCATATGTTTGACCTGTTTAAATTTTCTTGGGAAAAGTTTCTTATCCAGAAGTATTTTTGTTAGCTCTATTTTGAAAACATTTTTGTGCTTTAAATAGAAGATGTACTGTCCATGTCCTTTAAGGTGAATAATTGATGGGACTCTGAAAGCAACTGGTCACAGAGACTGTGTGTGAACTTATAATGGTTTGGGAAGATTGAGGGCCAAGCCAACACATCTCTAATGAGGGCTCACAACCAGATACTCTATTTGCTGATCTACTTGTCTTCAGACCTACTTCTGAAGTCAGCTGGGAATTCTGCTTTGTGAATGCTATGTAAGACTAAGAACTCTGCAAAATCAGATACTAAATATTATTAAGTTAAGCATCCAGAATTAGAACATAGATTGTATCTTAATTCCTCTATCTTGAGGTCCATATTTGGGGAGGATGATACCTTTAGACTCCACGCTGCAAAAGAATTTTGAATGTAAATATTTTTCTTGTGTGCTTTTTTCATGTTAACCTTTATAAAGATTGCTTTTTAAGGTTGAGTTTGTAGAGTGTTCTTGTCAATGCCTTCTTCCATACAGTGAAATACTAAATTTAACTGGTCCTGTAAGAAGTACTGTTTTTTTCTCAACTGAAAAGGCTGCAGTTCCTGTTGAAGACTGTATTCTTATGTGCAAATGGATGAATTAAGATAATTTAAAGAATATTGGCATTCACAGGATAATTTGAGGCCTTTTTAACTTGTAAGGGCTTCACTTTACAATCACTGTGATGTTTGAAAAACCTGTACCAAAGAGTCTGGATATTATATTTATAAGTTAACTAACTGTGTCTGTTACTGTACAGATATATTTCAAATTGTGGGTAAATTGAGGCTTTTCGATCTGGCTAGGTAAATGTAAGCTGTACTTAAATGCTATTACAGTGCAGTAATTATATTCCAGAGCACCCACCCTTTCTCTAAAGGTAATATTTTTGCAGTGGAAGATTGTGTTGCTCTTGAATTATTCTACTGTCTATCAAAATGCTCAAATGCAACTACTTTATGGGTGCATTCAAACACAGACTCAGCTTCAGCTTTCAGAAGTCCACTCGTTCTCATTATTACTCTATTTTTCCCTAAAAAAGACGGTATGATTGAAACTGCCAAATCTACTGTTTTTTGATTGATAGTGAGTGCTTGTATACTAATGAAACTCATTGTACTTTTATCTACTATACAAGATGTTTACATCTGAGGACTAACAGAGAATAATAGAAATGCTCTTCTGCTGGGCAGCTTTGTCTGCTTTGTTTTTGAACTGGAGCACTTGCTTCGCTCAATGTAGTCCTGGGCACCAAGGGAGCTTCTGGTGACACCACTGCCTTTCTTCCTGCTGTTCTGCAAGGATTGGAATACCTTCTAAGAGCCTAATCTGTGATTTCTAGACTCCTAACCTGGCTAACCAGCTTTGTCATGAAGGCTTAAAGCCTGGAAAGATGTCCTTTAAGGGTGTTTCTGTTTGTTTTTTTTAGAGAAGTTATTAGTTCTTCTGCTGTGTTTTGTTGTCCTCCACTACTGACTCTAGTGTCTTCACTTAGGAGATTTTCTGGTTAGATGGGTTAGTCTGACATCTTTTCAGCTGGCTTTGCTTTTTGTCAGAGTCCCTAATAGCACAAATATAAATGGTCAGCTTTTTCTATGAGCTCCTCTGTAGCTTGCAGCTTTCATAAAGAGCAGAAGAGCTGGCATTCCTCGGACCTTGAAGTCAGTACCACATTGGTTCCCTTTTGGAAGCCTGTTTGGCTGGTGAAAGGAATTTAACTAATGAAATTTAATTACTAGGGTGTGTGAGGGAAACATGCTAAACTTAATAGAAACAATAGGTTTATTTCTCCGCATTTCTTCAGAGTTACCATTGTGTTTGTTGTTGTTAGGGACAGTGGATTTGCGTAAAGTGAGGCTACAATATATCAAAGCCTTTTTCATCAAGATAAATTTTCTAATCCTGATTATGCAAGTTTTATTTAGAATTAATTTCTTAATTAAGATGATTTTTTATATGTGAACTACAAAAGCAGGAAAAAGCATTAAAAAACTCTACCAGTATGTAAAGAATGAAAAAAATCAGTTTGTAAGAGCTCTGAGAGACAATTTAGCACTCAAAAAATATGTTGCATCTTGCATCTATATTGTAGATTCAGAGTACATAAGAAGAGTATTTGCTTTTTAGTTTTACAGTGGAGACAGAATGCATATTTTTTTAAACTGTGTGTTGAATTGTTATTTGCAAAATTTCTTTCATTTGAATACTGTATGAAACATTACGTGATGACAGTCATGTGGTATACAGTGTGAAATGTGTATTATGTCTTAAATAAAAGCTCAGTTTAGGTGTGAGTTACTGTTACTGAATTGAAGAATCAAGTAGAGGTTTACTTTCTTTGTTTAGGAATTGATTTCCAGCAGTTTTCATTCAGGTCGTGTCACTTGGGTGCCAGATCCTTGTCCCAGAAAGCTTCTGTCAAGAGTCAGGTACTTGTAGTGCTGTAACACTGTAAGATTTGTGAAAACGGGGTGTTTTCTTTTGACAGCTTACAACAAATGACTTTTAATGTTGGGATGCAATAGCAAGAGAAAAGTGGGGGTAAAAATAGTCCCTCTGTGTATGCATGAACTTATGTCAAGTTTCTGGAATGCAACTGAAACTTGAGACACTGTGGGATGTAGTGGATGAAAGACTGATCAAATGTTCAAAAGCTGTAAAGGTGTGGTCTGGCAGGTACTGAAGGCATTTATCGGCTGGTGGGATAACTGGAGAAGTTTAAAAACTTTCCTTTGAGGTGGAGGAGTTGGCTTCACAGTGAGCCTTGTATGCACCTGATGTGCTGCTTGGCCAGGGTGGCATTTTCCTGCACTGCTGTGGTTGGGGTTTTGGCTTATTCTGTTCTCTGTGCTTTGCTCCCTGTCAGGTGAACAAAGAAAGGGGTTATTTGCACAATGGTTTGGGGATTTCAATGTCATTTCCAAGGAGACAGGTCTTTGAGTGTTGGTGGGTTTAAACTGGCCCAATGAATTTATTAATGTATTTTTAAAAGTAAATAACTTCTGCTAGCTTAGCTTCTGAGCTGGTTTAACACAGGATCAGTCCGATGCCAGTGCTGGAACAAATAAGAGGAATGAAGACAGAATTGTGACAGGACTGACCTAGTTCAACTATGTTGTAAAACTGTCATCTAAAGGGAAGGAGTTATTTTACCTGTAGCCACTTCTAAAATACATTGTAGAAATTTACGGTAGAAATATTAAAGATGGAAATAGGAAAGAATGTAATGAATCTGAAAAGTCTGACCGGAAGGTTGTTTAGAAGATATTAATGCTGCTTATGTTAATTGTATTCTACATTTAAATAAGATATTAATGCAGCATAAGAAATTTCAGAATTATATTTGAAGTCACATGAATGAAATTCTTTGTTAAAGCTCAGTTTTTATTAAATTACAAGTTACTGTTTATTCTCTCCTTTTGCTAAAATTAACCTTTTTGTGAGAAAGTGATTTCTAGGGTAGGAGACTGCATAGAAAACAAAAACCAAAATATACTTTTGAATCTGAAAGAGAATAAGGGAAAAAGATGATGATTTTTGTCTTCTTGTGGACCTATATTTTATTACTGCCATGTTAGATGTTTGGTGAGGTAGGGCTTGAATATCTCTAGCTAATGAATTGGCATTCTCAGGAATAGCTTTGTCCAGTTATCATGTAACCCATTGAGAAGTTTGTCACAGGTGTCTCTTTTGGCCTGTGTAAGAAGTCTCATCTTGTTTCTTCCTGTGTACAGCTTGGGGTTCTGTCTCTTTTTTAGTTAAAACAGATGTTATCCTAACTCTTAAGACCTTCTAGTCGTTGTCTGGCATTTTTGTTAATAGCTCTCTGTAAAGGCAGTAGAGCTTTGAGTGCTTTAATGCTGCAGCCTATGAACCATACAAACAATTTGGTTCCTCCTGTAAAATGATATTGGTATTCCTACTTTAATGTTTAGGGCCTGTTATCTAGAAATTGTTTCCTGTTTGGGTCTGCTGTAGTTTGTGCATGTGACAATGAGAGAACTTTTCCTTACAGGGAATTGAATTTGGGTTCTTTCTTGATTTTTCCAGAATCCGTATTAGTATAGCAACAATAGCACACTTGATAATTCGATAGTGCTTTCTGGAGAATTTCAAGAGAAGATGTATTCATAATTTTCAGTTTCAGGATATGTAAAATTTGAGATAATTCATCAAAACTGGCACGTTTGTATGGACTTCATGGGGAGGAGAGCTTGTTTTCTGTGGAAGGAAGCCTTGTGCTTAGCAGAAGGTGGGATTCAAAGTGACTTTACCTGTGCATTTTCTTACAGTGGCTCCCCTAGCATGCAATCATAACCAGTGAAAACAACTTTTGACAGAATGTAAAATATATGGGGGGATGGTGGGCTGTAAAAGATTTTAGAACACACCGCATAGTAATTCCTCTCTGGTATGTCTTCTAAGTATTTATTTTTTATCTCTTCTTATAAGGAGAATGGTGAAAAGGAAGCCAATTACTTTTAAGATACAAAGTTCCATATCGCAGCATAGATGATATTTGTGACTTGCAGCAGTTCAGGGTTCTGTATGTCGGTGAGACAAAAGTGAATGACCAAAGTGAAAAAGTGAATATTTTTCATAACTTCTGCAAATGTAATTTGAAAACTGAAAGACACAAGTGAACACCACCCAGTTGGGCATTAATTAACAGCAAGTTTTCAGTCATCACTGAGCTCTTTCTATCAGGCCCTTTTTTCCCCCAGAATATATATATAGAGCGCCACAAAATCAACTGGCTAGTGCTGTCCTTCTGTACCTTTTCGTAATAAAATGTGTCATTTCTAGTGTGAAAGAGTAAAGGAGAAGCTCTTAGTCTTCAGTCTTGGGAATTTGTTAGTCATTCTTATACTTGTGGGTTTTTTGGTTTTTTTTTTTTTTTGTTTGTTTTTTTTGTTTGTTTGTTTTTTTGGTTTTTTTGGGTCTTATTTTCTTGCATCCTAAATTCAGATCCTTGCTTTATGGCTTTCTTCAATTTCCTTCTTCTCTTGAAAGTGATTTTTTCAGTGGTCCTCAAAGAAGAAAGGCTTATGCTATAAAAAGTAGCAGGCTGGAAATTTTGGAAAATATGGCATAGCAAATATAGTGAAGACATGAATAGTTTTAGGAAACAGTTTTCATATTCAGACAAAGCTGAATTGATTTCTGAATTTTTGTGTTGAAAAATTAGTGGTAAAATCTAGTGAATCTTTCCAGTAAAGTTTACTCTTCATGATGTATTTTTAGACTATGCTTTATTAGCATCTTTTTTTGACATAGATAAATAACTCTTTGATGCTGGTAAATGTCCTTTCTAAAAATAGATTGGGAGCTGAAAAGTATTCAGTCTCTCTTGAGTGAGACTCATGTTAAGTCAGTGGGAAATCATTCTGTCTGCGCTAATGGGGTTTGGCTCAACGTCATGTCATTGTGCATTAGCCAAGCCTCAGCTACTACCATGCAGTAATTCTCCAAAGAGTAAATGTTTTCTTTTTAAATGAAACTATTTGCACACTTTTTGTAGGGTGTTTCCATCACCCTTTGATAAGTGAATCTCAGTTATTTACTGTACATTTGAAAGAAATACTGATCCTGCAAAGTCTTATGCCTTTGGAAGTTGTTTTTATTAATGCCAAAAGACTAAAAAAGTCATTATCTGAATGAGGACTTGAAGAATTGGTGCAACCTCCAGCTGTTAGACAGAAAGGAGAGGAAAGTCATTAGTGTTCTAATTGTTCAATGGAAGATACTTCTAATATATATGTAAAGAAACTGGGATGTTAGATCTGTGCACTTTGAGTAGGGGAGAAAAAATTGGCACCTTTATAATTCGTTGACCTCAGAATCAAAACGGACTTGAACACAGTAGTTGGAATTTCAGAATACCACTTGCACACCCTCTAATGTAAATCATATACTCTCAAAAAAATGGAAAAAGTAATGGTTTTCTTAGTATATGTTAACACTGCTGAGCTGTGCTTAGCTGATATTTTTCTCATCTGTTTTACAGGTTTTGTAAAAGACACCGGATTAAATCAAATTCAAATGTTCCATGTGTCCCGAAAGGCTTGTTGATGATGTCAGAATTAGTTCTTCCACAGTTCATCTTTAGTCTTATTCAGCACTTAAGAGAGGGATATAATGAGCCTGGTATGTTTTAAATTTGCATGTATCTACCATATCTCACCACGCTGTTATCTCTTGCTTTGCAGTCTGTGAAGGCATAGTACATGAATGCTGTCTATAGTTTATGTCATTGTATTTTGTACTTCTCTTCCTAACAAAATTGCTGCCTGGCTATGCCATTGGGTTTTATTGTCTGCTGGAGAGCTTAAATATGTTTTAAGGGTTATTAGCATTGTGTTGAGCTCTTCCAGAAAATGAATTCAAGTATAATTTGAAACTTGTATGTGTGAATTTTAGAGCATTATAAATATATAAATTACTTCCATTTGTGGTGGTCATAACTGTGAAGCTTGTGAAGGTTATGGCCAAATTACATTACATCTATACCGAAAGTTCTTGTGTGGTTTTCAGCTCTTGATCTGCCATCAGAGAAAGACCTTCATAAAATCCTTCAGGTTTTGGAGCCTCATGTTTCCTTTCTAGAAGACTTGACCAAAATGGGAGGAGCTATGAGATCAGTTCTTACCCAGGTGTTGACTAGCCAACAGTTCTACAAAGATCTTAGCTCTGGTATGTTTGGGTTATTTCTAATTATTAAATTGTCAAACTATGAAGAATTGAGGCCATAAATTTTGTTTCTCACTTCAGTTTATGCATGTTTTTATTTGACTTCTCAAAACACAGAAAAACATATTTTTAAGTATATTTTGTTTTTGATAGGAGAGTGGGCTTCGGGAGAGACTAAAAACGTTTATTAAGACCTGTAAGAGCAAACCTCTCATCTGTGTCCCAAATAACTGTAAAAACTTTTTTTTTCAAAAAGGTTTTTATAGGAAATCCCTTTTCTTCAAAGTGAAGTGACCATGGTAGCTTAGTACTTCCAAATTAGGCATATCAAAGTTATTCAAAGTGGAATATGTCTAACTTATTTTGGGATCTGTTCTCACAGAGCCTGCTGGAGGAGACCTGAATGGCAGAAGGCCACTGTCTGCCTGCACTTCTGTGCAAAGCCTTTTTCATCCTTTTTTTTTTCTTAAACGTCACCCCCCTCTTCATTATTTATTCCATTGTGTACCAAATCACAGTTAACCTTAAAATGTTGAGCAGTCACTACTGACCCCAAACCACCTAGTATAAATGAACTCCATGTTATTTTCTTGTGATTAGAAAGTGTTTTTTAAGAGTCTTTGCATAGGTACGGAGCAAATAGTAACTACTGTAGTTTTAAGTTGCCATAACTGGATTGGGCAGCAGCTAGTTGAAGAACAGGCAATCTCCAAATGTTTATTTGAAAGGAGCAACACTTAGTAAAGCTACCTCAGGTGCAGTTCTCATTATTCTTTACTTTCTCTTTTTTTATCCTGTTTAATAATATTTGAATGGGAGAAATTTAATGACTTCTCTTTTCCTATATGTGAGGGATTTCCTGGCATAGAAAGGTGTAAAGGGAAGGAAAAGTGAGGCATTCTTGTCTGGACTGCTGGAATGGAGAGCGTGTGTGTCTCATTGGGTACAGTTCCTGGCTAGGAAAGGCAAAGAAAGGGATTTTAGAGCAAAACCTGCCCTTCTGACTTTGAAAGCAAAAGGTGCACAGCCACAAAGATGCTTGTCTTCATGTTCTTTCTTCCTTAAACACTTGGCTTGGTAGAATTTGCTTCTCTGAAGATTGTTTATTCCTTATATAAAAAATGTTAGGTTTTTGTAGTCCATTACTTTGTGAAAAATTTTATATCTGGAGCATGCAATATGACTTTGCTTCACCAAACAGTTGAAATTACAATATCTTTATGAATAGTCTCTGTTACTTGCAGCTGTCAAAACTTGAATTTTGAAGAAAAATTTCAAATACTAAAAATTATAGATGCTGTATTACCAGTACTGCATTTTTTGTTGGTTTATTTTTATTCAGTTGGAAACTGTAGGTCCTTGTCCTTTATATCCAAACCCAAGAGTTTTGAAATATTGAAACACTTGGTTTTTTTCTGTAGTGTTCTGTTTTTTAGCTTGCTAATGTGGAATGTGAAGTATATGAACCAAGTAGCTGCTGATGTGCTTTAATGCTGTTTTATGTGTGTATTCAAGGTGTTGGAGAGAATGCATGTACAAAGAAAAGTCACGAAAAGTACCTCATTGCTTTGAAGGGCTCTGGACTGGCATTTCCTGAGGATAAAATTGCATGTGGTATGCAGGAACAAGGAGCTGGAACTAGCACATTAGCCGTTCAAGGTTTGTGTAGAAAAATATTTTAAGAGAAGGCTTGACTGTTGATGGTTATAGGAAAAACCCTTCTTTAGGTTTATTTTTTAAAACCCCAAATGTGAACGAAACTTAAGGAATCACCTGTTATTTGCACTATAAAATTACAGGACTTATTTATACCAATAAAGCTAAACATGTTAACTTGCTGTTGCTAATGTACTAAGCACCATTTTTCCAGCCAAAGCATTAGTGGAATTTGAGTAGGCAAGATGAAATTGCTCGTAGTGGAATTTTGTCACTGCAACTAAGTTATGCCACCTATTCTTGCAAAGGTGCTGTGGATTGTTTTTTGTTTTGTTCACTGAAGGCCATCAGAGGTTTTTTTGCACTTTCTGAAAGAAAGTGTCTCCATTAACATGGTACATTGAAGTCCTGCAATGGAACATACTTGCAAATCCCTCATTTTGTATTGCTTGGAAATCTTACTCCAACTTCTCAGTCCACTGCTGTGTATCTTTTGAAGAAGAGTAATGTAGTGTTTTATTTCATACTGGCTCATTAAATATAATAAAATACTGTCTTTTCAGTATAAGATTTATGAAAGGAATCTCTGAATTTTTTTATTTCAAAAGGTTTAGCAGGTGCTACGGCAGCATCAGGACAAGGGGATTCTTCAGATGAGGTGAGACCGTTTTTAAGGACTGTAATGAACTGCAACAGAGTATTAAATGGAGAGAATGCTTGCAGCTAAATCCCACACACCTTTACTCTTCTATGTGCCATATATTATCCCCATTGTAAGAATTAGAAATACTGCAGATATAAAGGAAAAAAATCTCATGCCTTTGATTTACCAAGGACCTCTTGAAAAATCCTTATTTTTACTGATACTGTTTCAGTTTAATTTATGTATGGGATGTAGAGGAAACCTGTGTAGGTATTTCAGAAGCCACTACCAAGTAAATTGGGCTTGATTAAAGCAAACTTGGAACATGTAATTGTGTGAATGGTGTTAGCCGTTTTTGCCACTTGAGAATCCAGCTGAACTGGTGATAGCAGCAGTGAGAATCTCTCTGTAGACAAATTCCCAAGTGTAGACTTGACCTTTCTTACCAAACACATTGAGTAAAAAGGAGAAAATCTCATTTTAGGTTGAGCTGTAATAAATAAGTGGAATTTAATGAGGAAGGTTCAATTCTGGTGGAGTACTTTATCAATTTATTTTCATCTTTTTTTTCTAAAGTATTTAAAACCTAATTTCAACTAGTAAACCTTTGCAGTTGTTTTGGTAGGGTAACATAACAAACTTTAAATAATGTAACGAGATCCCTTACATAAAAACATTTATTCCTCAGTGTGGTAAAAGCATTTGTGTACTGTGTTTTATTTTATTCCTTGGAATATAATGTCTTAAATAGGAGGACAGGTTTAGACAAGGCCTTTTTTCTCCTTTTGCACTAAGGAAAACATGAGAAATAACAGTCATCCTTCAGATTAATTTTTGGCTTAAAACCATTTACTATTGTAGAAATGAAACTAAATACTGAACTATGCAAAATTTTTCAAGCTGTTTAGTTCCCTGAAGAAGTGCTGCTCTAACTTGTAGTCTATGTAAATTTTATAATCTAGTGTTCCATCTGTGAAACAATGCTACCATTAGGTCTTGGTAAGAATATTATTAACCTTTCTGGATTCATCATAAATACCAGAGGAAGAAAATCCAGTTAAAAGTGTACTCTTGCCATGTTTCTTAATTACAGTTTTATTCTGCCCTAAGAAGTATAATAAGGCATTAAAAAAATGCCTGTAAATGCCCTTTGTAACTCACCTGGGTGTACAGAGGAGAGGAAGAGAAATCATAAAACAAGATCACCTTTTCCTCATTTCACTGGTAACATCATTTTTCTAATAAGCATTTCAGCCTTCCACCTGCACAGTCTGTTTTGACTTTTAGATGAAAAGACTGGACATTCTTTTCAGTAATTCATATTTGTCAAGCAGAACCTGATTAAAAAAATTATTATAAAATAAAAATAAACTTTTATTCAGGGCAGGAAAAAATTGTACAATTTAAATTGCAGAGTCCTGCAGTTCATAGTAACATCCTAGCAAGTCTGATTTTTTTCTTGGGAAGACTTGGCCCCTCTGATGGGAGAGTGGGCAGTGGCAAGATCCAGGGAACTGACTGACTCATTCCTGATTGAAGTACCAAAGTAGCCTGTCTTCACAAGGACCACAGGATGCTTAAGAGTTCAAATGTGTGTCCATCTTAAAATGAATTTTCAGATGGAGATAATGAAAGGATAGGAAAATTCAGACCTTTTATTTACACCATACTTTTGGCCAGCCCTTAGATATAAAAAATGAATAATCTTTCTCCCCAAGGAAGGATAGTAACTTCTTGAGATTGGGGTTCTTTATCATTTAGATGAAGTTTGGAAATAAAACATGGTATCTGCAGTATCCTTGGAGAAGGATATTGATTGCTTACTTTTAACAGTAGATATCTGCATTAATTATATCTCATTTTATTAGCTCCAGTAAGGAACTTTATTTTCACTGTTTCATTAGGACTACTGTTGTTAGTAAAGATCCATGGACCATTTCCTACAGTTTTGTAATATTATTCTTTTTTAACACCCAGTGTTAGATTTTGTGAAGTGGTGGTGCAGATGTTTTTAACTTGTGTTGCATTTTGGAACTTCTGCTATTTTGTTTGTGGAGTGCCTTGCAAGTTTCAGATGTCAAGTGCCTGTGTAGTGTTTCCATTATTCTATAGGGAGCCAGCAATTAGAATTGGCCTCTTAAAGGTGTCAAAAGTACTCTAGTCTTGAATCAAAAATTTACAATGATTAGAAAATGTTTAGCTAATTGTGTTGCCAACTTTGATATACAATATATTGGCTGATATTTTTTTAGGAAACAAAAAATCCCACAAACTCTACAGATGGATAAGGCAAAACCTTGGATGTGCAATGGTTAGAAATGTTATAGTGTTAAATGTTTTTGTAGCAATCAGTTTCAGAAATCAAAGCAAGTAACCTTACAAAATTAATGAAATCCATTAATATGTCTGAACTTGCAGATGATAATGTTTCCTGTAGGGGGAAAAAAAGGCAAATAAAAAAATTAATGTTTTTTTTTCTGGTGAGTTACACACAGTTCATGGTTCCTGTAAATAGTAAAAATATTTTTTAGTAAGATAGTATATTTATGGCTTCTTTGTTTTAGCTTAGTAGTTAAACCAGAATTTTGAGAGCATACCATCTCTTGGCAATAAGATTCTAAGTATAAGATTATAAATTTTTTAAACTCTTCTCCTACCCCAGGAGGACCAGGATGGTAGCCAAGGTGTGGGAAAGCGCAAGAGGGTGAAACTAAGCAGCACCACCAAAGGTATTTATAAAGTACTGATCTCAGTTTATCCTATTTGCTTTATGTCTGTCTTAAAAATTATCTGGGGATACTCATTCACTTCCCAAGCACTATAATGCTGCATGTGACAAGTATTAAACATAGCAAAGTCTGAAAAAGAATAGCGGGTGAAAATGTGGCAACTGGCAATTTTGATTTCCCTTGCGTCAGTACCACTGTCTGGGACTCTGACCATTTCGTCACCTTCGTGTTGTAAGGTGACATCCAAAAATTGATCCAGTTTTCACTGTGTGGTTGTCAAGGCCGCAATGCAGCTTCACAAGGAAGTGTTTGATGTATTTGTTCTTAACAGTTTTTTTGATTGTGCAGTATGGTTGTGTTCTCAGCCAGTCAAGAATGGTTCTCTCTGGTTCTGGTTGGTCTTTCTGTGTTGTTCTAGTGGTGTTTACGATAAAATACTTGAACAAAGTCTCCTTTGAAACCACTCCATTATTTTTCTAGCTTAAAATTGGTCCTCTGTGCAATTTCTAGTCCAAAGTGAACAGCACTCACATTGAGGTCAATGCAAGTTTTAATTCAAGAATGACCATAGGCTAGAGACAAAGTAGTCCTGTCCTGTTCTTGACATGTTTTTGTGCTAAAAAGGGTTTAAATTACAGTATTTGAATGCTATTATTAGGTAAAGAAGGCTTTTTTGTTTTATTTTGTTTTTTTTTAATATGAGTATGAGGAGAATGACATAGGAAGCACAAAGAATTGCAAGCCTTGAGAAAATAATGTTTGAGTGAAAAAACTGTGGTGAAAGTTGGAATAAAATTCTTGGAAGGTCTCTGAAGTGAAGGTTTGGAGCTTCAGTTTGAAGCACAAGTGTTCATGAATTAATAAAATGCTATGAGATGTGAGGAGTATAAGAAAGAAAGATTGGTGGTTTCTAGTGTTTTCAGATTGAAGAAAAAAGTAATTAGGAAGCTGGAAAAACAGAACTAAACGTTTTGGCAACAGTGTTGTTAAGAGATGATCTTAAAAATCGTGTGTGAAAGATTTTGCTAGAGAATAATAATGTGAAAGAGGTGGTAGTTTTGGAGAAATGCAGGAAATGCAGAGACGTCCAAGGAAGGTTCTCTTACTTGAATTTGGGACGCTGTTATCTTGTCTAAAAGATGAGTTAGTCAGGTAACACAAGAAAAAAGTGCTGTTGTTCTGATGCATAATAACTAATTATAGGAAATTGGCAGGGAGGAAGCTTGGGTTTAGAAGCTGCCTGATCAGAATATCAGTATCAGCAGTGGCATTTCAGGAAAAGTGATACTTGAATTCAACATTTGATTTTCCCCCAGGATTGTAGTCTTCCCCCTCTGAGGCATCCCAACATGGACTGTGGTCATGGTGTTGATAGCTCCTAGTATCTGCCCCAGAGGAGGAAGTCTGCCAGTGGGGGAAGGGTAAGTATCTGTTTTTATTAAATATCAAATAGTTTTCTGAAGTTTTCAGTATTCATATTTTATGTCCAATAGGGTATAAAATAAGAGTATGAAAAGAAAATTTTAGAAAACTGCGTATTGAATAAAAACAGATTTACCTTTTCCATATAAGCAGACTCCCTGTCCCATCCTAGATCTTCAGTGGTATTGTCTTTGTAGAGGGTTATTTATATACTGGGAATATCTTGGAATGCTAGGTCTCATATTCCAGACAGGTATTTACAACACTCTGTAAGGTCTTTTGTGGCACCAAAAAAGAATAAAAGGTTTCTTTAAAGAAAATACAGTTTTCATGCTGGGGTTCACTGATACAGGTATGGGACTGAGTATTGAGAGAATTTTTATTGTACTCTATTTTAAAACTTGCATCCTGCACCCGTCTGAACTACCAGATGTTTAAGACAATTTTAAACCCACAGGCACTACGTTTTTTTTCATTATTTGTTTAAAGAAATTTAAAATGATGTGGTACATTTCACAAGAGTGGGAATGTTAGTCCCAGTGTTCTTGACAAATTTTCCAAGTTGGGTAAGAGCATTCTGCCTACTTAAATTCTGTAGAGGTGTAAGTGGATATGTATTCTTCTGTCCTTGCCTGAAACTGCTGCATAAAGTATTTGATATGCACTGTTCAAATCTGATATGTGTCAGAGAAAGCTGCCCATCAGTGACAGAGAAGGTGTTGAGTCACTTGTCTCCGTGCCCGTGTTCGCACTCGGCAGCATTTGGCATGTACCTGAACTTGTGCTGTCTGTTCTGTGGACAGAGGACGTCAGTCTGCATGGCTACCAAGCTGTCATGGGCAGGCAAAGCACATGTGCAATTTCTTAACAAGAGACAAGGAAGAGAACGTAAATGATCATCATATGTGTGTTGCAGTAGGTGGTGTGTAATGCTTTATAAAACATTTTAATATTAAAATACCTTTTGTGACTCTGTGAAGGTAATGTTTTTATTTCAATGCTTGTAGAATATGTGAAATAAAGCATATTCTTGCCATTTTGTGTCTTGCTGGAGTCTTGAGGAGAACCCTAAAATTTAAATTTAGGCTAATTGGTCACTTGACTGGCGAACTCTGACCTTTGATAATGATGGAAAATGGAGGTAATTCCTGCTTGGAAAAAGCACAAATTCCTGTCCTGCTTAGAACAGGCACAAAGCTATCCAGTGCAGTCTTTAAAAGCTGTCATACTTCTGTGGAGACGTGAGTCTTTAAGGCCAGGTGATGTTCAGTTTACATGTTTTTGGATGTGTACTGGTGGGAGCACTTCATATGCTCCAATTGGAGTATGGGATTTTGTGTGTGGAGTTATATATCTTCATGTGTAGTTGATGTCTAGGTGCAGAGAAGTATTATTGTTTTCTTATTTACATATCTACTTGTTACTGGAGTGAACAATTCCTGTTGTGATTTTAAATCATAAATAATCAACTTCTTGGAAAAAAATCAGTCTTTATATTTTAGTAGTTTAAAAAACTGATTTAATATGATCTATGCTCTGTCAAGCCATAATTTCACCAACAGTTTATTCTAGCAAAGGTCAGTTTGCAGCTTTGCAATCAGGAAACTGATCTGCTTGAAAACACAGCTGACAGAATGGAAAGATCCTGGACTTCATTCCTATGTAGGTCCCCCACAGGAATCTACTGTCAACACGAGTAAGGGACAGAGTGAATGCCCAGGAGTTGAATGGGGAAAGATGGGAAAGGAGTTAGTGCTGAATTATCTAATTATGGTAATTTTTTAATAAAAAACCCCCAACCAGAAAGTTTGTGGTTGGTCAATAAATACATACATAGCTTTGAAAAAAAGAACAACAGATACATTATTGCTCCTGTTTAGCTTGTTTAGAGCTTTGTAAAGTGTTCTGAGGTGATAGAACTCATCACTTCATCTTAAATTGTATTTTGTTGTTTTGCTATTTTAACTTCAGTTAAGTAGTAGTCTACATTGTTTCCCTTGATTAAAAGGCCATGTAAATACTTTGCAGTTTGCTGTGGTGCATTACAACCAGTGCAGCTGCTACAGTAAGGTGATCAGTGAAGATTGGATTCTGTGCTAGACTTGTACTGAAAACTTTTATTGGCTTCTCTGGGAGGGCCTTTTTACTGTTACAGACTCTGACACTGTGCTGTGTTGGTCATGTTCTTTTTCCCAGTGTTTAAAAAAATATTATTTACAAAATGCACTAAGATGTTCTTGAATTTTTGTTCCTGACTTTTTATATGAGTGCAACTGCAGCATCATTGTTTTAATACTTATGACATTATACATACCCTGCTCCAACCTTTTATGCAGATCAATCTATCATGGATGTTTTGAAGCATAAATGTTTTCTAGAAGAATTATTATTTTGGACAATAAAATACGAGTTTCCGCAGAAGATGGTGACTTTCTTACTCAACATGCTACCAGATCAAGATTACAAGGTACTTGCCTTACTTCATTTAATCCTAAATATCTTTTCTTATTCACACACTTAGTGTGCATTATGCCTTGCATGAGACCATGTATGTTATTTGAATAATAAGCAGTAAAATAATGCAGATATTTTACCTTGTTTTGAGTATTTTGTTAGAAGGTCTGAAGTGTTCAGTATTTGAAGAGTGATGTGTACAAAACAAGGTGGATAATTCTGGAGCAGCAGTATTAATTTTGATCTCATGCTTTGTTATTTTCCTTTTTGGCTGTTAAGTGCATATATGCATGTGTTGGATTTTGTTATGTTTTATTTTACTTCGTGAATTGGGTTTTTATCACTTAAAATGTGATTCAGCACTGTATGACTCTGTAGTGTGGTATGGCTGGTGAATATTGGCAGTGACTTCATTCCTGTTTCAACTGCTGTAGTAGGCAGTGGTTTCTCCACACAGGCTATTACAGTGTGAGTGTTCTTGCTGCAGCTATGCCCTAGGTGACTTTGGCAGCCTTCCAGGTGCTTCCTTACAGAGTTTTGCAGTTGTCCATACCAAGTATCTCCTGGCCTGGAGTTGTGGAGACTGGATGTCATCTTCCTGTTTTAAACCTTGGTGTGCAGCCAGGTTTGGTTGTTTGCTCCACATGTTCCTAAGACCTAGTATACATAGCAAAAAGGCTTAACATTTTGCTCTGATCATGTCATACTCTTGAGCCACACAAATATTTTGGACCTTCTCAATCCCTGTTGGGAGGCAAAGATCAAGAAATCCTGAAGTCCAAGCATGCAGATTTCTTCAAAAATGTCTGTTTATGGTGGAACAGCCCAGTATTTGTGCCCCCTTAAAACCTTGCTGTATCAAAACAAAGGATATGAAGATAACTTGCAAGGAAGAGAAGGATAAGATATGGACATTCAGCAATACTATGTCTATGTCAAGACACCATTTTGATTTGGGATACCAGCATAGATTTGCCTTGGTCTTGGATTCAGCTAATACTGAGGAAACATTAGGACTTCTTAACTGATGATCCCTTGCTATGAAGCTTGAATTCTTCTTGATTATTTGGGGACCCACATGGACATCCAGTTCTCCTGATCCATTGCCAGCTGAATTCCCGCCTGTAAAAACACCCAGCTGCTCGCAGCACATGGGAGAATCTGGTAAGTGTTGCTGTGTTTCCCTTTTTACTATACCATGTCGTAACAACAGCTTTTAATGATCATGGGATCTTTCTTCCTTTGACAACATGCCACAGTCTTCAGTGACTTTCTTCATTGTGTTCATCATCTTTCTTCACTCAGAATGGAGACCATTATGTATTTAATCTTTTCTGACTGCCACCTTTATCTGGAAATAGTCCATCTTCTACCCACCAATACTGCATGCTCAGATTGAAATATTTTTTTGTTTGAGGGTTTTTTTATTACCAGTATCATATTGTGTTTCATTAAACCGCTAATTCCTATGTAAAAGCTTTATTAGAAGCACAAATCCCAGTCTTTTAGGATCTGTGTTTATTTTAATTGCTGTGATTGTCTCAAAGGCATTTTTAAGTAGTAAGGACACTCAGAGCAGGAAATGTATCACACAGCAATACCAGGGAGGCAGTAACACTATTTTTTCCCAAGATAACTTGTGCTTTGTTTCAAAACTGTGCCCATGTGCATGAATTTTAAATATGTCTTTGAGGACTGTAGCTAATTTACAAGGAGTGGCTCTGCTTTCTATGTATAAACAGAGAGAACACAGCATTTTGGGATGAATTAGAAGAATGTTTTGTGTTGTAGGCTTCCATTTAGCTTTTTTTGAAAGAAAAGCTTGTTTGCTGATTAATCATAATGCATTCTCAAGAAGCAGGAATACCTGTAAGGGATACAAAGTGTTCCAAGTGATCTCTCAACTTTCTGTTACTTTCTCGAATCCCATCTACACCACGTGTACTGTCTTATTTTTTTCTGTGTCTGCTGTTGTAGTTGTGCAATTTAGCTGATTCTTTGTGAGGTCATTTAGCTCATTAAATCAGCAGAATTCTGCTAGGTTGGTTTTCTGATGAACTGAGGGAGCTAGCCAGACACAGAGCACAGAGCTGGCTCTCTCTGCATGCTTTGAAACTGTTGAAATCTCTGACCTCCAGCATAAACTTATTAGAGCTGACTGATCCACCATTAAGGATTCCCATTACTGAAAAGAGGTGTTGACAGGGGTGGGCTAAATCCCTGGGTTAAGTAGCTCTTCCCTCTCTCCCCGCTTTGGCATATGAGAGAGACAGCACAACAAAAAGTGTGGTCTTTGCCTTACAGATTTGTGCTTGAGGCATCCCTTCCAGCACTCTCTGACATTTGAAGCTTGGAAGACTTACAAGTGAAGAAAAAGAAAGCAGAAGAGAAATTTAACAGTGCTTCCAAGAAATTAAAAGTGTTATGGTGTGGACAAGAGGAAAAGCAAAAGGCCGGAGAAATAGATCTTCATGTGACCAAGGAGAAGGCAAAGAATGGGTTGGCAGTAAACAGGAAGTTGATGGAAGAGTTTAAATCATCCAAAGGCAGAGCCTTGCTGAAATCTGGAGTACTGGACGTAGAAAAATGCAAAAGCATATGGTAGAGATAATGAACCAACAATCGTAATTGCCAAAAAGGCTGTGCCTTGCTGGGCACCTCCCACAGAGACCATTGAGGCAGCTATTACATCAATAGGACTTCACTAAACCCTGGATATGCTGTTCTACAAATTCTGTGGAATAGTTTTTCTATTGGAACCTTAATTTTAGTGCAGTGTTCAGCTGGCAGAAATATCTTCTTAGCACTGAGAATATAAACATGGGAGATGTAAGTGCTAACTGAAACATGGCATTAATGTTTTAGTCTCCTAAAGGTTCTAGGATTGTTGAGGGGCCACCAAGAGGAAAGGCCAGTTGAAAAAATTAACTTGTTTCTCCATAGGCTAGATATTTAGAAGCAGCACAAGATCACAGAGTCAGTGAAGGTAATTGAATATACAGAGAACATGTCTGTCTTAGGAAGCCACTTTCTGCAAAAGGTTGGAAGCTGAGAATTTGGAAAGATGTATGTCAGAATCTCCATTTTTTGCTCTGTTCTGTATTTTTTCTTAGCTATGTATGTAGCTTTGGCCACTGAAAGAAAGGATTCTGAGGTGGATGGACTGATTACCATGGCTGTTCTTATATATGGACTGCAGTTTACTGCCATATTTCAGCTTTTTAACTTCTGGAATAGAGTTTAGTTCTTCCTGTCAAAATTGAAAAGAGTTGTATTTGTTTATTATACTTCCAAACGACTGTAGGAGAAAGCTTCTGTCTTTCCTTTACTTAAGTGTTTTACAGAGTCTCTACCTTTATACTGTATTGAGAGCAAATTTACAGTACTTTCAGAAGTTCATTATTGTATGAGTGAGGCACAAAAAGTTTTGAAGCATGCTGATTTAAAATAAAGAAAAAGAAGTCTAGAATTTGTCTTTAGAGAAGGACAGAGTTTTGCAGTCAACTTGAGTTGAGAGCGCTATGTAAAACAAGTAGAACATAGCTCCTACATTACAGAACCTGAAAATCCTATCTAAACATAATACAGTGTGGGAAAAAAAATGTGTAAAAAAGTATACTTTTTTACTAGCAGCATTAATATATGCTAACTTCTTAAAATATCTTGTGCGTCATTTATGTCTGAGGCTTAACATTAATAGTGTGAATGTCTTGATGGTAAGTGTTACTGCCAGTGATTAAAATTATTTAAAGCTTTAATTTAAAGGAAATTATATTATAGGAGTATCTGGAATACCAGAATGATATGTATTAACTTTACTCAAGCACTGCAAATGCCTTGTTCCAAAACCTCTCTGACTGAAAACAGTTACCGTTGTGCTGTATGTAGAATGCACTTTCAGTTACAGAGGTTTCCATCACTGTGGACCAGGTGAACGAAGGCAGGTTGAGTAGTCTTGCAGTGTTTCCTGCAGTGACATCCCCATCCCCACCCTGGTCCATTTTTTTGCATGAGCAACTTTATTTTTGAGGATAGTTGATGGAAGAGGAAGTTTCTGGACCCAGCAGCAGCACTGTGTCATCGTATTTTTGGAAGTATTTTCTAAATGAGAAAAACATGATAGTGTTCATAATAAAAATATGGGAGCACCGAGTCTAAGGCAGGTAAAATAAAGTAGTGATTTGTGTATGGTCTGGTGAAAACACATCTGCCTGAGTGTGGTTTTAAAATTTCTATTTCTATGCTTAGGAAAGGTTCATACTTCAGAAGGAATAGGCAAGGGATTTTTTGATTTTGATCTGAACATTTTTATCACTACACAGCTTGTCTTCTTACTAAGCCAAGCAAGTCCAGATGGTGCTAATTCAGAACCTAAAGTACTAAGTGAGAAGTGATTTCAAAGCTGGCAGATATGTCCACATGTACATGCAGCACAAAAGGCTGGTTTACAATGCAATTCAAGGGTAATGGAGCAGGTCACAAAACTGTACTAAGATGTACTATGTATATGTATTGATACATTTAAATACGATCTGGTTTAAAAAAGCCTAAACAGTTGTGTGAAGAATAACAAAACTGACTAATTAATTTAATTATTGAGGGGAAAGCACTAAAAGTTTATTTAAAAGTATAGGATGTTATGATAGGAGAAATGAAATTCAGCGTTGAAATCTCTTCCTTGACAGATGAATGAAAACCTTACTCCATGGGTAGATGAGTGCAAGAGATGAGTTAAGGCAGCTTTATTAGGCAGCACTAAACTGTTTGTTCATAATCTATCATTTTAGGACATTAGTTCCTGTTGTAGGATGTGTAAATTTAAGATTAATTATTATAACTATTACTGCTTTCACATGTATGTTGATACCTTCTATTCATGGTTTAAACATTTCTGACTTTTTTTTTTAGTGTGGGAAGTATAGAATGAGAAGATTAGGTTTTGGGAAAAGGTGTTAAAATTAGAGACTTGAGTTACCCCTCTGTATAAATAGGTCTTTTCATGTGGACTGTTTCTAGAAACTAAACATGGAATACTTACATCATCAGTTTTGGTTTTCATAGCAACTGGCGTTTCCCAGGATATGTTGATTGTACTTCTGTAAAGGAATATTTTATAATCAAAGACAGCTAGAATTTTTGTGTGATACTTATTAACATCAAAATTTCTTTATAATTTACAGATTGCTTTTACAAAAACTTTTGTTCAGCATTATGCTTTTATTATGAAAACACTGAAGAAAAGCCATGAGTCAGACACAATGTCTAACAGAATTGTGCATATCAGTGTTCAGTTGTTCAGCAATGAAGAACTAGCACGCCAAGTAACAGAAGAATGCCAACTGCTGGATATTATGGTCACTGTTCTGTTGTACATGATGGAAAGTTGCCTTATTAAAAGTGAATTGCAAGGTGGGTTGACTTGTTTATTTGCTTCTTTCCCTGGATAATAAATTGATTATAGAGGAAATTTAATTTTTCTTGGATAGTCATTCACACCCCTCCAACACTTTTCCAAAAATGCACAGAACCTAGCAATATATGGTAGAGGCTGAGTATCAAGATTTCCTAGAAATATAAAGGTGTTATCAAGAGTGATGCTGCTGTTTCATCTTTTGGTTTGTAGGGTTGGGTTATTTTTTGTTGGAACGTTACAGAGTTTAGAATACAGAGTATTACCTTGCAGGTGCTTAGTTTGTTGGCTAAAGTGCATAAACAACTATTTGAGTGAGAAATTAGATACACAAATTGAGACCCTTATGAATTTAAAAACCTTTTTTAAAATATTTCACAAGATCTTTGAAGTATTCAAAATGGCTTTATTTTTTCTCACCTTTTGCCTTAATAAACCTTGATATACTTTGTAAATACACTAATTTGATCAAGCTTTTGTTTGACAGAGTGGCAATTTGAACTAGTGTACGTTGTGTAACGTTTTTCGTGGAAGCAGCTGTTCTCTTTCCACCTTCCATGCTTTACCTGTCCTTATGGTGTCACAGTGACTCTCGCTGACTTCTGTTTCTCATGCTGTTCTGTGCCGAGCAGACTGCAGGCCTCCCAGCCCTCCTTATCCTAGTTTGAATCTGAAAGTACTCTCTAGACAGGCTGAGCGCTGCTGCTACATAAGGATCATCAACTTCTGTATCAAATTGTATTTTTTGTTGCCTGAAGTATCCTTTGTCTCAGAGTCTGCTCTGTGCACAGCCTAAAACAGAATGACTGTACTGAAATGGGAAATCCTCACTCATCTAGGTCTCAGGAGTGCCCTCATTCAACAGCACTTCAGCATGAGAAATTTCCCTGTTGCCCTACATACATTGCTTTACAGTATTGAAAATTCTGAATATTTAGCAGTTTGTATATCAAGTGATTTTTGCTAAATCAGTGCCATATTGGTGGAATGTAATTTAAAATTACTTCTAAGCATCTTCTGAATGTTCCTTGTTGGTCAGTATGGGATGTTGTTGATGGTAATGGTCTGTAAAGGGTCAGAATTGCAGCCAAACAGAAAAAGGCTGACTGTGATTAGGCATTCTCTGAAGAAGCTTCCTGATAATTAATGATGTAAACTGAAGCTGGTAAGTTAAAAACATCAGATATGTTTGTGATAGATGTGTGAGAAAAGACGTAGCCCTGGAGCAGCTATCCCACTGTTTCCTTTTCCTAGGACCAGTGATTTCTCTTAGCTAAGATACCATCATAGAATTATAGAATCTTTTAGGTTGGTCAAGGAGTCCAGCAGGAAACCTAATACTGCCAAGTCCACCACTGGGATATGTGTGGTGCATTTCAATGTTTTTGCAACATTTCCTCACTGCTTTATGTATGAGGGGTTTGGCATACTGTAAATTGACAGAAAAAAATCATAAATACTTCCTGGATTTTTTTCCCTCTCATATTCTCAGTGACCTTCTTTTGCAGTTCTGTGGGCTTGTATCTTGTGTTTTTTTTAAAGTTATCTCTTATGGTGCTGAAAATAGTGAGAAGTATTTTAAAAATCTATACTGGTGAGAGAAATGGAGAAGAGTTCTGTTTGTGCAGCTAGTGCAAACAATAGGTTGTTTCGTATCTGAATGAGGCAAAGTTTACAAATCCAGCCAAGGATAAATGGAAGAGAAGGAAGGAGAATGTAGAGCAGGAATTGTATTTGCTACGGCATGTTTAGTTTTCATTGCTTACAGGTCCTAATTATTTTTGAACAGATGACATCTGTTAAAAGTTGGTAGTTCAGGAAGGGTGTTTATGGATGCTGTGAGAAACTGTTTTCATGAAACAGAGTTGACCTGGGAGCTGTGTTGTTACTGACTTCCTAAGCGTTACTAGTTCACCTTACCTCTCTCACACATCCTGTGCAGGGGTGAGAGGGAGAGATATGGATGCAGATGATAAAACCGGCTCCCTAGGAATATTTATGTTTCTGTGTCCTTGGAGATTTTTTCCCTCTCTCTGTCAGCACATTCCTCCTTGTGAACTTTCCATGAGAGAAAAGGAAAAGGTTTTGGTGATGGTTCATCCTTTGAAAAACCAACCTGTTTAAATGACTTGGCATTAACCCTGAATTATAGAGTACTCTGAACAAGCAGCAATGCCACTATCCATTTGAAGTAACTTTGGATTTGTCTGATCTATACTAGGACAGAGAATCACCGACACGTAACTCTTTCCAAAGTCTTTCAGCAGATTCAGGGAGAAGTGTTACCCTGCTCTTAGACAGGCCAAAGGGAGCCACCCTACATACAGATGGACCTCATCAACCTGAGACTGGAGTCTCATAATAGCAGTGTCTTTTTAGCTGTGGCTGTGCTGTGCTGCTTGTGAACCTTTCATTGTGTAAAGAGTAATTGCAGGGTCCTTCAGTGCATTTTTACTGGAATAGAGCTATCCCAAGGCAGGTCACCCTATGCAACCCTTTCCTGCCCTAGTCTTGGGCAGACTGCATAAAACCTCTCTCTGTCCCAAATTCAGAGTGGAAATGCTCTGCTCTGCTTTGCTCAGGCTCAACATGCCAGTGTAGGTTTTGATCACCAGATTTCTTTTTGAATGCTGAAAGTCAGCTTGCTCACTGGGAGTGTGTCAAGTTCAAAATAGATTTCAGGTGTTGGTAAGAGGACTTGTATTGTTTGGTCTTCTTATACTTCCTGAGAGTATTCAGAGGCATAACTGTGATGGTATTACTAATGCACTGCTTTTCAAAGGCTGCAATACTGTTCAAAGTAGGAGTGGCTCTTACTGATTGGGATCTGTGTTGGTGAGTTCATGATGAAAAAACAGCCACAGGTACCACAAAAGAACCATTCTTCTTTTCTGCAGTTTTCTCTCTGTGTGTCTGACCACAGCATTATAGTACATCCTAATTGTTATTTTTGCATTATTTTGTAACTTTGTTTATAAATTACAACAAGAAGGGAAAAAATAACTTTTTCTTCTCCTTTTGGTTTTGTTTGTTTGTTTTAAACCTAGATGAAGAAAATAGTTTACATGTTGTGGTGAATTGTGGGGAAGCACTACTGAAGAATAATACCTACTGGCCGCTGGTTAGTGATTTTATAAACATACTTTCACACCAAAGTGTGGCAAAGAAATTTTTGGAAGATCATGGTCTTTTGGTAACATGGATGAATTTTGTATCATTTTTTCAAGGTATGTGACACTTATAATCAGTACTAATATGAGGATTCTAAGACAGCTTAATGTTCACAGTAGCAAAATCCTTACAATGCTGTATGTAAATATTTCTTAGTATTCTCATAAGTTTGTATTGCTGAAAGAGAACTATATTCTAGAAAATAGGTAGATTAAAAAAAATTATCTGATGTATCTTTGCTCTTCAGCTACTTCACACAAGTCAGTCGTATCACACTTAGTCAACTGAGATTCATGGTGCAATGATTCTGAGGTTGTACTTGAAGTACAGATCATAACTTGTATTAGAAGTGTTTTTCTGCTGAAGTTCTAAATTTAAATATTGGGGAAATTAATTCGTTAAATCTGGGTCTTTTTCTAAATGTTGCTATGGAGAAATTTTTCTTGTTATTTAAAATAAATATTTAAAAATGGTGAGCTTCTCAATACTGAAAAATGTTCTGCTTAAGAGGACCAGCACCCGAGTGTTCTCATTGACTAAGTGACATTCAGAGTCAAAGTTAATGTTGCCTGAATGGTAAGGACTGCAGTTACCAGCCTGTTTAGAGCTATTGTTCTTTTCTGGTTTATTTCTGTTTAAACTTTGTTGCTTGGTCTCATATTTTATCAATTATTTTGCTGCTAGATAAAATAGATTCTTACACTTTGTGGAGGTTTTTTAAACTTTATAGGTGTGTAAATGCATAACGCTAAAAATACTGCATTCTTTTTAGCCCTAGTTAATATTATGTTGTGTAACTCTGCTTAAATCTTTGCAGGTATGAATTTAAATAAGCGAGAATTAAATGAGCACGTGGAGTTTGAATCGCAGACATACTATGCTGCCTTTGCTGCTGAGCTGGAAGCCTGTGCCCAGCCAATGTGGGGTCTTCTGTCACACTGCAAAGTTAGGGTAAGGCCAAGGTTTCTTTGTCGTAATTCTTGGTTTTATTCATTACTTATTCTAGAATTCTCAAACTTGAAAGGTCTGTCTGTTTTGTGTTTGAAAAGACTTGGGTTATGCTGTCTTTGTCTATCAGATAACATAAAACTTCAATCAATTTGGATTCTGTGTATAATTGATGCTTGTACCTAATTTATGATGGAGGATGGAGTATTTTATGGGTTTGTGTAGTTTTACTATCAATCTAAGGTGAAAGCCTCTTAGGTTCTGACATTTCATGGTCTTCAAACTAGAGCAAAGACTTATTACTAATTGCTAGACTGTAAATTATGTTAGGTTAGAGCAAAAATTGAATCCATGAGCTTTTAAGAAAACTTAACATATGAAAAAAACTTTTATTGTTTTTCTATGAAGTAAATACTTATATTTGAAATTAGCTTATTAAGATGTGTAATACTGTCCATGAGATAGTAATGCCTGAATTGAACTGCACAGTGAAAAAATGCGCCCAAGCATACCATGTGGTTTTAAAACATTTTAAACCAGGCCTTTACATGATTTAATTTATACTGATACGTTATGAATGTGTCAATTTACGAGTCTGCATTAGCTTTTAAAAACTGAATTACAGCTTCTGGCTTTTTGAAATATTCCTTTCTTTTTTGCTTTTGGATGGGTTGAGATGGGATGTTCTGCTGTTTTTTTTTAAGACCTATAAGATTTCTTGCTGTTGTTGTCTGGCAAGTCATTTCTCCAACCTTTTGGTTGTTCTTGAAAAATCTGAAAGTGTTCTAGAAATTTCATAGCTTAATTGTTGTACATATTTAGTGAAACTTGATGGATGTAAAGAGGTTCCAGCTCATGTCTCACAGGATAGGGAAAGCCTGCAGACCCTGGTCCCCAGAGAGGGTGGAGCAACAGGATGGGAGCATGGCTGTTATATTTCCTGATGAAAAAAGATGTCTGATTGAGCCAGTCGGCATTTGCACAGCTTCTGGCTGGCCTAAGCACTGCTGGCTCTTGCATGAGAAATGTGTCATAGGTATCCTGAGAGTGCGAGGCAAGTCTGGAGTCTGTGTTTAGGGGGAAGGAAAGATTAAAGGAAAAATGTGTTAAGAAACGAAGCTTTGCAAGTTCTGCTGATCACAGAGCACATCACTGCTTCTCTCCTGAAGGGCAATGTACAGCTCTAGTCTTGAAATACATGATTTAACCTGAAATATAGTATAGTTTTACGGCATTGTTATAGAGTTACATCATACAGTCATAACAAGGTTTGCTTACTGTTAAAATCTATGCAGTATTGTGGTATCGTAGCATTTTGGGTGCGTTGTGTTAGCCAACTGTAAGGAGCTTTCAGTAGATAAAACTTACAGAACAGTAGTCATTCCTTTTGGTTGCTTGGAAAGACTTTTTTTTATGCTTACAGCTCTAAATTTTCGGTAAAAATAAATGGATAAATGAAATGGCACTGGGACCAGCTATTTGTTCTTAAGGTGCCTTGATTCTCACTGTTGAACTTATCATCTTTTAGGGTAACAATGAAATCATCCTAATACTTACTAATTTCCATATGAGGGGGGCTGAAATTATGTTGGTGGCTGGTCAGTGTTGGGGTCAGTTCTGTTTAATATCTGTATTGATGATAGGGAAGAAGGGATTGAGTGTTCCGTCAGTCAGTTAACAGATGAGACTGAGTCCCATCTGGGTGGGAAGGTTGATTTGCTGGAGGGCAGGAAGGCTCACAGAGGGATCCAGACAGGCTGGATTGATGGGCTGAGGCCAGTGGTATGAGGTTCAGTAAGGCGAAGTGCCAGGTCCTACTCGGGTCACAACCATCCTCTCCAGAGCTACAGGCTGGGGACAGAGTGGCTGCAGAGCTGCCCAGCAGAACAGGACCTGGTTGACAGCCGGCTGAACATGAGCCAGCATGTGCCAACATGGCTAAGAAGACTCAGGGGAGATCTTATCACTCTCTACAACTACCTGAAAGGAGGTTGTAGCCAGGTGGAGGTTGGCATCTTCTCCCAGGCAGCCAGTGACAGGACAAGAGGAAATGGCCTCAAACTGCTTCAGGGAAGGTTCAGTTTGAACATCAGGAAGCATTTCTTCATGGAAACAGTGGCTAAGCATGCGAATGGACTGCCCAGGGAGGTGATAGAGTCCTCATCCCTGGAAGTGGTCAAGAAACAACTGAACCTGGAATTTATGCTGTGGCTTGGTTGAAGGTGTTGTTTTGATCAAAGGTTGGACTCAATGATCTTGGAGGTCTTTCCCAACATTAATGTTTCTGTAAAAGTATTATTGAAATAATCATATTTATTTGTAGTAGGAAAACAAGGATACTTACTTAAAACTGTTTTGGCTCATGTAGTGTGCTGGTTTATCTTAACTGCAGGAAACACAGGAATACACACGAAATGTTGTCAGATACTGCCTTGAAGCACTTCAGGACTGGTTTGATGCTATCAACTTCGTAGATGAGGTAAATATCCTAAGTGAATTTAAGGAAAGTACTGTGAAAATCTGATTAAATTTCAGAGGTGATATGCTCCCTGCCTCCTACCCTGCCCTTAAATTAAGTCTTTGCTCAAGGCAGTGATCAGAAAAGTATTGCCTTGCTGAAATTAGAGTTTGTACTTAGTTGCAATGTTATGTCCTAGGATCCTTTATTTGTAGAGCCTTGGTGACTTAGGTTTGCTGGTGCAAGCTTAAGCCGTGTGAGTTTTAAAAGCGGTGCTATGGATATACTTGCTATTGATACTGTTGTGCTGAATGAATAGCTGAAGCAATGGCAAAACAAGTCCTCTTCTGCTGTGGTAGTGGGGAGCAGCTTTGCCACTTAGCATGCAATATTCTAAATCAGCTCAGAGTGCTCTTAGCTATTGGGGACTTAATAAAAGATTAACTACAGCTGCCTAAGGGAAACTTGAATAATCAGAAAGGCAGGGAATGAAGTAATACTAGGTTAGTGGAAAGTAGGTCCATGCCAAGATACTGTCCTTGGTGGTTGTAACAAGGACATTTTTACGTTTGTTGTTTTCAGTGTATTATATTAAAATGTCTTTATTTTACTTTCAGCCAGCTCCTAACCAAGTTACTTTTCATTTGCCCCTGCACCGTTACTTTGCCATGTTTTTAAGTAAGGTAAGCACATGTTGTAGTCACAGAGATGGAAATTCCCTGTTGAATGTGATCATTCAGTACAGTCTGTGTTTGCTTTTGTTTATAGGCTGTCAAATGCCAAGAACTAGATCTGGATACTATCTTGCCAGATCAGGAGATGCTGATGAAACTAATGATTCACCCACTTCAGATTCAGGTATGAGCAGACTTGTGACTTTGCAGATGTAGAGATACATACAGAAAAAGTAGTTGCTATCTGATTCTTTTAACACCAGTTATCTCAGTATATTTAGAAGTATTTAACAATGAGAAGCATGTCTTAATTGTGGAATATCAAAATAAGCTATATACAGAGGAAAGATGTGCTGGTTTAAAGGTAAACTGTCGGGAGAAAAGAACCTGATTCAAGAGAGATTACAAATCAGAGTTACAATTTATTAAAACGATTACAATAAATACAATGATACAGAGAAAAATGGGGTTTAACCCACACAAACCAGATGTGTAACCCAGCACCCTGAGGCACAAACAGAATGGTGTTCGTTAGCCCCTGTGCTGAGCACCACGTGGATCCCCTGATTAGAAAGTAAAAGGAATGGAAAACCTGTTGGTGAGGATCATGGTCATAGCCTTGTTGAGAGTGGCAGTCACAGTTCTGTTGAGGTTCTGATCCTCCTCTGGATCTGATGAGTGGTACCAGAAGTCCCAAAACTCGAAGATTCTACACGCTCAGGTTCAGGTGGGAATGCCCAGTACCTCCCCCAGGGTGGGAATTTCCACAGTGAGTGATTTAACTCTGCAAATCATGGGATATTTTTGGATTCTTTGATGGTCTAGGTCATTGCAGCTGCCTGTTATGCCAGTCCCTAATAGTTCATTAGCAGACATGACCCCTCAGGCTGGGTGTGAAGGTGCTGCTGCCTCTCTGGAGGGGAGTTATCACAGCTGAGTCACTGATGTGAAGACAGAAACATTTCCATGCCTTGCAGGGTCGTTTAACACCCAGCTTGTAGCTTGAGAGGTCAGGTGTGCCCTGAGGAGCTGCTGTAAGCAGTCTATTATTAAACAGTGTGTCAGAAATGACATAGAGGGTGTAGAATACACAGTTTTGGTTACACCCACACAGTGATAAACTGGTCCTGGCTGCTGTAACTAGGACAATAGGATAAACTCTTTCTTTTTTTTTTTTTTTACTTCCTATTTCAAAAATTAAGTATGTGGCATTAGTTATCATAATCTGAGTAGTACATAGTAATAATATTCACTATAGCACTTCCAAAAGGGTAGGAAGAACCAATGCTTTGAAAACATAGAATTGTTATATGAATAGAATGGAGTGTAAGTTGAAAAGAAACCCAAATCTGAAATTTTTTGTATTTTAAACTGAGAGTGAGTTCAAGAATGGGTGCACCCTGCAACATTTTTTATTTACACATTTGGATTTATTTGTATGTTAGTGTCAGTGAGCAGTATTTGTAATTACTGCTTTTAGATCTGACATCTTTTTAGCCATGATACTTTGATTTTTTGAGTACTTTTCAATATTTTAAAAAATAACTACATATATAAATCACTTCATTTGGCTTTGATAACTTTCATTGTCTGAAATGTGCTCTCATATGAAAGTATGGTATGTGTTTCATAAACTTGCAGAGGTTCCTTTTCATCCCTCACTTTTGAGGAGAAGTAAATTAGTGTAAAAAAAGTATATAAAGGTGCAGTGTGTATGTATGTATATGTGTAATGATGCATAAAATGATGAGAGGACTGGAGCACCTCTTCTTATGAAGACAGACTGAGAGAATTAGCATTGTTCAGTAGGGAGAAACGGAGGCTCAGTGGAGACTTTAGAGCAGCCTTCTAAAGGGGCCTGAAAGAAAGCTGGGGACAAGCATTTTAGCAGGGACTGTTGCAGTAAAACAAGGGGCAATTAGTTTGAACTGAAGGAAGGTCGATTTAGTTTAGATGCAAGATGTTTTTTACAGTGAGGGTGATAAAACACTGGAACAGGTTGGCCTGTGGAGGTAGTAGATGCCCCATCCCTGAGAACATTCAAAGTTGGATTCCGTGGGCTCTGAGCAACCTGACCTGGTTGAAGATGTTGCTAATCGTTGCAGGGGAGTTGGACTTTAAAGGTCCCTTCCAAGCCAAACTATTCCATGATTCTACAAGGAAGCCACAGAGGGACTTTTGACAAGGGCATGTAGTGACAGGACAAGGGACAATGGCTTTAATTGGAAGAGACTAGTTTAGGTTAGGTATCATAAAGATATTCTTTACTGTGAGGGTTGTCAGGCACTGAAACAGGTTGCCCAGAGAAGTTGTGGCTGCCCCATCCCTGGAAGTGTTCAAGGTCAGGTTGAATGGGCCTTTAAGAGCAAGCTAGTCTAGTGGACGGTGTCCCTGCCCATGGCAGTGGGATTGGAACTAAATGATCTCTAAGTTTCCTTCCAACCCAAACCTTTCTATGATTTCTATGTTTCTGAATGTATTGATGATCTGCTCCACACTCAACTGAATAGCTGAATATCGCTGAAACATTTATAACTTTTTGGTTTTTTTTCCCTGAACAGGCAAGTCTTTCTGAAATTCACAGCAACATGTGGGTCAGAAATGGTCTCCAAATTAAAGGACAGGCCATGACTTATGTGCAGTCTCATTTCTGCAATTCAATGATTGATCCTGACATTTATCTGCTGCAAGTGAGTTGTGTTTTCTGAGAAGCCAAGCTAATATTGTTTAGCAACAAATTATTGATTTAAATTAATTAAATTAATTAAATTAATTCTCTTTCTACAGGTCTGTGCTTCTAGGCTGGACCCAGATTATTTTATTTCATCTGTTTTTGAAAGGTAGGGTTAAAAGGAGAATGGTCTTGTTCAATGCTGTGCTAACTGTTGACTAATTTGAACCACCTGATAGAAAAAGTGCATATCTGATACCCATCGTCAGTGGTACAATTCTGCCTAGCCAAAATCAACACTTACCTGAGGGGTCTATTGAAAGAGTTATCTCTTGATTTTAAACAGGATCAGCTTTTGATTTACAGTGCAGTAGTGGAACTTCAAACATTTGTTTTCTGAGCATCTTCAGGGTTTTTTAAGTTTTATAGATGTTTGTATGCTAGGATACTGTAGCCTGAAGAAATAGATAAATAGATCTGCCATAGTAAGAGACACAGAAAGGATGTCTGCTTTTCTGGAAAAAAAAAATCAGGGTTTGAGAACAGATTAATTTGCATTAGCTTTTTTGTGTTTGTAAATATAAGGTATTTTCATGAGAAGTGAATATCACTATAGCACATTCCATAGATAGCTAAATAAAAATGTAAATTTAAAAATAAGAAGGTTGTCATGTATGTTGTTTGCATATATTTCGTTTTGTATTCATTTAGGTTGTTGTGAGTGCTATCCTGAGGTTATCAGTACACTTCACGTTGGTGGTTTAATATTGGAGAATGGTGTTTCTGACTGTGCTGTTTGCTGTGTAGGTTTAAGGTGGTAGATCTGTTAACGATGGCATCACAGCATCAAAATACCGTCCTTGACTCCGAGCATGAAAGGTCCATGCTGGAAGGAGCCTTAACATTTTTGGTCCTTCTGTTGAGTCTTCGTTTACATTTAGGTAAGAGTCACTGCTTTAGTAATACATGTGTGTAAATAACATTAAAACATCTTCACTTATATTCAGCATTTAGTAGCTGCCTTAAAGCTGATCAACCGTATAGTAACTTAAAGCATTCAACACTTGGTTTCCTCTTTGCCAGTTACTGAATTTTAATCCCTTACGGATTAGAAATAGATCCAATATAATGAAGGAAAATGGTTTTAATAGAAGTGTATGATTTGTGTAGGTGATCACATGTAGATTCCCTACCATTTCCAGAAAGACAGCAGTTTAGTTTGCACCTGTCTTTTCTGTCTTTCATAACATTTGTGCCCCAACCTTTTTTCCCCTGTATTTTTATAGCACTGTATCATTACTTAATATTAGTTTGTATCAAGTTTGACTGCTTTTAGTGTCAAATGAGAACTGAATGTGTATTTTTAAATCATGCTATTTTAATGGCTTTTTAAATTCTATTGTTCTAGGAATGACAGATGACGAGATCCTCAGAGCGGAGATGGTAGCCCAGCTCTGTATGAATGACAGGACGCATAGTTCATTATTGGATCTCATATCCTTGGAATATATTAAATAATGTGCATGAATGAGAATCACAGGTGCCTGGGTAGTAGTAGTAGTAGTATTCTGAAGCTTGAACAACATGTTTTTAAGTTGCATGTTTAAAACAAATTTTGTAAAGGTGTGTTTGCATATTGTTGTCAGCAAAGGCTCCAATTTTGTTTTTCCTTACAAAATGCGCAATACTTTTTAATAGTTGAAATTAGTTTTGATACAAAATGCTGTACTGCTCTTTTTATTATGTTTTAACACTGAAAAAGTCTCTTTAACACTAAGAAGTCTGTTTTCCAATGACCCTGTAGAAAGTTTAGCCAAGCACGACCTTTATCTGGGTTTGAGCCTTGGATTATTGCTAGTTTTATGCCAGTATAAAAAGAATCCAGTCTACACTATAATTGCTTTTGCTATCAGTAGCTGAAAATGCAAATAATAGCAATCATGCATGTTGCTTTGACGCTGGAGTGAAGTGCATGTGTTATGGGAGAAAGAAGAGCAAACTCTAGGAACTGTCTTTGCCCAGGGATACGGTTCATGTCCCCAGACAGCTGACTACAGATGTGCAGGTTTTACTGCCATCAGTGTCTTAGGCTGTGCAGCAAATTAAATAGCTTGTCATGATTGCATGGAAGGGCTTCCAATCCAGGAACAGATATTGGGCAAAAGTATTTGAAATATGAAGATAGGAAAGGAGGAGATTGAGAGTTACAAACATATAATAAGAATTATTTATTATTATGATGTGATCTAGTAACTCAAACACTTAAGTATGTAAAATAAGCGATCACTTAGAACGATTCACTGAAGTGAATCGCTTAACTATTTAAAATAAGTGAATCATTTGTACAAGCAATCACCTACACTTAATCAGAAGTTTACTTCATGGTAAGTGCTGCTTGTGTTTTTGGGTAGTGTCAACAGGTTAGTTAAGTATTGCTGCCAAAAAAGAGAACTATCCAATCCAAGATGCAGAATGAATTACTGTGTTCATGGATCCTGAGCTGTTTACTTGCTTTTCCTGCACTTAGCTGTAAATGCAAAATGTTCTTCCTATGAAGAGAGACAAAATGTTTGTAAATAAAAGCAAGTGCAAAAACTTTATATATGCTTCAGACAGTGGGGTTTATTTCTCATTAAGTACTTAACATCTTGA
Organism: Acropternis orthonyx; assembly: GCA_035583155.1. Taxonomy (NCBI): domain Eukaryota; kingdom Metazoa; phylum Chordata; class Aves; order Passeriformes; family Rhinocryptidae; genus Acropternis; species Acropternis orthonyx. Next base: position 20,120,179 of record JAWWEU010000163.1, read on the forward strand.
GTCCAGCATGTAGCAGTTGCTTTGCTTTACAAAGTTTTCTGTCCTAGTTGGGAGGCCTTGATTCTGTTCAGTAACAGTTAGGGTTCCTAGCAGCTGGAGCACACAGACCTCTTGTGGTAAGCACAGAGCACTGCCGGAACCTGGTGTGAAATGAGCGACTGAAAGTGTCAAGGGGGAAGGAAAATGGCTGTGGCCTGCAAAGAAGTAAACTTTGCTTTCCTTAACAGAGACCTTACATTCCAGAAAACCCCAATCCTAAAAGTGGTATTATTCCAGGAAGTTTAAGCTTTGAATCAGTCCTGTCAGCTGTTGCTGACTTTAAAGCTCCTGTTTTTGAACCTGGAGGTTCCATGCAACAAGGAATGTATACACCTAAAGGTATGGTAATCCGTGTTCTCTTGCAACATACTCGGTAGGAAGATGTCTGATCAGTGTTTGTTTGGTTTTGTTATTGTGGTTTTTTTCCTTAAAAAAACCCACCCAAACCCAACTTACCAAGCAATGTCAAAAAACCCACCCCCTTGTCGCCACAGAAAAGTCAAACCCACCACTACCACTAAAACCCCACAAAACTTGTTTGACTTTTTCATTATTGTCTGTTGCTTAAATTTAAGAGCATTGCTAAGGACTTTCAATAGTCTTTTATAGATTCATTTTGGTCTAGACTGAAATGAGCTTCTTGCATTAGTCAGGTATCCTCAGAAAACAAGGGAAAATGGAGAACTGAAAAATTGTCTTATTTTTATTTTACTGATCTGCATACTTCATCATTCATGTGATTTTAAAAAAAATCTGATGTTCAATAGAGTTTAGAACTGTTTGCAACATTGACCTGTCAGTTGCAAAGATACTTTCTTTGAACTTCTCCGTATTTTGATTATTAAAGACACCATGATTCTTTATTTTAGTTTGCTTAACTGTATTAGTATCCTGTAACATTTTTCGCAGTCAGTAGTGAAGATCTAGAACAAAGTTCAGGCTAAGCTGGTTATAGAATATTGTTCTATAATTCTACAGTGCATACAGTGCAAAAATGACAGGTTTCTTCCCCTGACCAACTTGTCATCTAAACTGGACTTAACACAGCATTGGTATATCAAAGCAGTGAAAGAATTTAAGAACTCAGTGTTCCATTACTGTTTTCTGTCACTGAGCAGATAAGCCTGTAGGGATCTGACATGCTCCATGTGCTCTGGTTGTGCTTCAGCTGATGGCAAAGCTGAAGAGGGGTTAACTCCTTCCTGCCCTGTGTACCTCCCTTGGAAACTTGAAAGGCTGGGGTTTCACAATTTTGACACCAGTTGGTTTGCAGTCTGTTTCGGCTTTTTTGGGGGGGGGGGGAAAGGGGGAGGAGTTAATGTAGGAACTAATACTGTGCTAACTTGTTTGCCTGTTTTTTAACTGGGAGGTGAAAGAGTCAGTAAAGCTCTTTTATACAAATTAACCAGTAAAGTGACTTTGTGAAACCAAGGTTTCGGAAATTGATTCATCCTGATTCCTTGATGTGCAATTAGGCAACTTCACACCTAGGTACTGAAAAAACCCCTCTATTTTAATGGTATGTAAACTGCATTTCCTTATGTCATGTCCAGTTTCTGAAGCTTGTGAAAGACTGGTCTTTTTCATAACAGAATGTGAAGGAAAAAAAGATGTGTTATGGTATTTTTAATTACAACATTTTATATTTAGGGAATATAATGCTAGATGACAGTGTTTGGGGATTTTTTTGTATTTGAATTTTTTTTAAACTTTAAGTAAACAATTTTATTCCAGAGGTAAACTGTTAAGTATCTCATTTCCAGTAAATACTGCAATCATTTGTAACAATATACAGAATGCCTTCTTATTAGAGTAATAAAAACTGAAAAAGCTTCTGCAGGAATAAAAGCCAGCATGGTTTTCTTTACTATACTCTCTTAAGTCTTCATATTCTCCAAAAGACTATATAGGTTCTCAAAGCCTTTACTTTTAAGAATTGTAGTTTGTGGCCTGTCACAGTTAAAGCAAGTCATGTTGAGATCCAATCCCTCTAATCCCTTATTTCCCTACATTTGGGGGAGAGGTGAAATTTACTTTGTTTGCAGATCCCTAGATTTTGTTTCCATTAACTATCATTTAAAAAAACCCAAGCCAAACCAACTTTGAAAAACAGGTTCTTCCTATTCTTCGTAGATTTGTGTGCTGAAGATGAATTGTGTGGTGTGTGTGTTTCCAATATTCCCTCTATGGCTCCCTCACAGAGTCCTTTTTTCTCACTGTGCATTAGCAGCCCAAACAAACTTGCTCTGGGTTTCAGACTGCAGTAGGTAACTCTGTACAGAAAAAATGGATTTTTCACAAGCTAAATTTGGTCATATTTTGTACGTAATGAAAACTGTGCTAAGCGTTCTCTCTCAGCAGAGAACTGTAGAACTGTTGACCTTAGCAGGGGTTAATATATAGAATACAGACCACTCTGTAGGAGTATAGGCCGCTTGTCTTCCTGCCTGGAGAAAGTTAATCTCAAAAGAGTGGCAAAGCTGCTTATTTTAGCCTGTGAAAACTTTAAAGAATGTTGTAAGCACTTGTGCTATGTTATGCCTGCTGGTGGAGCTAAAATTCTGTATCTGCTGGATTTCTTCCTCCTTTTGGGGTCATTGAATCTTGCCTTAATATTGCTGTCCATGAGAGCTAAGCACTTCAAAACAGTTACTAGAATTAACATATTTGTTTGGCTTTAGTTTTGTTTTTTAATAACTTGTAAACAGAAAAAAAGGACAATTAAAAGGGGTGTCTTGGTAGACTGTTGAGCCTTTAATGTTTGTGATTGCTCTGAAAAGCCACTCTGGATGTCACATGGAAGTAATCAAATTAAGCAGTTGTAACTAAGATTTTAATGCCAAAATAATACATAGGTATTAGTTAGAAAACAAACACATATTTGTAAAGGATTGATCACAGATGTTATTTGATACAAAGCTTTACCATTTTTGAGACTGAATAAAAAATGGTGTTGCTGAATTTACTTGGTTCACTACAGTTAACAGTAAAATGTCATCTACTTGCTAACAGCTCTGCAGTCTTTACTTCCTGTTTTCAAGACAGCTTGTGCTTATAATGGACCAAGTGAAAAATAATGTAAACCTTTTCTTACATGTACTTGGAAATGACAAAGAGCAGAACAAGATGCACACAGAAAAGGTGTTTTGGGGGTTGTTTTGGGGAACTTGTTAATAGTAAAGATCTATTGCCTTAGTAAGAGTGTTTTATTTTTGTTTTGAAACTAATCAAAATCTCACAAAAGTATATTTTTATGGTGATAAATAGGGGTAATTATTAGTATAGTAAGTATTATTGATAAGAGTTACTAAAATTGCCGCAGTTCACTGAAAAAATATATAGTAGAAAATGACATCATTAAAGCTGCTTAAGAAGAGAATCTAGTATAAGATGTAAGGTCTTTAAAGAGAATGTTAACACGTCATTTCTTTTAAATAACAGCTGAAGTTTGGGATAAGGAGTTTGACCCTGTCATGGTAATACTTCGAACAGTTTACCGTAGAGATGTGCAGTCTGCAATGGACAGATACACAGCATTGTAAGTTGGATCATTTTTAGAAATGTAACATCATACTGTTGCTCATTGCACAACATGGTTTTTGTTTTCACTCTCTGGTAATTCCAATCACTTTATCAATATTTTCAGGCCCCCAGATTTGTCCTTGAGTAAATAGTCTACAGATTTAGAGGCAGTATCAGAGTTTTGATTATCTTAGTCTGTTACTCTTCCGTAAATATTTAAAAATTCATCTGAAGCGGCACAGACAAAGTGGTGAATGTCATCACAGATAAAATACTTAAAGGTCGTGTTTAAAAATCAGTTACAAATTACTTAAAGCAGCATTATCTATTTTTACTTATTTTACGCTTAGGTACTTAAAGTGCAATATTAGCGTCCTGTGTTTTGAAATTATATTGAAGACAGTCTAGTTTTTTTCCCCTACGTATTCACCCATAACAGAAACCATGGGTGAATTAAATTCTGGTGTATGGGAAAAAACACTGGTGGAACTCTAAGTTCTAACAAGCAAGATGATTCAGTCTTAATTCTGTCCATTAACATTGCATCCCTCACAGCTGTGTACTCTTACAGATTCTATTTCAGCTGATTTTATTTGATTGCCTTTTATTTCCCACCTTAGGAGTTAAAATCAAAATTAACCCCCCCCGTATAATAATAAACATAATGAAATGATCTTGTGCCCCTGTGGTTATTTCATTAAATCAGAGGTTCATCAAAAATATATATGTAAGTGATTTTGAGTGAGGTAGTATTCTTCTAAATAATTACATTGTCTACTGCACTGAATTCTAGCTTATCATTAGAAATTTTGATGCATGTTGAACTTAACAATTTTTAAATTCATAGATATGATAGCACTGATACCATCAACTACAGCTAATTATGGCTAGCATTTCCTGGTGTAGCTGGTAATCCTTTCCTACAGGTGTGAGATTTCTTTGTTGGATGACCAGTGTTTTTTTTGGTGAAGTTTTCTGTCTCCTCTTTGTGCCTCTTAGAATGAAAATGGAATGCCTAAATTCCTAGCAGTTGCTAAGAAGTAATTTCATGTTGTAAATAAAGGTAATTTTAAACAGTGGTACTCCACAGAAAAATAACACTGGAGTCAATTTGAATTTTTTGGAATGCTACTTAAATGCATTAAATGTCTTAGAAGTGCTTATTGTTATAAAGTCAGTCTAAACGGCAGGAATGCAGGATACTTATCTATAGCAGTTGTCTGCAGTATTTTGCCGTGTTTAACATGAGTTTCAACATGTAACATTTGTTTCAACAGTTTAAAGCAAAGTGGTAAATTCCCTGGGAACCCATGGCCTCCTTACAAGAAGAGAACACCACTACACCCAAGTTACAAAGGTCTTATAAAGCTTTTGCACTGTAAAACCCTGCACATTGTGCTCTTCACACTTCTTTACAAGGTACAGTCATGATTCTCATCAAGTCTGGTGTTTTAGTACCACGTTTTTTACAGAAGTTCTTAGAAGCATGATTTTTTAAAGTTTATTTAGTGTAGTCAAGTTCACTTTTTTATAGTATTTTTATTTCCTATATCCAGTATGAGGGATTTTTTCTACCACTTTCATGAATGATTATTTCATACATGCACACACTAAGGTTCCCAAGTGGATGAACAGTCCTGTGCTTTGAGGGAGACTGTCTTAACCATCAGAGTTGCCATTCGAATTGTTCTTCTGTGATGGTTTCAGGGAGCACAGTGGCATGAATGCTGTTCCTTTGGCTCCCATTGCAGAGTTCTAAGGCATCACTTGTTCAAATATATGCAGCCTTGATGGTTTACCTCCACAATGTCTCATAACAGCAGTTGATTCTAACATCACTTCCTGCATACATTCTGACTTTTTGATAATGGTACAGCACTTGTTTTTTAGGGCTAATTGATGCCTTTAAGTTGTGTTTGATTTTGTTTTCAATAGTTGGCTACTGTCTTTAAGAGAAGTACATGCTTTTTAAGGAGTCCATTTATTAGAAAATGGGACTTTGAATCTGTCTTTGTACTTTGAAAGTGCTTTCAAAGCAATGTGCTGCAGAGGCAGATGAGGGACTGTAAAGAGTGGTTTGTCTGAGTAGTGCCTTTACTGGGCAAACTTTTAAGTGCTCTCAGCTTCCCTTAAACTATTTTGTTTCCCTATTAAGCTTCTGTTGAATAGAAAACATCTGTTGTAAGACAGGAAGGCTGCTTAAGGAAAGGACAACTTGGGATTATGTAGAAGATGGAGTAATATTTTGATGTGGAACGAAAAGGGAGAATGTAGGGAAGGAATTCACCATCTTTTACTGTCTTGCTTGGGGTTTTTTGCTGGTTTTTCTCTTATTTTATTAAGAACCCTAAAGAGTTTAAATCTTGATAATCTTAACATTTCTGGGTTGCTGTTTTAGCTGGAATGCCAAATACTTTTCTACCAGATTTATGGATGGTAGAAAATACATAGTGATTGATCATGGGGCTTGGCTTAAATAATGTCTGGTGTATTTGTGAAATTCTGCCAATTTGTGACAGCCTTTATTGTCTCTTGACTTTTGGGACTTCCTACAGAACAACAGTAAACCATATTTGATGATTGTACTTTTTAGAAGTGTCAGTCAACATGACTTGATTCTGACTAGTACAATTGCACATGCTCTTCATATTAACATAATACTGAGTCCTCTTTTTAATTAAATAGCCTTTATAATCTCAGATTTGTTTGGGTTTGATTAAATCAGCTGCTCAAGCATTTTTTCAAAAAGCTATTGTAAAACAACATTTTTTGAAGAATTTTATCTCTCTGATGTTTCTAATGGGTTTGTCTACTTAGGAAATTCATCCCATCCAAACCAAGTCATATTTAAAACTTTATTAGGCTACACTCTAAAAATTTTAATTTTTATAGTAGCCTGTCTAAAATGAAGTTTTAAACATACTTTCTCATCTGCTTTTTGTGGTAAAAGTTGCAGGTGTTTGCTATTTTTCATTCCTATAAATCAGAGTATTCTTAAGAGGAAGGCTGTCCTTGTTTTTAATTTCAGCAGCACTGGGTCTTCCTCTTAATGCATTAAAAGCTGTGTTAGAAGAAAGATAAGGGCGTTTATTAATTTAAAGATAAGGTTGTTTATTATTTGTAACTAAAAAAATTATTTGAAGATTGTTGTGAACTAAGTTTATGTTAACCCTTCTGGCATTCCCAGTTATTTAGACATGGCTTGTAGGACCAGGGCCTCGTGAGGCCTTGTGGTGATGGATCACATGAAAAAGGGAGGGAAGGCATGAGAGGAGTGGTGTCTTTGTAGCTTTACCTGGCACTTTGGTGTTAAGGTAAATCACAGCTTGAACCAGTAATAACTTACAAGTTTCTTTTACAGGAAAGATATAAAATTAAATTTTGCTTTTGTGGTGATGACTGAAGGTTAGTTTTTTTCTAAACCTTAAGGTAATTTTTAATCAACTTAAAAAAAACCAAAATATATATAAAAAAACTGAAGAGTCCAAAATGTATTATCCAGAACACTTTTTAAGTTTAGATATATTGAAGCCTTAATCTTCTAAGATGTGAATGTATGTTTTTCTACTTAGATATTAATGGATCATCAGAATTTATCAGAGCATGTGCTTTGCATGGTTTTATATTTGATTGAGCTGGGGTTGGAAAATTCTCCAGAACAAGAATCAGATGAAGAGGTAAGAATAAATACCATCTTTTTCATTAAAATGTAACAGTATTGTCTAATTATTCATTATTCTTTAAAAATAGATTTTACCATAGGAGTTAGAATAAAAAATCTGTATTTACTTAGACAGGGAACAACTAAAAAAAAAAACCATTCTGTTGTGAAGAAGAATAAGAAGAATATGATATCTTGTTACAGCTTTCAACAGTTTCTGTATATATAATCTGACAACACAGATTGATTAGATGGTTACTACTCTGTAACTTAAAAATGATTGAGTCTAAAAATCACTTAAATTTCTAGATTTTCAACTGAAACCTTTATTGGTAAAGCTCTGTATCTTCTAAAATATGTGAAATAGCAGGAATTTTAACTCAATTTTTGATGAGAATATGAATATAAAGACCATTTTTGTGATTTCCTTGTGTTATCTGACTTCCATAATTTTTCTGTTTAATGTTGCTTTTATAACTAAGGATTTGCCACATTTTTTTTTCAGAGATTGACTTCTGTATAGCTCTGACTTTTTGTATTATTCTTAGACTATACTGTTTTGCATTACTCTTCATAGCTACTTTTACCCCTGCTAGCTACCACTAATGGCTGTATTTGATTATATTCAAATGAAGTATTTATGTATTTGTGGGCCCTGTGGTCCCCACAGTAGGCATCAGTCATCATAATTTTTAAGAGGTATATTAGCTGTGTTGAGGTACATAGTGTTCAACATACTGTTCCTATCTCATGGAGGGATGATGGCCTCTGTAATAGAATTATAAAAGCAGCATAGATTATTTTAATAGGTAAGAGAAAGTATACTAGTTTTTTTTCAATTATTTTAGGAATCTGCAGGTGGACAAGAGCGTTGCCATGATAGCTGGTTTCCAGGTAGTAACTTGGTTTCTAACATGCGCCACTTCATTAACTATGTCCGAGTAAGAGTACCAGAAACTGCTCCAGAGGTGAAGAGGGAACCACCTGCAAGTACAAGTTCTGATGGTTTAGCTTTATCGCAAGTAAGTATATACAAATACTAGTCCTCTCCCCAGGTTAGTTTAAGTCATTTCATGTTCTGGTTTTTTTTGTTACAATTTTTGTTACTGTTTTTATGAATTTCTTAGGATATTCTTTTTCCTTCAGTAATTTTTCATAAGTGTACTAATAGCACAAATAGAAGTTATTTCAAATGATACTTCTTTCCAAATGATATATTTAATGATTTTTTTTGTCCTCAACCTACCAGAGTTCAAGGCGGAAGAGCCTCCAGAGAGAGGTAGATTTGTGTGCAGTTTGTTCTCCTAAGCAATTAACTAGCAATGTGGCTTTAACTGTGCTCATCTTAACATTCAGTGGAATCTTCTAATTTTCCTGAGTTTCCTTTACATTTGTATTGGAAGAACTCATGCTTTTTTCATGTTCTTGATGGTAATCTTAGGTGGTAGGCTTCTAAGCAACAAAATGTCCTTACGTTTTTAATACGTCTTTTGAAATAAAAGCTTTCTATCAAATAAAAAATGTCACTGATAGCTTACTGCTTGAGCTTTGTGTTTAGGCCTGTTTTGTCTTGCCAAGATACTACTAACATTCAATAATGTAAAATAGTCTTAGCTTTCTTGAATCTAGGTAAGTTTGTTCTTACATTGAAAGTGCATTTGAAATTATTAGCAGCAGTTTGTTGTTGTGAAAACAAATGAATATGTAAATGGTGGGATCCTGAAAGATTCATAGCCAGTAGATAATATAATCTGTGTCAGGATTGACTGTATGCCAGATGTAGTGAAGTACAGTGTATATTTCTTTTGCATTTTAATGTCATAAAAATAGACAAAATCTAAAGTAGGGAGATGACATGAAATAGATTAAAACATAAAGAAGGTAGGTGAGAGGATTGTCAGAATCCCATTTTTATATTTGATAGCTGAAGTATTTGATATATCTTAACTGATCAGCTTTCTGAGAAGGAGAAAGTAAGATGTTAGTGTTCTGAATTTCATGTTCAAAACATTCAAGAAATATCTTTCTGCTATGGATTCTGTATATATCTCCTTAATTTAGTACTGAAAGCAAGAGTAGTGTAAGATAGAGATCTGAAAGGCCTGTGTCCTTAAGGTAGCTGTGCTCATCTGTTCATGTGCCCTGAACAGCAAGTCCTGCTTGCCAGTATGGGTGTGTGGCTTCTGGATCTCAGCTGATAAATCCACAGAAGATGGACAATGCCCATGGTGGGGTGTGCACTTACCCGTGTTCACCTGTGTGGCATTAAGAGTTATGTTGCGCAACAGTGCTCAGTAGACTTGAATAAAGATGTTTAAATGACATAAAGATACTGAAATTATTACCATTCTAGAAGAACTAAGGAAATATTACTTGGAGAACAGAACTGTAAGTTAGACCAGGACAAAACCAGTTGTTAGTTGTTTTGGTATGGATATTTTCATTTTGTACTCGTCTTTTTGTGCAGCTGTGTGTAACAGACTTGTATAAGAATACAATACGTAGTCGTAAGATTTTGCTGTCCTATTTTTCAGTACATTTTGGGAGGAGAGAAAAATCTTTAAGTTTCATGCTTTTCCTCCTAGCTTAAAATATTTCCTAAGGTTTTAAAAATATATACTGTTTACACTTGTATTTTTGCAAATTAATCATTATGATTTTTTTCCCAAGAACTCTGGGACGGCTCAAGTGTTCAGTTTGGTTGCGGAACGTAGAAAGAAATTTCAGGAGATCATCAATCGGAACACCAGTGAGGCAAATCAGGTCGTTCGACCCAAAACATCCATGAAATGGTCAGCACCTGGTGCAACTCCACAGCTCACCACAGCCATTCTAGAAGTCAAGGAAAGCATACTGTCCTTGCTGATTAAATTGCATCACAAACTCTCAGGAAAACAAAACTCTTACTATCCTCCATGGCTGGATGATGTGGATGTTTTAATCCACCCAGAAATTCCGAGATACTCTCATGGTGATGGAATGACGGCAGTGGAAAGGATTTTGCTGAAAGCTGCTGTACAGAGCAGATTGAATAAACGTATAATTGAAGAGATATGCAGGAAGGTGACTCCTCCTGTACCACCAAAAAAGATCACTTCTGCAGAGAAGAAAACTTTGGATAAAGAAGAAAGGTAACATTAATAACAAAGTAAAAGGCCAGTAGGACAGTGTGTGTTGTGCATGTATTGATTGATCTGTCTCTAGGTTCTTGCATGAATTACATATTAAAAGAATAAGTCTTAATTTTACAGTTCTCTTTATCCATTTTGAATATATATGATTGACACGGGTACTGGAGAGGAATCTGCACCTTGTATTTTAGTTCTTTAAATTAGAAAACTTTTATAATAATTTTCTTTGATATACATGCTCACCCTTTGTGTTGCCATGTATACCACAAGGTTAAGCCCCAAAAGCTGAGTTAGAATTTTTATTTGTATTGTCTGTTCATTCACATGCACTCATCACACCATGATTGTTTCTGGGTTTCGTTTACTATATGTGGGTTTGGTTATTCTGTCTTTTTTGCTTGTCTGACCTATTAAATTTTAAAAGTATGTTTTTAATTTTTTTATAGTTCTTATTTTTTGAAAAAATTAAGTTCATGCTGTCTTATTATGTGGCCTGAAAACCTGCAAGCCAGATGTCTGTCTTGGGCTGAAATGTTTTTGGGAAAAAGCTCAAAACAGTTTTGACACTGAGGTTAGGGCGTAATGAGTCCTGAAAGCCCCCCGAATATTAGCAGTATTGAACCTGGTTGCAGAGAGCCTGCTTCTCTTTTGTTGTCAGCAAATCTTGTATTGGCATGTGAGTCCTATGGAAGAGGAGTCAGCTAGTTTGGATGCCTGAGGACAACAACTGAGCTGAGAAGTAGTGGTGAAAACTAGGACTGGCAGGGGCAGTGTTGAAACTGGGACTGGAAGGAGAAACCCTATGCCTTGTGGTCGATGCAGTAGTGAGCAAAGGGAAGGTGGCAGGTCAAGTGAATAGTTGATATGAGAAGACTCAAGCTGGCAAACGGTGATGTAACAGAAAAACTGGGTTGTCAGGACACAAATACTCAGAGGAAAGTCGCAAATGAAGAAAAATGAGTGAAAATCTCAGTGGGGAAGAATGGGGTCTTGAGAGTTGGTAGGAGGAGTATGTGGAACAGGAATGCAGATGTCTGGAGGGCATGAGTAAGAGATCAACATTTGGGAGATGTAATGGAGTCATCTGGAAAGCATAGTTGTCTGGAGTGGGGCAGTAGGAAGGGACTGGTAGCTGGTCAGTGCAAAAGACTGGAATGTGGTATTTGAAGCGAGAGGATGGAGGACAGTGTTAGAAGGCTGGGGCATAGAGAGTGGGGAGGTCAGGTCAGAGGACTTACCACATTAGCTAAAGCAGAGACAGAGCACAGGCTGGAGTGCGCAACAAGACCACTGAGTGCTTGTTATTGCAGCATTTCAAATGGTTTATGTAACCAGACTGTATGAGTATGGATCTAGAAATCCGGGTGGAAACATGCAGTCATCTGACTTGGTTTGTGGTTTACCTTTATTTATGCTGCTCTTTTTGTTTGTTTGAAAATAATTTTTTCATTAAATTCTATTAGATATGTCCAGAACCTACACTATGCTTGAAAATTGCAGATAATAAAAAAATGAAAAATATAATGTGTTTATGTAAGTTACATACTTTGCAAAGTAAATTTTTTTTTCTTGCTAGTGTTTAGTCAATAGTTTAATTTTCAACATCCCTTGTAATAGTTCTGTAAATGGGAGAAATAGTCAAAGTCTGGCATATAAAATGGTATTGGTGGACCCATGAAATTTATTAATGGACAGCATGATAACTAAAAGGACTAAACTCATGGACTGACTATGTTCATATAATCAGACTGCAATTTTTGCTTTTCTGATTGTTTTGCTTTAATTCCCCGCCGCCCCCCCACCCCCCCCCCCCCCGGCCCCGAATCCAGTTTTTTGTCAGTGAAGACAGAGCAAATTATGCACGTTAAATTATGACCCTCTTTGGTTATTTCAACATATAATGACAAACTTGGCATCTCTCAGGCAATGAATTGTTACCATAGAAACTGAAATACAGAACTAGAAGTGAGCTTGAGCTGCTTGCAGTATTTTTTCAATTGCAGTGTCATATTCCCATGGGCCATCACGGAAAATTACTGACCTGTACTGAATCTGTCAGAGTTTGTTTATGTCTTCATATTAAAGGCATCTATTTACAGTCTGCTTTTAGTCAAGGTGTATATTGAGAGATTTCCAGGGAGAAATAAATAAAACCAGGTCTAATGAATGCCTTCAGAATAATGAATCTTAGTGTTGTTCTAAATAGAAGTTATTTTTGAGAAATGGTGACTGTATAATGTAACGGATAAATGGGCAGAGATATTTGGGGCTTTAAAATGCCTTTCAGAAAACAAGTTAGAAGCTTTGACTTACAAGCAGGCCACCTCAGGATAACAGGCTACAGTGTATGAGCTGCTTTGGGCCTGTGCATGCCTATTTCTTTGCCACTACGCTGATAATCAAGCTAAAGACAACTCACCCATCAGATGCAAAGTGATGTTTTTAAACCCCACGTTAGTTATCTGAATTATCTCTGAGGAAGGGGAAAATTCCTTGTAAATGCTGATGCTCAGAATGTGCAGCTGTGATAGAGCTCCCACAGCTGCACTGGGGAGGTGCTGCATAAACCCCCCAGCTGGGGGTCCTGTAGGTCTTTGTGTGTTCCATGTGGTGAGCAGCTCTGGGGTAGGGGTTTTGTTTGGTTTTCCCACTCCCCATTTCCTCTACTTCGAAACTCTTGCCAAAGTAAGGAGAAAGGGCATCTGTTTTCTTTTTGCATCCCTCAGTATTCCACTACCCTCTGCAGTAGGTATTTATATAGGGAGTTATGTAGCTGGCCATATAACCTTGTACAGGTCACTAATTCAGTTTAAATATACGGATAGACAGAATAAGTCTCTAATGTCTTCCAATTGTATATCCAGAGCTGTGATAAACAATGAGGAAAAAGTTAGTGAAGTCAACTTGGCTCCAGGGAGATAAGGGATTTTAATCCTGACAGAATCTCAAGATTTTTAAGTCCAGGTGTAAAAGCTGTTGGTGACCAGTATCTTGGGTGAAGGTGGGTGGGATGGAACCACTGTGAGGAGCCTTAGCTGGAAAACCAAGTATTTGTAAATATTTCTCTTACCATCAAACTTGATATCCAAAGGGAGTTAGGTAGGCTATTGTTACTATCATTAGCTTGTAAACAGTGGTTACTCACAGGAATACATGTTTTTGTACAACAGTTGACATTGAACTCTGTTACTCTTCCCATGTGTAACAAAAAAGAAGTTTCAAGAGTAAGGTCTTGGGTTCTTTTTCTCACAGTGTTATGTCCTAATCCGATAAAAGATCCTCTGGTCTTCAGAAGGGTGTTTCAGAATCAAAAGAAAATAACACTGCTTTCTTAACTCCACTTTTAAAGTAAGAAATTCCTTTTTTAGGCTTGGAAATTATTCCTTTATTTACTGAAAATCTGAATTTTGAGTGATATTTTTTAAGGTGGTAATTGTAATCACCCTGACACTATAAAGTATTTTTGTTCCATTATATATATATATTTTATTTTTTTTATCTCTTCCCCCTTCTTCTTTCATTCAGACGACAGAAGGCTAGAGAAAGGCAACAGAAGTTGTTGGCTGAATTTGCCTCAAGGCAGAAAAGCTTCATGGAAACTGCCATGGATGTTGGTAAGTTTTTGTGTGGTTGACTGCTTGCTTTTTTTTTTTCTTTTGCCCCATGTTAGTATTAAGGATTTTACTCAAAAAGTTTGAAAAAACAAACAAAGACACACACAAAAAAACCCCAAACCATCAATCATCCCAACCAAACAGAAAACCCTCCCCTCAGATTCTACTTGTGTATCCCCATGTTCACTAAATACTTCTTAAGAGGCTTAAATTTATGTTTTATAGGACAGATATAACTGAATACATATGCTAAAGAATAGATTAAATCCGTAGGACATAGATTTATTCCCATTTTTTCTTAATACATGGAATTAAATGATTAAATATGTGTGGTATGTTTTAAGGTATTTACCTTTAGTATAAAATATCCCAAAATTAGTTTGTCTTTTAAAGCTAGTGTTTTCTCTAATAACAAAATTTAAGATTTTCTTTATAGAGCCTCAAATTTTAATGAGGTAAAAGTTTTGCATTTTAAATATATTTATAGATTTAAGGAAGGCATAATTTTTAGATCACTTCAGTTGCTATAAGTGGTAATTTATTCTATTTCAGGTACAGGCTTTACAGCAGAATCAGCTCTTGTTTTTCTTGAGAATCTGCTGTGTAGAAGCACACAATCCTGATTAGTCTGTGTTTAACTGAGGAATGGAAAATATTTTTGTCGTCTGGGCTACTGCATTAGAAATTAAGAAAATACCTTCCCCCATCTGCCCCCGCCCCCCCGTAATCAAGTATGACCTGCTATGTAGTTTTGATTTGAGCTTAAGCATTGGTTACAAATATTTTACCAACTGTATTGGCTGAAAAAATCTGTCTTTTGAATTTTTTAACTTCCCTTCAGTTCATAAGTTCTGAGATTATTAATTCATAGTTGTTCAGGTCTTGGAGACAGCAGCCATGGGTGGGGCTCTGAGCAACCCCCTGGCAGGTGGGTTGAAACTACCTGGTGTTTAAAGTCCCCTCCAACCCCAACTGTTCTATGATTCTAAGAAATAAATCTCTATATCCGTGGTGGTTTGTTTGGAGGGTGTGCAATACACTAATTTTTATCTGTGAACTTTGTATTTTAAGTCATCGTCACTAAATGGGTCGCTATTACTTTTTATTCTCTTTGTTGAAGTAAGGAAGAAGGGAAGAATAACTTTATAGTTCTGCTTAATAAAAATTAAATTTCCATATAGCTGTGGCTAATCGAAAGTAACTCGGAAGCTTTGATTCTGCAGTCACCTATGGTTTGAATTCTTCATGTAGCAACTTTAAAATGGATGTGTTTTCTATATTAAATCAGGTGTATCTATATATATCGGTCAGTAGCTGCATTTGCATATATACGTAAATATGCATAAATACTTTCATGAATGAGCTTTATAAGCTATGTTTAAGATAACTGCTTTGATTTGTGGATCAATCATACTAGTTAAATCAGTAAATTACACAGCATTTATTTGTGGGAAGGACTGGGACTATTTAGCTTTTACTTAATATTAAAAAGAACCCTTAATTTCTCTACCAGGCAGACCTGGGTCTTTGGGTGTATGGTTGTGCATTAAAAAGTTCTTGGTCATGCAACAGTGTAAACGTTTATATGTTACCGCAAATAATTGAAAACCTGCAGAAACTATTCATACGCTAATTTTAAAACACAACACATGGTAAGAATTCTGAAACTAGTCTTTCTGGAGTGATTCAATTTAAAACTACTGTAAGTAGTTCATAAGTTTGCTTCTGCTGTGCTGAAGTAGCTGTTTGAAAACAAAGGAAATCCTTTCATACTGAAATCACTCAGTTGAAATACATTCCCTTCTCATGCATTCAAACTCTGTTACCTGTTACTTTTATTACAGCTTGAAGTTCAGCAGTAGATTTATTTCTTCATTTTGATAATTTGTTGTAACAGTAATAACACTGCCAAATGCAGGGATGGTGAGGCCTCAGCTCCCTCACCTTATCACTGATTCAGTTGGTGTCAGTGGGGCAAACTATTATCATCATCATGATCTTTTAAAACTTTATATATGAAAAGTAGATGTGATTCAGTGGTAAAATGTGAGAACTGGTGTAATTGGTTTTGGATATAGCACTTAAAAATTTTGTAATACCTTTCTATTGACAGTGTAGAAGACTGAAAATACTCTAAAAATAAATGTGTTGAGAAGGTGATAGGAGTAATGGAGAATAGCCAAAGCTTAAAGATTATTTTATTCAAACCCTATAAATCTAATACTTGCCGAAGTGTTTGTTGAAGTGCACAGAGCCACCTGAGGTATTCCTCTATGATTGTTGGGATGCTGCAATGAAATATGGCTTAAAGGGAAGTTACCCAATTACATGTTAATTATTCAGTATTAAATGTGTCTCATTTTGTCAGCAGAATTTATTTATTTGAACTGAAATGCACAAATTCATCTGAGATTCTGAAAATAAAGGTTGGCATTTTCTTTCACATAATGACTGTAGAAAAAATTTCCAATTATGTAGCACTTTCCATTTGCGCCCCCTGTTACTTTCTATTTATATTCTGTGACATCTGCAGAACCGCATTGCCATTCAAGCTTGCCTGGAAGTAATTAGGTGAAATTTAGAAACAGTTATGTTAATGAACTAGGGTAGAACAGAATCCAGTGTGCTGTCTTTAGCTGTTTGACTGCAGGATAAACGGGAAAAAAAAAATAGAAAAATAGCCCAAGAAACATCGTTCTAAGAACAGCAGATAGAGCTCTTGAAATATGAGAAGAATGCCTAGAGAGTCAAAAATGTGTTCTAACAGTTTCAGCTCCATAGGCCTTGTAGTCTCCTGGTTGTGGTTGCTTTGATGTCTCTGAGGGCACTTTCTCACTGTGAGACTGTGGTTTATCTTGTGATGTGGAACTCTGTGCAAGAGATGTTTGAGACTTCACTACCTGCAGGCAGGACTTGGATAAGGACAAAAATAAATCACTGTTCAGGTTAAGAGTAGCCTTTTAACAAATTACAGTGATATCTGCAAAGATCTGTTTATCTGAATTCTATAAACACAAAATATGGTCCATTCCAGGCAAGCTGCTGAACTGCTTTATCAAATGCATCGTAGTGAAAATTTGTTAATTTTTTAATTATAAATACGAAGATACCGCTCATTTCTTCAATAGTTTTGTTGCCTCTTAAGTGCCCAGTGTGACTTTTAAATTAGTTTTAATGCCTCTTGATAAGTATGCAGATGGTCTTTTGTGTCTTTCTTATGATGTGTGTTTTAAGCCAGATGTCATTTTGTCCTTCAAGCAAGCGTTCCTTAGCTAGAGTTAAAAAGAAGTATAGAGTTTTAATGCAAGGTGACATACATTTCCTAACACTCAATCTTCTGAACCCAGATAGAAAAATAAATTAGGTACTGATCTCTTGAGAATATATATGCTGGGTCAGGGCAAAGAATATTAGCATACTAATGGTTGCTTTGATGCCAAGGGACCGCTCTGACACAGTGTGTACAGTAGGACAAATGTTAACTGCAGTTGGTGGAGATTATGAACTATATTTACTGTGTTTACAAAGCCCTTTCGATTCTGGGGTTTTGCTGGATAGGGGAAGTAACAGAATGCACCTTTAACTCTGGAGAGTAGAAATGAAAAGAAATTCAGGCAACAATGCAATAAAACAGTATGCTAGATTTTAGCAAACTGATCAGTATTTGTTTGGAGGTAGGAAATGATAGGTTTTTGTAACTTCATGTCTCTCACTTCTATTGGTACAAAACTGAACAAAGACCTGAATAATTAACTTTTAAAAAAACTCTTGGGAATGGTAGTGTTTGGCTCTACCGTGGATTTCTGTCACCGTTTAAACATTTTCATCCTCCTTCACTGTTTTGAGATTCATATTTATCCAGATTTCTGAAATAGTTCACAAGGACAAAGAAAAGCTCCAGAACCACTGTAAGGGGATAAGGTGTGTTACAACATTAGACAAATCTCATGAGAGAAACTTGGTGAATTGATATCACTACTATGTGTCTTACCTTGTCTTTTCCATTTGCTCCTTTGTGACACACATTGACATCATTAGGACAAGTCTCTGTGAAATCAATTAGGTTAAATCTTTGGAGACTCAGAGTTTTGAACTGTGAGCATCATTCCTTAACTGCAAGGCACTTGCTGTCTGATGTGAGTGCTGCCTGGCTAGTAAAGCTGTGCTTCAGTCTTGCAACTAAGGCCACCTTGGTGTCTCTCTTGCTCTCCTGGTGCCACTGCCTGCTTCCTGAATCTTCAGAGTGACCAGATGTCTTGGGTTGGGTACCAGTGGTTTTCATGCAGAACAAAACTGCAGGCTCCTGCAGAGCCTGTTGGAAAGGTGAAGGAGTAACATACCTTAAGTGTCTTAGCAAATGGCTGGCAAAGGATATCTTTGTCATTCAATAAGACAACGTTGTTCTGGGACATAACACTAAAGGCTGTTTTTCAAAGAAATGTCTTCCTAGAGTCAGAAAAAAATACTGGAGGGTTGTGCACCAGTGGAAGCAAAATAAGGGAGTAATAGACTATCCTAACCTTTTAGTTGCAACTGATGTTGCTTTATTTATGTGACAGTTTTCTTGGTGGTGATTCTGGTGTGTGTTTTAGCCAGAATAGTGGGATTTTATGTTTTATTGGAATCAGTGTTTGTCTATAAAAACTCTTCATCAGTATAACAGAACATTTAGTAAAATAATATTTTTTATTAATTTGTCACTTTATAATTGAATCTTGTGAGCTAGATATTAGCACATGCTTTAAAAATTGGCAAGAAACCTGTATTTTCTAAATCAGTTACTTTAATTAAAGGCTCCACAAGTTTCTGTGGAAAACACAAAATATTTCTGTGCTTTTGTTTTTATGAAATGGAGAAAAAAACCCCCAAACCAAAAGGTGTGGAGCTGCAGATTTCTGAGAATGTCAAGCTTCCTTATGACTACTGCTGCAGTAAAATGCATCTTAGTTTTACTGTTCCCCATGTGAAATAGAAAATATATAACTGAAAATGAAATATAGTGGAGAAATGCCAATGGCTTTATATTCACAAGTATCCATGAATTAATGAAATATTTCAGAAGGAGGTTCATAAGAAAGAATATCTCATTTTCAACAGTATTTTGAGTTGAAACATGTTTGTCCTGGTCCTTGACAGTCTACGTAGGTCACATAGCTGGTGGGACAGGGTCAGTTGCTTCCACAGGACCTCCACAGAAGCAAAACCCATGAAGGCAAGGAAGACAAGATTGAGATCATTGCTATATGTGTAGCTTGCTGTCTTTTTTTCTGGGCTGCCACTGATAATTTTCAAACCAGGAATTTACACTGCCAAAATGTACCCTTTCAGACAAACCACAGCCCGAGTCTTATCTTCCAAAGAAGTTAACCACCAGTTTAAGTGAGTAATTGAGGCTTATCACAGTCCATTCAAAAAGAATTGAGGGTTTCTTTTTGTTGCAGTTTTTCAGATATGCTTAATTATTTGAGATTTTAATTTCTTGCCATTTTCAATTTGTTTTCTTTCACTATCTCTGGTGGAAATTATTTTATTAGGAAGTCTTCCTTGGTGCTAGAAGCATAGTTTCCTTGGAATTTTATTGTTTGCCAAAGGAGCCTACCATTAGATCTAAATAGTTGTGAAGGAAGCATGCATTTGATTGTGATCATTGCGCTAAAATTAAATTAACCTGATTTTTATGTACCTATTGCACATGGGCAGTGGAGGTATGGATTGCATATACTGAATTGCTGAAACACCTTCTAAATACTAAGTTCTGTATTTTCCCCTTCACATTAAAAATATGCAACCTATGATGAATGAATGATATTTTGTAAATTGAATATTGACTAATTTTAAGGACTTCCATTGAATTGTTCAAAATCAGATGGACACACTATATTCTTTTTCTACACTTCTGAAAAATATTGAATGGATGCATAATTTCTGGTGTACTGACAATATTTTAGAAAAAATGAAATAAGGCTGAAACTCTAGTCATTCTTATGCTGTGTTTTTGATACACAGGTGTACATGAGTGTGCATTACACAATTAGGAGGTGATATTAAATACCAAAAATAGCCCTGGTGTTTACTTCTTCCCTTCTGCGCTACAGTTTTGCTTCTAGGTTTTCTGGAGGTTTTGCAGTTGGTGCACTGTTCTTTTTCTTTCATTGTACATCTGGCTGCCACTAGATGGTGATAGACGTGTGTGCAATATTAACAGCTGCGTGTCAGTGAAGATTGGGGTTCGTTTTCATATGACCCTCAACAACTGTCGGGGAAATCAGCGTTACTAAACCAGTGTAATTTTGTTTCTGCCCTGTGAGTGAGAGTATTGCATGAAGTTTTTTTTCTATAGCAAAGAAATACGTTGCCTCGCACCCAACACTCTCCTAATGGCAGCAGCCTTCTGTGCTGAACTTGTCATGGGCCTTGAGAAAATAGCAGCTCTCCTAAAAGCAATTCTGCATGAGGACTGTTGCTGTACTCAAGGTTTTTGGGTTCTCTATCCATCTATCTATCTTGGTCTACTTAGTCAGAGAGATAAAGGGTGTGGTTGAAGGTAGGGAAGGAAGTGTTTTCTTTGGAAAAAGTATCTTCTAGGAAGGGAACAAAGAACCCTCATATTCTAGATCAAGAGCCTGACTGTGCATGTTCCTGAGCAGTCAAGAGAGGATCGTTGAGTCCTAAGGTGCTTTTCTTTCAAGCCAATAAAGAATTCTTACCTTTGATCATAACGTAAAATTGTGTGCCCCGAAACCAGCACCACTAACTGTCATGTGAACAAACCTACGTCAAGTGCAATGGCTTTGATCCTTCAGTTCTGGTGCTTAGCCTTGAACCTTTCTGTCTGTGCACCTCTGAAGTAGTTAATGTGAACCATTACACAACCAGATCTCTGATGTGTCTTGTATACAATTAAACATGCTGCTTTGCAGCTGATTACTTTCTTACTGCACACCAAATTCTTAATATGAAATGGGGACAGTCTTTAAAATAAAAACTTCCAATTTTAGTTGCACATTTCATTTGCCATGTCTCAGCACCATAAAATAATTTCTAAGGTCTCCAGGTTAACTTCTTCCTTGTAATTGTTTCAATCAGTTTTGAGCACATGAGGTTTTACTAGAGGTTCATATCCATTGCCTTTCATCTCTCTATGTTCTAAGTTTTCAGTATAGTATCTAATGAAATAAAAGATCTCTGTTTTACAGAATTTTTAAAGTGATGAAGTCTAATACAAAACTTGAATGAAACATTAAATTCCTCAGGAAGTAAATTTATAAATTGGAAAACATGTACTTCATTTTGTGGGTGTCTTTGTTTGAAGCAATGAGGTTAGTTTCAAGTACCTGTTAAAATTTTAGTTGTAGATAAACTAGAGAAATTATTTTGGAGTTTTTTCACCACTACCTCAATGCAGATGCAGTTGGATTTCTTTGCCTGTTTTATATAAATTTTCTTACTCTTCTCTAGAATCACCAGATGCTGATATTGCTATGGAGGTAGCTACATCGGAACAGCACGTTTCTGAGGCCCTATATGACTGTGTGATTTGTGGACAAAGCGGGCCTTCTACAGAAGACAGACCTACAGGGCTAGTTGTACTATTACAGGCGTCCTCAGGTATGAGTATGGGACTTGTAGGAAAAGCAAGGTTTCTGCAGCTTTTAACACATGTGTGTAAATACTGTTGTGTCTCATGAAGCCTGGAAATACAGTCTCCTTTTGTGGACGGTTCTCTATGAGGCACATGTGTAACTCTTAAGGCTGCTGAGAAAACATTTAAGTGGTTGGGAAAAAGCAAACAGTTTAATTCCCTCCTAGTTTCTGTTAGTTTTTGCAAATGCAGCAGGAAAATCAGTATTGAAACAAAATTATACAGCCATCAGTGTGTCTGTATGTAGATATGAGTGTTTGTGTGTGTGTATGTATATATATATATGTACTTTATGTACAAGTGCAAAAGCACAATATTCAGTATTTAGTTTCTTTAATAATTTTCTACTTTTTAACATCAACAAAGCACATTGTAGCTACAAACTAGAATTACCTGATCTTTTTCTTAATTGTTTAGCATATTGATAGCCCCTGCATTCCTTATGGCTGCTTTTCTTCATACAGTGTTGGGGCAGTGCCGCAATAGCACTGAGCCAAAGAGACTGCCAACTACTGAAGAGGAGCAGATATATCCTTGGGATACCTGTGCCACGCTGCATGATGTGAGGCTTTCCACTTTACAGCGCTACTTCAAAGATGTAAGTATTTCATATGAATATGAAATATTCACTGCTACTTATGAAAAATAGGTGTAAAAAGATAAATGAAATTAAAAATTAGAGTTCTCTTAGTTTCATTTCTACATTTAGTGAACCTTTGTTCATGTTGCAGTCATTCTGAAGTGTTTACATTTGATAGGGTCCTTAGTTTTAAATAGTATCTGGCTTTTCCCTAGTTATGTGTTCCAAGCAGAGTTTTGCATTACTTCACAAAGCCAAATTACAGCTTTTCTTATTTCAGTTTGAGAGCCAGTTCTTGTTGCTTAACAGGACATTTTCAGTTGTAGACCTTTGTGGAAGTGCTGCCTGTGACTTTCCTTGCTAGTGCCTGGATACCAGCTTTTAGGCATATCTAAATAAATAATCACCCTCAGAAGCTTACATATTGGCTTTAAAGAGGAAAGTGTGGCACCATTGCTAGCTTTTTCATAATGTCATCCATAGATAACTAAAATTTCCCAACTGCAGCCTATCTTGCTTACATAGATTAACATAGATTAAAATTCACAATTTTTTCGAAGCAGCTTTAAAAATTGGGCAGTGTTTTCAGAAAAGCACCTTATTCTAAAGCAAACATTATACATTTCCTTGCTAGATAATGAAACTCTTTAGGAGATAAGCAGAAAATTATTTTTGAACAAAAGATTGTTTTAGTACAGAAAGAATCTTGTGGGTAAGCTTTTCTTCTTTTGGCATTGATGATGTTGGTTTACTGTTTAAAATCGTTAAGGTATTTTTTTTCTGCTGAAGTGATAAAAAACATTGAAGTATTACTGTAGCTTTATTTTTACATGTTTGTGTACTACAAGTGCAAGGAGTTCCAAGCAAAATGTTCCCCAAAAACTTGATCTTACTGGAGTATTTCCCTTTCTGTGCAGCGACACTGCCAACAGACTAGTCTAACATACAGTGTAATGCAATGAGCAAATACATCTTGCTTTCAGAAATTCCAGCCCTGAATCAAACATTAGTTGAATGGGCTATTTTTGCTTTCAAGTTTCCAGGTCACTACTGTGCTAAAAAACAAGTCACTGCATGAAAGAACTAATCCTTAAATTTCTTTTGACATAAAAATGGAAACATCTGTTAGTGTCTTGAGTGTCTTGTTCAGCTGAGCTAAGCAAGAAGTCCTTTTGTTTATCAGCTGTGTCCTTCCCAGTAAGTCTTCCTCTAACAATGGATTGCAAGAGACAAGTGAATAGTTTCACTTAGATGTAAAAATTTTAAGTTAGCTTATTCTGCTAGAAGAAAAAAAAACAGCAAAAAACCCTATTCAAAAGCTGCTTGCTGCAGATCAGGCAAAACAGACCAGTCCTTTCCACAGAGATTCCTTTTTGCACTTTCTTAGGTGAAATTTGATGCTTGCTGTCAAGGAGTATAGCTCTTGCCTGTTAAAGGAAAAATCACTGAAAGTGATTATTTTTACTGTGGACAGGTATGACTAAGGATTAGGAAGTAAAATTTTGTATACTGGATTCATAGAACTGTTTTCGGAATCACATAGTACTCTGTAACCAACAGTTTGATATAGGTGTGCTCTATCCCAAGCCTATGGCTTGCTTTGGAATCTCCTTTATTTCTGAACTCGAGTAATAGATTAAAGCCTTTATGCTAAGAAGTTGGAGTTGGTTTTGTTTCCCCTCTTTTTGCAACTGCTACTAAGTAGCCTCAATAAATACATGCAGTAAATAGTGATTTTCCTGAATGAAACATTTGTCCTGTGGGGCTTATCCAGGTATATCTTGTGACCTTAATAGCTCAGTCTACTAAATCGTGCAGAAAGCAGAAGGACAAAAACTTTCTTACTTTATTGCCTGAGAGGCTCATAGCATGTTATGAATAATAGGTTGAGGAAAGGTAAACAAGAGAGTGTCCCAAAGCTAAAATTAATAATTTTGATTTCCTGCTCATAGGGGCGAAAAAAAAAAAGGAGGTGCTAGCAGATGCTTAGAAAATGGAACTCTCAGGGTTATTCTTGGTACTCTGATTTTGCATCATACATTAAGACCATTTTATGGCGAGTCAGGACTAAAAATTGTTTTCCAATTCTGATAGACATGAATCTTTTTCTGCTCTTTAAATGTATAACCAGTATATTTCAATCTGTGCCTGAAATTTTTGAGAAATGAAAATACAATAGTTAGACTGACTCTAGTTAGATATTCTGCAAGAGAATTTTCTAGAATTCCTTATCATAAGTGTGCCAGGGTTGACTGTTTCTTCAGGTTTTCCGAAAAAAAAAGAGTTACAGTGAAGCAACATTTTTAGACATGTGGGTGGTAAGTGCAGTCCTTGAATAGGACCAATGTTTTCAAAACAGTCCTAGACTCAGTTCACTAAACAAATACTTGTTCTCTTTTCCCACTGTCATGGGTTATATACAATGTTCAGCAGCTCATTAAAAACCCTAAGTGTTCATGCTGAATTTTAAACCAGATTGGGGCTGAATTATATAACTGTGGTCTTGTTATTTTGGTTACCTACAAAACTGAATGAAAAGTATTGGAACAATACATTGCCCTTGTACATGGGATAGCTTCTGCTCTTGGAACAGATGTTAGAGGGAGAGCCACCTTCATGCTATGGTACAGGAGGTTCTTTAAAGAAATGATTGTCTGAAGTGGTAAGAACTGCAGAAGTTTATCTGAACTGTTTGGCTCTTGGTGGCAAAGAACAGCATAATGGCAGCCATGTAAGTTAGCATGAGTAAATACTTTAGAAAATGAAATTTCCTTTATTTCCAAAGCAGGTCTTTTAATTAGGTAGCATGCAAATAAAAATCTGTGCATCTTTTAGATCTTAAAATAAGTTTGGGTAAATACTTACATAGTTTTTTAGATAATCATTGTTTTTTGTTACTGTTTTTGCTTTGTTTTAGAGTTCCTGCCTGCAAGCAGTGTCAATAGGCTGGGAAGGAGGTGTTTATGTACAAACATGTGGTCACACTTTACACATAGACTGTCACAAATCGTACATGGAATCTTTACGGGTAAGTAAAACTAAAGATCATATTTGGTTTTTTGGATCTGAACCGTTCTTACTGAAATCAGTTGGATTTGTCCGAGGCAGAATGCTTGTGTTTACATGAATGGACAAGATGGTTTTATTGTGTTTTCAAGAACTATAGATACTAAATTGCATCTTCACATTATTAACAAAAGTACTTTGTTCTCAGTTATTCTGATATATCAGAAAAAGTACTTAATTAACCAGTGTAATAAAATAAAGGCTAAATGATGATTTCTTGTTGCATATGAAACTACTTTGTTTGTCCAAGCTTGCTGTATGGGTTATTGGGTTATTTATTTTTCTCTCTCTCTTTTTTTTTTTTTTTTGGTTGTAAGTTTTGTTGTTTTCATTTTCAGAAAAACTGTGAGCAATGCCTTCTGTTTTTAGTATCAGCAGTGGTCATACTGTGAAACGTAAGCTCTGGAGAAACTGGAAACTGTGCAATCTTGCCTGGATCCCATGATGAATTGTTCTTTCCCATATTAATTTAAATTTGCTTTCAGCAGTAATATAAAATTATATAACAATAAAATCTGGACTTTCAGTTCACAGAATTTTGGAAAATAATTTTTTGCATCAAATAAACTTGAAGTCAATTTTCTCATGGATTCTCTATTAAACTTGCAATAAACTGTTATTCCACCTCCTTGTGTTCTTGAAGATTTCTAGATTATTGAAATGAGCTTCTGATCCTAGCATGTTTTACTACTTCCTAGATGAGTGCATAATAATTTTGACTATTTGTTAGCGTTCTTAGTACCGAAATAATTTATATAGACTTGTATTCATCTGGATAAAACATTTAGTTTTACAAAAGACAATCAGAGCTAATATCCAGGGAGGTATGTAAGAGCCTCAGCATTCTGGGCTGATTGCATAAAGTTGAAATTGCAGTCACTGTTTACTCCCAGGAGTGGGAAACCATGGAGGCAACTCCCGAAGCTGAAGCAAGGCTGCTTGCCAGTAACAGGAGTGCTGAGGGCATGTCCTCACTCCCCAAACACATACTGGGTCCATATTTTGATTCTTCACATGGTGCAAGAAATAATTGGGGATTTTCTCCCCCTGCCCTACAGTGGCCATTTGGTTAGGTTTTCTTCAGTCTGTACTTGGAGTTTCAGACTTTATGGAAATTGCTAGAAAGAGACAACACACATGGAATGTTGAAACACTCCATTGAGGTATTTCTAGTTTTTTATGGGGATATTGTTGACTATGAAGAGTACTTAAAAATTAGGAAAATTAGTTGAGTTGGGGGGTTATAAGACAGGCTCTAGTAGTAAAACCTTTTGTCAGTAAAGTGAGGAACTATTCTAATTATTCTTTTTTTACAGGTTTTTTGTTTTAGACTTAGTTTTTTTAGCTATACAACTGAAGTATCAAAGTAAAAAAACTATAATGTTTTGTTGCGAATTTCAGCCACATCTTCTTTATTTTCTTTTAGAATGACCAAGTCCTCCAGGGTTTTTCAGTGGACAAAGGAGAATTTACCTGTCCCCTCTGTAGGCAGTT
The DNA here is from genome assembly GCA_035583155.1 of Acropternis orthonyx. Lineage (NCBI taxonomy): Eukaryota > Metazoa > Chordata > Aves > Passeriformes > Rhinocryptidae > Acropternis > Acropternis orthonyx. The sequence goes on from JAWWEU010000163.1 coordinate 20,146,928, forward strand.
TGCTAACAGTGTTCTTCCTTGTTATCCTGGAAACAACGTGGAGAGAAGCATTTGGCAAAGTCATAGTAACAAGTGTATGCAAGATCTTGTACAAGAGGTGGAAGATCTTCAAGAACAGCTGGGAACTTTCCCAGTAAGCATCAGTGTAAGGCAGAAAGATCCTTGTTAATTTGCCTCTACCTTTCAGTTTTACATGATGTTGCATTTGTGACCTCTTAGAAACTTGACAACCTGGGAGAGTTCATTGTTTTCTGATATGGAAGACAACATACCATTTTTTTCTTATATCAAGAAATTTTAAATATTTAGAGCACTTACGGCATTACCTACTAAAAATAAACAGTTAAAATGCTGTGACAAAGTGTGATTAATGTAATTTTTTATAGAGTACCTTTTCAGTTTTTTCCATAGTGATTTACACAGAATGGAGTCATATAATGTAAAATTAATTTATAATTTCTTTACAATGTAAAAACAACAGTATTCTTGTAACTGGAAACTATTTAAACAGTCTCTGTTAAGAACTTTTTAAGGTATGGATTATTTGTTTTGCAGAAAGAGCAGTTTGCAGATGCTCATGTGTTACAAAGCTTCATAAGGCTCTCTGAAAGGCAGAATAAATTATATTAAATTTTGTTAGCCTTCCAGTCGTGGAGATACTCTGTTATTTTTGTGTACTTGTACAGTGCAGATGTACTTTAAAATAACGCAAGTAAGATTCTTGAACTAAGGAGACAGACAAAACAGTTATATTGTCATATTCAGAACAAATCAGAATACCTTTCCAGAATATTTTAACACTTCTGTGAGGCAGAATATTGGCTTCTAATGCATATTTTTTCATAACCTGCAAATGTGTTTTACAGATATGAAAGTGCTACACTTTACAAACAGCTACTGCATTTCTTGAGGTAAAATTAACATCTCTCATGTCTTTGTTCATAGTCTGAAACAAATCTCAGTAAAGAAATGGAATCTGTAATGAAAGATATAAAAAGTACCACACAGAAGAAGTATACAGATTATAGTAAGAGTCCTGGATCACCAGACAACGATTTCCTATTTATGTATTCTGTAGCCAGGTGGGTATGTTTTTCTTTTTGTATTTTTTCTTTTGTATTTCTCACTAATGTTATTAGTCACCAGACAGTTTTCTTCTTAAAAAAAGTAGTTTTGTCCTCTCCAACAAGTACTTTTTGAATACTTAGTACATCAAGGTTACATTTTCTGATCTTCACATGCAGGCAGATGCAAAATGATGTGCTTCTCAGTTAATTTTCAGTATATGCAGCAGTGGCACATAACCTGGAGAACAATGTGTCATATGCTCGTTTGGTTTTCTTCTTTATTCAGGGTTTCACTTTCTATATATGAAAATTTTATGTTAAGTTTCTTTTTCTCCTTTCCTTTCTGAAGTTGTCAAATCACTTCTGCCTTGCTTTAGCAGAATTAGATTATTTCTATATCACTGCCATGTTGCTGGTTTTTAAATCACAGGGTGATTTTAAGTTCTTTACCAAACATTAGTTTTATTCACTTAAATGGGAATCACAGAAGGATCTTTTTCTACATCAGGAACTAGGACACTCTCTCCATGTGAGTAGACTTCTAGAAAAAGTGTCAGTACTACCAGTTTTTAATTTATGATGTTTGATGTCAATGTCATGGGCAGTCTCTAAGAAAGTCACAGTCCCCGCTTCCATCTATAGCATTAATGTTAAGATACTCTGAATGGTAATCTATTCAGAGTTACTGTAATGCAAGGTTTTCCTGTAAGAGGTTGAAATACTCATCAGGCAAAGAATTTTCTAAACTCTGACTTACTGAGGCCTTCAGGGAAAGTGCTGACTGCAGAGAAGCTGCAAGTATACAGGAGATACCATGCAGTAGCATTTTTCTATTGCAGTTTCATAAACTGATTGCTGAGTGTCTTTAGTATATAAGCAGTGGAAATATTCAAGACGCGTCTCGGCAGGACTCTGGGTAATCAAATCTAGGGCTCAGCTTCTGACAGAAGGTTAGACCATCTAATCTCCAGAATTCTCTTCCAAGATTATTGTATAATTCTATTAAAAGAAATATCTGGATTCTTCAAGAGTATTTTAACTGATTAAGAAGAGCAATTAAATTTTATACATAGCAAGTTAAAAGATTAGATGTGTTTGATCAATAAAATTTAATACCCTTCCAAAACCAAAAAGAACTCAAAATCAATGTTTTGCATATAAAAATATGGTTACTTGTAACTGTAACTTGGCATGCTATTTAAGGTACAAAGAATGGTGTTACAATGCATTTCTGGGTGTAATGTTATATAGTTTTGAAAATGCTAGCTAAACATATTTTAAATATGTCTATATATTATTTTTATATTTAAACCCGGAACTTAAGATTTTTGGTTTTATTCCTAGAGTTAAAAATACCTCAAACAGCATTTCATTGCTGTTTGCAGTGCTGGAGAGTAAAATAGTGGTTGCTATGATTAGGGTGTGCCCCTTGTACTCATTGTGACCTCTTCTGTTAGGCTAGACTGGTGTCAGCAATTTTTCATTTATCCATGGATCTGAAGGATTTCAGATGTTGGATCCAGCCTTCTGTATCATTACCAGAACTCATAAGATCACTTATGAGGGTGCCTGGCAGATCAGCTACAAAGCAGTTAATTTCTTTTGCCTTTCAATGCAGCAATCCAGATTTACCTGCTTCTACTACTTGATAATTGCATAAGGACTACAGGTTAAAAAGAAATTGAACTTTTAGAAAGGCATTTTAATACAACTTTGCAGACTGTCTTTATGGAAATAAATATGTAAGTCAGCTGGTCATCTTCCAAACTGAAGGAGTTTTGTTTGTGTGACTGTGGTATGTATACAGAATTATATACTGAAGTAACTTGCTTTCTGGAAGTTATTCCTGTCATTCAACCTGTTTCTTCCTTTATTTCCATCCAGTTCTTTCTGAGGTAATGATACCCTTCTCTTCCTTACCAACCAGTAATGTTTGAGCATTTCTAATTTCATGTGTTGTGAAGCAGTTAATTGGTTTTGGTCAGACCATCTACAGCTGTTACTCAGTTTTTTCTGGTATTTGACATACACATGAAGTGGTCAAGATGATAAGCAGCCCCTGTTTAAATAAGCATTTGAATGCAGTGATATTTTTATTGACTCTATATATTTGCAAGTGAATTAATCTTCTTAATCTTAATGTCACTCTTAATCTTCTTATAAGTCATGTTCCATTTTCAATCAGAAAATGACATCATCTGCTGCCTTAAAAGATGCTAGTTTACAGCTGAAGGCCAGCTTTGGAGTGGATTTCTGCATGCTGGAGTGGGAATACTACCGGTGAAATGAGATGTAGCCAGCTGCTGCAGCTTATCCTTTCTGATTCAGGAAAACAGGAACTTACTTTCTTCATTTTTGCTTACCCAGACAGATGTCACTGGTAACAGAGAAAAGACATTAGGAAAGAATTCTCTACCACCTAGTGGGAGGGCTAGCCCCTGTCTGTTCTGCTAGCAAAAGGAGCATTTTGGATCTTGGCATCCTGATTTGCATGCACAGCTGGAAGAGCAGCTCTGTGGCTACCTCCTGCTACAGTATTACTTACCTACAGTCTTGTTAAATTTGTACCCTTTGGATCCCTCCTTGTTTTTGCTGCCATTTTTGAGATTAGTGTAGTGTGTCACTCACAAATCATGCATGTAGACATGATTTTTATTTTTAGAGTTTTATTTTTAATGGTTCCACATTCATGACATTGATGACTGTCATTTATGACAGTAACTTGGAGGACTGTTTCTGTATTGCATAGCAATAGGTCTTGTCTTTTTCTTGGCTGTGCAAATCATAGATTCATAGAACATACTGAATTTTAAGGGAATCCAGCTCTGTCAGCTATGTGGAGACTAATATAAGAGCCCCATGTTCTTTCTTTTCAGTCTGTGTTTCAGTATCTCTGTTTTTAACATGTCTATGTTGTGTTTGTACAGTGTAGTGGAAAAAATGATAGTGCTTCATATGCCACTTCTGTCATAACAGGAAGAGGAGATTCATCCAAATATGTTCCCTTTCTGGAAAGGGTATTGGATTTTTACTTCTGCCTACTCTGTCCTGGTATGAATTCTGAGAAATATGCAAACACCCTCCCCACCTCCAATATGTTGCTTTAATAAAAGCCCCCAAGAAGGGATGAAGTAGCTCTGTTTCTAATGATAAGTCTGGACAGCTGAGCAAAATCCATCTTCTTAGGTTTTTTTCTGTGAGTGAGGAAGATAAAGTCCGTGTTCTACAAAATTTGTTGCTCCAGTGAATGGCGCAAAGATTTCCAGATAAGGGAAACAGTCACTCACATAGATTTTCTTTCTCCTTTTCCCTTAACACTGAGGAGGCTGAGATAGCAAAGGATGCTTTCAGAGACTGCTCTGTGTTCTATGCTTCTGTCAGATGCCCCCAGTTTTTCATCATTACTTTTCTTCAGTAAAGGGCAGAGGGTACTCAGGTCCTCAGGGCAGAACAGAGCTCAAATTAGGGAGGAGATACACTAGTCCCCTTCAGAAATGATTGAGGTCTGTACCTGATGTAGGATATTTTGTGATGGGTAAGTGTAAATTTTCACAGACGGTGCTTTCTCTACTGTGCACTTCAATGCCAAAGTTCAGGTATGGTTTGAAAGAGCTGTATTGAAGGAAAAGGTTAATACTTACATTTCCAAGAAAGCTGAGCTACAGCTGGGGGCAGTGAAGAAGTGTGGGAGGTGAGTTGGTATGACATGTGTGAATGGAGTATCTGTTTCCAGAAATAACTCTCCTTATATTCCTTATAACAAAAAGTACTATATGATGCCTCATATGTATCAAAAAGAGGGTTTTTTCAGAATTGTCCCTGAGGTTTGTTTTGTAAAATTGCACGTATTTCTTGGTGAAAGGAAAATTTAAAATTTTTCATCTAGAAAATTATTCTTAGATATTCAGGTAGTCTTTTTTATTTAAATCTTAATTATGTTAGTTTTAATGGAAGATTGCAATTATGTTCTACAAATTAGTTACCAAAAGGTTTGTAGAAATAAAACATGCTGGTTTCCTTTATATTGCCATGATAAACTAGCACATGCTGATCTACAGTTGCTATTTTGTCCACTAATATGAAATCCCTGTCCTGCTTCCTCACTGGTAGATTTTTAGAAGTTCAGTGAGCACTGCAAATCGCCTGAAGAGTGGAAAATTCCCCTGTCACACAGATGCCCTTATCAGCAGCAACCAGATGGAGCTCTGAGCAGGCACATTATCAATGTTAAATTGCCTTTTCTGAGCAGAGAGGATTAAAGCATTCCGTCAGAAATGGATGGCATAAGCTGCAAACTTAGGGATAGTAATATTCAGAAATGTTGCTATTTTAAAAACATATGAAAGTATCTTAACAAACATTGCATATTAAAAGTGTCTTATTCTTTCAAGTTGATGGAGCTGAAATTCTTAAAAAATAATTTGTTTTGAATAAAGTAGTCATCCCATAGTTTCTTCTTAAATGTGTGTGTGGGGGTGTGTTCTTAGCTTAGATGTGCCCAAAATTCTAGAATAGATTTTAATATTTATTCATTTATATTATATTGAACCTAAAATGGTTTGGGTTTTTTTGTTGTTAGAGGACAAAATATGTTTAGAATGAGCTTTGCAATTTGGATTGAATTAGCAAAATAACATTTCAGAATAATAGAATTATATTCCTTTATTTTAATTAAAGAAATGCATGCTAACTTATTAAAGCAAGCTCTCATAGAATATAACATAAATTGTTTGCTTCAAATCTTGGGGGTAAAAGATAATGCAGTACTGAAGCATCCAATTCCAAAATTAAACAAAGTTATCCAATTAGGCCTGAATGATCAGAGTACAGTAATACTAAGAAGAAAAGCATCAGTGTGACGTGCAGAGATTTAGTGACACAAGTCCTGTCATACTAATGAGCTGCAGTGAATACCAATGTTTCATTGGAGAAATTAACCTCCAAGGCTTTTATTAACCAACTTATCTATAAAGGTCAGTGCTTTCATTATAATTTAGACTGTATTCATACTTGGTTAGTTGATACCATACTCTCTTGTCTGTTTAAAGCAAAACAGAAGTCCTGCCAGTAAAGAGAACACTTTTTTAGATGTATCTGATTGACTGAAATTTAGCCAATCTGTGTATTGGCTTTCAGATTAGCACATAAATTCCCTTATTATCAAGGAGCTGTGTGTGCATACAGAAAAAAAGCCTCGGAATTAAAATTTTTTTAATTCTTCCACACAGCTCAGTGCAACCCTCTCTTAATATAGTACTTGTAATCACATATCTTTAATCAGAATATCTTCATAAAGTTTGTTTTATTCTGAGCCATATTTTGGCAGACTCTCACACTAAAGGTTAGTTCACAGTATTCTTTTATTTAGTGTATGCTGGGAGTTTCATCATGACTCACTCATGTCTGTAGAGACTTGAATAATGTTGTTCATTCAACACTGTTATATTTTTCTTACAGAACAAACTTGGAACTTGAGCTGGTCCATCGAGGAGGAAATTTGTGTTCAGGAGGTGCAAGCACAGCTGGAAAAAGATCATGTTTAAGTAAGTTTCATGTTATTAACTGCAGTATAAATTACTAGAATATTGAATAAAACTGTCTAGCTCTTTCTAACATTTTCTAAATTATGTCACCTTTTTCCTTTTGAAACCTTTTTTTTCTGCCAGAAGCAGTCTTTGGTTTTTTGTTTCTGTTTGACAAGTCTGAAAACTAAGTTGCACATATTATTCATTAGAGTTTTGTGCCTTGTGATTATAATCTGTTTAGAGATCAATTGTCATACTAGCCATGTAATATTTTTTAACATGTTCACATTTTCATGAGTAGAACTAGAAGTATTTTAAGAGTGAAGCAGGAAAGCTTTGTTTAACCCTGACTGTTGCTAGAAATAGTAGAGAAGTTTGTTTTTCTGAATGGTAATAAAGCTCATGACTTGATCTTATACTCGGAAATATGCAGCTGTCATGTTCCATGTTGTTAATTTGCCTAGTTCTTCCACTGGCAGGAGAGTTTTGCAAATTTTCTTTTGTAAAAACTCTCAAATTTTGTTGTTTTGAAACCTTTAATCTTTCTCAAATAAAGCAGTTCTCGTTGTCATAAGTTTGTTTTGTTCTTAACAGAAAATACTGTAATCTTTTACTGAAATAAGAACAGTTAGGAATGGGCATTTTCTATTGTCAGGAAAAACTGGAAAGCCTGAGAATGCTACTACTGCTATTTGTTTGAGTCAAGCTCATGTAGCAATAGCTGCAGCTTCAGTAGTAAAAATGTCAGAAAGCTTAGGCCCACCTCTGCCTTTTAGTGCACAGTCTGGGGGGAATGCTTTTCCTCATCGTTTGAGATGACAAGCCACCAAAGAAATGTCATCAGGTGCTGTGCTGTTCACATTCCCTCTAGGACAAAAGCTTCTGGTACTGCCACTAAATGTAGTTCAACTAATTTCATTCCTATGTTGTGATTTTGAAAAGTAGTTTTAACTGTACTGTACATTGTTGTTCCCCATCATTACCTCCCTTTCTCAGCAGTACCTGAAAAGCTTGTGTGTTAGATAAACATCTTTAGGTCACTGTTTGCAAATCTGAAGCATTTAATGAACCAAGGTTCTGCAGTTAATTTCTACTTGAATTATGATGTATTTTTAATTGTATGCTTACCTAGTAAGATGGACACCTTTTCTCTGAATTTTAACAACTTTATAATGTGCTACCCATTTCACATGCATGTATTTGGAAGATGGTGATGGGTAGTTTAGGGTGGAGATTTCAGCTAAAAATTGTAAAATTTTTGAAAGGGAAAAAGTTGATAATGATGTTAATGATAATGAGAGTGTATGTATCCTTGTTTTCACATGGCTTTACTAGTCATACAATTTCATGACATTTTAAAATTTAAAAGAATGTATGCAGCGAAGTGGCCTGTAGTCTGCAAGGTCATATTTTTATCTCAGTTTTTCAAAAATAGGAAATCTCAGTTTCTCTATATGATTTATTTTTTAAGATAAAACACTGTGACATGTTTGACATCTTATCAGTATCAAATTTGTGTTGCTTGTACCAACTTAAAATCTTTACAGATGGATAGATACAAAAGATAGTAAGTTTTCTGATGATGTTTTTTCACCAACTAATGTCAGTAGGTGCTGGAGGATCATGATTTTGCAGAGAGTGGTTGAACCACCAGAGTGGTGGGCAGCTTCCTCCATGTGCATCTCTGTAGCTTCACTGTTTCTGTTTGAACTAAATCAGTTGACACAATGGGAGGAACTACCTCAAAGTGGTTTTAGTTTGTTTGGAGTTCTTTGAAGAAAAAAAGGAAGAAAAAATGCCAGCAAGCTGAGGCCTGGTAGCTGACACTATGTGGTTTGTGTAATACATTACTTAATTTTTTTCTTATTCTTGCCACAACATCCTTTCAATCTCATCTTGCATAACGAAGGGCTCTTACATACTTAGGGCCTGACTTTGAAAGGAGGCATACCTTTTGCTGACAGCAAGTGGAAAGATCTGTCAAGAATTTTAATGCGTGTTTCTCAAGTCTTGAAATGCATGGAAAATACTTTAATCACTGGAGAAATTTCTTTTTGGAAAATTACAACATTGGAAATGATACATGGAGAATGTACTTCCACTAAGGAATTGTCTTGTGCTGGATGGTTCAATAAGACAAGACAGTTTTAACTCATATTTAAATTCATGCATCATACTTACCTATTTTTCCAGCAGTTTTAGTATTTTGACTCTCTGTATCTCAGAAAATGAATCAGCTTTCCTGTTCATGAAAATAGATAACTGGAACAAACTAAACTTACAGAAAACAAAATAAACTTATAGAAAGTTACTTCACACTTGAGAAGGACAGAAATTGTGTTCTTAATGAGAAACTTTAAGTAAGATTACATCAACTTGTTGCTTTTAAAACTGTGTTAGTTTACAAAACATAAAATAATTGTAAATTACATCATTTTTTGGTTACAATTCCACTGTGAAAGTGTGCATTAATTGTCTGTTTGAAGAGTAAAATAGCCCAGTAAGGAAAAAAACTTCTTTTTCACTTAATTATCCTGTGGTTTGGGTTGGAAGGGATCTTAAAGATTATCCCCCTTGTCTTCAGAATTGTGGTTATATTTAAGGAGAAGAAAATTTCTTTAATTTACTTGCACACAAGTGTTTAATTTGAAATTGGTAGGATATTAATTGAAAACCATATTGATGATTTTTTAAACATGATTACCTTGATTTTTTTTCTCTTTACAACACATTGCACGTTCTTTGCATTAATATTTTTATGTTCCATTCTTAAACTGTTGCGTAGTTTTGTTTGTGTTGTAGCAGTGCTTTTTCCTTTAGCAATTGCCAAAAAGACTCTAGTCATATTTCTGATGGAGCTGTGGTACAGACAGCATCTTACCACAATGCTCTTGCTTTTTTCCATACTGCTGGGTAGAATTTTCTTATTTACATCTAAATCAGTCATATTGGTGTTTTTAATATTTACCTTGCCCTTCTGAAAAACTGAAGGTCTTCCAAACTCCCAGGTGAAAGGTGCTGTGTATATAAATGTGTTAGGCAGCCTGGAGACACGAATGTCATCTATTCATTGCTAAAATGTTCACAGGCTGTTTGTGTTCTGTATTGGTACTTTGTAAAATTGTTATGTAGCAAACCAGTCATATTTAATCTTGCACTACAATAGGCTTGTTTTTTAATGTAAAGTAATGCAGTTCTTCTAGAACAGAATCTGTACAGAATTTTCATTTATTATTACTATATTTGGGGTTGGAGTTTAGGCTGAATATGACTAGTGGGATCAGAATTAGTTTTTTATATATATATATATATATATAAAAAACAGGGTTTGTTTTGCTAAAGCGTTATGTAATTGTGTGTTTCCTTTATTGCCCTTTTTATATTGTTGCATTTAAAAGATAAAAAAATTGCAGCTCTACAGATGCGTGTTCTATAGTAGATATGTTCAACTTTCCATATTCATCTATTTTTCCAAGAGGTAATCCTGTTTTTGAAGTTTCACTTAAAATGTACCTTCAACTTCTTCATTGTCTTACGTAATGAGGAAAGAGTGACTTTAAAAGTCCATACTGTATCTAGAACTTGAATACTGTTTTGCTAAAGTCTCCCTTGCACAGTATTGAAACTGATTTTGTTTTTAAACATCACTCATGTCAGGTTCGGTAGAAGTAATGTAAAGTATAGCCCACTTTTTGTTTTCCTGCATGTGAGATACTGGGGTGTTTCTCCTGTGATTAAGTAGACTACTCTGTATTAGTCTTGTAACAACTGTGAAGTTTGGTGATTAGATATTGTGGAAAACAGAGTATGTTGTCCCAGGTGAGCTGTTAACAGCAGCAAACGTCAAGGAAGATGGGGGGAACAAATAGGTCAAGAGCTGTTTTAGTACATTGCACCCATGAGGGCAGCTGCTCTTGGGAAGTAAAATTAAGAATGATTAATGTGGCTGTTAGTGTCAGTGACCAAGTATGTGTGAAAAGAATGGTGAAGAAAATTTGGCTGTAAAATTGCCATTTAAAGGCTTAAATTCTATATGTGTGTGCAACCAAAAAATGCAAATAGAGTCCTATTACGTATTACTTAAAAATCAAGCCCTATTTTAAGGACCACATTACAGTGTTAGAGTCTATGGCCTTGAAAATTCTCTTGGATTTAAGAGATAGTTATGATATAACAATTGTACAGGTCTTATTTCTCTGTTTTATAAAATGTGAGAGATCTGGTTTGCTCTTTGTTTTTATTGTTCTGTATTTAAAGAACAGGTTCAGAACACAGCATTGTGGGTAAATAATTATGAATTCTCTGTACAATTTCTGTATAAGGCCATGAGCAGCCTGGTCTAGTGGGAGGTGTCCCTGCCCATGGTGGATCTTCTTTAAGGTCCACTCCAACCCCTTAACATTCCATGATTCTATGATTCCTCTTTAACTTGTGTTTTTCTCTGCCATCATTACTTTGGTAATCTTGCAATAGTTGGTGAACTGTTCCACAAAACGTAGAAGTTACCTATAAATGAATTTATAATCTAGTAATGTCTTCCTTTTAACTTTTAAATAGTTCTTTCTCTTTTTTTTTTTTTTTTTCTTTTCCTCTTAGTGATAAGGATAGGATTAGGGGGTTTGGGAAGGATTAAATATTCTATCCTCTTGTCCTCTGGCTTCAGTTTCTCTGTAAACGAGCTCCTTATCCTTACGCTTCCCACAGATAGCAGTCTGGCATTGCAGCATCAACTGCATTAATTGGAAAGGACATTAATTTACAAGTGGACCTAAAGAAATTATATAAGACTTATTTAAACTCTCCTTAAATAAAATGGCCAGCACCTTTGTAACTTCTGTGATGGTTCTAACCATTGAGATACAGTATTGTTCTGTGGAGGTTGTTTTGTTTGGTTGGTTGGTTTTACTGGTGGGGTTTTTCTTCTTGTTCATTTGAAAGCTGTGTCTTGATTATGGTGTTAGTATCTGTTTGATCACTGCTGATGGTGTTTCTGTGAGGACAGAAACTCACTGTGACATGAAGGATTTCCTAAGCTCTTCATGCTCCCTCTGTATCGAATTTTTCAACCACGTTGAAAGTAATGGCTGTCTCCATTTTATCAATATGGTCAGTGACATTTGAAACCACTCAGTATTGGTCATTCCTGTAGGAAGAAAAACCTAATTACTTTTGTGATTTGTTCAGTTGCAACTGTTTCCTTCCTGTAATCTCTTCATGTGAATATGGTTGCAAAGATTCCTACCCAGCTCTCTACAACCACTGAAAATAAAAAGAATAAAAGAAGTTTTCAGGAATGCTTTGCTACAGTGAGTTTCTGTGGTTGGTTGGGCTTTTTGGTGCTGTGAGTTTGGGGGGGGGCTTTTGGGGCCCACCTTGACCGTCTGCTCCCGAATGGCCGGGTTGGAGTCGAGGAATCCGTGGGCGACGTGGGGGAAAATCTGAGAGTCCACCGTGGCCTCGGGCAGGAACTCGATGAACTCCTCGAGCTGGGGGGGCCCAGAGACCCCTGAGACCCCCCCAGGGACCCCCAGAGACCCCTGAGACCCCCAGAGACCCCACCCAGGGACCCCCAGAGACCCCTGAGACCCCCAGAGACCCCACCCAGGGACCCCCAGAGACCCCTGAGACCCCCAGAGACCCCCCCCAGGGACCCCCAGAGACCCCCCCCAGGGACCCCCAGAGACCCCTGAGACCCCCAGAGACCCCCCCAGGGACCCCCAGAGACCCCTGAGACCCCCAGAGACCCCCCCAGGGACCCCCAGAGACCCCTGAGACCTCCAGAGACCCCCCTCAGGGACCCCC
>JAWWEU010000163.1:20159421-20197325 GCA_035583155.1 Acropternis orthonyx
GGGGGGCTTTTGGGAGGGGAGAAGAAGGTTGTTTATTTTTTGTTTGTTTGGGTGTTTGGGGTTTTTTTTCTGGTTAGGAGCTGTCAGTCTGCAGACCCTTGGTGCCCATTCATGCTAAGGTTGAAAAAGCAGTTTTTCTCACCAACAAGTGATCCTAAGTATTTTCTAAAAACCTTGATATGCTATTAATGTCTAGTGTGGGAGAAGGAAAGATAGATATAGTTAGAATTCTGTTGCTGAAGTTAATTTCGTACACAGGCAAGTTTGGTGTCGAGGATAATTAGCTGCTTCATCAGCAATTAGGACTTAAGATTTTGGAAAGACTATCCGGTCTTAATGCCTTAATAGGCTTTTCCTGACCTTCACATTTTTTTTATTCACTGGTTCAAATCTACTGGATCAGAGACAAATGGGAAGATGCTGTCAGCAGGTCTTTGCAGCTGCTGTTGCTAAGTGGACTATATACATCTGTACAGGGACAAAAAGAAATTCCTCAATCTCCTTATTAACAATCAATTCCCATCTGGTTGTATCAAGTGGTTTTTCTTATAATCTACGTTCTTCTTGATAGTCCCAGGAAACTTAGGGAGAAGAAGGGTGTAACATCTCTAGTCTGGTAAGATCTTCATAGTTGAGAAAAAGGTGTTCTCAATTCCACTTGCAGTGAACCGCTGTGTCACTGTGTTTTGTGATCTTTTTGCATTGTAAATATGAATACAAATTTTATAGAATGTAAAAAGAGAAGTTTGGATCAAAATAGCAAAATAGAGATTTTCCATGTGTTCCTTATGTCTTTCTATAACAGAGAGTGGGGAATAAATGCAAAATCATCTAATTCCTTAGTTTTCATTGTTACCCTTATTACAGCACATTGTTATACATTGCAGAATTGGAATTAATAATAGAAAACATTATCTGATTTCTACTCTGGTAATTTGAGAGTTTACAGTCGAGAGTCCAGAAAAAGAAACTAGAAAAAAAAGGCAGCAAATCTTACATAGAAATTTGGGATCACTTTGGCAAAGACCAAATTACTAGTGAGACCAAAATGTACACATGCATGTAGCTTCGTGAATCACTCAGTTTTGGCAGTGCAGCACAGCATTTTTAGAAGTTCTACCGTTCATCCATCAAATCGCTCTCTGGCAATCTCTGAATTTGGTGTTCTTTTATGCTGTGCATGCCACATTGCATCTGAAAAGGGTTGTGAAATTGCCTTTATAGACTCCTACTTCATGCACTTTGGCATAGGATAATATTTTTTTAAGAACTTTGTCAACATATGTAAAATGAGTGTGCTCTAATATTAAAATGAGTAAAGAATGCATCTGCAGGTGCTAGTGCAGGCAGTGTAGGTATGTAGACAAAATACGTATTATCTCAGGTTTTTCTGAGAGGAGCAGCATTAGAACACTTCCTCAGACAGCTTCAGTCCTGGTACAAAGACGGAGTCTTATCCTTTGAGCTGCTCTTTTGAAAGTACCAATTCCAGTTGAGTTTATTGCTCCTCTCTTACAATAGGTTAATGCCCAGCAATAAGTTACATTGTGTATCCAAACTGTGTGATTTTTATATTTATTAAAATTAACTGCAGACTGTCTCACGTATTATGAAATTAGGAGTAGAGGAGGATCACAGTCAAATTTTTTTCCGTGTTTTCTTCTCGTGATTTGTTATCAGTAAACCTGTAATTCTTATTTTGTCATGACTTCATCATTTTCATTCCTTAATTTTCTTGCTACTGCACTTTCTAAAATTAATCATCTTCCTACAAAATTCAATTAAGAATGTTCTTTTGGTGACTGAGCTACAGGCAGGTCCTGCCTGTCGCCCTCATAGAGGTGTGCTTTAAGGTGGGCTGTGAGCAGCAGGGTGGCCTGGCGTGCCGAGGGGTCATGGGCTTGCTTTCCTGATTTTGCTGATTTTACTGTGGCCTAAAATGACATACTAACTTTCAAAAAACTATTCCTAATAAACAAAGATTCTTATCTGCATTTACTTGCTTTGAATTTTATGGAAGCAGCAGTTTCTCAGTACAGTAAACTCAGACCAAAAAGTGTTCTCTTTTGAGTTCTGCAGGAGACTGGGCAAGGTTGTTGATTGCGGGGGATATTAATGGTAATGTTTTGGCTGGTACTTTTTAAAAAGCACTAATTACATGGGGGCAGTGCCGTGCCCTGGCGCTTCTGGGCACAGCCAGGCACTGTTGGAGTTACACACTTGGAGATTGCCAGTGAATTCTCCAGTGCTAGGGTTTGATGCTTGGCTGCCTAATTTCGTAATAGGAAAAACTCAGGAGAATAGCTGTTAAAGGGACAGAGAATGAATTAATTACACTGAACAGTTTTTTTGCTCATTTCTGTTTGAGGCAAGGAGCAGTTGAGAAAAAAACCATTCCATTTAATGAGCAGGCAAAAGGGAAAGAATGGATGCTCTTATGGGTTTCATTCCAAATAAAACCTGCTTGATGTTTTTTATTGTTTTGATAAAACATAAGTCTATTTTCAGAGCTTTGAACTCTATCAGCAAAGCAATGTTTTGCTAAGAATCTCTTGCCAGATGAGATGACTTATTTTGTCCTCATTGACTGTTTTTATTCAGAAAGCAGGTGACAGCTATCAATTCCAATCTACATCTCCAATTATTTTACAAACCCCAGGAGCTAATTACAGCCCTCAGGCTCTGGCAGTAAGCTGACTGCATCATGCGACTTTTGGCCACTGCATACCTCTGAGTAATTGTCTATTTATGGAAAATAAATTAATAGCTGCTATTTCTACTTTAAAAAGAGGACCAGTGAGCGTGTATGTTGAGCAAGTGGGTTGTAGAGAGCAGGGAGAGAGATTAAGAGACAAAGAGGAAAAGGGATCTATTGAAAGAATAAGAGGGGTGGAGTGGAAGGATGATGTCAGGATGCTAAGGGAAAAAGTTAAAATGAAAGGGAGGAAGGGAGCAAAGTCCCAGAAAATTGAACAGGAGAAACAAGCATAGCAGCAAATAACAAGATATGGTGTGACAGGTGGAAAAAATTGAGCAAAATTGTGAGAAATTATATTTTAAAATACTGAAATATAAACCTATTAAGATGCATTTTCTCCAAACTGTAACTGTATTGTAAACACAGAAAAAGAAGTGAAGTGAGTCCCTAGTAGTCCTTGATCTAGTTCAAGATGTCCCTGCTCCTTGCAGGGTGCTTGGACTAGATGACCTTTCAGTGTCCCTTCCAGTTCAAACCATTCTTTGTTTTTCATTGTGTATACGTCTCAAGAATTCTGACAGCAAAGATGGTGCTTGCCTTCTTGGATTGCTTAAGGGGAGAAGAGATTAGATGCTTATTTGTCTTGATCGTACGGCCCATAGAGAAATGAAAACTGTGCATTTTAATATATAATATACTGTAGTAAATCTCCATGAGTAATTATGCATCCTTTGTTTGAAAAATTCTACAAGTGTTTTGCAAATAATATTTTTGGTACAGGGGAGGTACAGAAGGTTTGGATTTGATGAATATCAGCAAACTTTGCCTGCAGGTTGTATGGACAAATCACTGGCATTTTAAAGACTGTTGCTACTTTAGCATCGTTGACATGGTCAGAAGTTTGTTGGTTTTGGGTTTTTTTCCCCTTATCCAAAAGTTACCTAGAAAATAACTCTATGGAGGCAGAAGGAGTAATAACCTTTTAAGGATGAAGAGCCGAAGTGATCCTACTCTATGCTGGAACTTGTAGCAACTTTAGGTTAATTTCAAATATGTTGCGCACAGGACTTAACTGTGAGAGAGGAGAATAAAAGGTGTGTGGCAAAAGTATATCAGTTTCTGTTTAGAAGAAATGTTTAGGAAATCACAGCTTCTGGCATAAACTGGAGAGGGAAGTGAAGTGAGCATGGAATCTTAGCAACATAACAGCATATGAAACAGGATTGTTTTTTAAAGGCCTGAAATTAAGTACATGGAGCACCAAAACAACTGAGATCTGGTCAAAACTTTCTAAACAGCCTTTGTTTCAGAATTTCAGGACAGAGTAAAAAAAATTTCCGTATACATGTATATGCTCATTGCCTTCTATTTAAATCTTATTTCTCTTCAAAACCTTACTTTAAAAATAAATACGTAATAAAAATGTGCTTGTGAACATACCAGCTTATTTGGAATGAGATTGACAGAGTTTTCAGAACCTTGCAAAATATATTATGACAATTCAATGTAAAATGCTTTGTGTTATTATATACAATAATCAGCAATTTGTTATTTTCACCTTTCAGATCAGCTGTTCCATGTGTTGGCCATGCACATGCGCCTCTACAGTATAGACTCTGCATACAATCCCTGGAGAAAACTAACCCAGCCGATGCAGGATAAAAATTCAGAGCAAGTATTTTAATTTACCCAATATCAGTTTTACCTGGTGAAAGAAACATCCTTACAGAGGGACTTTGGGTAACTTTCTGTCTTTATTTAAATTCTCTGTGAGGTAGGCTGATGAACTTAACATCTGAAAATTTTATGTATGAATTTATAAAAATAAATTTTCCAATTTCTTTTGCATAAAAATGTGACACATGCCAGTTTTGAGTTAAAGTTTAGATACAGCTCTTGCAAGCTTAAGCACATACAAATTGAATATTACTGGGTAAGTGGATAGGTGCACTGCTGTTCTTGATATGGATGCTAGACAAAATTTACATTAAGTTGAGAAATAGTTTATTGAAATTTGAGCAATGATTAGTAGCTGTTACAGAAATAATATGTCGGCCTAATATATGTGAGAAATAATTATAAATTAAAAATTTTCATCATGCTTATTATTTTAAACAAGTTACTTACCTAAGTTTGCTTTTAAGACATCACCTTACATACACAGCTATACAAGGATTAACAGTATAATAAACAGAAGCATGTGTCTGTGTTCTGCAAGGACTCATCTTCCTACTTGACTTAAGACCCATCACTTTTCAGATTCTGCCTTCACGATGAGAAGAAAGGTTTCTTGCCTAAAATCAGATTATCACTTTTCCTTGTAAGAGGGAAACAGTAGATTGTTTGGGTTTTTTCTGTTGGCACCTTAAGCTTCTTCTCCATACTAAGCTCTACACTTAGTAGCTTGAGATAATGTTGAAAGACTGTGTTTTTAGTGCCTGTGCAGCTGCATGTTTGTCAGTGTGTTTCTGGAAGCCTGAGGTGGAAAGCATCACATGATTTCAAAAACTGATCCAAAATAGTGATGTCATAATCCTAATTGCAAATTGGGGAAAATTATTAAAACAATTGTTTTTGCTTCTAGTTTGAGATTTTACTGTTTGTCCTCTTGGGTCCAGGTTTCTTTTTGCAATGAACATTAGAGTATTGCAGTAATTAAACACTATTAACAGATTAGTTTATGAACCATTAGCAGAACCAAGCATCAAATATTTTATAACCTGAAAACCTCTGCTATTCAGCACGTATTCAAACTGCTTTGGGGATCTGTTTTCATGTGATTCTGGCTGAGACCTGACCTAGATTGAGCAGTGGGACAAGGTTAATAAATTTGGTGTATGGTTGAGTGAGCTGTATGAGGCAAAATTAAGATCATGTTGATAGGCTGTTGAAAGAGTGGCTGTGGGACTGAGCGTGCATTTTGCATTTTGGCATTTGAAGAGCTTGCTGACTTTGGAAGTAGCTCTTAACAGAGAGGCTTGCAGACTGGGTGGAATTCGCCATGCACTGGGCATATCAGGGCTTGATTGCTGCTAGTTAGGTTTCATTAGGCAGTATTTTGAATCACTTAGGAATTAGTGGCACTGTAGACTGTAATGGCTTCTGTGCAGGGAGTGGTGCGTGTTGGGAATGCATTTGAGCAGTTCTCGTGTTTTCTGCACTGGTTTTCAATATTTCTTGGTAGACTTGATGATGTTGGTTTGGCACAAAGTCATAAATGGTTTGTGGGAAGCTACAGCTGAAATAGCATCCATTTTGCAATGCAATAGTTTGAGATGCACAGATGCAATCAACCTGGAGTATTTTTGCTGACTCCTTGGCATATTAGTCTGCAAGACCTGAAATGCTGGAAAGGAGACAATTTGAGGACATGTTTTAAATATATAAATTAGAGCATAAAATGAATATCCATATTGATATTATAGAAATTTGAAGCAGTAGTTTCCCTTGAAGATGGTATTCAGAAGATTGGTGTGTGTGATCTAATTGCACACTTCTTAGAGTCACACAGCCTTCTGAGAAGTACAGAATAGTAAATTTTTTCAGGTACAGAGAAGAGTGCTCAGAGCAATTAGAGGGTGACACTGCAGGAAATGGAAGAAGCTTAAGAGGATGGTGGAGAAATAATCACTGCAGGTTTTAGATGTGGATGGCACTCTGCCATTCTGAAGCTAGACTTCTGAATCATCAGCCTGACCTGCACATGATACTTCAAGCAAAGACTTGTAGAAAAAAAATGTCTGTGAGAGAAAAAAAATCTATGTTATCTAACTATATTACTGTGATTCCAAACAATTTAACTTCAGGGAATCACAGATGCCAAATAACTGCAAACCAACATGCTATATTTTTGTATTTAGTTTTCACTTAAAATTATTATTTCAGTTGAAAGCAGTTTTTCAGAGGAAAAAACCCCACCAAACACCAAACCACAAAAAACCAAACCAATCAAACAAAAAACCCTAAAACAACCCAACCTGCAAAAATATGTGGAATACAAGTGCCATTATCTTTTTACCCTTACTTAAATGTAGCTATTTTATTTAAATATACATAAATATTTACAATTAAAACCACCCTGATGTAGAACTCACAGTTTTTACCTTGGTTTTCCACAACTCAGCTATCACTCTTCATAAATAATACCCGAGATTTCATGTGTCTGGGAGAGCTGAACAAAGTGCCTTGTAAAAACTCCCAGAGAATTGCTCCACTTTGCTTTCCAAAGCCACTGGTTTTGTCCAGTGTCTTCTACAACTTTACCTCGATCTCCCAGTAGTTGAAAATGGCAACAGAAAGGAAAGACAGGAAGGAGTTCATGCAGCCACAGCAAGGTAAAGTAGAAATAAGGAAGCCCAGAGTAAGCAGATACCCTGTAAAAAAGGGCCTAAATAATGTGAACTGTTTGAAAGAAGAGAGAGGAAAAAGATAAAGCTAAGTCTGCTGAACTGTGAATGGGGTAGTGGATTATTTCTCCTATGCAGTTCATGTTGTAAGCTTTAATGTTCACTTGGTCCCATGGGCTGTACTTAAGTAAATTGTTCTTCGAGGAACAGATCTGGTTCCAGTGGTGATCAAATAAACAATTACCCTGGTGCAAGGTGGGAATAATAGCTCCTGGCAGGGGGGCAGGGAAGGAGCAGCTGGAGGCAATAATTACTAAACCCAGATGTGAATTTAATGGATTAGTCCAACTAGCCAGAGAACAACAAACATAAAATAGAAGAATACACACTTTTAAAGAATTTAAATCTCCGTGAAGGATGAAATTTTTGTATCTGTTTTGACAGACAAAATGTGTCAGCAAAGAATGATACGGTAAAACATTAAGGATCTTTGCAGTAGAAGCACTTGGAGGGAGGAACTGCATGATAACATGAAATGCTGGGTTAGTTTTACTACAGTGTTTTGCTGATGTTTCATTCTAAGCTGGATCGCTTGGGTGATTGTTTATAGTGTCATACTGGGGCAAAAAACTGCAGCTAAGGGATAGGAATGAGCAACTGTGCGTAGGAACCTCTTAAGTGACATCTCCATCACAGAAACTGTTGTGAAAAGGGGAAAAACCCTGCAGTTTTTATGAAGATACTCTGAGACAGATAGGATGATGTGCAGTGGGGTTTGGTTAAGGCTTGTGCAAGAGGTGGTCTCTGCGTGCACATGCTGCAACAGGACTGAGGTGATCTATTCAATACAAACACAAATCCTTCCTGAAACAGCAAATCTCACAGGGCATATGTTATAGAATGTAGGTTTTGACTGTGTGCCAGCTTTGGGAGTACTTGCTCTTGGCTGTTTCTTCCTTCCCCTGTACTATGGGGCACCATCTTCAGCTGTAGCTGGGGCAGGCTGCACAATGAACAAAGTCAACCACCTAATCCATGTTTTAAAAAGTTTAATTTGAATGAGTTTGGGAGTGGGTGACAAGGGACCACTGGGGACATGGTGGTAAAAGACGATGGGAGATGCCTAATGTTAGTACTGTCAGTGAATGTACAATGAGAAAAACTGACCTGCTGTAAAATTGGCTGAGATGCAAGGAAGAGCAAATACGAAATTGTGATTAGACCTTAGAGTGCAGCCAGAATAAATAGTAGAATTCTACTTTCTTACAGTGAACATCAGAAGCTGTTTTAGTTTTACCTTCCTGCAGGCTGGGATTAGTGGCCTTTACTTCTTATCCTGAAAATTCTGAAGAAAATATAAATTTGCCGTGGTTGATTAGGCCTTTATTTGGGTATATCTGTATCCCTGTGTCTCAGATTTTCTGTATCTGACGGGTGTGAAGCTCAAAACTTTTACTTCACGTATTGAATTTCTAACTTTATAATTAGTTGGAGTTAGCATCAACCAAAAACTTTTAAGTGTCTCTGATTGAGAGAAGAGGGAATGAGGAGCAGATATGTAAGGAATGTCCATTAGCAACATGCTGCTTGTTTCCGGGTAGAACAAAGTTTCCCACTGCTCTGTATCCATTCTCAAACAAGCGATTCCTGCGTAATGTCTCTCAGGAGGAGGATGCAGAATACAGAGGCAGTGTTGCTCAGCTGGCAGCTGATAGGCAGCTCTGGTATTGGCACGGAGCGCGGTGCAGCCCAGTTACCTTGGGCTGGAGGAGAGGTCAGTTCCGTGGAGAAAGCCAAGCAATGCATTTTTCATTTCATGTTACATTGCACTGTGCAGTTTATTTTCACTTCTGCCTCCCTTCTTTAAATGGATGCACCATACAACTGTTACACATTTGAATCATTTTGTACTACTTTGGTCCCATCTGCAATTGTATTTGCTTTCTTTTTATTCAGTGCTTCTGTGCCACAATTTTTTGTAAAGTCAGATTTATAAGGTTTCACATATGCATTGGGGATTAACAGAATGGACAGTTTCCATAAAACACATTTCTAAACACATTTTATAAATTCAGTTTCAGTGAGGAAGTTGCTTAGGCTCTTAATGAATGACAGAGCAGTTTTGAAGTGCTTTATGTGCTGCAGCACTTGATGTAAGCAAAAGCAGCTTATCTAAACCCCTGACATTTGATGTAGCTTTGCTTCTCAATTCATATGAACTGAATAAATTAGAAAAATAATTCGGTTGGCCTTGCATGTGAAAATGAGTTCATTTATTTGTGGTGTTGTCAGTCAGTCATGGTATTCCGTATATGTATTTCCTAATTTTGACAGAGCTGATACTTACTAATTCTTACACTACTGTTAAATGATATTGATGTTGATACCTCAGTCAGAAAGAGGTGTTGAACTAGATGTGTCCAAAGGGAGTTAAGTTTTTTTTTTAAAAAAATGTTATTCCAAATTAAATTTTCCCCAAAATTTGGATATAAATTAAGAATTAAAGGTGAAAAGTAATTTAAAGGAGGTCCATGTTTTAAAGTAATTACATAATGAGGGTTATTTTTCATTGTAATAGATCATAAAATAGACCTAGCTGTAGGTTAAAGTAGAACTGGAGAGAGATGGTGAAATAAGCATCCTTCATGGCTTGTATAATTTTGAAAAAGAGACTTGCTCTAGTGTGATACAAACTTTTGCCCCCTTTGTCTTTAGAATTCAATATACCGATTTTAGAATTTTTGTTGTCATTGTTTAGGAGGCTCATATATAAAAATATATATGTGTATATTGCAGTGTTTTGAAACAATAATTGTATTACATGATTGATTGCAGCAAAAGGGTTATAGATGTTGTTATTCTGTAGCTGTTTGGGTTCATTAATTCAAAAGAACCAGTTAGACCATGTTTCCTGTGACTTCATTTTACAAGACCAGTCAGCCATATGACCAAAAGTGTTCTTTTAATCCTCCTCTTGTATGACTGCTGCTGTGTGTTCAAATTCATATGGCAGATGACTCCTAGTGGTGCCCTATGTAGAGAGAAGTTTGAGTTTTCATGGAATTGGTAACTATGTAGAGAGGGTCTCCTTCCAAAAGTAGCATCATGTCTATGTGCCTCAGAGATGATAAACTGGTTGAATCCCCAAATCTATTAGAGGGCACCTTGGATCCTACGTAGGTATCCACGTCCCACCACATGTGGGCAACCTTTTCCAGTACATGGTCTGCAAGAGCTCCGTTTGTGCTCCGTGTGTGATGGATGGCACCAAGGGAGAGCTGGTGCCTTCTCAGAGGCATCAGCTCAGCTAACAGAGCAGTCTATGCCAGTTGGGTCAGAGGAAGTGTTTGGTGCTCTTGGAAGAGAGGCAATAATTGGATGCAACAATAGTTCACCAGGTATGCTCTGAAAGGGCAGAGCTGCGATCCAGGAGGGTTTAACTGTCTTGTTGTATGTTTTTTTCCTCCACCAGATCCTGTTTGTACAGAAGTCGGGCACTTGCTGCAGGGTTTAGGAAAGCCTCCCTGGGAAACTGTGGCCAGTCTGTGGCCTTGCAAAACAACCAAAAGAAGGAGAGTGAGGCTGTACTTTTGGGGGTAGATCTTAATAAGGATGTATATATATTTTCAATACAACCATCCAGCACTTCATCAGTTGTGGTCTACCTGCAGGACAGTTAAAATTGCTGTAACAAAGCATGAAGCTAACCTTGAAACTAGCAGGTGGATGTGCACATGTTGCAGAGGGGAATGACGACAGTGAGGATGTGGTATAGTGTTTTACCAGAAGCTCCTGCATGATCTCCATCATGCTCTGTATTAAAGAGGGGAGAATGATTTTTAACCATTTGATTTTTTTCACCGTTTGACTTCAGCTGTTGAACCTAAAGAATAATGTTGGTTGGAATTTTGTTGGATATTTCTACACAAAACTAGAAAAATACTACCTCCTATCTGCAAGCATTTTCTGCTTCTAAGTATGAGACTACAAGGTGATGTTACGTCATTCAGTGTGTCTGCATAGTTCAAAAGTTTGCAGTATGTCTGTGCTTATTTGCTGTCCTTGTTGCCATATGGGGTTTTTAATAAAGACTGTGTGTAAGATTGCATAATCTTACTCCTGTTATGGGTTCTTGAGCCTTAATTTCTTTGCATGAAGAAAAGCAATATATTTTCTAAGGTCTCTGTTTTCAAGTAGGAGCAATCCCTGTAACATTAAAAGTAATTTGAAGATTTGTTATTGTTACAGCATGGATATATATATATATGTATATACACACACACACACCCCTGTGAAATGCTCTGCTTTGTAAACCCATTAAATGGAGTGTTCCTTGACTCTCTACATAGACATAGTGAGTTCAGGCAGTTTTGTAAAGTTTTAAAACACTTTAACCAGAATCAGGTACCCAAATGAGGAAGTTACCTCATGAGTTACTACATGAGTAACATGAAAGGGTTTTAATATTGATATTAGGAATTGTCAGGTACTTGGCTTTTAAAAGCTTGATATAAAATGTAATATTATTTAAAATAAAATATGAAAATGGTTTTATAGTATTAGAAGTGATTTTCTTTTGGTTTTATTTCCAGGCTGGTAAGTGAAGAGCTGCCAGAAGTTCCTGTGCTTTACAGAGATGTCTCATCCCTTTTGCTTATCCAGATTTTAACTATGCCTCAACCATTGCACAAAGGTACGTTACAAAAATATATATATTTAAATGATTATGTAATTAGGCAACATTTGTGATCATTCTCAGCATGGTAAAGCATAGCCAGTCTACTGTGTATTCTAAAATAATGTTTCTGTCTTATCTACAAAAGATGGCATTGAACAGAAATTTTTGTTCTGGGTTGACAGCTTTATCTGTGTCCCCTGTCTTTTTACCTTATCAGTCAGCTATTCATTAAAGATACAAGAGCTGTCCAAAAACTATTAAGTAGTTCTACTGAAGGAAACGTGTCCTTTGTTTGACCTTCATCTCTTTGGTTAGAGGGGCAGCTCAATACTTCAAGTTGAACTGAGTGCCTAAGGGTGAAAGATTGTGATTTAATTTGAATTTCAGAGATTAAATTGCAGCAGTCTTACATAAGAGAGGTCATATATGAAGATAATAATTGCTGTAATGCAGTAACTTCAATAGAGGCAGTATATAGTACAATTGTGAATATTAAAGAACTAAATTTTTTGTTACTAAAATCGAAACTGTCTCAAAACATAAATTTCTTTTTTTGTGTAAAAGGAGAAGCTGAACTTGGTTCATCTTGCTAATAGACAGTGTGTGTTCCAGAATAGGAGTTAGTTCAGACCTTCTGGTCTCTGGCTCGATTATTTATAACTATACATTAATTTTAAAATGAGGACAAACAAAACAAGTATCACTTTACTATTTCACTGACAACAAACAGAATATCTCCTTTGGGATCTGCGTGGCACTTCTGGTATCTACGGCGTTTTGGTAATTTGTGAATAGGAACTGTTCTTCTCTTGATGCATAGACAGAAGTTATGAAGCATAGTAGAAACTCTGTTTCCCCTTAAGAGGAAGTTCAGTCCTCACTACTGGATATTCAAATTCAGCTCAAGTGACTCTGTGTGTATCTGTTAACATTGCAGGTTTGGGTTTTTTGATTCAATATACATAGAATCATACAACCATTTAGGTAGGAAAAGCCCTTTAAGATCATTGAGTCCAACTGTTAAGTACATGTTTAGGGATTAAGTATATCCAGTAGATTATTAGAATAAGAAAATATCAAAAGAATAAAATTCTGTTGCATAGGAAGCCTATTGCAAAAATACACTTTTTTTTTTTTTTAAACTACAGTTTAACTTAAGTTAACTTTATTGGAAGGACTTAATAAAATCAGTAAATAAAAGGTTAGTGAGACTAACTTCTAAAATTCAGGGAAGGGAGCGTTCAAGCTGAAGTACAAACCAGAGGTCTTTTTGTAGTCAATATTCAAGCATTGAATACCACCATTTACGAAAGTATACCTTATCTTAGAAAAGACAACACTCAATTAATAGTAAGGCATTCTGTGGAGAGTTGTGGGAAATGCCACGTGTCAGCAGCACGTTTTGCCTTTGCTCTCAGGTTTTCCTGTGTGTTGCAGTTGAAAGGGAAATGGCAAGTGGCAGAAGAAAGATGAATGTTACCACTTCAAGTCTGTGAAGCATTAAATTGGAAATAAATTGCCATTTATATTCCTAATTTTTGTTTCATCAAAATATAACAGATTTGTTTGGAACTTTTACAGTGGGTATGTAGGTCACAGATATCTGATATTAATTCTTAGCTGAGGGCTGAGGCATAACGAAGGTAAAATGGCTTGTGCAGTGTCATGTGACAAGCAGAAGGTCAGTGATAAGGGTGAACAAAATCTCTATTTGCTCTTACTGCTTCCTGATCTGTCTGTGCTGCTTTGGCATTGTGTTGGCATGCAGGCACTGTGGTCTTGGCTGTACACCAATATGCAGACAGAAGGTTGATGCCTCTCTGTGTTGACTGATATTTCCAGTATATTCCTTTAACAATAGACTGAACTACATTGCACTGTGTCCCTACAGGAAACTAGAACTGTTCATCACATATTACATCTTTTTCATGTTTGTACTCAAAATGCTTTCTGTTTACACCATGTTATTTTAGGAGCACTGAGTGCCCTGTAAGGAGGACAAACCTTGTCTCTTGCCCTTCAGACGTAGCACTGGGAATTGCATTAACTACCCTATTAACTGTTGGATAGGTGTTGGTATCTTTTTCAATCTGACATCGATTAAAGCAATAAAAGTTGTCATTACTGTTCAGCTTCTTCATTCAGAGGACAAAATTGATCTGAACCCATCAGAAAGAATGAAGAGTACTACAGAAAAAACTTTGTGGTGGAGGTCAGAGCATTTACAAGCATCAACCAATTTACAGAGAAGGGAATGAGGATGATAGTGTGTAGCTGCCGTGAGTGCAGCTGGCAAAATAAACAGTGTGTTCAAGATACTAAAACCATTTGTGAAACTTTTTTTTCTTTTGAGTTTCACACTAGACCATGGGCAGAGCTTTTACAGGCTTCAGATGTTCATAATTTTGAAATTGTACATAATAATCTATGTTGGAGTTCCTGCTTCAATTCTGTGGCAGTTATACAGAGGATGGGCAGTGTTCATGGCATTGTGGATGGGCACTCCATACAAAACAGAGATTTTGTTTTTAGCTCCTCTCTCATAGAAATAGTACATGGTGGCGTGTGTACAGAAATGGAGACAGTGGCTTGGTGGTTATCAAAACTTTAATCTGTCCCTGTAAGTTGAATTCAGCACCCCTCACCAGTCCTTTTTGCAACACAGTTTCTGGGTGTTGAAGAAGTAATTTAATTGAAAGCGAACATTCTTGTTTGTTACCATCAGTTGTCAAAAGTTTTATTTTCCCCAGCGCCTGTCTTGGGACCCCCATGTCCAGATTTCTAGAAGTGCACACTGTAGTTTTTAGCGATTTCAATTTCTGCATTGCATTGAATGTAAAAAATACACTGTTACAGAGTATTTAAAAACTGGGATGTGGGTGAACAAGAGTGAGCCTGAGCCCTGAAGGTGCACAGAATTGGTGGTCAGTGGGCCAGCAGTGGCCTGGTGCTGTCCTTGGTGCCACAAATGCCAGGAGGGCCATGACATGATTATAATGGCCTAGCCATAGTAATAATACTTTTAGACTGTCAGACTATCAGGACAGAAGTCCTAACTGCATTTCAGTGCTGAACTTTGCACAGTAGTTTACTCCACAGCATATAGACATACTTGCAACCCCTAGAATTATTAAATTGAAAAGATTACGTAGCAAAAGCACAGCCTGCACCAGGGGGGCAGCAGGACAGCAGCACACAGCCCCACAAGTACACATTGTGGGAAGTCAAATAAAGTTGCTCTTTGCAGTAGACAAGAATCTAACAGCTCTAGTGTTACAGGTACCTACAGCTGTCAAATATTTGGTATTTTACACATAAGAGGTAACATAGTAATGAAATGATAACTGATTCTCTGACTGATGGTTTTAGTGTGTCTCCCATGGCATGCTTTTGTGACTGTAAGAAGCTTCGGTGTTCATTACACAGCATGCTGCCTCTGAAGAAAAAAAAAAAAAAAAAGAAATTTGTACAGAAGTCATGACTTCTTAAGGGTGACCTGGGTGTGGGAGGACATGTTTTTTGTCCAATTCTGGATTCTCCACAATCCATGTCTGCATTGATTTGTAAACACTTGTTACATTAACAAGCAATTGTTATTTCACAAATTTAATTATGTACTCAAGTCCTAGCTGTGTGTGTTTTAGAATCCAGCGGGTTTTAATATTAGATACAATAAAGGAAAAGCAAGGGCTTTCATTTTCCTTACCTCTTTATCATTTTCACATATTTCACATTGTTTAAATCCTTTGGGAAGAAAGAATGAATTCGACCCATTTTTTGTGAGGTGCTTATGTAAATAAAATTGTTTTGCTTGACTTCAAAGCCTGAGAGGACTTCTTAAAACCCTCATTTTTGTCTACATTGTATTAGTTACACATTAGTTATGTTTGTGCTTAAGGAATGGTGTAAGTAATGATAGAAACTTCTTTGGGAAATACAACCCGAAGTAAAAAGATAACAAAAAGGTTTGCTACCATATCTTCATTTCAGAGAATGATCACTTTTTTTTCCCTGTTCCAGTTTTAGGAAGTCTTATTTTGCTTCTTTTGCTAGCTTCCCCAGAAAGATTTCAAAGCCTTTCTCCTGCAACCTAGCTGTAGGAGATACTAATCCTTTAAATATTACTAAAAATTGTAAAGGTCTTTGAAAGTAAGGTAAGTTCTAAAATGACAGTCTGCCTTTTGTCCTCCTTCTGCATGCAAGTGAGGTCCAGTACATAGGTACTCACTCAGGAGTGTTTTGCAGCAGTCTTGTATGGCTGGATCCATATCTGGAAGTGAAGGGTTAGAAACTGAAGTACACTAAATGTCATTGTGATTTCTTTGGGGACTCAATTCTTCCAGTACTGGTATGAGTGTCACATAGCTCAGATGGGTGCCAGAAGAGATGGTAGGATATGCATTTGCTTTCATTTACAGTAATCAAAAACTTAACTTGATGTAACCTTTGGACAAAGTTAGAATTTTGTAATATCTCCAGGTCACTAGGAGGAAGTCACTGCTGATCAGGATTAAGATGAACATATGGAGCAGTGGAAAATTACTTGCCCTGTACTTGTTCTGTTCGCTGTAGCTGCCAAGTAATTTCTGAAAGCCAGTAAATATAGTTATATGTTGTTTTGTATGTTTTGAGGGGTTGTTCTTTTTGTTTAGCGCTTGCCTTTCATTTGAGAAGCATCATTTCCCCAACCAGAGACTCTGTAATCTTTGTATGTCCTAAAAATATTGAGTGTTTAAGAATTACTTTCTTTGTTTTACAGAACACTTCACCTGCATCATAAAAGTGCTGTTCACTTTATTGTATACTCAAGCCTTGGCAGCACTTTCTGTTAAATGCAGTGCTGAAGATAGGATGGCATGGAAAGAGGCAGGAGCTCTCAAGAAGGTTGGTTAGTTTATTAAAACATGTATGAAATTTTGCTTATGTATTTCTGGTAGGAATGTAACAAATACTTCCGCTTTCTGAGTGATAATTTGCTTCTGATTCACAGGAATCCAGTAGTTTGTTTCTGTGTTTTGCATTTTTCGGTATATCACAAGACTTAAAAACTTTCACAAGGAATATCTAGTTCCAAAACTGAGTTTCAGATTTGAGCCTGTATCTCTGTCATTTCAGTCTTGACTTTGTTGCAATGATTTTGAGTAAATGCAGCTTTCCTTCCTGTGAAATTGAAGCCTTCCTGGATAAACCATGGTAGTTGATCTGATGCACTCCTTTACAGGAAAAGCAGGCAACCTTGGTGGTGGAGAAAAAAAGCCTCTTTACTTTTCCAACTTGTTTGTGCTATTTGTGGCTACCTATATAAATTTCTCTCATGATATGGTCTAGAGTGCTCATGTGATGAAAAGACAGAGAAGGAAATTTGTCACTGTTGTTTCCTTGCCTTTTGATAGTATTTACAAGTGAAGCAATGGTGCATCTTTCTGGTTCAGTTCAGCTGACTAAATGCCAGTTCCCTGCACTGGCACTAGAATTCATTTAATCCTTCAGTTAGTGTTCTACTCCACAGATTGATTTTCCCAGAAGGTCAGAAGAGTCCCAATGTCAGACTGAGAGAAAGGGTAGAAGTGCTGGGGTCAGGAGAGGAAAAGAGTGGAGTACTATCCCTTTATACAACAGTAGGGCCTTAGGTGTAAAATGAAATGCACACGGAGGATCATGACCTGCCTTTTCACATATAATTTAGATGTGTCATACTGATCAGCCAAAATTCCAAGGTGTTAAGGACGAATTATCTGCCGGCCTGCTACTATGAGAATTTTTTTGCATTGAGATCACTGGACAGCACTTCATTTTGTTGGCTCCCTCTCCACCCCTTCTTTGAATGTATTATCATTTTCTTAGAAATTCAAAAACACTTGCTTGAGGCTGTTGCTAGTGAGTTTTTGGGTTTTTTTCCCATTTTTCTGTTTGCTTGAGTGATTCTCAAGTGATCTGTAATTTGGCAGTTAAACGTTTGAGTGCTGAGGACCTGCCAGCAGTAATTGCATAGCTCCTGTTCATCCCTTCCAGCCCTTTGACAACCCTTCTCTTACTGAGCCTAGCCACAGTCCTCATGCCTATCTTGAGGTAAGCTGGTTTTTAGTTTAGGAATCCAAGTTCTTTCTCTAAAGTTTTTTTATACCAAATGGAAACATATGGTTCAGGTTGGCTTTTTCCTATGTGCTGTTAAGATTGATGTTTTGATCCTGGGATGACTACACAGATCACACCTGACTTAAACTTTTGTTTGTGGATAATGTCAAGTGAATCTGTTTCAGTTTGGTATTCCAGACATTAAACATAGGCTGAGGACTTTGCCCTACATTCATGTCAAATGATCAAACAACATGAAGAGTTTAATTTCACATCAGGGCTGAGAGGTGGATATTGTACTTTTGAAGCCCAAATTCACTCTTATTATCATTGCAATGAGTGTTACAGTGTCATAGGAAGCACATTGTAAATGCCTGGGGAGTAAACTTCCAGGAATAACGTAGAAAAAACTTTGCCCTAACTGCTGTTTTAAATGTGTTGCCTTCTGGCTCTTTGAACATGAACAGCAAGTCTGCCTTCCCTATGCTGAAAGGTGAAGACCCCATCTAAAATTGACAATTGATGTCAAAATGCACTAGAGAAACCAACTGATGAATTACATACATCGTTATGTATTGAAGGGGGTTTATTTTAAAGAATCCCAGTAATGTTCCACTCCCTTGTTTGTTGTGTTGATACACTAACAGAATTCAAAATTCACATCCAGTGATTTTTTTTTCTGGGTAGAATTTATTCTGAATTAAAAGAAAATATTTATGAGAATATTGCTCTCTGTTTCTTTGGGCTTTCTATAATCATTGCCTTTAAATGTAATTGCTATGGCACAAAGCTAAGTGGCTATTGTTTCCACTAAATATATTTTCCATCTGTAGTAAATATTCTTCATTCCAAACACAACTTTGCATTTTCCGATAGGCTCATTTCAACTTAAAATACATAGCAAGTGTTTTGTCATTCTTCCTGGTTGGTACGTTTTTGAAAATTACTTTTTTCTAAAAAAAATTACTTGTATTTGAGTTCAAATTATGTCAAAGCACTATGTATCCATAAAGTGATTCTTCTAATTTTAAAGGAAGCATTTATATAGTCACAGAAAAAAAGTGAGAAATGCAAATATTATAAAGATGTTTTCATGTAACACTCAGTTCAGAGCATATGTAATTCAAGTAGCAGATCACATTTCACTCGAGCTAAATGCAGTCCCTTTCTACAGAGTTATATATTTGTTTCTAATTTTTCTTTAAGCAATATGTATCTTTGTAGGTTAAAATTCAAGTGTTGATCAAAAGGAAATATACTTCATTGGTTTTACTTTTACAGCAACATTTTGTCCTTTTCATGATCAGTGCTTTTTGTATTTCTTTTCTTCTTATTTGCAGAATACATCCAGTGGAGAAAAATCTTGGGAAGTATTGTTGGGTCATGTGATTAGTGAGCTGTCTAAGGGGAAGATACATGAAGAAGGAGAGACTGAAGAATTAGCAGTGGTATTGGCAGCTTTCTGGAGAATTTATGCAGCATGTTCCCTGGAATTTTTTTTGGCCTCATTGTTATAATGGTTTTTCTCTGTTCTTGCTAAAGAGTTACAGTACAACTCTTTATTTCTAGATCAAAGCATATCCCTTTGGGACAGTTTGCCTGTGCAAATCTTTATTTTAATAATATCAGATGTGGCCAGTGCTGTGTTGACAAAGTTATTGACAAATACTTTTTATAATTATGGGTTTTAATTATACGGATTTTAATCATACCCCTTTCAGAAACTTGGAAAAGTGAATATTTAAGTAGAAACCCCATTTGTTGAAGGGCAAAGAAAACCTAGGGAGATTTTTCAGATTATTACTGAAATGCTGGCCTTTGGAACATATGTTTAATGCAGTGATTCACGTAGTATGCTTAAAAACATTTGGTTCCTATTGGAGTTTCTTACCTAGGAGATGACTTATCTGGGACAGAATGTAGTAATTACTTCCTGCCCTGTAGGTAAATCCAGATTCTGTAGAGCACCATCTGCAGCAGTTCTGCCTGCCTTTCCTCAGGATCACAAGCCTTCTTCAACACCATCTTTTTGGAGTGGATTTGCCTGGTTGTCAGGTACAGAATGAGACAGCCACACTCTAAAGTTTCAATTTAAAAGCTAGCGATAAAAAATGAGACACAAAGGTGTCTTTCTCTTGGTGTATATTTTCTATCCTTAGAATTTTTTTTAAATCATATTTTATAGCACTGTTCTGCAACACTGTTTGTCTTCTGTAATTCAATGTGGTTTTCAAAAAAATGGTACTATATTCTGAAACTTCAGTAAACTTATTTAATTAAGTCATAGGTGCTTGTCTCCTAAAATACCAACATACTTTTTAAAACTTGTCCGGCATTTGCAGAGATGACATAATTTCCACACAGAATGGAATTCAGTCCTGATTTTCCTTAATGCCTGTTAATACTTGGACTTTATTTTCAGAGACATCACATCAGCAGACAGTTATGTTTAAGTTCCATGACTAATTTAAGTAGAGTTTTCTGCAGGTCAACTCCCTTATTTCCTTGCATCAACATCATCTCCTCTGTAAAACAGCTACAAGCCAGTTTGGGGTGCTGTATAGAAGGAAAATTACTGTGAAGTTGGGGGCTTTCTTGTTTTGTTTGTGGGATTTGGTTTTGTGGGGGTTTTGGTTTGGTTTTTTTTTTTGTGGGGGGGAGATTTAGTTGTTTTTTAGTTTTTGGGTTTTGGTTTTGTTTGGTTTTTTGCTGATAGCTTTTATTGTGTTTGAAGGGTTCAGTTTGAGGTGATCTGGAAAAAATGGAACCTTTCCTGTGTCTCTGAACAGGAGTATTAGCATTTTAGCACTAGAATATCTTTACCTTTTTATTGATATAGGTATATTTTTAATACACTTTTTCAAAATGCAGAACGTAGGTAATAATCTAAATCTCTCTGATTTCATACCTAAAAAAGGAAGAGGAAGAATTCACAGTTCTTGCAAGCTGCCTGGGTCTGTTACCATCTTTTCAGTCAGCTCACCAGTTCACCAGTGCCTCTTGTCTCGATTGGCCAGTGCCAGCATTTGACATGATATCACAGTGGTGCTCAGAATTGGCTTCATTTGCAGATAGACATCCAGATCAAGTAAAGGTATGTAGCAAAATTACTTTTTCCAAAATAGTCTTGATACGGAAGCAGCTATTTATTGCTTCATTCATGTACTGTTGTTTTGGATAAGGATCTGAGAATAGTGAGAGACATTGTATTGAGAGATACTAGTTAGTGGATGTGGGTTGAATTGGTTAAAAAAAGGAAAAAGAAAACATACGTGTTCTTTATGTGATTGCTGAAGACAGAATATTGAAGCTATTCTTATGATGATACTTACGATGGTCTTATGATGATACTAAGTGTCTTCTGCACCTGTAGCCATTCAAGGACACATAATAGAAACTTTGTCTTTTAAGAAAATACGTATCAGAAATAATTCTATTGATATTTTCAAGCATCTTCAGTTGTAATGTGAGAAAGATGGAAAAGATAAAAGCTTTTTAATAGTTGTCTGATAAAAGATGATACATTTTCTCTGAAGGTTAAAGAAATAATACCAAGACTTGAGTTAGTGCAACTGAAATGATCAGTTTTGAAATGGAAGTGTTTCAACATGAGTGCGTTGTTTTTATGACAAAGTTTCATCTCAACAATTCAAGTCCACCTCTCCTAAGTTTATGGTGTCAGAGGCAAGCCGGATGCGTTCTTCACTCTGCAACATGATCTGCACCTGTGAAAATTTGAATACTCAGATTAATCTCAAAATACAGCTGCTGCCAATCTGATAGACATTTGAGATAGAGTGCAGTGAAACTGATAGCATTCTTTTCATGATTGAAAAGGAACCAGGTACAAATGCAGTATGTCTTTTTTTTTTTTTTTTTTTTTTGCAAGTTAGATTTTGAGGTTATGCACTCTTAAAAAAATTTTGCACCTTGCAAAAAAGATCCCATCTGACTGCTGTGCCCATCAATTATAAACCCAGTAAAAATTACTGTGTTGAGGGAAAACATATTAGTTTAAAAAAACTCACAAACAAACAAACAAAAACCCCTCAACATAAAATTGGACAGTCTTTTAAGAGCAAGTGAGAAGAGTTAGGCTTTCAAAGCCCTATTTAGGTAGTATCTGTCTTATCAAAAAATTACGAGTTTTGGTAAGTTCTTAATGGCCTCAAAATTTGTGTGCCACACAGTTTTGAAAAACAGGCAGATGTCTTCAAATATAATTTACAGAGCCTAACTTCAGTTCTGTTTCTGAAAGTTTAAGTGTAAATTTTAGCTAGAAAGTTTTCCTAGTCAGTGCTGGGGGTTTGAAGCAGCACATTGAAATTGCCAAATTAACTTAGTAAAGGCAGTGAGAGTCTTTCTTGTTGGTCACTCTTAATCCTCTGGTTTTAGCTGTGAAGATTTTTGCACTTCAAATCTGTCACATTTAGAAAATATCCATGGGAAAAGGCTAGTGCCCATTTCGCACCTATTAAAAAGGACAAAATGTGACTGCAGTTGGGGAGGGTGATCAACCATGAGCAGGTGACTATTGCAAGGTCATGTTTGACTTCTAAACTTGTGAAATGCAAAAGAAATGAGAGATTTTTAAACTGCATTCTTCTTTTCTTTGGTATTCTATTTCCTTAGAAATAAAAATACTTAAATGAATGCATGGAATTGATATATTCTTATTTTATTTGTAGGCTTTGCTTATCCAGGAACCTAAATGGGACTTGCCACGCCTCCTTCAGTTGCCTGAGAATTATAATACCATTTTTCAGTATTATCACAGAAAGACTTGTTCTGTTTGTACTAAGGTTCCTAAAGATCCTGCTGTTTGTCTAGTTTGTGGTACTTTTGTATGCTTGAAAGGACTATGCTGCAAACAACAGAGTTACTGTGAATGTGTACTGGTAAGAGAGTTAATTCAAATTCTGCAGTTGATTCTCCTGCTCATTAGTAGGTTTTAACTCAATTTCTCAGTTTTGATAGTTTTCTTTTCAAAATGTGTTTATGTAAACATATAATAGTTCAGGTTGGAAGGGACCTGTAAGGGTCAACTAGTCTAAACCCCAATGATACAGTTTAGTGCTTATTTCTGATGGATATCCTTTGCCAAACTGTTCCTTAGTAAATTACATGTGCATGTTATTTGAACCACTCTAAGTACTATTTTTAAAAGCTTTCTGTTATAAAGTTGACAGACACAAACAGAACCTTTTCACTATTGCTTTTCTATACCTGTAATATTACAGCATTCTCAAAACTGTGGAGCTGGGACAGGAATATTTCTTTTGATTAATGCATCTGTAATCATCATCATACGAGGCCATCGTTTCTGCCTTTGGGGTTCTGTTTATCTAGATGCACATGGTGAAGAAGACAGAGATCTTAGGTAATGTTTTCATTACAAGTGCGTTTCATTGTTGCCACCTCTGTGTAGATCAACTTTGTCAAGTAACATGCAATAACAGAAAATAATAGATCTCTACCTTCCTTGTCTGGAACAATGGAAAATCTCTACTTACTGCAAGTTGAACTGACTTTTTTTCTCTTGGTTTTTTGGGAGTTTTTTGGCCGAAAGATGGTGCAATCATGATTTTTGAGTTACATACATCAGGCACCCAAGAGACAGATTCCTATGTTGCTGTTCCCAATGACAGTCAATTATGAGTGTTGCACTGGGAAACACTTATCTCCCAGAGGTATTGTTTGGTCTTTAATCAAACAATGCAGTTGGACTCCAGTATAGGGAAGGAGCGTGACTTCCAAGAGACATGTGTCTGAGTAAACACGTGGTGGTTTCTGGATTTTGTTATCCAGTGCGAAGAAAGGAAGTCCCAGCAGTTATCCTATTAAAAGAAAAACTGAAAGCCCCTCACCATAAAAATGCATGCTTACCCTCTGAAAAAGTGTTGATTATATAATGAAGCATCTTTCCATTTATTTGGCATATTAACCATTTGTTTTCTTCTTTTTTCTTTTTTTTTTAATCTCTACAGGCGTGGTAAACCCCTCTACATATGCAAGGAAAGATACAAAGTGCTTGAGCAGCAGTGGGTGTCTCATACTTTTGATCATATCAATAAAAGATGGGGGCCACATTATAATGGCTTGTAAATCATCATCATCTACACACCGTATCACTGCTGTTACCATGAATGAATGCATCGTGACTGACAATAGCTTTAACTGAATGGGAGTTTAGCTCTTTGGCTCCAGGTGGAGTGGGGTATGGGCATAAAAGGGAAATGAAACTTTGTCAACATGTGAAATCTTTGCAAAATGAGCTGTTGTTGCTACTGAAGAATGATAGAATGATTGAAATTAAATCCTCAAATGGTGTGAGCAATCTGATTGCACTCAGTAGTCCATTTTTCTTGTGTTTTTTTAAAGCCCATTGTTAAGAAGCACAAATTTTACTTAGAGTTGTTTAGATGCTCCAGGGATAGTTGTCAGGTTTTTATTTTTCTCTGCATGGAATTGAGTTTTTAGCAATTTTTGCTGAAACACTGTATATGTCTACTATATCTACTAAATATGTTGGATAAAATTTCTTTGCCTTTTTTGTGTTGGCTTCAGGTTTTTGCTTGATATGGATTTGTAATTAGACAGGTCTGTAAAATGATTGTGAGACTGCATGGTAACAATTGGTATGAAAGTTGAATTTTAAAGAGCATTTCACTTATAAGAGGTCTGTTGAAATATTTCAGGCATTACTGAAAATGTGTGCATTCTCAGGAAATTCATAATTTTTTCCTCCATAAATAAGTGAAATAGCTGTAAATTAGGTATCTTACTGCTCTTAGTGTAATCCAGAACACACATTCTGTCTTCATTTTTTCCCCAAAAAATTTTTTTTTCATATGAATTGAATAAATTGCTAGTGATAACATAGAGAAACATAACATACAGAAATTGCTGTATATAGAGAATTTGTATGGTGCCCAACATAGCAGATCGCAATTACAAGCATAACAACCAAAAGCTTGCCTGTCATTCCAAACCAGATGTATCTGTCAGAATGATTGGATCAGGAATGTGCAGGCTATTCTGAAAATGAAACATAATTTTGTATCTCTACTGTCATTTCAGGAGGTTCCTTTTATATTGTATTTGTTTCAAGTAATCACTGTTCTTTTTGCTTGGTTTCCTAAAAAGGAAAAATAAATAAAGAGAAAAATGAACAGAGGTAGCCTGGATGAACAACCAATGCATGTGCAGCCTCGCTGGATGAATGCCAAAAGAGTTTATGCTTAGAGGACTAAGAAATTCACCAGAACAGACATGACTGGGCTAAACCCCACAGTGTTACATAGGTAGGAAAGATTATAGTTAAAATACTGGTATGTAATATGTTGCTACTAATGTTTTTCACAAGTGTTGGACATTTGTTGGCTATTTCATACAGTACTACCAAGCAGTTCCTGGTAGTTTTGACTTTCATAGCTTGCGTGTAAAATAAAATTTCTATGTGTAAAATAAAAACATGATAAAATCACATACACAAAGAAAACAGTTCCCCAGTGGAAGTCATTATCTAGTGAAAAGTATATAGGGGAAATAAAATGACTGTATAGCAATCAAGAACAGACCGAAGAACAAGTAAGTAAATACAATGAGTTTTTCTGGATACCTGCAATTCGAAAACCCTACAATAAAGGATGCTGGTTTTTATATATACATATAAATATATATATATATATATTTCAAAAGTATTACAGTACTTCCTGTAAGATTAGAATGACTCTGTTTCACCGACTAAATGGCTGTGTCTTTTCCAAAATATTACTTTTTTGATACTGTATTATAAGTTCTGCCTGTGATATTTTTGCATTGCTCATTATGAATATCAGGCCATTTTGTAAATGTGGTTAAAGAGCAAAAAGATTCTTTACATTGCCAGCATAACATTATTACAGGGCTCATGAACTTGAGTAATCTGTAGTTTGAAGCTCCAATGCTATATATACAAGAGATAATGTGTCCGGAATTTGATTACTGTGTTTTATTTAAAATGGAATGTTCTCTGGTTGTGCATATGGATGTGAAGTAAAACTATTAGCCTTAACTTTAACATCTGGGTATTTCATAGTGTTTATTATAGTACTGGTGAGTTAGTCACCGGTCAATTTCAAAACAACAACAAAAAATTACTTGGTTGAAAAATTGTACTTGAATATCCTTGCATGCTGCTAAACAAGAATTTTTATTTCCCCCATAACTTTTTTAATCCTACTTTATTAAGCTAACCTTGAAAAATAACAGGTCCAAACTAGAGTGGCGCGTGCGTGTATTACTCAAATATTCTGGTGTGATATCCTGTATGAATGATCATTTAAGTACAGTACATTACTGTAGAATCTAAATCAATCTTGATAACACATCAGAAGAGTATAAAACTAGGAATACAGTAATCAGCATTGTAAGATATGTTAATAAAAGTCTACTGTCAATCTGTGCCTTCATGAATTTTTTTCTCTCTATCCCAGTCATCCAAAATGACATTGAATTCCACCCAATAGCCAGGCAATTATTTAAATGTTAAAAGCTTATGCATGCAAAGTACTTTGCATAGGGGGTAAATCTGGTATGTGTTTTAATTGGTTATTTACACACAGTCATGTATTTTGTATTAGTAATTTGGATTATTTTACTCATAACTATAGCACTTAAAGTTGTGCTTAATTTTGTGCCAGCTATTACAGCATTGCTGCTGCAAACTGCTAAAATTAAAATGCCAAGTTGAGAAACTGTACTTCTGGCGAAACTGCTTGATCTTTTCTGTCAAATCTGCTTCTGGAATAACTGTTTCTCCAATTTGATGAATGTACATATTTATGTATTAAATTTTTCCTTTTGACCTTTGAGAAATTTGGTAAAACAGTCATCTTTTTGATCTTGACCTTTGGTTAACAGCATCTTTCTTTTTTTATCAGTGGCCTGAAATTGTCAGTGAATATTTTCATTACCCCTGCAATAGGAATCTTGCATAACTCAGAGTATTTCACAAGGAAATTACATTTTTCCTTTAAAACCAGGATATTTTCCTGCAGTATCCAACAAATGTTATTCTTTAGTTCAGAGTCCCATGGTATCAGTTTCTGTTGTGTGTATAGCTGCCAGAGGAGACTGAGTTTTGTGCTGATTTTGAGAGATCTAATTTTCATCTAACCCACATTCTGCAGTCTTGCTTTTTATTTTCTTTTCACAGAGGTGGGGGTAGTGATGAATGGAGTCTGTCTGAGCACTGGCATAGATAAGAATGAAATTATGCTGTTTGCAAAGTAAGAAACCCACAGGAATGAGCTGACCCCAGTGTGTGGAGGTTCACAGCTTTCAATTATCAACTGCAAGATGTGATGGAGTACGCGTAATCAGAGGAGGCTGGCTCTGTGTGACAGTTTGTGTTTGGTTTTGTTTGAGATTCCTTACTGCAGTCAGTGAGATCCCTACTGCTGGGCTGAAGGCCATGCTGCCTGAATGCCTCCTTTTGGTAGGGCACAGTGCCCAAAGCCCCCCTACTCAAATGTTTTCTCAGATGGGCACTTGTTTCCCCATAAATTCTCTTTCTCTGAGAAGAGTCCCAGCTGCTGCAAGTTCAGCCTTGTCACCTACCCAGCCTCTTGTCCTGCAATGTCCTGTCAGTGCCGTTGTCATCCTGCTCGTTTGCATGAGCTATCAATTGCTGCAAATGGAGTCCTTAAGCAGGAAAAGCATATTCTCAGTGAAGTCAAATACTTCTTGAATTCTTAGCTGTATAGATGGGCCAGGGTGTTTTACCAAATTAAAAATCCTTTTAATTGATAGGTTTTCATTTTTCATATTACTCACTGTATCATTTGTACTGTCCTACCACTAGCACAATTCAGGAGATTTAATGCCCTGTGCTTTAAATATTGTGATTCTTTGCTACCAAGAAAGCAAAACTGAATCTTGTTAAATAAATTATAATTTCAAAAAGCTACCCTTACATGACTTTTGTGATGTATGCTTTTGCACGGTATAGGAAAATATGGGAAAAAAACCACCACACTTTTGAAAAGCATGTTTAAATTTAGCTCGGAGTTCCAGTTAAAATGTCTCAAAATGAGCTCTTCCTAAAGTGCCATTATTGAAAAGCCATTTCCTGTAGTTCAGTCACATGATGTAGAGCAGGATGGTCTGAATTTGTGAAAACTGGGAGCCAGTTCCATGGAAATGCCTCACATCATTGAATTATTTTCTAGCCAGTAAACAACTTATTATTCCTTTTGTCTTTATCCCTTGTATGTACCACATGGATGCCAAACCTTTCTGTTTCCACTGCGTATGGAAACAAATGTTTTAAGGACTGGAGCTAATGGGTTTTTTTCCTTCTTCCATTATCTGCTGTCATGGAGCAGGAATTTTCTGGAAGAAAACTGTTTTCCTGTAAAATTGGACTCCTTCAGTCAATTTCTTATGCTGCCCATAATGTCTCTGTTAATTTAGCTACTCAAATTTCTTGCATCACTTGTTATTTAATACGTTTCCCATCATAGGATGGTTTGTTCTACTAAATTTTTAAAGAATTGTTATTGAAATAAGTTATGCTGGGCTTATTACTCATGGTTGGATTTTTTTAAAATGTTAGGAAAAAAAAAAAGGCAAAATACCTTTCAGCAATTAGAACTGAAAAAAACAAGAATTCTTCATGCACAACACTTAAAAAAACCTACTGTTAAAATATTTACTTTCCCTATATTTTGGCCCTAAATCTGGTGACCAAATGTGTATGAGTCACACTTTAATGTAGAAGGCAACTGAAGCACTTGCCAAATCAGAACAATGCTCTGGGGCATTTCTTTTAAGTACTGTCAAATACCTAACTCAGATAATGAGCCTTTGTCTGTTTCCACATGTCAAGGAATATCCTTTGCACCTGGCTATTGAAGCCACTAATACAGTTTGCTGTGAGAAGTGTTACTTTCCTTCTGTTTCTTTGAAAAGCTGGAGCTCTCTTCTTTCATGCCATTGTTGTCTCCGTGATGGTTTTGTCTCAACTTGTAAGCGTCTTTAAGACAGATAACACCTCCTGTTTGGATCAGTAAGTAAATCAAATAAGTGCTGCTCTATAATGTTAGGTCAACTAGTGTTAGAGCAAATCCAGGTAGTAGGATCTTCCATCATCAAAGAAATATATATGTGCATACAAGACTTCAGTGAGATATAGCCCTTTCATGGTTTATGCATGTTTTCAAACTTTGCTGCCTTGAACCTCAAATGTCCCTCCTCATGCAGATATCTTGGCAGGAATCAAAATCAACAGGAAATTAAAATGGTGGTGTTTCTCACAGCCAGCTATGACTCTGGACATAATAATACCTCTTCAATATCTCTACATCATCTTTTTTGTCCTGCCAGAAGATGCTATCTCAAGAAACACGCTTTCTGAGCGTTAAAGAGACTTACTGCCTTTCATGAGTCTAGTGCAGTATTTGTACAACTGATACTTTCCAACAGGTGACTGATGTAATTCAAATAACCTTCAGATACCTGGTTATTCAGAAATGGCTCATACTTCCACTTTTTCCCTACTTGGGTATTTTTAGTTACATAATAGCAAGATTTCATACATAAAATTTTCCTTATGCAAAGAAAAGAGTATTTAAAAGAAAGATAGAAGGGTGCTTCTTTCATAGACTGGTATTCTTTGTTTTAATTCTGGGCAAAATTAGGGACTGTTAATTAGATTATTGCATATAATTTTACAATTCTTATCTGTCTAAAGAAACAAGAAATCCAAAACAATCTGGAGCTAAGGTGTTACAGTAACACTGTTCTTCCCTGGGAGGTTATTCCAAGAATGTAACAATACATTTTTTTCACTGGAAGCTTCAGAGCTGTGTTGCATCTTGTCTTCAGAAACATGTCAAAAGACATGTTAGCGTGTGAATACCAACAGAGTGGTTCCCTTAGCAACAATAAATAGCCCATTCAAGTGACTAACTCTTGCAAGTGTGTGGCATCAAAGATGGATTTTGAATGCTAAGGGAACTCATTAGCTGTAAGAAGAAAAGCAGCAAATAAAGAACTAGATACATCCTACCCAGCACTGCTATTTATTAGAATTGTATACAGCATAATTATAGGGAATTTGCGTAAGATATTCTTAACATGAAATAGCATCTCCTTTCTTTCTTTCTTTCTTCTGCAGCTTTTAATTTTCTGCACTATAGAGGGGTAAAATAATGTATGTGGGAAGAGTGTGGAGAAGGCACTTTAGTTCTTTGGATAAGTTCAGCTTTGAAACTTACTATTGATGTCCTACATACTTGCTCAGACCTAGCATTTGAGTGATACAGGCCACTCAGTGGTTCAGATGTTCATCCACTAAGGGAAAATGCACAAATGTAAACACAATAAAAGGCACATGGTGTGATTCTTGGGGATGTTCTACACAGAGCTAAGAGCTGAACTCAATTATCTTTGTGGGTCCCTTCCAACTAGAATATTCTGTGATAATAATAATTTTGAAATAATAATTAGCTATGAGATGTTTTAATGACACTCCCAGTTATAATACTGCTGCCTCTGTGAAGAAAGCTGTACAAAGCAAGAGTAAAGATTACTCTTGAGAGCATCACATTCCAGCTCTGCAGAATAAAGGGAAAGCTGATGGTATCTGGGTAACCTGCCTTGTGCTATGGAAGAGCTATACATTAGGTACCACTAACTGGTACAGATAATTTGCTAGATTCTGTGTGGTTCTTTCTTTTGGAATTGGTATATAGAGTATACAGTGTGTAGGCTCTTCTGTATGCATTTTTGTTGTTGGCTTTTAAGTCCTTTGAGTCACCTTTCTGCTGGAGTTCAGAGCTGGGAATGAATCCAACATAATTCCAACTCACTGTAGTTCAGCAATGCTATTTACATTTCAGTGCTATCACTCCATTAGGCATTCCATCTCCCCCCTTCTGTTTCCAGGTGTTTGCCTGAGGTCTGCAGTTTGTGCTTATGATTTGTAAGGGCTGGACTATGGTTCTGTACCTCACACTTTAGTCTTGGCTAGAATTGTTATATTGTTGCACTGCTTCTCTACTCTTTCCCCTTGCAAGTGTAATTACTCTTTAATGCTGTGCTGCTACCTACATAGTTTTGCTGCACTTCCACAGTCCTTATCTGAGTAGTCTGCAGCTGCTGGCTTCTTTAAATCATCTTTGAATATGTGCATAAAGCTCTAATATTATTCTCACTACTTCCATTGATTTCAAAGGCAGTGGCATCCACTCTTACATTAACCTTCCTGGTATTTAATTTCCTTCACTGCTGAAGAATTTCTGAATGGAAGTTTTCTATCCTTTTCAGTCCCCTTTTTTGGTTTTTTGGGGTTTTTTTGAGTTTTTTTGGGGTTTTTTGGTTGGTTGTTTTTTTTTTTTTTTTGGTGGTGGTGGTGGTGGTTTTATTTTTTTTTTTTTGCTTCTATCTATGCTATAAAACTCCTCAGTTGCTTTGCCCTTGCTGTCCTCAGTGTTCAGGTAATGCAGTAGTTTTGTATTCAGGATTCTTCTACTAGGGCAAGAGAAGAAAACTGGATGTCTCAGCTAGAGCACAGAAATATGAAAGCTAGAAGCTGTCGTTTCAGATGTCAGTCTAAAAACCTAACTCAAATAAGGTCTTGGCTACCAAACACCTTGCACACAGCCTGTTTTCTTCAAGATGGTGGCAACCCTTGCACAAGGTGCATTTGTGTTTATTTAAAAGCTAAGAAAGGAAAACCAGGGCAGCATCTCTGTGACCTGGTAGGGCAAGACAATATGACACAATACACAATAACTTAAGAGTTCAGAGTGCTGTTGTATCTATGTTTGCATGCCTGAAAATCAAAACTGCCATAAGATTTTCACAGAAATAGTATGCATTTCAATAGTGTCCTTAAATTCTTCAGCAACTGTTTTTTCCCTTAGAGCAAACCTGTTTAGTATTATTACGTTAAATTCTGATTCACCAGTGTTTATGATGTGTGTAGCTTAATGCAATCATGCATTCTGTTTGTAATCACAAGTCCATCTCCAGGCAAAGAAAAATGCACATAGGATGAACAGGTATTTAAAAGGCATCAAGTCCTCCTAACTTCCAATGAATAATGTTTGTGCATATCCATTTAAATAAAGAGATTTTAAGATTGTAAATCAGGGTAAGACGGTGCATCTCAACTTTTTAATTACAGATAGAGGAGGTTACATTATAGTGATATGTTCTAGGAGTAAAATGCTTCCAATTTATAATTTGTTGGTTACATGTTTCACTACAAGTCAGTGTTGTATGACAAACAAGAATAGATTGCCAAAAAAACACCCTACTTAACATTCAGCAACTGAATGCTTCTGTGGAATACACTTTGGATAAGCTCATCAGTTAAATACTGTAGACTATTTACTGCCTATGAAATATTTTGTTTTCATTCAATTCTTGAGGCTATAGCATTTTACAACATTTCATTTATTAATAGCTTTTCACCTTTTGGCATCTAGCCATGGCTATATAAATGACAAATTATTTAATTTTCAAATGCATTCTAAGAGTAGGAATGGCTTGCATTAGTGCAGCCATTATATAATAGGTCTGTCATTACTACACATGTAATCAGAAGTACTACAACAATTAAGAGTTGTTTTTTTTCTACCTG
This sequence comes from Acropternis orthonyx, assembly GCA_035583155.1. NCBI lineage: Eukaryota > Metazoa > Chordata > Aves > Passeriformes > Rhinocryptidae > Acropternis > Acropternis orthonyx. Next base: position 20,191,854 of record JAWWEU010000163.1, read on the forward strand.
AGATTTGCAAGCACCAACAAAAAGTAATAGCTGTACTTAAATATGGCTTGTTTTGGTTTGACTTCAGAATAAGCAATGTAAATTGTAGTTTAGGTTGGACAACTCTTCCCATTACAGAAGACAGTAACATGAACCTGTATAACATTACAAAAATGAAAGGGTTATGTGATCTGATACTTATTTCTGCTGAAATAGACAAGTTAGAATTAAGGGAGGCTGAATTGGGTTTGGGGTTTGTTGTTTGTTTTTTTTTTTAAATCTTAAATTGCAATAAATTAGCTGCCTTTTCAAATTCTGCATTATGGTATTTCTGCAATTCAGGGATGACTCTACTGGCAAGTTGTGAATTTCAGTTGTACTTACAAAGCCACTGCAATGAAAATTGCTGCACCATGGAAGATGGTTTGGAAATCCAGTGTCGGATGTGAAGTCTATAAACATACCACTTGTGTAGCTCCAACAGAGTGTTGTTGCCCACTGTGACTGTACCCTGACTGTAAACAAGTTATGTTGAACAGGCTGGCAGTGTTTGGAAAAGTGATTCTGGCTGGACTGCAAGGACGAAAAGGGAGTGAAAAACCATCAGCATCAGAACAAAACAAGCAGGTACGGGGAGAGAAATAAAGAAGATTAAGATATAAATGAGTTTTTGTAACATAACTCACAAAAGTCTAGATTGTATGATCCAAAATTATTTAGTGATAATTGAGGAAATTTCTATAGTTGAAAAGCTAACATGGGAAAAATCTGGGAATACCCAAAGCTTCTAGATTCTGATTATCAAAGAATTCTTGAGAATACTGAGGAATACATGCAGAATACTGCATGTAGATGTTATTTTTGCTTTTAGATGCTTCTTACACAACTTGATAAAAAAAATGAAAAATTGACATTTCAGAACCTTATGCACAAGTGATAAGGATGTTTTAAAGTATGTTATAACTTCTGTAAACTGAGGGCATGTAGGATTAAACATTTGAACCCCCTTGGGCAAACCTGTTGATGGTGATGTGTGTCTATATTTTTATTTGCTGTCTATATTACAATTCATTGTTACAGTGTTCATATAATCTTGTATACTGCAGGGCCATTCACTTAAGAGTTGGATTCTATTATCCTTGTGGGTCCCTTCCAACTCAGAATATTCTGTGATTTTACAGTTGCAGACAAGATGAAAAAATAATAGCTTATGAAGAAAAATTTTATACTCCAGAGTACAAAAATTCAACAAAACTATAGTGTGAAATGGAGCACTGTGCAGCAAAACTTCTGGGGACTGCTGTATCACTTCTAATGATGGCATGGGGTAAATTCTGAGAAAATGCTTAGGATTTATGTTTCCTACTGACCATCTGACTCATCAGTTATTTTTCAGTTTTGATAGAGGATTATCTTGACATATTTTACTAGAATATGGATGGTGGGGGGGGAAAGTGTGTCTATAGAATTACAAGGCACAGAATCAAGAGAAAGGTAAAATACTGTATTTTGGTCATGATAACAGTTCACTATTAGAAACTTGTCAAAACAACACTGATACAGCAAAAGGTAAAGGTGGTGCTGAAAGAGTTTTGCAGAGAAATGCCACTGGCTCCTCAGTCTTTAAAGTTTGCATCTTAAATAATTATGAAAAGATACATGGATAGAGAGTTGTGTGTTTTTTCAATTATGAAGATTACTTACAGTCTACTTATTAAATATAGATAAGAACGAGTGGTTTCATAATTGAAGTGGTACTGGATGCTGTGGAATGAGTCAGCCCTCGCCGATAAATGCAGCAGGTGCTCTCTCTGTGACACAGCGTGTGAGACAGGCACAGTCACCACCTCTGTGGGAAAGCAGAGTGTGGTCCTGGGCTGGGAGAACATGGAGAGACATTGTCCTACAAAACGGAGTGAGAAGGAGCCCCCGGCATGTGCTCACTTGGAAACAGCATTGGCGTGTTGAGCAAAAGAACAACCTCCTCTTTTCCTGAGATTTTTTTTGTAAACAAACAAAGTGTCTAAGAGAAATACCTACCTGAATTTCTTCTCATCAGGCAACCACAGCCAACCTGGAAAATGGTTATGACCGAGCTCAAGTAAAGACTGATAGGTACAAAAGGAGAAGTCCAGAGCTAGGAGCTCTCCTCCACCCTTACACCCGAACGGGGACAGAAGTGTTTTATAAAACCATTTCCTTCACCAGGACCCATTTTTTCCAGAGCGCAGACGGGGCTGCGCTCGCAATTAATTTTGTTCTCCACAACCAACTGAGAGCACTGGGGCGACTGAGGCGTTTAGTCCCAGCAATGCTGCCAGCTACGCACGTCTGCGCCTTGTTTTTTTTTTTTTCTGTAAAAGCTCACCGAACATTACCCTTATTTCACGGTGCTTAGCCGAGCCCTTCCCCGAGGGCCGCGCCCGCCCTGAGGGACCGACGCGCACCGCCTCACGGGGCCACCGCCCCCCCCTCCCCGGTACGGAGCGGGGCCGCCTCCGCGCCCCCTCCCCGGTACAGAGCCGGGCCGCCGCCGCCTCAGCGCCCGCCCCGGGGTGAGGGGCCCCGTTCCGGCTGCTCCGCTCGGCCCGGGCACACAAAACAGGGTGTCTCAGGTGTGCTCTGCCCGCGCCAGGTCTCCGGCCCCGCGGGACCGCCCCGCCGCACGGTGGGGTGAGGGTCGTGCCTCAGCCGTGAGGGGCTTCGAAATGGCGCTCGCCATTTGCCTTGCAGCCTCCTGGCGCTCGGAGCCGGGCAGGGGCTGGCACCTCTGTGAGGGAGCCGGTGCTGGCAGCGCTTGTCGCTGCCGCCGGGAGCTTGTCCTGGCCCCAGCCAAGTGTGCTCTCAGCCCTGGGGACCGAGGCGGGCAGGGGAGGCGGCCTGTGCCCCGCTGAAGGGCGGCCCGGGGCTGGCCCCTCATGGCTGCTGAGGGGGTGCGGGTATCGCGCCCCCGCGCGGGGTGACCACCTGTACCTGTTTTTCCAAAATCCGTAGGTAAGCAGTACCCAGGGGAAAAAAATCTCCGTGATTAAAAATGGCAGAAGAGACTACAAGGCAAGAAGTAAGTAGGCGTGATTCGGGATTCACGCCCATCGGGACAAAGCCATGAATGACTGAAGAAAAGTCTCTGTAAGTTTCCTAAATACCAAAATAGATCTGGCTCTAGTGTACAGTACTTTAAGTGACCTTCGAGTATCTAGTGAACCATAATGTACATTGTAAATACCGTGATAACACTTGATAAATTCCTTTAAGCAAATGTAGTGTCCTTTTCTTCCTCACTGGTACATACTGGTATACTCTTACTGGAGAAAGAAAGGAAAAGGTACTGTTATCCATAGGCACTACTCCAAGCAGATTGAGAGGAGACTAACTTAAAATGTCTTTGTAGTTATTTCTCTGAAGCAGTGCATCTATTTTTGCGAATACAAAGTGGGTTTTGGTTTTCACTGTTAAAGGCTAGGTTTTCTCACTTCGTTCTCCCCTGCAAAAGCTGCACTCTGGAATATCAGTTTCATTGCACTGAAACCCAAGGATCAGTGTTTTGAGGTATTTTGAAATTATTAGGTGGGAAACTATATTCTTGTACAGAAATTTCAGGTAGTATGATGTAGTGGTAGTAGTGGTCACTGTCAGCAAGTCACATGCAGTTACTGAGTTTTTTTCTGGCAAAAGCAGTGAATTGGTTGTAGCTTAACCTACTGTGGAGTCTTGGTAGAATGTGTTCTGAAAATACGCAGAATTCCTTTTCTAGACACTTTTTGTACCCCCAAATTAAAGTCCAGCTCATTCCTAATGTGTGATTTCAAACTGTAATGCAGTTAATTTTCTAACCTTATATCCTTTAATCCTGGAGTGCTAATCCAGGTTGGTGTTAATTATTGACATTGTAGCACAAAAAGTAAAATTAGAAGAGTTCACCCAGATTTTATTCAAAAAATAAAAATGTGACTTGAACTAAGCAGAGTTCTCTTGGGGTAAGATTTTCATATGGCTAGAACTCAAGGTGGATATAGATTTCTAAAAGCCATTTCACACCCTTTGAGAAATGAACAGTCAGTTTAAATGCAAATGAATTGTTTTAGAAACAGGAAAAGTATGAACTTCTGTGCTGGTAATTGCTGCTCTGTGGTGTTCCATGGTTAGGAAGCTGTAGGAACGTCACCTGTGGCAATATGTTATGGACATAGGAGAGAGGCCACTCTCTGATCCCTTGGCATTGCGTGCTGCTCTGTTGATGTATGTGCAGAGTAAGTGATTTATCCAGTACCATCCAAAATCCTTGATTAGAAGAGATATTGTACCTGTATTATTGACTTTCTTACTACAGGGAAGAGAGATTTAGTGAGCAGTGCAGTGGCTGTTTGGTTGCTTTAAGAGCTGCCAGGACCCATTTTGCAGTGTTTTTGCCAAATCCATTCACAATAAAAAGTTCATTGGACAAAGACAATGATTCTTGCTGTGCTAATGCCTGGAGAGGCTCAGTAACAAGGGGCTCCTGAGTGCAGGCTTGTCTGGGGAAGAGACACATTTTGTGTCACTAAAACAGAAGTTACTGTCTACCAGCCTTCTGTCACTGAAGAAGTGGGAGAGGAGAGTAATGAATAAAATGCTGATTCACTGTGCAGTGCTGTGAGAGTAATCAAAGAATATTCATGTATAGGAGGGTGTTTTGAAGTCCTTGAAAAAATTATCATAATTGTTTGCTTTTCTTCTGCTTAAGGATTTGGTTGATGTTTTTTGTTGTTTCGATGTTTTTTAACCTAGCCCTAGTTTTGTCATCTGAACGCACTTAGTGAGATACACTGTGTGTTTGAAGCTTCTCTTTCGTTAGTTCTTACAAACTTACCTTCCCTATAAGTGAATTCTAGTAATCCAGAGAATTACAAGAGAGGAGAACCTGTGGATCAGCAACAGAAAAGGAGGAGGGGAAAAAAAGCCTCGTACAAACCCTGAGTATAATTGGCCAGGTGAGCCCTAAACTTTTTACTAATCTACTCTACAGCTGAACTTTAGTAACACAGAGCCAGAGAACAGAAAGGCGTCTTGGGCTTGATTGTTTTAGGGAAGCTGGGAGTGCTCTGCAGCTGCAGGAACAATCAGCACTTTATTCAATAGGAATTATTTTTGTTGTTACTATTTAATTCCTTTTCATGAATTTGAACTGAACTGTACTGCAGCAGAATAAGCAAGCTGCACTGTACCTGACAATCACCCAGGACAGAAGTTCAGAGTGGGCATTTTTAGTAAAGACTCCTATATTACAGATGAAAATATGGATCCATATTGCTTGTAGTGCTAACCTGAGGAACCAGGTATGAGGACTCATTTGCTGTGGTGAATTATCTCTGTGCTGCTTGATAAAGCCATGTAGATGATAAAATGGGGAGGGGAGATAGGAAGAAGCTAAGGCAGCTTGTCTTAGTTTGAAAAAAAGAAACTAAGATATCTGGGGGCTAATAGAACAGAGGACTCCACACGATTAATCACACC
>JAWWEU010000163.1:20197425-20227709 GCA_035583155.1 Acropternis orthonyx
TTCACTCCCAGTCCAGGCAGGTGAGGGAAAGGGAAAAATTCTGAAACCTTAAACCCATAACACAGCTGCAGCAGGAGAATCTAAAGGACAGAAGAGTGCACAGTGAAGGTGGTGGTTACCCAAGGAGTTACAGTGTGCAGCTAAGGAAAGCACCCATTCCTCTGTTTATGGACAGTGGGGCAACTGCTCTGCAGGTAGAAATGGAGATGGATGAATGAAATGCATGAAATCAATCTCCTGCTAGTTCCTTCCTAACTTGCCCTGCCTTTCATTCATCTTTCATGACTTCGCACAGCTCTTGATTTGGGAGTTGGACATGTGACATAAATAGTGAGGAAAGGGTGGTTTGTCTGGAGTGATGAGGTGTGACTGATATCTGTGGTACTTCAGCGAAAGGAAACCCACAATGAACCCAATGCAGTATTAACAGAGCAAGGCCTCAAGATTAACGTGCCACATCAGAAATCTGGAACATAATTTGAGAAACTGCTGTTGTTTAATTGTGCTAAATCACTGCAAGGAATTTTTCCCTCTCTGGGGAAGAGAGATTCTCTGAATAATGCATTGTGTAAGGCTGTACACGCTTTCCTTGTCCCAAAGCTGAAAAACTGGATGGCTGTATCTAGAATGTCACTGCTCTGGGATAAATGTCTAACAATATAAGGCTGAGCTTTTCCATCTGAATGCTGCCCAGTAGGCAAGAAGCTCTGCTGAACACAGCTGAGAATTGGCCTGTGGTAATGGCAGATGATGAGGGGGGAGGGAATATGACATTTTTCATTCTTTCTGCTGTTTTGTAGGGAACAGGGTGTCAGCAGCTTCTTGCTGGCTGATCCTCTTTTTCTCTACCCCTCATCTAGTTGTTTCTTCCTCAGACATGGGCTGTACCGTGCTGTGTAAAGAGGGAGTACTGATACTGTATGTGGAAAAAGAACATTTGCAGAATTGCATGTATGAAAACAGTAGACCAAGTTAATTTTACAATATTTCTTATGAAACAGATGAAAATTTAGGAAAAATAATTTATCTCCTGTCATAACATGATAAGAATTAATAAAAGGAGTAACTTTTAGTAGTAAAACATATATCACATTTAAATGTCTCAGAATAAGGGGCAAATTAAAGCTGGCCCCCACAGCATTTGCGTCTTTCTCTTCTGCCCTTGTAGCCACTACTTTCTTGGTCAGAATATCAGTGTGCCTACTTATCCCTGATGGCATTATGGTTGGTGAGAATTAAAGTTGCTAGACTCACTTTTCTTTTCCTTCTTCCTGTGCTGATGGTAGCATATGGACTGTGAAAGAGGTGCATTCAGTGCGCTGGTGGATGTGTTCCGCCCACTTGAAATAATGGCAGAATTACTGCTGTCAGGCAATAATGTTCAGGCCGCTCTTTGTCTGCATGGACACTATTTTTCGGTTTTGCATGTCTCATTTTACACACTTTCTGTGATTCACAAGAAAATTCCATCTCCTTCAATCTCATGCCACTACTGCAGCAGAAACAATAGGGAATCATTTACCCCTCCAATTCACAGAGCAGTGCTTCCACTAACCCCTGGAGATTTCCGTGGTAAGCAGCCTGAAACACTTGAAAGGGATATAATTTCCAGAGGAGTCAGTGTTCATGGCTGAATGCTTCAACAATATATGAAGCCGGGCATTTTGGTGAAAAAAAAAATCTGTTTGTATTTAATCTGAGCTGAATTATTATTCCCACATTGTGTGCAATGACTGAAAATGGTGTATTAAAAAACAAGGTCAACTCTGTAAAGGAGATAACACCTCTATTAATAAATAGACACTTCCTGCCATGTAGTTACCTGGAACTAATATTAAGCCTTGTATTTCAGAAACTAATTGTTCACCTTCCTTTGTGTCTAGCCACTTCAGTGCCTGAGATTCAAACCTGGAGGAAGTTGAGATTAAGATTTAAGAAAGAAAGGTGAATCCAGGTGGGGAAAGGTACTTAAGAGGAGTAAACAAGTTAAGGCTCTTGGTCCCAGTTTCACAGCTGCACCATGCAGACAAAGAGTTTCTGATACGTCCTTTTCTTGAGTGATGCTCCCCTCCAGGCTCCATATGCTGGTCCTACTGTCTCATTGTTGTGAGTGTCAGTTTAAATGTCCTAACTTCGAGGTGGATATTCACATTTGAATACTAAAGGTAAGTCCTGTGTCTTCCACCCCTAGAATTAGGAACCTAGCATCTAGATGGAGCACTATGAAGTGCCTGAGCAGATAATGTAGTTTTCTGAATGCTTTCCTAATCATTAGCGTCTGCTGCATAGCATTGCAAGTAATAATAACAATTCTGCAGAACAGAATACAGAGGAACTAGAAAATTCTCTCTTGAGAGGAGAAAGTGATGTCAGTTTCTCCTTTTATTCTGGCAACATTTCTTATGTTGGTTGGTACTTTCTAACTGCTGTCTGCAATATCAAAAGACACAAAGTTATGTACAAGTAGTTCCAGTCTTTGCCCAGATATCCATAGATTTCATTCCTGCTGTGCTGTACCATATTCAAAGTTAATTGGATGGCCCAATTTTAAACCTGAAATACAGCATGGACTTAGGGACTGTATCAGTGCAGTTTTAAGTTGCTGAAGAGCACATCTACAGTGTTGGGTACAAAAAAACTGGAGGCCAAAACAGAGTGTTGGATGCACATAAACAGTTATTGACAGAAAAGAGAGGTGACCAGTAGAATAGGAATGTATACAAGAATTTTATGATAAAAGCCAGATATTTCCATTTTAGTCAAATTCTACATTGTGAGAGACTGGTATGAAGGCAGTTTACGGGACTGTATTCATCATTCCCCCGAATTGCAATAAAGCATCATCTGCAGTTTAGTGTTCAAAATAGATCAATTCAGCTAAGTTCCCTTTACAAACTAAATCAGACTGGTAGGCTTTGAATTTCTGTTTCATTCATCATGTGCTTTTGAGGCCTCCTCATGTTCTTGTTAATAATTCAGCCTTTACCTATTGTAGGTTTATTGCTCAGAGAGACAGTACCTTTTGCTGAGTTGAGCATATGGCTAACGGGAGCTATGTCAGGTAAGGAATGCAACCTTTAATTTTTCACCTTATCTTTTGTTGTTAGTCAGCTTTGGAACAGAACTGTAATGCAGTCAGTTGGGTTTCTATATGTCAACAACTGTTAACTTGGCTAGCGTGTTACTTTGAAACAGCTGGAGAAATGCCAAAGATCTCAAGTGTCTTGAAGACTGTCAAGCTTTTGCTCTTTCTGTTTGTTGTTACAGCAGCTGGGAACACAGCAAGTCCTGAAGCAAACTGGATTAGGTAAGAAAGAGTTTTAAAATTTCATTTATGGCACCCTGGAGAAAAAACAAATGTAGTGTTCTGACTCCCTTCCCACAAAATGGACAAGTCCTTGTCTCATTCTGCTAACATGTCTTACAGATGGTCAGCTAGTAGCTGCGAAATGTTGCTCTGCTTGGAGTGGTATTTCTTAACTTTCTTCTTTTTTTTCTTTCTCAAGTAATGAAATTAAGCTATTGAGTTAGGCAAAATAGTTGACTCCTGATTTCGTCTTAATGCCAAAGACACTGTGAAAGAAACTTACTGAGAACATGTAATTAAAAATATTAGTTACTGACTGTTGTTGTTTTGCAGTGGTGTCTTCATACATTTGTAACATCACAACTATATTTGACAGGTTGCACTAGAGGTGTTAATTCCATTCATGAACATTCCCTAAGGGTAGAACTGTCCTTGTGATTGTGGGCTTGTTCAGCCACTTCTCTTTCTATTGCAGTGCAGGAACTACTAGCTAGAGAGAGACTTTTGAATGGAGTGGTACACGGCATGATGAAATACAAATCTCTGTGACTGGTAAAATTCTTAGGTATATTTTTTTAGGGAACTCATTAGTCTCATCTCAGAAAGAAAATTCAGTGCTTAGTTTCTACAGGCTTTACTTGTTGGCTTCCTTCAAAAGAGTGGTTGTTATAAATTGTACCTTAAAAGCTGTAAGTCTCAAGTTATTAGTTTGTAGCGTTGGTGGTTATGTTGTGGTGCAGTACCTACAGTACTGGAGGAGGAATAGGCTTTTACAACCTTCATACTATAAGAAAGAATGGATTGTGAAGAGCGCAGCCTGTACAGCTTTCATTATAAGTCCTGTCTGAAGATTTGACTCATGGTATACTTTTTCCTGCTTGGGTTCTTTGCCAAAAAAATAAATGGTAGCTCTCTTTCTCATCAGAATTCATGGCCCTGTCAGCATCAACCTATTGTGAAATGAAACCTGGGGATTTAATTATCAAAAATTTTAAAAAGAAAAATTAATTCAGTGCCCATATTAATGCTATAAGTAACAGGTTCCAACTAAGGATCTACATATTGTTAAGTGTTAGCTATTTTAGAAAACCCCAGAAGTTCTTGCATGGGGTTCTTATGTATGTGTATAGCAACAAGAGTAGCTTGTGATAATGGAGCTAATCACAAGACAGTTGGCACTGTCGCGCTAAGGTGATCTTCACCCTTGCAAGACAAAATATAGTTAGATTAGCACATTTTTTGCAGAGATACGCAGTTATCCATGTGTATAAAAGATTTGACTCCTATTAGCCAGCAGATGCCCATGTCCTTGACAAAGCTGTCTTTGTAAGATAGATAGAGCTATAGAATACACATTGATCTGTACTATATGCTACAGCTTCTTCTCCAAAATGCTTTGTGACTTGAAAATATATAAATGTTTTTGGGACTAGGTGGAGGATCTCAGAGAGCATTGCAGTACCTACTCTGGTAAGGCTGCCCTAAGCCCCAAGTGTATCAGCTTGTTCATAGTACTAAGTAAACCCTCGACTCTGTCCTTGATGCAGTTCCAACTCTACAGTGGAGGCTGTACTGGATTCAGTAGGTCTGCCACACTGCCTTATCTTTGCTGCCTTCCCAGCCTTTTCTCTTTTTTACATTTGGACTCAGGTGTGCAAGTTTAAAATAGAGCTTTCTAACTGCAGTCCTGCATCTTCTTGTTCCAGGTGTTCTGTTTTCAAGTGAGAGAAGTGTTTTGCAGAACAGTGTTTTAGGAGGACTCTCTGTCACTAATAAGCAGCATGCTGTAAATGTTTTGGTAAAGACTTTATAATATCCTACAGTGCAAGAGGTTTCCTGCAGAAAGGGAGGGCACATTTTTTACCATGGGCTGCTTAAATACTGCTGAGAGATGGACACTAAATAGAGATTTGAGATTCATATGGAAATAGTGTATTGTATGTAAAAATAGGGTGGGCTCTTTATTTAGGTATAAGAAGGTAGAGGCATCTCTGGAACTTTTTTGTGGATAATAAAGGAAAATATAGAAATATTTAAGGAAATTTTTTTGCTGGCATTGAAATCTGAAACAACAGAAAGTTCTGCTTAAAACAGTTTGAAGGAGTTCTTTATGATCTCCTGGGTAAGCATAGAACTAGAAGAGTCCCCAAAAGGAACCTTGTCTTTACATTTGACTACTGCTTGGAAAAAGAAAATTCCCATCTATTGTTTCATAAATATTTCCCTGCACAATCACAGTTTTACTGAACTGTGCCTGGTGGAGAGTTTTCTGATTCATAACAGTGTTCTCTGGTACTTCCAGCCTCAGCTTAGGCATTGTGCAAATGTCACAGAAAGAGGGAAATGGTTCATGATAGTCCAGCTGTAAGAATAATTTGTTCTGTTATTCTTTGGTGATGAATACTGTTGACAGTTCTCATCTCTTCTGTGGTTTTCCTACTTCTGCTATTCTCTGTTGTCCAGCCTAGTGTGAACTGAAGAGTAGAAGGGAAAATCTGATTAATTTGGGCCTGAAAGACAGGCAGGGCAAGATGTCTCAGTAACTTCTTTGTTGGGGATCTCTCCTTACAACAGAGAGAAAATCAAAATGGAGAAGTAGCTTAGTGTGATACAATGGTTTTCAGAGAAAAGGTTGCCTGTAGGGTTAAGAAGGCCTGAGGGTCAATCCTCTGAACATACCAAGACTGTGGCTGGTGGTAGAAAATTATTCGCTTGCAAATGCTTAGCAGCTCATCACAGATTTTGCAGAATCTGTCATCTTACTGAAGCGTTTGTTTTAGAAACCATTTTTAACAGCTGTTCTTCAGTATAGGTGATTTTTTTATTTAGAAAAAGGAGAAATTATTGGAAAGTTTCTTGTCCCTGTTACTGCATACTTTTTAATACTTTAGGATGAGCCAGCAAAACCTGGAGGTATAGGGAGAGCAGAAGCTGTTCTTCAGGTTTCTTATCTCTGTTAGCTGGACATTCTGGATGTAACTAGTATTTGCTGATCTTCTCTCTGCCATGGGACAATCCTATCATGTTGTGATATGTCCATACAACTTACCACTGAGCTATTTGTTACACCATTCTGTTTGCTCTTCTGAATTGGTATAAAACATGTTCTGAAAAAAAATTAAAAGCCTTATTTCTGTTATTGAAAGAATGCAATATTGCTGTTGATAGCAGATTTCGTGGTTGTATGGGGAATAAACTCAGTCTGAGTGTGTTAAGCAGAAGTTGTAAAAGGTGTAGAGTGGGATGGCAGTTTTCATGTCTCCTTATATATTTTTTTAACTGTATTTTAAATTTACTGGAGGGATGAATGGTAGATGTGATTAATTCCAGATCACTTGAAAGAAGAGGGCATGTTTGGTGCAAATCGTGTGGTCTTCACTTGTTCTCTCATCATTTCTCTCAATAGTTACATAGATGATCTTTATAATTTGTGTGTAGCCTGTGAAATGGATACAAAGGCTTGTCAGACTTCCTTTTCAAATACATTTTCTTCTGAGGAAACAAACCTAACATAAATTTCACCTGCAGTATGAGCAACTGCAGCAGATGGAGCATTGAATTAATGGTTCTGAGAGGCAAGCCAAGAGAAATTATTAGATAAATACAGTAGATATGGTACATAATTAAAAAAATTTCCTGTGATTGAAAATTAGTTCAAGGAAAAATAGTATATCTTCAAAGGATGAGAGTACTTAAAAATCACTTATCATTTGTACTTTTGGAAAAGTGTCAAAAAATCATTTACAACTATGTTTATAGGAAAAGTCCCCCATTAGTTTAATTAAAAGGATATTTTTCAGCTGTTAGTCTTTTGTAATGTGCATTTTGAATGTGCTGAAAGGTAAGCAATTTGCTTATAAGATGTATCTGGTATGATGCCTTGTTTTGTGGCAAGACACTGTCTCAGTGAAAAATTATTATAAAACTAATTGCTGTGTTAAAAATCATGTATATTGTCGTCAAATGCAGAGGAAGGACTGGTGTTAGAGTAAGTGACTTGGGTTTATCATAAGGAGGTGATGTTAGTACAGCTCCCTTGCTGGTGTTCATTTCATAGGTACAGAAGCAATGTATATGCTGGCAGAAGGTTTGGAGGCTCTGCAGAAGTCAGCTAACAATAAACTAAAGCAATATGCTGGTGACTCAGTAAGCAGGCTAAGTTGCTTCCGCTAGTGGTGATTCGGCCTCTTTTTAGTTTCAAGAGTGAAGGATTATGACAACTGACTAATATATGGTGTAATACAGAGAAACACTAGCTGGCTTAATAGCTGGGCAAAAGGTGGTAGCATGGTGGTTTCTGATGGCTTAAGGTTGCTCAACTGAGAGATTTACAGAATTCAGAAGCACTGCTGAGAAAATAAACACCTTCTTTTGATCAATCTGCATAAGGGCCTTTGGAATAGAAAATTCATCCACTGAGCTGGAAGGTGAGCACTCTTTGTGACAGGCTGAAAGACTAGGAATGAAACATGTACAAGAAACACCTAAAAATGCAATTTAGAGTTGTTGTTAAATAAGGTAATGTGCTTTCAGCTGTAAACAGTTACGGTGAGGAATGCACACCCCATTTCCCCCTTCATAAATTAGGGTGATCTGTCCATGTGTAAAAGTCTGCATCCAGAGGCACATCTTTTGCAATCTGATTAACTCCACAAGAACCAAAAGAGGGAAAACAGCATTTTAGCCTTTAGGCTATGCTGTGGACAAAAAGGCTGCAATGCTACCACTTCATCAAGGTATGGTTCTTGGTAGAGATATCTTAAGGTTTCTTTGCATTTGCCTCCATACGCTGCAGTTGTTCCTCCTGATTCCAAGCAAAGTGTCCCTGAAGCGTGAAATCATGACGTGGCTGTAGCTGCCAAATACTGGTAGGTTCCACTTTTCAGAGAGTTCTGTTGGAGAAAGTTAATCTGAGTTTGTCTTCTGACTAGCAGCTCAGTCTGACATCTGTCTGATTAACCTGCTACTAACATGCATGCACAAACTTGGCTATTGCACCAGAGTTTCTGGTCTACTCGTAGGTGCATTTTATCATGAGTTGACTGAATAAAGGGAATATTACCCACTTGGGAAGGAAGCACTACATGCAGCTGCTCAGGGAGCAATGACAGAAGCTCTGATAACAAGCACATGAGGCAGGAAAATGGTAGTATAATCTTAAACGAAAGTGAAACTGGAAACCCTTTGGGACTGAGAGCCAGCAAGCAGCACAATAAAGCAGTTCGAGGGTTGCAAATGAGGTGTTTGAAAGTCAAGAAGCTGGCAGTAGAGGACCTTCAGGAACTGCTGAACCAGCTGGAGACAACCAAGCAATCAACACCACAGTGCTTCCAGGGTCAATAAGGTGTTGTTTTTTTTTTTTTTTTCCTTTTTTTTACTTGGTGGGGCTCTGAATGAGGTGTTTGCCTTAATTACTGTACTCACTCAGAGGCACAGAGGGAGAGAATTTACTGCACACAAGTGTGTTTCTAGAGCTATACTTTTCATCTGAAACAGATCTGTCTTCCACATTCCTTCTCCCCCCCCCCCGCCCCTTCAGTGGCAAGCTCTTACAATAACATACCATTCCTGGACCTTTCATCTTTCTTTTCATCACCCAGTTGGTTACTGTCTCCGTGTTCACAGTCTTTCATAAGAGGGACTGTGATCACTGATGTGTTGTTATGTGTCCTGCCCAGTTACCCACAGGCTCATTGTACTCATGAAATGGATTGGAGAGTAAGTTTAGTCTTCTCCTCTAAAAATTCAGCTCTTCTGTCATGCTTTTCCTCTCTGTTCTTAATGCAGTCAGTTACAGATATATAATCTGCTTGTCCTAAATGAAATAATTAAGGGTCAGAAAAGTAATGGAAAAATTACATACAGTTCTGTTTCTGTCTGTGTGTCTTTGTGGCAGCACTTCATGTGCTACTTAAAGTCACACCAGTGTCTTCATAACAAGAAGTTGCACAAATTGCTGCTGGGACTATTTTTTGTAAGAAATTTTATGAACATGGTGCTACCACTAAGAGAAATTTGTTATACTCAGTTTTTAATAGCTGTAAGGCGACCTATAGTGTAATTTTCATTCTTTATTTAATCTGATTTTTCTGAGTCTTAACAATGGGACATCTGGAGAGATGCAAAGACATAGTGGTAGTGTAAAGTTCTGATGATGAAAATTTATGTAAGTTTTGGATAGTACAAGTATATAAACCTTATTTGTCTGCCTGAATTATGGAGTCATCTTTCTAAATAAATTTTAAATGTCTCCTGTACTGTTGTACGGGAAAGGGAAATTATTAGGATTGGCTCAGGAGGCATTCAGAATTAAATGAAGGACAATTTTTTGCCAGTCTTTTACTGAACACAAGTGAAAAGGCTGTATTCCTCCTTATTAAAGTCTTGATGACAAATGAGTATGAATATTTCATGAGCCAGAAGAATACTTTGGTATCATTCAGACTTTGTCTTATGCTTTCATGAAGTTCAGAGACAACAAATACAAATTGGAAGAATTTTATAATTTGTGGCAAAGACTTAATTTTGTTAAATAATAATTACTAAATTGCTAGAATTTTGCAGGAGCTGTTTATTTAATGGAAGGAAGAAAATAATTAAATTTGAAAATAGGTTTTGAGAGAGGAATTCTAAGAGCAGTTTCTGAAATAGGGTTCTGTTTTTCAGTGTGGGTTTTGTGTAATTAAATATTGGTTGTCTTAATAATTACTATACTAAGTACTGTATGTCCTTATGGCCTCAAATTCTTGCTTATTCTTTGTGAAGAAAGAAAAGAAAAAGAAAATACAAAAAGGAGTTTGCTTACCTTAAAATGTTTGCATTACAAGTTCCACACCACATTGATTTTAATGAACATCTTCTATACATCTAGTGTAATTTTCCATATATCTGATGTAAGATACTGACATTGAAGTTTATTCTAAGAGTCTGAACCTGGACAGTTATTACCAGGCAATACTGTAGCATACATATCTTCATTCCTCTTCCTTTAAGAAGGTGAAAATAGTGACCATGAGAGAAATGTATCTAGCTCATGTGTTGATAGGGCTGTTTGATCTCAGTGCTTTTGTGTCTGGATGTGCACTCAAGAGTCTGTATATCTGTAGGTCCCACTACTCATTGGTTTGAAAAATGTGCAAGTTTTTGCCTCTTCTGTGGGAGGCTACCAGAAAAAAGGCTTGGGTAAAGTACCAGCAGGCACTCTGCAGTGAGGGCTGGGCTGCTCTGTGAGGGCAGGTGAGCTGGGAGCCACAGGTGCCAGTGAGGCAGCAGGGACAGAGTCCACAGTGAGTGTGGGGCATCCTGTCAGGACACCAGCCAGGCAAGGGAGGCAGGCCCAGGGATGGCAGCCAGAGTTGGCTAACAGTCCCGTGGCTGTCAGGTGAGACTGTAGAAACAAGGCAGACTCAAGGGCTGTTGAGGAGATCAAGTCCATGGGTTAGTGCTTGGCTCTGGATGAGTGAGGTACCCCTCAGAGAGTGGCATGGCTGTGGGATGGCTTGGATGGGGCCAAGGATAATAGCTTCAGGTTAAATGCAGCTCCAAAGAGAAGTAGATGCCCTGACATTGCAAGCTTTTACAAAATAATGTAATCCATTGTGCTGCATGTGCTAGGCATTATTCTGGGCTGATTGTTGCAGATGATACGCAGTTTTACATGCTGATCTTGCTTGAGTCAGAGCTCACATGCCTGTCTATTGCAGGTCTGTTTTCTCCTAAAGTTTTGGGTTCCTGAACACGTTCATTATGTCAGGGTACAGCCTGCTCAAGACAGGAGTCACTCTGGCATGGATTACTTCAGTTGCTGATACAATCTAATTGCCATGTCAAGGATTAATTCTGGATTTTGCAGTACTTTACTTAAGATCTTTATCATGGACCTTTTTCACTCATAAATTTGCATGATGGCCTCTTCATCTTTTGACAGACACATTATTAAAGTGTTTTCTTTGTACATGTAGTGAAACTCAAAACTCTAATGGATTTAATTTTTATGTGGAGTATCATACAGCTTCTGATTTTGTGACACTGCATTGCACTTTGTGTGCTGTACTTAATTTTCTGTATCAGAATTAGCAAATACATCAACTGCTTCAGAATCTGACTGGCATCTGAGATGCCCTTTTTTTTTCCTTTTTCACTAAAAATCAGTAGTTGAAGGTACAGAATGAACAGTGATTTACAGCTCCTTGTTTTCTCTCCTCCTTTTTTCTTGTAGTCCAGGAGACCTGTGAATAATTTCCCAAGTCACTGTAGATTTGAGGTCCTTGAGAGAGAGAGAGTGAGTTACTCTTAGACAACAATTCCAGCAGAACGTGGCTTTCCCTAACCTGTGTCTGTAAGATGGGTTGTTTTATTTCCTCTGGAAGCTAAGATACATGAATTTGCCGTTTCAAAATCACCATTCATTGTACTCTGTGACCTTTTTCTGGATGACCTTTCTCAGTCGTGATAAGAGGAAGGCCGTGTGTGTAGTCTGTAATGTTATTTCCTAGTGATTAGTGCAATAGCACCTTTACTTCCAAACTCATGAGAGTAGTGTTTCCCATGTGTTCTGGACTGAATTAGGCAAGGGATCTGTAGTCTTACCTTGGAAATGCTTTATTACTTCATCCTTCAAAAACAGGATTGCATGCTAAACCAGTATCTAGCTTCAGCAACATTCATTATTACCACATGTGACTTCTGTTAAAATACTCAGTTAAATGAGACACTTCTTTATCCCATTTATGTGTCTGCTTAAAGGATGGTTGTTAGTTTGGTGTGGATGCAGTAAATAAATCTGTTTATGTTGACGTGGTTTAGGTGAGGGAAGGTATCAATACAGCCAACTAACTTGAAGGAATTAGTGCCCATAGGCTCTTGCAAGCCATAGATAGTACTGTACTACTTTCAGGCAGCCACCAGCCCCAAGTATTTCTTAGAGCCTGTAAAGACAGTGGAGTTGCACAGCTCAATGCAAAAGCCAGTAATTCAGTGTATAAGAAGAGATATTTCCATTGCTGAAAAGGAGATCTCTCTGGAATGCTAGTGAGAAGCCCAGGGATTGCAAAAAGGTATGAGTGGAGGGTGTTATCACACATTTTACAAATTGGGAAACCAGAGACAAAGAAAAGTGAGATAATTTTTCTAGGGTAGGCACAAAAATATTCTGTCTTGATATCTTAGCCCATTGCTATACCATACTTTCAGGATCAGGTTTCATCCATCTCTTGTTAGTTGCTTCCCATATGGTGGTTGCCTTCACTAATGTAAAAGTTGAACAGACTGTTAGGTCAGCATGCCTCTGAGGTAACATGCCATTTTAGAATTAGTTCAGTTTTCATTAGTGAATTAACTGAACATATAAATATTTATGACTATCTCAGATGTCCACTACAACAGGAAATAAATAATTCATTATAGAAAATTACCTTTGTACAGCTGATACCACAAGGATATAAATCAGATATGGCAATTTCCAAAGACGCAGCATGGTATCTTGTTTTTGCTGGAACTCCCTCAAGTGAGTATCTTTTTGGTGCAACTGTTGCTTTTCTAAGCTGGGTAACAAAGCTTCCATTGTGTGAATAGTGGTGATGGGAGAAAGTCTGTTTATAAAAATGTGCATATAGTAAAGGTATATCGACAGTTGGGAAAAATCAAGGTATCTTTATACAATATATAATTTCTGTTTGATATTGTGAAGTTTTTTGTGTAAATCTATCAGACTTACAAGCGTCATTTTGAATGGCATTGTATTTGCCTTATCTGTTATACTTCTGTTTTTGGAGATTGGTTGAAATAAACTTTGCACCTGCCAAAAGCTAACAAAGAGAAAAAATTTAATTTTGATAAGCAAATGGCATTAAATAAAAGATTGAGAACTCAGTGTGACAAGCCAATTATCAAACTTTAAACTTAAAATGGGAGGCTAGACTTCAGTGGAAGGTTTTGGTCACATACTGTGTTTGAAGAGGAGTGACCTCACAAGGCAGGCCAGAAGATTAAAGGAGAGGGACTCTTATCAGCTGTTTTGAAGGAAAATCTTTTCATAAGAAGGATGCATTCTGCAGAGATCAGGAGGGGTGACTTAGAAAAGAAGAGCAAATGTGTTTCAGAGTAAATGGCACAAGCTTGGAGGAAGAGACTGGGGGACTCCTGGTTATAGTGAGTTAGAAGCTGAAAGTGTTTGAGATGAAGCTGGGACAGTGAAGTCAAAACAAGATGTCTGTTCATTTGACTATTTATGTTCCTTGTAATAGCTGAAGTAAAGGGGTTTTCAGAAACCCTGTGAAGTCTGTACATGTATCTATTTCATCCCACATATATCTTTAAAAATACCGTTGTGGAACTGAGAGGGTGTTTCAAGGCATTGTAGAACAAGCTGACAGCATACCTCTGTGGCTAGCTGAGCTAGTCCACAAATGCACGTGCCCTGAGCTTCAAGGGACACTTACAAACAGCAAACCATGGGGCTGCCTCTACACTGTTTCCTTGGGACAGCTGATGAGACTTCTGTGAGGGCTGTTGCGACAGAACAGTGCTGGAATGTTTAGAGTTGCAGCTTGGGATGTCTGTGTAGGAGACACCTTTCAATACAAGGTATTACTGTTGAAAGGTACTAGTTTGTCCAATTTGTAAACAGAGAACTTGAAGCCTATATAAAATATGATTTCTGCAGTACAGGAAGTGAGTTATAGTCAAGAATGTCTCCTGAGTTCTCTTAACTCCTAGGACTGTATTTGAAATGCAGACTCTATCTAGTAAAAGGAGCATCCTAATTACACCACATCACTCATACCATATAAAAATACCTTTCTTGAATGGATAATGCCAGTTTCTGTTTTGCTCATCATGCTTTTATTCTGCTTCAAACTTTGCTGTTTTAGCAGGTACTCTCTGCTTAGGATCTGGGGCTATTTGCAGAGGTTGTCCTTACTGAGAAATGACCCACTGCCATATGAAGTGATAGAACACAATGGCTGAAGGTAAAGCATTGTTATTATGTAATACAAACACAGTGCAGTAGATCCTGTTTCATATTGTCTGTACAGTCTAATTTACTTGTACTTTACCTTAACTGATATCTGAGTTCAGTGCTGCTTGTGGTGACATACAACTGTATCATCTATTCTCTCTGTTTTTTCAAATGTTATCACAAATGTTTTCCTCTTTCACATTCTGAAAGCCCACAGTGTTGAACACAGAGCTGTTCCATAAACTGAACAATATGCATAAAAGAAAACTAAACAGCTGGTAATGAACTGCTAAAGACTAGTTATTCTAGGTCACAGTTACTGTACTCAGTGCATGATGCAGCATTCTTACCTGTCATGTTTTCTCTTTGTAAATTAAGTTCAGGCATTCTCTTAAGTTTCTTCAGGACCATCTGCATAAGCCCAAAAGTTAATTTGGGAAAAAAGGCCTGTTTGGTACTTTCTTCTGTGCTTAAATTCTATTCTGAAAGTTCCTGGGCAATTTTGTTGTTGTTACTAAATTGTTCTCCCTTCAAGATCACAGCTCTTGGAAGTGTTAATCTCCTTCAAATCCCCTGAATCAGTAGGAATTGAAATTGATTAGTGCTTCTCAGTGTGAAATAGCTGGCAAGAGCAAGCTCTGAGAATTCTTGCCCATGTCCATATTGGCATCTGCTGTTTCTCCTGGGGTGCTTGTACCTTTTCACTTAATGGGATAGCTGAGTATTTTGGTGATGCATTTTTGTATTAGTAGACATTAGGCCTAAATGTCAATTGTGTAGACTTTCAGGCGTCTTCTCTCATATGATAAAGACAAATAATATATTTTTGATTGAAGACCGTATATCAGAATGTGTAGTAAATTGGACCAATGTCTAAATTACTCTTCGAAGTTACAAAGCCACACTTTTTACTGGATGAATATCTGAGAGAATTGGAGTACTGCAGCAATATTGTTTGCTATTCAGGTCGCAATATACAAATGCATAAGCCAAGAAAATAAGAAAAGGTCCATCAGTAGTTATATTAGTTTGCTAACACATGAATCTTTCTGCTTTCCTTAAATATTAACAAATGGTAAGGTCTGTTTTATGTTCAGATCAGCAAAAAAACAAAGTTATTTTTGTTACTCCCTGTATATTGAGGCATTATTCAATAAGATACACAGGTATAACAGCTCTGAGCAGCTTCTATGTGTATCACTGTCTGTCTTTTCTACCTCCAAAACCTTAACTGATTTTCAAATTCAGTAGTTCACTGTGAGCAGCAGTGGATATTGGCATTGTCCTGCCACCTTTAGTCAGTCTTTTCATCTGGGCAGGTGTCAAGCCAATTGCTTGTGGATTTGCCTGGTCTTTGTTACAAAACTCAACTTAGATGGCCCAGATAGCATAACCCGAATAATAAATTTATAATTTATTAAACTTAATTCTTTAAAGGTTCTTTTGATAACTACTCCATGAAGATAGCTACTGAAAGAAGTTTAAAATTAATGGATTCTATCTCATATGCCTATTATTATTTTTGAAGCCTGTTAGAGGAGAGAAATTATGCAAATTGGTGTCACGCTAGGCTACTGCACACATGCTGGTAATGCATAACAACTAGCTCACTGATGAAAATACTTCATCTTAAGCAAGAGTCATTGTCAGCGCTAAGACATATTCTTTGTATCATGATTAACAGTTTGTTATTTTTCTTATGGATAAAAGAGAGTATCTCTTATTAAAAATCCTCATTAGAATAAAACTACTGTAAAAGTAATGCTGGAGAACTGTGGTGATGAATTATGATTGATTACATTATACAATTAAGGTATATTGTGAAACAATAGGAAGATCCCTTCAAAATATTAAGCAGTTTTTGCTCAGTCTGAGAGTGACAAAGTGGCTTTAATTCTTCAGCTCCTGCTTGTAAAAGACTTGATAAATAGATCAAGCTCAGCATCAATTAGTGTCACAATGATCTTTAGTACTAATGAAGCGAAGCTGCTAGGATTGAACCAGTTTATTTGTACTTCCATGTTAAGCTAACATCTTAAGCTAACATGCATTGTGTTGTCTGTCTCGTGCTGGGCATGGGAACTAGTATGCAGAACACACAGTTCTGTGCAGCACTGGCTGATCCAAGCTCTCCCTGTGAGGAAGCTATCTCAGTCCTGAAGAATTTGGATATCCTTAGCGGGACAGAATTCTGTCTAAGATAAGCTGGTTTCAGAAAATAGGTCACCTAATGTAAGTTTGCAGCTATTTTCTTCCCGAGTTTATCCTATGTCTGTCTTAGATTTCTTTGTTCTCATCTGTACACAAAGCAGATCAAGCTTTCTGACTAAACTGCAGTGCAGAGCCTTGTTTTGGTCAAAGGGTCATCAGTCTGTTACAGCCCTTCATCCTTATGTTTTAACACTGACATATGCATTTTGTTTACCCTGTTAAATTGTTGCCAAAGGAGGCAGAGAAAACCTTCTCAGGTATTGATTTTTCACACACAGGGACTGTAGCTGGTAGTCACCAGATTTGCCACCTGCAGTTTATAACTGGGGATGGGCTCATGGGATTATAAGCTTCATTTTGGTGCTGAATTCGCAGCCCAAAGTGAAATTGATGTGCTAGGTCTTAATCATTTGTAACTGCTTTAGTGTATTTTGCTTGTTGGAGTTCTCTTTAAATGGCTAATATAAATAGCATTTATGCAATAGGAATGCCACTGATCAGCACTTACTGAGTTGTTCTTCTTAACAGTCTTTCAGATATTTGTATTTGGTCTTGGAAAATAATTTCTGCTTAATAATTTTTAATTAATTTGATAATTAATCTTGGTAACTGGGTCCATAATTTTATTCAACATTTGGTCCTTGGAGTTGTAGATATAGAACTGATGAATTAGCAGTCAGATAAATGAAATGTATTATAGCTCCTTGTGAATGATCAGGGTCTTTATTTTCAGTGGTAGTCAGAACTTCAATAGATGTTTCTGTTGATTTCTGTATTAGTAGCAAGGTACTCTTTACCTCACAGGGCAAGACAACTCTTGCTGGTTTACTATGTGAAGGAAGTGGATTTTTGCAATAATTTGTTTCTCAGCAAAATATTCATTATTTCATCACTGAATGTAGTTTTCTGTGTTAGTCCCAGTTAGTTTCTTAAATACACAGTACCTAACAGAAATCCTTGGAAATGTAATTTTCCATTAATAATACATTTTGCTACTTTCATGAAAACTAAATAAAAATGTATTTTTTGTGTGTTAGTGAGAAGCTCAGGTTTTCTATACTACTCATCTTTGTGAATTGTGCAGTCTGTATATGCCTTGACCATTTTTTTTGCTTTACTTCCAATATCAGCAGTGATGTTAGGATATTTATGTTGAACCCCAGTAAAACAGTCTTGAAGTTTTGTGAGAAAATCTTTTCTCACAGAAGATTGCATCCAGATTTGACAGAGGAGTAGAAATCCCCCAAATAAATAAGTTCCTACAGTTCCCATAAAAATCTTTGTCAGTCTAGAGGAATGAACCATAATATCACTACTGAGGGGTTATACAGGTTGAATTTTGTCCTTAATATGTTCTGCTTCAGTTGTTCTGCCCATGTGCTAACAGTGCAAACTACAGCAGATGTTGTCTTTGGAATGTTGTCAGATGTTGTCAGAGGAAAGAAAGAATGAAAGTTATTGTGATGATATCTTGGAAAGAGATGTAAATTTATGAAATTCATTAGTTTAACTGCTCATGAAACAAGTTTCTTTTTGGCTTTCTCAGTTTTGTGAATTATTGTTTACAAATCTTTTCATTCTAGCTAGATTTCAGCTCTTGTGCATATTCAATTAGAGAAATTCAACTATGGTAGACCATAATAAAGCATCTTCTATCTATGAAATGCTATGAAAAAGAGAGGGATTAAATGATTCTAACAGAGAGAAATTTGATTGCTAATATATCACTGACATTGATGAAGGTTAGATAGAAGAATCAACACACCAAGAAACTCTCTGAAGTATTAGTGAATATTTGTATTAAAAAAGATGGAGTGACTTGAGTTCACCTTCATCTTTAAGACCTTTCTGTTGTAGAAAACTCCAGTGGTTCCTTGCGCTGATTCTGCAGCAGATTGAGGCAGTGGTTAATTTAACTTAAAATGCATGACCACAATCTGTGCATGTTCCGCAGATCTCTTTAAGGCTAATACTACACTGCTTGCAAATAGCATTCAACTAGAAAATGGCTTGAGGTGAGGCAAACTGGTATGACTGTTGCATTCACATGCAGAGGACAAGAAGCCATGGGCCTGTGATAAGAGGGAAGCAACTTCAGAATTAATTTCTGGGAAGCAAAAAAACCCCTGATTTTTGAAGGAGATGCAGTTATGAAGGACTCAAGATGCCAGTAATGTTACCTGGACCCCATGAAAGATGGAAGTGTTGTGACACTTACTTGGAGTAGCAGGATGAGATGCTAAATAGTTCCGGAGTTAAATACCTTCTTTGTGACACAGTAATAAAGTCAGCAGTGCCTCCTGATCTGACACAGGCCTACAGTCAAGACTGAAAATGCATACCCACTTAGAAGATTGCAGGGGAGCTGGTGAGAGGCCAAGCTGTACTTTACGTTTGCCTACATGCATTCTAGATCTGTTTGTTTATGAAACTGGCTGATCAGAACAATGTATTAGCCCCCCTCCAGTAGCCATCTTTTCCTGTTTGATTTATATGAACAGTGCAAAAATTATGAAACATTATTGGACAAAGGTTAATATTGTACTCATAAATATAAGGATGCAATAAAAGTTTACTTACAAACATTTGTAATGCATTACATTATGGTGCAATCAATGTAAATAAAAACATGCACTGGATTGTTTGGACTAGGCATGTATATCTTTCCTACCACGCATTTTCCAGGATATTAATGGAGAGTTTTCTGCTTTAGACTCAAACATTTGATCTGAGAATTTAAGTTAAGATTATAATCTTATAAGTACCTTTGGTTCAGAACTGGTTTAGGAGTGGTAATGTGAAATTATCACCATTTGACTAGAGTGTTCAAAATTCAAGTTGTTCGTTCTCTTTATTTCTAGAGATAGAAATGACATTTAGATTTCTCTGCCATGATGTCAGTAGCTAGTTTAGTGGTCAATTTATTATGGTTGATCCTGGGAATGGGGTTGTGATTCATGCTGTGATGAACTGGAAGCATAGACAAGACAAGGAGCAAATATTCACAATGCTTTCATCAGAGCAAGTGTCCAAACACAATCCATTGCCATGGGTTATAACTTTATTCTGGCCCTATGGCTGATATTGCAAGTCTAAAAGTTTAGATTATCTAGTCCATCCATACAAAGGAAGCAAAAGAAAATAATGAAGATACTCCTGAATTTAAAGGCCTTTATGTAGATAAAGAGAGTGTGTGTAAACACAATTAATAAAAAGGTTGGAAGATTTGAGTATGTGGAAAGAAAGAACACGTTTCCCACTTACATTCTCTCCATTTCCATTTTGAACACCCACAGAGTTGGTTCATGGTTTGTGTGTTCAAGCGAGACTTATTCTGTGAACTGAATTTAGCAAAAGTGTTTTCAGACCTTTCATCTGTAAATAACAGCAGGTCCATTCTTTGTCCTGTGTTTTCCTATATGGTGGCCTAGTGAAAAGATGTGATCAATTAAAGTATGGTTCTTTTTTTGTTTATAAGTTGTATACCGCCAATAATGGCTTTTGAATGTACTTTTATCCTCCTCCTTCATCTTCTTCCATCACTGACCTTTATCCCAAAAAGAGCTATGCACAGCACATTCTGCACTCTCTCTTTCTGAGACTGACTGAGAACAGTTGTGGGATGATATGTAGATGGATTTTTTGTATGCTTCATTTCAAGGTATTGACATCCTCTTTGTTTTAATCTAGCCATTGAGAAACAACTGGAGGAGACTAGCAGAGGAAGCTATTCCGACTATTGATTTTCTTGTGCCTTTTGTTGGTTCATTAATTCTTCTAACAATTACTTCTGAGGTAGCTGTCTGTGTGTGACCATTTCTAGCCAGCAGAATAGGGGCTGTCATGGCTGGGTGAAGCTGTAGCTGATAATGTCAGCTTTACTTTCTGAATTCTTCTATCTATGAGTTATTTAGTTTAATGTGGGACTAATATTGAGTTCCCTACAGATAGTGAAATGCCTTGCTTTTGAATTTGACATTCTTATTCTTCCACAGTATTTGTAGATGCCAGAAGTGTATGAACCATCTGTTTCACAAAAGAGACAAGAGGGGTTAGACAAATGTAACATTGCAAGAACTAGCTCTGTGCACGAATTATTTGTATGGAAACAGTATGTTCAATTTTATGTCACTAATATTGGCTGGTATTGCTATCATGTCCCTACCAGCTATATTAGAGTTCAAAACTCTAGTGCTGTGTATCATGATTGTTAGAAAGCACCAGGCTGGAGTGAGGCTCTTACTAATTTTAAAACCTCTATGGATGATCCATCTTGCTGTAAGCTAGAAGAGGGTGTGTGTTGGAATGCAGAAAGAAATCACTGTTGTGTAGGAGTTGAGTGAGGCAGTAGTGAAAAGAGAACAATAATTGTAAAGTTATTTCTGGCACTGTTTTTGTGGCTTAAGAGTCCCTTTTGTCCCTATAATCTCTGAGAAAGATAGCTGTGGTAATAAATTTGTGAGAAAAAGTTGCTGATTTTATTCCAGAGGTAATCGTATCATGAACAAAATTTGCATGTGGTTGTTCTGTATAAAGTTTGGATTTTTTTGTTACAAGTCTTTTATTACAGTCTGCATAAATGTTGCAGAAAGAACTTCAGATTCAAATATTCCCCTGAGGAGAATTAAAACTCACCCAAGTTATCTATTGATACCAGAAACTGATTTTTATTAATTGCTAAGAGGTGCAAAGAGAAGAAATAAGAAAAGGTTGTAAAAGGCTAAGATTGCTTTTAAAAGCAGAGAAAAGTTACGACCAAAACTACCTTTTTGCTGAGTTGGGGAGGGGGGGGGGGTGGGGTGGGGATGAGGAGAAGCAGTTTCTGGCCTTTTTTTTTTTTCCTTTGTCTCTGCCACTTTTCCAGTGTTCTCTCTTTTAGCTGCAGGGGGTCTTAGCCACTTTAGTTCTCTGAAATGCAGCCAAGGTGGGTGATTTGTCGCCCAAGAACTGTGTTGCCAGCCATATGGAAAGGGTAGAAGGATAAGATATAACTCACGCATGTGGCATGGCGGGTCTCAGTTCTCTCCAGGCTGGCAGGGTTTCAGTCTCTGGTGGCAGGAAGGCAGCAGTCGGTGGTGAAGAAAAGGTGAGAAGCCGAGGGGCAGGTGGGGAGAGATCCTTGGCTACTATAACCAGTTCTCTCTTTGCTCACCCCTGATTTTCCAAAGTCTCTCTTTTAACTTTTATAGTGGTCAAAGGAGGCTGTACGTGGTTTCTTGGCATGTAGCCCTGTTCAGATGTTTTAAGAGATAACAACTGCAGGTTCTTTTGGCAGGAAAACTGTAGCAGGAAACTCTTTGAGAACTTCTGGCAGAAAGTTGACAGAATTTTTTGGTAGGGAGTTCTGACAGGCAGAAACAATGGCGAAACATTATGGCATTTTTGTATTATCTGTGTGTCACGTGTTCTCACAACATAGGTGAATGTCACAGGAGAACTTATAGGACACCACATACTTTTCCAGATGGCTTTTCTTAGGCTGTTTATGGCCATAGAATACAATTGTAAGGCTGTGGTTCACAGAGGGAAAATTGATGTGTGCACTGTCTGTAACCCATACTTATTTTATGATCTCTTATATCAAATAATATACGTAGTCTCTTTATCTTGTGCATACTGTTAAGGGATGATAATATGCAGTCAGTGATTCTGATGTTGATCTTACAAGGAAATATTTTCTTTACATGTAGAGAAATGTTACTTGCACATTTGTCTGATTGCCATCTAAGTTAGTCTATCATGCCTGGTCCAACTTAATTTTTTCTGACTGGTAAAGGTTTATAAAATAGAAAAAAATGAGGTGTTATGACAGAGTCAAGAAATTTAGTTTGATGGAGAATATCTCTTTTCACAGATAAATGAAAGAAACTGTGTCAGTGGCTGACGCCTGTTAAATATTTGTGTTTGTCTTGATTAGTCAACTTTTACAAGACTTATTTTAACTTATTATCTCTGCTTAAGAAAAATAAGTCATGTTGTTTGTCCCTATTTCAGCCTGAGAGCAGCTTGACTAGACTCCATCAGGTTGTCCTTACTTCTGCTTTCATTCTGTCTTTTCCCAAGTATGCAAAACAGGGTTTGGTGGAGTGCTGGTGGCTTGTTGATGGCATGTAGTCATGCCTCAAATTGCATAAATGTGTGCAGTCCCAAATAGCTACCTATCCAGTAGAGTTAATTGCCAAAGTAATTCTTCAGCATCTGGTGTGGGCTCTTTTGTTTGCCTGCATGGAACAGATTTAACCACTGAGAAGTTTTCTCCAACTGGTGGCAGAAATACTTGTAATCAGTAGGTCTCTAATAGGTGTAGGATTCCTCTGGGGAGGGTATTGCTAGTTTATCACAACTAGAAGCCACTCTTGGTACATCATTTCAAAGCCCAGAGTTGTGTGAGGCCTGATGCGGTGAGAGTAAAAGGCTGCCAGGGCACTGCTGACTCATATTCAACTTGCCATTGACCAGAACCCCCAGATCCCTTTCCATGGCACTGCTTTCCAGCATCTCATTCCCCAGTCAATACATATATGGGATTGTTGCAAAAGTGGTTGTGTTCATACATAACTTTTTACTATATAAATAAAAAGTAAATGGCAGCTCTTGTTAAAACAAGGGCATTTTATTTTCTGAAGTTCAGCAAATCAGGAAATACATAGAGAAGAGCACAAACTCACCTTGTAGCTTCAGCTTTTTCCTATAAAGTTTACATTTTGTGGTTGCTTTTTTTTTAAAAAATCCAGATTTTAGACTATTGAAGATAATAGCAGAAACTGTCCTGCTTTTTTGTACTGTAAAATATTCGCATCTATCATAGGAATGCAATAATGTCATAAGGGCTAAGGGCACTTTCACTGATGACAGATGTGTAGAACCTTATTCAAATGTGTATTGCTTGAGTTCAACAAGAGACTGTTTCAGTTTAAACAGGAGAGGTTTATGGTACATATTTTGCCAATCTGATTTCATGTAATGCATACCCATGCTACATGTAAATGCTGCCATGTTATCACAATGCACAAAAACACTCACTAAAATTTTTCTTCAGTCCTCCATTATGACTCCTGTCTGTAACAATTTTGCATTAGATTTTATTTTTGTCAATACTGTCTTCTGATATAAAGCAATGTTAATATGTTTTGAAAATTTGAATATACTGTTTTAAGGGTTACGTATTATTCAGAACAAGAGTGGACAATGACACTGGATTGTCCAGAAAATGATGCATGGCACTCTTTGTACCAATGTAAGATTATGATATGTCCCTTCAAGCAGCTGTTATGGATAAACATGTTTTTTCCTTAAAACAAAAACAATCTGTGTGATAAGGTAGTTGTTACAGTGACAGAGAAATAAATATCAGTCTGGGGTTTTTTTTCTTTCTAAGGTTGTATCAAAACTATTTCCAGTTTGTTCTTCCCTCTTTCTTTGCACATGAACGTCTGTAGTGTTTCTCCTAAAGCATTAAAACCACATGTTCAGTATGTTGTTGTGTTGGGTTTTTTTGTGAAATGCAACTGTTCCCATGTTTGTATTCACCACCACTCCCACCCTGCAAACAAAGCCTGCTCTTAAGTTTGGCTTATCAGGAGCTCGCTATCTGTGGTTGCTGTTTTCAGTGCATGTAGTACAGTCTGTTTACTGATTTCAGAGAAGTCTTTCACCTGACCTGCTTTTCTGTTGCGCTACAAAGAGTATGTGTTCAGAATACTGTTCTTGATCTGCAGCATAGTGTATTGGATCCAAATACTGAGAAACTGTCCTAATAAATTGTTTTATTGACCCGCAACAGATAAATGGCATTGACTCTTGCACTTTTTTTCCCCCTCCCCTTTTTTCTTCTGTCCTTTTGCCTTTTATTCACGAAGAAACCAAAACAGTTTGATACATTATTTGGCACCAACTTCGGTGTAAACACAGTTTTACCAAGGAGGGAAATAGAGGTTTTCTCTTATGTGGGCCTCCCATTGTTTTAAATGAGAGATTATACTACTTCTAACCTGACTTTTGTAGTAGCCATGTTTTGTGCCTGCTATATGCTAAATTAATTTAAGAACATATGATCATTTTGTCTTAGGGGCCAAAGGAATTTAAAAATAGCATACAAGTGAGTTCATACACATGCTTCCATTCTGAGTATTGCTATACAGACCTGCACTGCATATGAATTTGCACATAGGTTATTTTCTTCTCTATCATAAATAGAAAGTACAATTATTTCTTTAGTTAAATTGAAGAGCTCTGCTTGAATCCTTATTAATTTGTCAGTTTTTGCAACCAGGCTCATGTTTGTTTCTGACTAAATTTCTTTTGCCGGATTGTTGTCACTGATGCTAGAAATGGTGAAGAGGTAAGACAGCAGGTTTTTAAAATTATTTTAGGCAGATTTTCAGATATCAGACATGCTTAGAAAGAAGTGGCTCAAACCTTAGAGTTCAAGCATATGTTGATATGCAAGTTGATCCATCTCCAAAAGTCAGGAGCTTTTGTGGTCAATGCATTGTTGTCTTCAATTTGTCAAGATTGCAGTCTTATTTTTCTCCTGGATCTCAGACTTTACATCTCCTAGTTAAGCATACAGATAGCTGGTCTTTCTACTGACAACCACTAAATGGGCAAATAATTTTCTTTCTTATAGAAGCCATCAACCAGTGAGTTTTCCTAATAATGATTAATATATATATTTTTCCTTTCTCTAATTCCAGTTCAGGGACAAGATCTGCATTCTCACTACTTGAAATGAAATTCTAAAATGGCATTGTCATTTTCCTAATCACCCGGACTTGCCATCCGTGTAATTCCAAGGTGGGAAGGAACCCTTTGCATAGGCTGTAGTGATGCATTTGCTGCAGAATCCACTCAGGAGCATATGGGGAAGGAAGTCCCCAGACTTTGAGATCTGGAGGTGGAGATGTATCAGCCAGTGTGGCAGACCATAACACGCTCTGGCATACAGAGATAGAGACAAGCGCAATTGTTGAGGAACATCTCCAGTGATGGATGTCACCCCAGTGGTGTGTAGCTGTTCCCTATTTTGAAGTTGCTAGCCCAGTCTTAAATTTACTAAAGTAGTTATATGTACCAGTGTTGTAGATAAATCAGATATAGTGAGGTGTTATATACTCTGGGGAGCATTACACAAATATATGTAAAAACCATGACATGGCTTTTTAAAGCACAAGAAATAGGGCCTCATTTTAAAAGCTGTGTTACTCCAGTTGTGTAAAATGTCCATTAAAATAGTGTGCAGTAGAGGGAAGGGTCAGATTTTGTCAGAACTTGATAACATTTGTTTAGAATGGTGCAGTGTATGGGGCAATGTTTGAAGCAAATAATACGTAAAATAAAGTAAGGAAAGGGAAGTGGTCCTCAGAGGTTTCTTTCCATTCTTTTCATTAAGTGATCGTACCTTTTCGTCTGGTTTTTACTTATGATTCTATCTGTATTTCTTCTCAAATTAGGACAATATTTGATTTATCGTAAGATGCCTTCTTTAATACCAGAGTTACTTAGGGCTTCCCACTATATGTGTGTCTGTTTTGTTTTCCAGGAAGCCATTGTATGGATTGTTTCAGTATAATTCCAGTATGATTGGACTAGAATCGTTAGCTGATCCCTCGGATACCTGGGAAATTATAGAGACTATTGGGAAAGGCACTTATGGTAAAGTCTATAAGGTTGCCAATAAGAAAGATGGGAGCCTGGCAGCAGTAAAGATTCTGGATCCTGTCAGTGTAAGTAAAAAATATGAAACTGTAACTTCAGTGTTAACTTAAAAGAATTTTAAAACAGAGTTGAAATGTAAGTCCAGTGTGTATGATTTTGAAATGTCCAGAAGGGAAGAATTTTGCAGAACACATTGACAGAAGGAATGTAGTACCAGAAACTGAAAGATGAACTTAAAATTTCATTATCTTGTTTGAGGACAGCATTTGCCTGGTTTCTGTTTTAGGTCTGCATAATTCTTCTGGTATAAACTTAGTTATCTGTGCTTGGAGCATGCAAATGATGAGGAGGCACCGAGGATTTCTCATAAGGCCTGCTATAGCAGGGAAAATAAAAGACGCTGTTAATGTTCTTGTTTTATTCTGTGTACTCCCAAGAAGAATTACTTTTCCCATCACAGAAGCCCTGTGATCTTTAGGGTATTTTAGAGTTACCTTTTGTAAGTAGATAATAGTGTGAGGCAATAGTTAAGACAAAAAGAGAAGAGCACATCCCGGATCCTCAGAGATCTGTGCCAGCTTCAGTTTTAGTGGGTATTAAATGCCTAGCTTCCCTTGAGAACCAGGGCCCTAGTTTTCCATAGATTTATCTGGCAGCTGTTCAGGTTGGATCAAGCTGGAGTTTGATCAGGATAGCTGACCTAAAATATTTACTAAAAAAAGTTATACTTCTGTCATCAACCACTACTGAAATTCATTGTGGTTTTCTCTGGTGTCGATCTGAAGAAGACACAAGCTTAAATTTTCTAACAGTCGGAGTCCGTGCACAACTAAGGAAAGTTCCATTGCTCTAAGCACTGTTCTGAATTGTGGCCTGTGTGTTCATATTAAATAGTATTTTGTAATTGTCACAGAATTCTTTCATTAACAAATACTTAGTAACCTTTTCTTGTTTCATGGGTCGTTGTTTTGTCTCTCTTTCATTGTTTCTGGTGTATGTCTTTCTTAATAAGAATGTATTTGGTGTTACTGATGCCCCCCTTGAGGTTTTGTGAAATTCTTCTCTGTTTAGTCCCATCTGATGATCATAGAAAAAAAAATAAATCAAAGGTTCATGTATTTACATTTAGCTCACATGTTAAAAGTATGCATGATTGAAAACAGGTTAAAAATCATACATGTGTAAATTTCTTATTTAGACAACTGGACAAAACTGACTATGGTTTTTAGTTTTCATGTGAAGTATACTATGCACTGAAAGAATTCTTGAAGAACAGCTGCTTGCTTTACACAGGCTTTATGTTTCTGTATGTAAAAAGAGCATAAATGGCATAATTCAGTGTGCATTAAATTTACAGTATAGTGTAATTTCCGCAGCATTAAAGTAAAACCATTTAAAAGTGCAAACTAATTAATAAATGGTTCCTTTTATCCATGAGAGTTTGTTCTTGCTCTGTTGAGTCACTGTCTTTATATGTTCTGTATGTTTGTGTTTTTTATATAGGATGTAGATGAAGAAATTGAAGCTGAATATAATATTTTGCAGTTTCTTCCCAATCATCCTAATGTTGTTAGATTTTATGGGATGTTTTACAAAGCAGATCAATATGTGGGAGGACAGCTCTGGCTAGTACTTGAGGTAAAAACTTTTTGATGAGACTCCATCTTATCTAGCAAATGTGGTTGGGGTTTTGTTTGTTACTGCTAGAAGAGTCACAAGCTTTTGTGATTCTCTATTTGGGGCTGTTAATCAAAGGACTGATGATAGATGATGTGTGGTAGCCTACTGTTGAAAATCACATCCAAACTTAAAAGTTTGTTCAGTAGAGAATGTCTTTGCATTTCGTTTCTGTTCAAGTTTCTACATTCTGCCTCCAAAATAAGCAGATCCTTTTTTCCCTTGTTGGAGGAAACATTAGATATTTCTTTAAACTTTTGGAAAGCTCAAGCACTCAAGGGGAATACCAAAGATGATCTAGTAGGAACATGGAGGGCTGTTAACAAGTAAGCTGCCTACTGAAAAAGGAAAAAGAGAAAGCGTAATAGAAAGTCTGTTTTATGGTAGAGGCTGGTTGTTGTTGAAAACATAGCTACAGAAACGCCTTCTATTAACTCTTCTTGTTTGGTGGCAGTCACTGTTCTTACAATGCCATATGTACTTTGGTGATCTGGTTTCCAGTTAAGTGGCTGCCAAAAGTTGTTGGAAGATGAGGATTTCTTCTAGAGGCTCTCTAGGTTTAATTGATACAGAACTCTGCACAGGCATTTACTGCTCTGGTGACCATTTGGGGTGATGAGCAATAACAAACCATTCAAACCTTTCTCTCTGTCGTAATCAGACTGGTAAAGGTTAGGATTCACTTTTTAATTATTGATTGTTTTAGAAATTCTATTCCCTGTTCTTGAATAATGATTGGAATCAGAATAGGGAATCTTTATTTCCGTTTTAAGTTGTGGAATCCCAACAATACATCTAACTTCTATGTACTGGAAAAGTATTTAGCTTGAGTGAAAACTTTTGGATTGTTTCATTTAAATTTCAGTAACTGTTAAAGAGGAATGTTAGTTGTTTTGGGTTTTTTTTAATTGTATGCATGCTGACTTTGTGTTGAGTTTGGGCTTGATTTCCTGCGTGTTTTCATTTTTAGTACAATTCTATTGTATCTAAAACATCCATCAAGTGCCATGTAACAAAATCTAGAAAGCAAAATCTAGACATACTCTATGTAACAAAATTGATTGTAGAATTTGAGCAAGTTGCGTGTTTGTATAGGCTTTATCAATTAAGTATGTGTATTTCAGGTGTTTTTTGGTGAACATTATCCAAAGTTTTGAAGAAATTTGACACTATAAAAAAACATGTATTTTCCTTATATGGACAAATTTAACAGACAAGGGAAACTATTTCTTGCCTCGAAATTTACATGCAGATTTATGTATGCGTAGCAGTTCCTTGTGATATTATAAATTAATGACATGTTTTCATTAAAAGGGAATATACAAAGTATTCAGACTTTGATCCCTGAGTCTTTGATGAAATACGTTCATTTGATGTGTGACTTCCAAAATTTGTAATAAAAAAGTGGATTCTTTTTTTCCTTTAGGCACAGTTTTGCCATGTTTACTCACTACAAGCAAGGACCTTACTCTGATAAATGCCTATGATGAGGAAGTGTAGAATAAAATGGACAACTTCAGTATTTTTATGATGATGCAAGTCTTGGACAACTCACTAAGCAAACTTCCCTACTTTTCCATTTAAGCATTCATTCCTTCATCTTTTAAAGTATTAAATATAAAGTCATAATGAAGTTTTCAAATTAATTTCATCCTAGATTTTTGCTGACTGTCAAGAATAGTGTCACTGACAGCTGCAGTAGTGTGGTATATATTTATTTTCAGAATCAGTCATTCATTTAACATATGGTACCAAACAACTGTCCATCTGTATTACTTTTCAGTCACAACCAGCTTAGGTTTTTTTGAAGTTAGGGCATACTTTTATGTATTTTATTTTCAGGCTAGAGATAAGTTTAGTACAACCTGTCTCAACAGACTATTTCACATAATAAAAGAAACAAAAATCTTTGATGTAATATTTTGTCAGCAAATGGTTAAGCATGGAATGGAAAACATGTACTTTCATGTAAATATATTTGATTATGGATATTGAGCTGAATGCTCCCACCTGATTTATTAAAATTAAAAAAATAAATTCCCTACTACGGAATTAAAAAGTAATGCCAAATTCCTACAAAACTTAACAATGTTTTCAGTGATGAAATTTTGCTTCAAGCACTTATTTACATAAAGGATGTCTTGTTTATCATGTGATCCAGTCCTTTCCATGACCTAAAACTTTCAGTCTAGTGAAATTTTTTTGGTACAAGGGGAAGTAAGTAATAAATTCAGGAAAATATTAGCATATCACAGAAATTTGTGATTGCCTTGATACACAATTCATAAAAGCTATTTGAAAGATGCAAAATTTGAGAGTTTGTATCAGTTCTATTTTCCTATCCGGCAGTCCCGTGGCCTAATTGTTAGCACTCTGGACTCTGAATCCCAAGGGTCTGAGTTCGAGTCTCAGTAGGGACCGTCCCCTGGGCAGTTAAATGCCTCCCTGCCATCCGATCCCGTCAGATCTCGG
>JAWWEU010000163.1:20227809-20290757 GCA_035583155.1 Acropternis orthonyx
CTGTGCCTCACCTAAAAAATCCACTGCGCAGGCTGGAAGGGCACACCCACGGGGGGAGAGCCCTTCCCCAGATCTTCCTTCACGAAGTCTGGACCATTATTTTTCTACCATTTTCTTGATTTACACTGCGGTATTTTAAAGTGATGATGTAAAATGAACTTTTGTTGAAATGCATGTGCTTCTGTATGGCAGAAACATTGGTTAAGGGTGGTAGCTACAAAAACAATTATAGAAGAGAAAATTCAATGAGAGAAATGCAGTCAGTTCTCCTATTTTTTATTTTCTTTTTTGAGAAAAATTGTGAATATTAAGGTAATAAAAGGACAGAGAAAGAGGAAAAAGGATAGAATCAAATACCTGCTTATAACTGCATGGACAGTAAACTGTGGTGTGGATGAGAACATATTTGCAAAGATTCTGATTTTACTTTTTTTCCGCTTTTGTTATATGGCAGCCCATGAGTAAGGAATGCTTGCAAGAAGCTGCTTTTCTGGATTAGAATGTTTCTCTGTTGTTGACAGCACCTGGCATCAAATCTGAGTATAGAGATACGGCTTCTGTCTATATTATATTGCCTGCCATCAGAAGCATTGATGGAGTGAAAGTTTAGAATGACTGTAATTTGTTACCTCCCAAGAACATCAGTCTTTTCTGTCTGCCCTTTTCTTTGCACAAAAGGATTTTTTTGAGAAGACAATGTTGTGAAAATTATAAAGTAACACAAATATGATTTATAAATCCTCTTTTAACATCTAAATACAGTCCTGTTCATAATACTTTGATTTTTAGTTACATTTTATAAATTAAAGTTTATAATCTTCAGTTTTCACTTCCATCCCCCTACCCAGGCTGCTGTGATTTATTATTAACATCACTAATAAAATGTGTTGGAAGGTGGGGTAACAATGTAAATAATTGCAGGGTAAAAATCTAGTTGTTTCCAGACTTGTGGTGCAGTGCAGTTTTGCACAGTAAGTGTTTTTAGCCGAAACAAGTATATTGAGTAACTGAGGATTGTCTTGTTTTTTTCCCTCCTTGCAACTCCCCCCTTCACAGCTGTGCAATGGAGGTTCTGTCACAGAGCTTGTCAAAGGCCTGCTGAGGTGTGGCCAAAGATTGGATGAAGCTATAATCTCATACATCTTATATGGTGCTCTCTTGGTAAGGATGTTCATTGGGCTTGTAATGACAGCAGAGGGTGCAATTTACCTATCTCATACATACATTTTCCATGTATAAAGTATGGTAATGCTGACAATATTATGTGGGCTATTACAGCAGCAGGGGTTATATCAAGGCACGTAATCCAGTGGGCAGATGTTTCTATCGAGTATGTGCAGATTGTCTTCATACATTCCCTAGCAGTAGGGTAATTGTTTTTAAATAAGGGAGTAAACTTATTTTTGTTACGTCTGATATATAGGGCCTTCAGCATTTGCACAATAACCGGATCATTCATCGTGATGTGAAAGGGAACAACATTCTCCTGACAACAGAAGGTGGAGTCAAGCTCGTTGACTTTGGTAATGACCAATTCCCCCTTTGTTTTCCTGATACATGCAGTTTAGCCAAAGGCATTTGTTTACTTTCCCCTGAGAAGGCAGAATGCCACAGTGAGAGACTTTTTCAGAAGGATACTCAGAATTATTTTGAGAAGGAAAAATGCAGAAGGAACCTGATTACAAGAATACAAATTCTAACTAAAATTTAGTAATAGACTTTTAAATTTTAAAAGCTCAAACATAATTTAATAATTTTAAGAAGTTCTGAAGATACCATTTTATTTACAAAGCTCTTTTGCATTTCACAAGGACTATCAGTTTCAGGGCAGTTGTCCTCCTAATTTAAATTTAGATATTCTATCTTTTGCATATGAAAAGGAAACATTCTTTCTGAAATGGCTTTTGCTAGCCTTAAGCATATTTTTTCCCTCTGAGCAGAAGGTAAAGTAGTCCCTTGGGTCCAAAACCCAACATCCATTTAATTTGTGATTATTGCTGTTAGATTTGAGCATTGCCAGTCTGAAAACATCATAAGAAACAGGAGGAAGGGAGGGAGTGAGATAGAAAAGAACTTGACAATAGAATGTAAGTCAGTTCAGCAATTTTTTTTCCCTATTGAACACACACTTAGAAAAATAAAGAAATGCTTTAATCCCTCATGTATATATGCAAGAGAATGGCAATTTCATTAACGGTAACAGATGCAGATTATTAGTAATATGATTTATTAGTGAAACCATATAATGCATAAGGTAATTGTCATTGAGAATAGTGCTGTGTGAATAACAGATGTTTGTTTAGCTGTGCATGAAGGTAAAGAAAAATGTTCACAAAAGAGCAAGGGTAAAATGGGTAGGGTAAAATGGTATGGCAAAAAAAATCCCCAAATAGTAATTTTTTTATTTTTTAATCCTAAAATATTAAATTTATGCAGTGGATAGAAAATTTAATACTGATGATGTCATGATGTTATAAATTTAACATAAAAATCTATTGAAGATGCTAAAGTAAGTTGGGAAATAGGAGACTCCTTAGTATCTTCTAGGGACAGAAATTCATTATTTTGAACAGTAAAGGCAGCAATTAAAATAGTGCTGGGAGAAACATATGGACTAAAGCAAAACTTGGAGTGAGTCCCTGACCTACTACAAGGGAGGAAAATCCCTTCTCATTTGGGGTAATTTTAGCAATATAATCTTTGTTTGCACTCCACTGGGGGAAAAGTTGGCTTTTCTCCCCAAAGTGAAATGTTTTTGTTAGATGTATATGATCAGGCCTTAATTGCAAGAGAAGCTAAGCTTCCAGTGTGCTGCAACTCCAAGTGGCACATTCAAGGGAACTGAGAATTCCAGTCTTTCTGGTGTCCCATAGGTCTCTTTGATTCCACATTTATGTTTCAGATTTTTTTCCTCCGTTTTAGGTTACTACAGTAGCACTAGAACATTAAATATGATGGGCTCAAAAAAAAAGTGAGTTAAATCTCAAGTGTTCCCTAATGCTTTATGGTTAGCTTATGAAAAGAAATGCCCATACAACTATGGGCTTTCTGACTAAAGAAGCATCAGGTGCCAAGCTTTTATTAAGTTGCTATTTTTTCCATCTAATCCACTGCCGTAGTCCCAGAGGAGAGACTCTGGGAACGATTTAGGACTGAGTCACAGGTGATACTGTTTGTAGAACTGTTTTGTCTCATTTGTTGCAGAAAGTAAAAGATAAGTAGTGAAATTGCATGGTGTTCAGAAAGAGAAGAGACTTGCACTTCTGACAGTTAAAAATGGCATCACATTGGAGTCTATTCTTGCTTCTGCCAGTGTTTCTCTGATATTGGAGGGTCCCTTACGTCAAACTCTGTTCCTCATTTCCCAATAGCAGTTTGAAACATCTTGTCCTTTGCAGGAGAACTATGTGTTCTTGAACTGCAGATGAGATCTATTACAGCTCTACTTGAAGCATGTGGAGTGCCTGAAAACTGAAAGATCTCCTGTTAAGTACCCAAACACAGTGGATGCTTTGGATATTTTTAGGTTAATCCCTGGAACTAATAATCCTCTGCCAATTTGTGGGAATGTTAAGTAGATTTATTGTTTGATGAGTGGGGAAGGAAACATGTCAAAAGAAAAGAAAATAATAATTTTAAATGTAGTATAGGATTGGATATAATAAATAAGTGACGAGAATTCAAATCAGTGGGGTTAAAAAAAAAAAAAAGTTGTGACCTATTCAGTGAATTTTATCCATTCTGTCCAGAGAATGAGACAGAGTCTTGATTAAAAAAAGTTGCTTCATATTCCAGGCTGTACATATGTATATGAGGTTCAGAGAGGATTACACAGATATCTTTAACTGAGGCTTTTCTTTCCTTTATTGCATGACTTTACGGCTTGTTTTTTCAATGTAACACACATTTCTTCCCTCAATTGCTCTCGACAGCATAATATATTTGGATAAATGATGGTCACAGTGTAAGTCGACCCAAAATGTCTGCAAGTTATCATTTATTTATGCTCATGCTCTTCCTCTCTCAGCTCTTTGGTATTCTACACTGTTTTGGAATATCCCTAGATAGCAGCTAGGAATTAAGCTAGCTGAAGAGAGATCACAGTGAATTACATAGAGGCTTGTTGCATGTCCCAGCCATTAACTGTTTCACAGTGGTACTCAGGAAGTCACTGAAGACTTGCAATTAGACAAAATGAAAAAGAAACACAGACTGAATGTTGAAGCCAGCAATCAAATAATTGAACTTAAAAATCCAAATTTTTTCTTTGTTGTCATCAGGCGATGTGTATATATATATATATATATATATATATATATATATATATGTATGTTTCTGTCCATTTTTGTCTCTGAGAAATGCTGCTGAACTCAACTCCATCAATTATATGTTGACCAAAGCACAGAAGATTTGCTGTGGAAGTTCATTCTGATTTGGTAACATTGTTTGATTGCACTCTAATTTGTTCTTTTGGGGTTTTTTTTCAGCTGTGCTTTAGTAGTCCAGCTCCAGTCAGCAAAGCTCTGAACCAAATGTTTTAAGTATGGGCTTAGTTCCCTAAGTACAAGCTGCACTCTGAGTTTGAGCTTCTGAGCTTTTCTCAACAGGGAAAGATTTAAGCAAATACATAAGTGTTTCGTGGAACAGGAGCTTCTACAAATACGCTAGTGAACAAGTTTCTTGACACTCATGTTCAAGGAGTAAATTTCTGAAATGGAAGTTTTAAAGTCAAGTTGTCATTTTAATAGTTCCCATTTATACTCATGAAAACATCAAAAAGAAATCTGTGATATTTGGGTGCCAATTGAATTTTTGAGTTGGGATGAAAGTGCTTCAAACTGAAAGCCATTCACAAAAAATCTCTCAGCAATTCTGAACAAAAACAACAAGCTGAACTTAAACAAATAATTCAGTGCAAATGCTGCACCTACTTTGGCCAGGCATTCTGCAGCTGTGCTCCCAGGCTTGGGGTTTGTTTTCTAGATACTTGAAATAAAGTGACTGAAATGACAATGGGTTTGAAGCCAAGTTTCTTTGATCTGTTTTATTGCAGGTGTTTCAGCCCAGCTCACCAGCACACGACTGCGTAGAAACACCTCAGTGGGAACACCCTTTTGGATGGCACCTGAGGTAGGCAAATGTCCCTGTCTCAGTGGTCTCCATTCATTGCAATGCACATTTTGTTGCCACTTCCACATAGTAGGAGAAGAGGGTACCTTCTCTTCCCTCCCCTACGGCTGTGTTTCTCCTTGACATCTAGGCCTCTGTTTAGTAAAAATAATATACTTTTAGAGTATACAAAATGGATTTCTAATGATCTTCATTATTTTCTTCTCTGTGGTGTTTCCATAAAAAGTACAGCAAATCTAAAAATGACTGAGGGTCCTTGAAAATGTTATGACTTTCCAATGAAATATTGTGTGCCTTTCTGTGTCTCTAAATACTGACTGGGAGGAGAAGGAGGAATTCCTTCTTTCCAGTCTTGCTACAGGACTCTGCAAAACCCTGACTCAGCTATGTGTTCTTTAACCTTAGTCCTTGACTGGGGACCTACACACTTAGACACGTGGATTAGTGTAGATCTAAAATGGAGAAAAATAATATAATAGTGGCTTAGCTAAGTATCTTAGACCACATTTTTATGTACTACTTTCTAGACATAACCCTTTTCCTTCTATTTCGTTAAGCTCTAGAAGGTTTTAGCACACTCTTGAACAGAAGTTCTGTGTGTACTTTCCTGAACTTTGGGATGAAAGATGTCAATCTTTGCCCTCCCTGCTTTAAGGAACAAAAAGTACTTCTGAAAGGTATAAATTATAAAATTTTAAAACAAGGATTGAAAAAGGAGTGCTCTGTTTATTTGTAAGTTGTTCAGCCTTTGTAACAGTACAAGTATTTTTAATGTTAAAGCCATATGAATTTTGGAGAATTTGGGACGGAATTTGCATCTGTTACAAATGCACGCAGATCTATTTCTGTATGTCAAAGAGTTCAAAGTATTCCACAAACAATTGTTTTAAAACATTTTATACTTTTTAGCTGTTTTTGTTGCTAAGCAAGCCTGATTATAGCTGAGCAAAGAAAATGCTGTAATGGGTCCAAAATTGATCTTGCACAGTCTCACAAAGAATAGTTGATATTTTACAATCTCCATAACAACCAGTTTACGTCACAAAGGAGACACAAGATACCTTAGAAACCACTGTGCAAGCATTATTTATGGAATCACCTTGGTTGGAGACATTTCTAAAGTGAGACTTTTATAAAATACATCTCTACATAATAATGGACATGTTATGAAATATTTTATCGAACTTGGATTAATATAGGTTTTTACAGTCCTGTTTTGC
Source organism: Acropternis orthonyx (assembly GCA_035583155.1). Lineage (NCBI taxonomy): Eukaryota > Metazoa > Chordata > Aves > Passeriformes > Rhinocryptidae > Acropternis > Acropternis orthonyx. The sequence goes on from JAWWEU010000163.1 coordinate 20,234,160, forward strand.
TTGAATAATGACCATTAAAGGCAGTAATCGTACCAAATTTATTTCTCCTTCTGTCTTGAAAATATTAAGTCTTATGTTAAAAAGCCAAAGAGAGAAACAGATATTTTGATCTGAAAAGTTTTGACCTGAAATGTGTTACGTACACAGCACATCAAACAGGAACAGGAGTAACTTTGAATGGTTCCTGTTTTGAAACAACCAACTCAGTATCATAAACATAGTAACCCATATCATATTTGCATGCCTGTGTGAGACGTGTGGATCAGGCTTCAAAGATGTACTAGTCTGCAAAACAGCTGTAAGGTGCTCAGATACCCATTATGCTGTAGTTGAAATGGCTTTTAAACGTTGCATAACATGCGTGCTCATGTGACTACAGTTGCCCTCTTTGTGTTCATATAAATGACAGCTTTCAAGTGAGGTGCAGTTTACTTTATTTCTGGGGAGATATTTCTGGTATTTTTAAAATATGCAGCCAAATTTTTATGTGAAAGATGAAAGATTAAGAGTGCAGTAAGCTGAAAAGGTCTGGTTGGGTAACAGCTTATTAGGAGCAGTGTTTTCTAGATAAGACTCTGGTGAGATCAGTAAACACTAGAAAGACACAGCTCAGTTTTTTGTATTCAGTTGCAAAAAACTTGCTGCCTAAATGTTTTTGACATAGGAGAGAATTTATGTCAAACCCCAAAATACCATAAAATAACTGGACAGGAGTGAAATGTTACTAATCAGAGGAATAGACAGCATGAAGGGTTTTTGTTTTGTTTTTTACTCTCTGTATGTGAAACATAGGGACTCAGTCAATGCATAAGGCAATCATAATATGTCATCTGATGATGAGATAGGTGGATTTAATCTCAAAAGGGAGGGAAGAGGGTATGTAAGAAAGCTTGCCTTGGAGGAAGAGACTACAGGAGTGTTTCAGAGTGAAATGAGACTGATGGGGAATATTTTCGAATGTAAACCCCAGGAAAATAAAACCTGGAGAAGAACGATCCCAGATTATTCAAGCTGACAGGTAGGAATAACTGGATATAAGTAGGAGAAATATGCTGGAAACTGGAATCACCAGCTCAGCCTAGGTTAGGAACAGTCTGTAAAATCAAGAAAACCATCAAATTTTAAGATTAAGTTTGCAAAGCATATCAAAGGGATTATATGGCATGGTACTTGTGAAAGTTCATTGGAAAATAGCAGTGACTGAGGGTGGTGTAAGGATGGTGTTCAGCTCAGTATTCTTACTGGCAGCACTCAAAGCAGCAACTTAACATTTTTGAGTTACTCAAACATCTTTGCTCCCTTTTTCTGATGACTTTGAGGCTTATTTAGCAGTATCAGCACAAATAAAAAAGATCTGTTATTCAGTATTTGTTTTAAACAGAGCTTGTAATTAAAAAAAGTTTTCTGAGAAATGGAAGTATAGATAAAAAGTAGGCTTGAGGAAGGAACAGAGGAACATGACAAGGATAAGTCAATTTGAGAGCAGCTTTAAAGTAGACTCACTGAAAATCAGTAACTGCTGGTTAACCTAATTACTATTGTCTCACACAAACATAAACTTGCAGAAACTGAAAGGAATACAGGCATACCAATAAAAGATAAATAAGGCAGGACAGTGTTAGTATGTTGAAAACTGCCTGTTGCCAAACACTTAAAGTTACCTAAAATCTGCTTCTATTATACAGAAATAAATTGTATTGTATGCTAGCAGGACAAATCAGATCTGAAGCTTTTAAAATTTTTTACACTTGTACATTTTGAACTACTTTACTTCTGTAGTTCTAAACATTAATGTGTCTTGTTTTCTCCCTCCAGTGCATAACTAACATTTGAACAAACCTAGTTCATATAAAACTGCAGTTTTCTCTTATACATATATTCTTTCAAATATAATTAGATTATCATTATCTGGCTGGAAACTTGACTCTTGAAACAAACTCAGTTAGGACATCACAGAATAACAGAATCACGGGTCAATTAGATTGGAAAAGACCTCAGGATGGTCGAGTCCAGCCTGGGACTGAGCACCACCATGTCAACCAGACCGTGGCACTCAGTGCCACATCCAGTCTTTCCTTAAACACCTCCAGGGACGGTGACTCTACCACCTCCCTGGGCAGCCCATTCCAATATCTACTCACCCTTTCTGAAATTTTTCCTAATGTCCAATCTAAGCCTTCCCTGGCACACCTTAAGACTAAAGACTGTGTCCTCTCCTCCTGTCGCTGGTTGGCTAGGAGAAGAGCCTGACCCCCCCATCTGGCTACAACCTCGTTTCAGGTAGTTGTAGAGAGTGATGAGGTTACCCCTGAGCCTCCTCTTCTCCAGGCTAAGCAATCCCAGCTCCATCAGCAGATCCTCACAGGATATACTCTCCAGACCCTTCACCAGCTTTGTTGCCCTCCTCTGGACCCACTCCAGCACCTCAGTGTTCTTCCTGAATTGAGGGACTCAGAACTGAGCACAGTACTTGAGGTGAGGCCTCACCGGTGCTGAGAATAGGATGGGTAGAATCACTTCCCTAGTCTTATTCCTGACACAGGCCAGGATGCCATTGTCCTCCTTGGCCACCTGGGCACTGCTGGCTCACATTCAGCCACTGTCAACCAGCACCCCCAGGTCCTTTTCCACTGGGACACTTTCCAGCCACTCTGCCCCCAGCCTGTATCACTGCTTGGGGTTGTTGTGGCCAAAGTGTAGGACCTGGCACTTGGTCTTTTTGAGCCTGGTGCCATTGGTCTTGGCCCATCGATCCAGCCTGTCCAGGTCTCTCTGCAGGGCCTTCCTGCCTCCGACCCAACTTGGTGTTATCTGCAAATTTCTGATGGTAGACTCAATCCCCTCATCTGAATCATCAATAAGGATACTAAACAGAACTGGACGCGACACTGATCCGTGAGGGACACCACTAGTGAGATTAGATGCCAACTGGACCATTCATCACCACTCTCTGGGCTTGGCCATCCAGCCAATTCTTAACCCAGCAGAGAGTACACCTGTCCAAGCTGTGGACTGCCAGCTCTTCCAGGAGTATACTATAGGAGATGGTGTCAAAGGCTTTGCTGAAGTCCCTGTAGACTACATCCACAGTCTTCCCCTCGTCCACTAGCCAAGTTATCTGGTCATAGAAGGAGATCTGGTTGGTCAGACAGGCCCTGCCCTTCCTAAACCTGTGCTGTCTGGGTCTGATTCCTTGCATGTCCTGTATGTGCCATGTGATTGCACTCAAGATGATCTGCTACATGTACATATTCAACCCAAATTTAGTTTTAAGAACAGAAATATAAAAAGATACTTGAAGTCAGAAAGAACTGGAGAGCTGATGAAAGTAATTTAAAACTGCAGAGAATATGCTGTTATATTTCACTGGTAACTGCTAAATATTACACTGGTGCATGCAGACTTTTGTATTTTGAAAGGCACATTATTAAAACATAGTTGATCCTTGGAAAAACTATGTGTTGAAATATGACATATGACACATGAGTAGGAAAGGCTGTGACACTGTCATAAATGTATCATGAATTCTGTAATAATGAGTTAACTAGAGGTAAAATCTTGTGTCTGTCTTGCTTTTTTCAGAGAGATTTCAGATGTCAGAGTATTATTTAAAGCTGTGTCAACTCTGTGTTTCGAATATTTGTTACCATCCTGCCAGGATGAAGTAATGATCAGTAAGACTGCCCCAGACAAAACAGGTTGTTTTCCTTCCTCCTGCTGAATCAAGGCATACTTTCTGGGATAAAACTCAGTACATCTGAGCATGAGAATGCATTTCCGAAGTGTTAGAACAGTAGGTGACTAGTTTAAATTGTCTTCTTTTTCCTAATGTTCCTTTGTATTCTTTTTAAACTTTAAATCTGATCATGTGTGTGTGAAATATGTCTAATCATGAAACAATGAATAATATTTTCATTGTTTCATTATGAAACTGTGTCTCTGCATAATCTAAAGAAAGATCAACAAAACTAGCTGGTAAAAAAACACCTCAACAAGTAATTTGCATTAATGTAGTTGAAAAATATGTAAAGGGAAAAATAAAATTTTCCAAAACCTTCACAGTAGCTGTTCTGCTGGGGTCAATATTTATTATGGAAAGGGCCTTAGAATTTGGGAAAAAAAGTAGTTTGATTGTAAATACATTTAATATGTAGTTAAATACTGAGTTGGAAAAACAGTGTAGAGACGATAACCCCATGTCTAACCTGAGCTTATAGAATCGTAGAAAGGTTTGGATTGGAAGGGACCTTAAAGCTCATCTAGTTCCAATGCCCCTGCCATAGGCAGGGACACTTTTCGCTAGACCAGGTTGCTCAAAGCCCCATCCAACCTGGTCTTGAACACTTCCAGGGATGGGGCATCCACAGCTTCTCTGGGTAGCCTGTTCCAGTGCCTTACCACCCTCACAGTAAAGAATTTTTTCCTAGTATCTAATATAAACTTATTCTCTCAGTTTGAAGCCATTGCGCCTTGTCCTGTCGCTACAGGCTCTTGTAACAAGTCCTCTCCATCTTTCTTTTCATGTTTTCAATTAATTCTAAACAAGTACAGTGATACATTGCCCTGAGACTGTTTAATATATTCTCATCTTGTTATACTCTAACCTATCTTATTTGTCAGCCCTTTGCTTACATCATGAGACTTAAGGTCAGCATCCTGTTAATAGGTCCTAGGTCTCTTCACTTTAATTCCTTATTAGCTAAAATTAGCTTTTCTGATATGCAGATTTTCACTCTACTTTTAATTGCCAACTAAGCAAGCAATTTTATAAATGCTGATTTATAATGAACTGTACAGATCTGCCACTTAGTATAAATAGGGTATAGGTTTCAAGACTGTATATACACTCATTTTTCTGCCTGAAAGCCATTTGAAAACAGCTGTACAGCGGAAAAGTATGGTTATTTTGTGACAAGTAATTTTGTACCTTCTCTAGTACAGAAAGTTTTGAAAATATTTCCTTTTAACATCTTCCATGAAAGCATAATGACTAGTTTTCTTACAGCTAATGATAAGATAGGTTACTGATTAGCTCTTCCTACATTTTTTTCAGTTTTGGGTTGTTTTTTTTACCTTGTAAATTACAGTACATGAGATAAGATTGAAAACATAATTGCAAAAAAAACCTCAGACAAACAAACAAAACTGATTGTCCTTAGGAAAAAAACTTGACAGATGGGAATAGACAAACCTGCTTCTGCTTTTACAGAATTTGTGTGGCATCATCTGGCATCACCATTAACTAATAGTGAAATGCTTGAAAATTCCACATATTTAAGGGGTAAAGATAATAAATGCAATAAATAAGCAGTAAAGATAAAGATTGGTAGCATTAAATAATTCATCACATAGATTTTTTACTACATTGTGTTTTGAACACTTACTTGTTGTTTGACATTGCTATGTTTCTGATAGTATGTTAAGCCTAAGGTGTAAAGGAATTGTTCACTTGACATACATTATGAAATTACATCCTGTTTTTCAGGAATTTAAAGTAGTGGGGCACTGCAGTGTGCTAGGAATTATTTTCAGGGAATATTAGCTGTCCTCTTGAAATGCAGTAGTGAATTTGAGTGCAGTACTGTGGGACGTGTGGAAATAGGCATAGTCATGCCAGAGAGGAACTACTGAAGTGTAAGTGAGGGCAGGCATGGGGGGAAGAGAGGGAAGGATTGCTTTAACTAGATAGGGCAGGACTTGGTGGAAAAACTGAGGGACATAAAAGTGAAACGACTTGCTTAAAGATTTGCAGCAGGTCAGTGGCAGAATGGCTCCATGTGACTAAATGCCTCTGAGGTGCCACCTTCTGAGAGTTGACTGAGATGATTTAAACAAAGTTATCTTTTTGTGAATACAAATTTTTATTCCTTTAACTAAAGAAAAGAAATTGCGGATTCTGTCCTGTTTTTTCCCCTGCTTTCTGCTTTTTCTGTGACTCTCAAACTGAAGCTTTAACAAACTGCAGCAGTAAGGAGACACGGTGAAGTTTCTGAAAGGCTAGAACAAAAGCAGTGGAATTTAGAAAGCAGATTTGGAATATAGAGGTTTCAAACTTTTAAGAACAGGATGTACAAGAGAGAGAGTGAGTGCAGCAGGACAGCATCAGGGAGCTCTTCCTGAAGAGCTAGGTCTGGTAGAATGCCTCATCTCCTCATTTCTCTCCAGGACAGCTGACCTCCACAAGGGCCATCATGGCAAGAAGGGGTTGAAAAGGACATGGCAGCTGGAGGTGATGTCAGGGAATGTTGACATTAACTTTGATAACATAGCCATAGTCTTGTGAAGGGATGTGGAGGAGTTGCAGATGCTTCTGTTGTGTTTTAACAGCTATGAAGAGGTTGTAAAGCTTTTATGTAGGGTGTTTAAAGATTTAAAAGACAAATCAAAACAAGGCCGAAACAGCAGAGAAAATCAGTTCAATACCACACTGCTCTGCAATGAGATCCGTACATGAAATATGTTTACTTATGAGGCTGGAGTTGCCTCTTAGTTTTTTGTTTTCATTATGAAAAACCATTTACAAATCTATGTGAGGTGTATAGTGTATATACTTACTGCTCAGAAGTAAATCTGTGGATCAGAAGCAAAATGTGTCTATTAATATGAGCAGTGTTGAGACTGTGATGGTCTTGTGATACAGAAACAAGATTTGTGTGCTTGAAAGCTGGTCTGTTTTTCCTCACTGTATCATTTGGTCTAATAAAAGGTATTACACTTTCCTACAAATCTAGCCTGCTGTCAGAGCAGTCTGATGGTCTCAGGAGTATTCACTTTGGTGAGTTAAAAATAAAACTTGAATACTCATCGCTGTTAAAATTTGACTACTTGACATGTTATTAATTTACAATTAATCAACATTAATTGTGATAATTACTAACAAGACTTATTTAAAATATTAACTACTGCTTATTTTGGTAGCACTTCTAAAAATGTAATCATTTTTTGATACACCATGGAAAAAAATTGCATGATGATACAAATAAGGAACTGAAATCCACATAAGAAAAATGCAGGGAACATGGAAAATTTTCAATCAGAAATTTGCTTTTTTCTTATTTATAAGAATGTGCTTGAGGGGAGGGAGGGAAAGAGGAAGTGAGGGAGCAGTAGAGGTAGATAGGTATCACTTTGGTCTGACTAATTCAGTATCCCCAGTGCTTCTAAATGCTATCATGAAAGACATTTTTGGTTTTGGTGTGTAGGAATTAGAATATTTAATATTGGATTTTCAGTGTAGATAAATGAAGTTGGGTTGTATAATGTCAGGTGGAGCACACAGGAGCTGAGTTGGTTTATTTCATTTGACTGGCATAGCTAACAATTCAGTTCTCCTTGCAGCAAGGGTAACAATTTTGTGCCACACTCCTTTTCCATACTCAGTGCTTTTCAGCAGTGTGTTCACACACCACATAAGCTGCTTAGTTAGCTACGTCAACTGAGCACAGCACCGCCCTGCTTCAGGAGCATCAGCCTAATTCAGCCTCCTTCTGCGGGCGAGTCCCCCGTGCTCAGTGTGTGGCAGTCGTCTCCAGGTAGCACATCGGTACTGCTGTTATTAGTGTTGCGTGTGTGGGCAGCTCAGCTTTTGTACGTGCTCTGTGTCTACTGAAGCAAAGGGAAAGTAAGTTCACTTCTAATAGTTCTGGGTAAACTTGAAAGGGTTTGATGTATTTTGCTTCAGCTAAACGTATGTATAGCTTCCTCCCTCTGCACAAGTCAGTATGACCACTGTACAAATAACAGGTAGTTCTCTGTATCACTTGTTTTCCTTCTTTTAAATCCACCTTTGATCTGCTTCTAGACTTGCTGAAGTTCAAAGAAATATTTGTATTGATTTCGAACAAGCAGAATTATGTTCTCGAATGTAAAATTTTCTTGTCAGGCTGTGAACCATCTTTTGTATCTTGGTGAATTTTTTTGTTTCTGTTCAAGTTATAAATCACACAGAATGCCTAGGCACTGACTTCGCTTAATTCCCTCCAGTTTCTGTGGCCGAGTTGTTTTTTGCAGACCTGTGAATTCCACCTCACCTCCGTTCTGTACTGGTGTGACCCTCAGCACAATTACTGTTGACAGCTACCATCAGGCTGTCTGTTTCTGTGTGGTGTTTAGGTGCTTTTCAACCTACAGCAGTATGGCTGGGCATGAAATCATGATGAAATTACAACTAAAACAAAAAGTGACATCCTGTCATCTTAGCAAGCAAGGCCACTGTGTGCATGTAAGCAACCCATGCTGAAGCGAAAGACTTAGTGCTTATTACCATGGTGTTTACTGGCAAATCTCAAGATTAACTACATCACCCCCTGAAGCTTTGGCATGAACATAGCATTTGCATTAAAGCAAACTACCTCTTCTGTTTAACTTGTACAAGTAGGGGAGAATTTTGCTGGATACAAAATTGGTTACAAGTGTGATGACTTTGCACAAGGAAGAGAAAGGGAGTAGCATGTTCTTCAGTTTCTCTGTCTTCATGGCTCACTGGCCAGAGGGAGGCATCAGCAGTGCTGAATGGTACTCTCAGCTTCAGAACTCCAACAAAAAGGAGAAATGTTTCAAAAAAATAAGTATCTCTGAGTTCCTGATAGACACAGGAACATAATGAAAGAGAAGTCAATAGTATATTCACTTTTTGTATTTGCCTTTTGGAAATTTTTTTTCTCTCCAAGGAGTAGTGATAGTTGGCAAGGCTAAACAGGGCTGGGCCATTCCCAATGACTTGGCCAGCTTATAAACTATGACTTTCAGAGAACGCTTTCTTCTTCACATTGCAAGATAGAATGTTCTCTGCTAACCAACATAAAAAGCAAACTGCTGTTGTGCACCTTTCATCAAGGAAAAACCTGCAAAATTTGATTCTTGCTTTAAAAATTAATATTAGTGGCATCTGTGTTTCTCTACGGGGTGCATAGGTTGGTAAGATCCTCATAATAAATTCAACAGAAATGGAAAGCTTGTTCCAAAGCAAAGTGAATGTTAAATTCATGTACATGCTGCATACTTGGTGAAGAGCAGTTCATTTTGTATCTTTACTGTGAGGCTAATCTCACTATAGTCAAGCTAATGGTCTAAAACATAACGGTTCGTGTGGTCCACTGGCTGAATTTTTTAAACAAAAGTATGCATGTTAAATATTTTTCTAAAATAGTCACTGTGGCCTTGGATAATAGGAGAATCTGATAGTAATTCCCCTTGGTTTGAATGCCAATATTTTGCCATAGTGTCATTTTACTGCCAGGTACCATATTTACTGGAGGTGTAGCTGTTAGCCGTGGAACTAAAGACTCAAAGATGCTTTATACATTCCTTTCTGCTTGTTTGGCAGGTTAATACATTGTGAAGCTGAGAAAAGCTCTCAGAATTTTTTCCTCTTTTTTAAAACAGTTGCAGTATACTTACTTTCCCACATCCATTATGAATGCAGTGAATGTCAGATGATTATGAATGTTCTGATGCTCATTATTTTAGTGTAGCTTGTCAAGCTTTCTGAGACTGTGATACACAGCAAATTTTGTCATCATCCTGTAGTCAGAAGCAATTGTGATTTGCCTATAGGAAAAAACCATGGTGTCTGTGCATGTGGGAGACCAGCTGTGTGTGTCGTGCTGCTGCTGAAGCCCAGTGTGACCTTGAGCAGGTCCTTCGTTTCTTTCTCTTGAAAATATATTCCCCTGCATCATAAAGTTTGAGAATAAACAGACAAGTATTTGCAAAGGACTCAGCATGCTGATGAGAACCAGGCAGCTTCTGAGGTAGTCACTTCCAGGAAATGGGCTCTATCAGCTTTTTTAATAAGCAGATAAATGTTTTTCAGGTGTTAAAAAAGGAAGGAGAGTGTAGGGCATTTAATTAGCCATGTGTGGATAAGCTTCCAAGTCATGGCCTTGGAAGCCAACTTGGATGATTTCTTTTGTTTTGTTTTTTGAGGAAATGTCATTGAATATACAGATGATTTCAGGAACTGTATAAAGAAACAAAAATAATGAAGAAATACAAGCTTCCTCCTCAATCTTTGAGCAGAATTTCAATGATGGCCCCTTTTGAATATATTATTTAAGTATCTCTGATGGATCTCCACCTTGACTTTCTTTACAAATTTTTGCATTTGATTTCTTCTCTCTCAGGCATGATAAAGGCCTCTGAAACAGGAGTGATGGTTTAAAGTATTCTGCCTGAGTTGTGTAGAACTTATCTACTGCACAGTAAAACTCATCTTTTTCAAGAGGTAGAGCGATCTCTGAGATGAGATCAAGGCTATAAAGAACATTTTGAAGAACTAAAAAATATTCCAGAGCTTTCAGTTAAGACATTCTGTTGAAGAGAAGGGAGATAGGAAAACAATCTTTGTGTGACAACTTTGAAAAACACTGTACTAGCTAACAAAACTCTACCTCCTCACATTGAAGAAAAAATCCCTGAATCCTTTTTTTCAGTGCTTACTTTCATTTTCCCCAATTCTTTGGTATACTGACTGGAAAAATTGAGGAAAAAGAGAAATCTCAGCAGTTGTCAAAATATTGATAGAAAATTTGTGAAAGGTCTTAATTTTTGTGGACCGATTTGCTCTAGGAAAAGAAAAGGAATTAACTGATGTGCAACTTTAATGCAAAAAAAACCCCCACAAACATTTCAGCATTATTTAACTGTGTTTAACACCTCTGATTTCAGATAAAATAAATGATGAGTACACTACAGTAGGGTCATTAGTCCCAAGTAAGACATGAACAAGTCCAATGGACCTGTTGGAAGGAATCACTACCAGAGGCAGAAATGACTCTGTTAGGTGCAGTTTATGGAAAAAGTAACTGAGAGGTTAAGCTGGAATCAGCATCTTCTCCAGGAAAGATTTTTTTTACAGTACGTGGCTCTCTGCCAGCAGCATCCTGGAGTGCTGACTTGCATGTTGGCATCTCTGCAAAGTGTTGTCCCAAATTGAAGCTGTAACACAGGAACTCAGAAGTAATACAGAAGTTATAAAAAAGTAAAATAAAATCTCTTCTGGAACATAGGTACAGTCACCCTAAGACATGTTCTGTTTATCTTAAGTACAAATTACTTTAAAAACTATGGGGAAAATCATGGAAGCTGATACTAGCAATATGCAGGGCTCTGACAAATTTTCAAAGTAGTTGGTCTAAATCGACAAGATTTGGGAAGACAAACTTGAGATGAAATTCCAAATCATGATAGAATAAAAAGCAGTGAAACTGCAGTGTTTATCTGATCCCTTTACAAGGATAAGGGCTAAATTAGTTTGTCTCACATTTAGATGCAGAATTGTTTTCAGTTTATATGGTTAGCTTATTAGAATGTGATCAGTGAATTGGCATCTAGTTTGTGATGTAAAACAGTTCTGATGTCCAAGAAGAGATTCCTCTTAACTGCAGTTTTTCTTAGACAAGATACATGATGTGTTAATTATGATTTTTTAAACTACTCAAATCCAGTAAATACAAACTAAGAAAAAACAAAAGACAGCAATGACTGATGTAACATTCTTATCTAAAAACCAGCTGTACAAATTGGTCTATCTTCATGAATAGTCATAGAAGTTAATAAGAATAACATCAATAGGGTTCTCTGATATTATAATAGGTTTCTGCAAGAAGCACTTTTAAAACCAGAATTTAGCAGTGATGATCTTAGCATAGATATTTGAAGCATCCCATGAAACTTAATGCATTTCAAAAAGAAAAAGGAGATTGTTTTCAAAGAAAACAAACCTTAGAGAAGTTCTAATTTACTGTTGCCTTTTTATGGTGTTTCTTCTAACTGGCATATATAGGCAAAGACATGGATTTGAAGTTACACAGCATTTTAGACATGACTCAAAAAAAGTACTTTTGTGTCACACTAGGATGGCATGAATTGTACATCAGGTTGAAGCATTGTTTTCTCTGCTTCTTTTCTGATAGGTCATTGCTTGTGAACAACAGTATGACTACTCCTATGATGCTCGATGTGACGTATGGTCCTTGGGAATAACAGCTATTGAACTGGGGGATGGAGACCCTCCTTTATTTGACATGCATCCGGTGAAAACCCTTTTTAAAATTCCAAGGTATGGCACTAGATGGCTCTCTTCACTCACTAGTTTGTTCAAAGGCAGTCTAGTGAAAGGAGAAATATTTGGTAAACGTTTGTGCTTCAAATCCTAAGAATCTCTCCTACAGAAAGACATAAAAAAGCTATAATGTTAAATATTTTTTTTTTCAGCCTGATTTCTACAGTAATTTATATTTAGAACTGCTTGAAATTAAAAAGACTTACATATTTATTTTAGCCTTAAAATGTGCAATCTCATAATATCCAGGCACCTGCCTTCCAAAGTACTTTTCTTTTCTTAGCTACTATTGATGAAAAAATTTGTTTCCAAAGGATAAGACAACATTTATAACTGCAGAATAACGTTTTAAAATGTTATTCCCCCCGAGTCTTAAGCTTGTTTTACTGTGAAAGAAAAGTACATGATTTTGACAATGCTGTGAAGCAGTCTGGCAGTTTCAGCAGACTGTAGTAATAATTTATTTTTTCAGTTACTCTAGCATGTTAAAATATGGTAATTTGGATTGTCATACATGGACAATCCCATATGAATGATACTGTATTGCATATGAAAAAGTGATAAAAATTCCCTCTATATATAGTAATGTAAATTAGTTGTATTATGTCATGCTATTTTTGGTTTCATCTGTTTTCATTTCATTGCATCTTCCTGAGTAAGTTGAGATTGCCAGTGTTAGAGTTAAAAAATGTAACAGTTGTAATAATAGAAGAAATATAGAATTTGTCTGTCATTGATTAGACTGGCATATACTTGTCTTTTCCACATTTTGGTTCATGAAGAAGGAGTCACGACTGACTGATAACAGCTTAAAACCTTCAGCAATACAAGTGTTTGACCTTCTGTTATCTGCACGGTTATCATAGGCTTTTAAATTTTCTTCTGATTGCAATTTGCATTTCTGATTAAGTCTATTTATATGCAGATGCAGTTGTGCTGGGTTCTGCCTCATATAGTTATCTCCTTCTACGCAGCTCAGACCTGAACTGCCACCACTCTTTCCAGAATTATTCATACTAAAGCAGCGGTTCATTTTGTTGCCTTTGCACAAGTGTAAAACAGGTCCTGGCAGCTAAGGCAGCAAGGGAGGCTTTAGACTACTAAGGCAATATCTTTAAGTTTTATCAATGCTCAAAACATCTTAGAAGGACAGAAGTGATACCAAAGCTAACAGCAAACAATAGGAAGATACACAGAATAGGGCATATAGAGTCTCTCATTTCTGTCTGTAGTTTACCATTTTCTCTGTTTGCTGTTGCATCTTTGTATGACTTAGCAAAACAAAGGTGAATTGTCTAACTGGTTAATCAAATAATGGATACATTTATCAAATAGAACGGTAGCAATTTTTAAGAGATATTTTTCTCTATTCTGCATTATATGACCTATAACCCTGCTGCTGCTAACTATGCATTCATATTAAATAGACTGTGATGAGTGCTGGATGGCATAAGGGCCTGGGATACAAGAGATACAGCTTCTCTCCTGGTAGTTTTTTGAAGTCAGTTCAGAGGGATAGCAAGTACAACAAAAAGGTGCATTCCTCTCTTAGAAGTAGTTTGACAGTTGAGAAGTAATCTCGATGTGGTTCCTGATATCTGTGCTGAAATGCACACATTTTTAACAGCATTTTCAGCATGAGCATTGAGGCTCTTCTCAGGTTGAAAGCGGTTCTTCCAAACACTGACTGTTGAGTGCCCAAGCAGTGATGTATAGAAGCATTGCAGCTCACCTTCTGAGACTGTTCAATCCAGAATCCTCTGAGCCCAAAAATCTGGCATCTTTACAGTGGTAATTTGTGATAATACCTGTGTCTGAAGTTATAAATTCAAATGTTAAGCCATTTGGTAATTTTTAGGTAGTTAGTATCCTTGAGTGTCATCTCTGAATTTATCCAATACAAATTCTTACCCACTATAACATCTAGTAACAAAGAAGCCTACAGGGTAGCTATATTTTATTGGAAGAACCCTCTCTTTGTGTGCCAATTGCTAGTTCTGTTTGGTAACCCTTAGCTGCCTTATGAGAAGAGGAAAAGAACAGTCATTCCCTATTTTCCCTCTCTACATGACAATGCTGTTGTAAGATCCAATCAAAGGAAGAGGCACCCTTCTGCTTCTTTTTTTTTCTTTTTAATTTTGTTTTTCATTATTGCATCTCTGCTCTCAAGTGAAGTCTGGAACTTAGAGCTCCTGAGGTATATACTGATAAAGAACTTGTTCAGCTAGATTTTGTTTTCAGCTCATAAATGGCCACTAGCAGGAGATCACCAGTTTCCATAATGGTATCACAACTGTACTTTGCTGTTTAAACCATTGGAGTACAATGGAGCCGAATACTGAGGTACACACTGCTAATTCTGGAATTCCAGAAGTATTTGCAAAACCTGGCTCAGAAAGCAATATAACCTTATGTAATTCCCATCTTGTGTATGTACCCATAGTCTAATTTCTGACAAAGACATACAGAATTTAGTTAGTTGATAACAGCTCCTGTTTCTGACCTGTTTCAATGTAAAACTGACAGATTAAGTTTCATGCAATTGTTCAGTGTTCTAAATGCACAAAAACCAAATAACACCAATGTGCATTGCACAGTTGTGGTGTCAAGCTCCATTTTATCTAGAAGTGCAAAAAGCTTCTACAAATAACAAGCAATAAATGTAATGGGTAATAACAAGCAATAAAAGTAGTAGGCGATTGATTGATGTATCTGATTTCTGTATGTGTTCTCCCAGGATAATTTTTGTTGATTGGGCTGATTTGACTTTAGTTTGGAGAAGAGGAGGTGACATTGCTGTTCTCAGTAAATGACACTTGGACATCACTTAGAGAGTTATCAAGAATTATTTCCTTATTCCCTTATGTTCTTGACTCCGTTTGATCAATATCTTTCCATTTATGCTATCTTTTGTGGACTAGATTGGTCTATTTTCTGTGCTACTGGTTTTTTTACATTAGCAGAAAATTTTGCAATAGTTTTCAAGTTTTGTTATCAAGCACTTGAAACTTGTTTAATAATCTGTTCTCATGAATACTTAAAAATGTAAGTAATGGCAAAATTGCCAAAACTAGATGTAGAAATATGTGTGTGTTTCTGTAGATTCCTTCCATTCCCAAGTAGTTAAGTTTCTGCATCAGTTTAGTCGTTGGCTTTTTTCTAGCCACAGCCAGTAAGCCTTGGCATTCAGTTTCCACGTAGCGAGCAGTGAAGCTAAGCCTTCATCTTTAAAGGAGTATAATTTAAATCACTGAGTCTTTACTTTGACTTTATATGGTTTGAATCAACCATTAAATGAATGATTTTGTACTGACAGTCACAGCAGTTACAGACCCCCAAGATCTTTGGAGATACCTTCTTGTGTAGAACTCCACTCAAGGACTTCTGTTAAACTTACTGTCTCTGGCTAACGCAGATTCACTTCTGCGTTGTGTAACTTGGACCAGGGATGGACTGAGCTCCAGACTCAATAGCTCAGAGGTCTGCAAAGGAGCACACCTGCGGAGACACCATAGGATCTCAAGATGGGTTATATGGCATTGTGGAAAGAGGAGGCCTCTTATGTCCATTTAAATTCAGATTTTCTTTCACTGAGTCAAACAACATAAAATGTGGTTAGAGACTGAATTTATCTCAACAAAATGCTTATTTCCAGATGTTAGGTGAATCCTCAGAAATCATAAGGTGTCTCAATTTGGACATGAAAAAACAGGCGATCCCACTGTGCTGCACTTCCCTCAAAACCTGACCAGTATTTTCAAATAGGAGATGCTGGATTCTAAGTGCTTTTAAAAACATGAGGGTTTTTTTAAGGTGTGTAACTTCATACTTTTGATAAGGTGGCCTGAACTGTGGGCCACATGCTTAGTGATTAAACACTTTTCTTGTCCTACAGAAAATGTAGTGTCTGCAGCAAATACCTGATAGCAAAAAATGGAGTGTAAAAAGAAAATGCCAATTAATTTTTAAGTCAGCTATTTCATTAGACTCTGGACCTTATTTCTGTATATTGTGTAGATTTAGAAGAGAAGGGTATATAAATTCATGGATTAATGCAAATTTTAAAAATCTCTTTCACTCCTGAACATTTTCTTGTATGAAGGTGCAGTGTCTTGGGAACAGTTGTGATACCACATGCATGGAACTTTTCTTAAAACTGCTTATGAGAAGGAAGCATTATCTTAGAGCAAACGTTAATGTTCGCTTTTGTAATGATGCACATGTTCTCCCTTATCAAAATGAATTCTTGGATATAACTAATAAATCTGCTGAAAAGGGACTTCCAGTGCCTAAAGATAAGAGATAAATCATACACACATAAAATGATTCTGTTAACATGTCATCTGTCTAGCATATATTTTCAAATCTCCAACAGAAGGGTCTAAATTATAAAGGGAAGGTGGCCTAGTGAAGTTGGTAATTTGGGAGTTGATACTTTTAACCTCTTCCATCTGCTGCCACTACTTAGGTGTGTCTGTTTTGGCAAAATATTACAAAGTGAAAGATTCTCAAGTACCATTACACCTGAGCTTTTCAAGGTAAAGTAGGCCCATAAATTCTTCAAACTGTTATTGTGCTGGTTTAAAGGGAAACCGGCAGCAGAAAAGAACCCGACTCAAGAGGTTACAAGTCTGAGCTAGAATTTACTAAAAAGATTACAATAAATAAATACAATGATACAGAGAAAAATTGGCTTTAACCCACAAAAACCAGATGTGTAACCCAGCACCCTGGGACATGAACAGAATGGTGTTTGTTAGCCCCTGTGCTGAGCGCCACATGGATCCCCTGAGTACAAAGTAAAACGAATGGAAAACCTGTTGGTGAGGATGATGGTTATAGCCTTGTTGAGAGTGGCAGTCACAGTTCTGCTGAGGTTCTGGTCCTCCTCTGGATCCGACGAGTGGTACCAGAAGTCCCAAAACCCAAAGATTAAATATGCTCAGGTTCAGGTGGGAATGCCCAGTACCTCCCCCAGGGTGGGAAGTTCCACAATGAATGATTTAACTCTGGGAGTCATGGAGTATTTTTGGAATCTTTGATGGTCTAGGTTGTTGCAACTGCCTCTTGTGCCAGTCCCTAATAGCTCATTAGCAGACATGACCCCTCAGGCTGGGTGTGAAGGTGCTGCTGCCTCTCTGGAGTGGAGTTATTACAACCAAGTCACTGATGTGAAGACAGGAAACATTCCCATGCCTTGCAGGGTGCTTTAGCACCCAACTTGTAGCCTGAGGGGTCAGGTGTGCCCTGGGCAGCTGCTGCAAAGGATCCATTATTAACAGTTCATGAGAAATGACACAGAGAGTGTAGAATACACAGTTTTGGTTACACCCACACAGTGATAAACTGGTCCCGGCTGCTGTAACTAGGACAGTTATCTTGTGAGAAATGTTGCATTATATCACTACTATCTCTTACAGTACCATGACAAATCACCACTAGTTATTTTGAAAGTTTGAAAAGTAACAACTATAAAAAATAGTGTGGCAGAGAGGAGGTAAAGATTGTACACTGTAGTCTGGAAAGGGTGGATGGGGTGTATGTACCCGTGTAAAGTGAGGATTTCAGATCCTGTTGTAAAGATCCTGTATTTCAGAATCTATCTCTTTAGAGTCTTTTTTGCTGGGAGGTGGTAAAGAGCAATTTTTCTAGGTTACACTGACAGCTGACACTAGCAGAAACCAAACCAAATTCTGTCATGTCTGTATTGATCATGAGTTGTTCTTCTGAGAGCAGTGGAAGGCACTTGTTTTAAAATTGGTCGGTGGTAAGAAATGGTTATTTAATTTTCTAACTCACAAAATCTGGGAATTAAATGAAATTTCATTTAAAATTATTATGCTTCATTAATTCGTGTTAAATAACCAGGAGTGAAATGGAATTTAGCTTGTGAGTACTCATTGAATGGTGTAGTTCTTCACTTGCGTTGTACTGTGTTGAGACTTAAAGCTCTTGGGAGTACTTAGTTTGAATTTAGTGATGTTTGACTGCTTCAGGAGCTGACCTGCATCTAGCAGGACCAAACCACCTCATACTCCATCACAACCTCAGCTTCACAGTAGTTTGCATGCAGGCAGTATAATTGTCTTTGTACTTTCTGTGCCACTATACACTCATCTTTAATGCTGGTAAATGAACTCTGAAGAAGTTCTTCAAGAGTACTCAGTTATTGTAATTTTTAAGAGTATAGCCAATGGAATGTCATTTCAGCAGATAGTGTGACTGTGAGCCAGTCATTGCACCTTCACCTTGCTTTGTTATGTACATGTGAAGCACCTAGTGTACTACAGGTAGTTTCAACCATCTGAATAGGTAAGATCCATTGTGGGGACATTATTCTTTGGAGGTAACTTTTACATATTAACATTTTATAGTGCAGCCTTTCATATTGCAATTGTCTTCACCAACTTTTCTGTAATTTTGCCGCCTGCATTGGTACTGACATGATCCAGCTATATTATGTAACACTCTTTTATTGCTGTTGCTTGGAACAGTAAAGAAACACACATATGTGTTGTAGGACAGTAAAGTTTAGAGTTGATTGCTTTTGTGAAACAAAAGCCCGAAGAATTAATACAATTGTAGTTATTTAAAATGAAGTGTTTAAAGTAATTAAAGGAACATGCTTCAGATAATCTTATGGTAAATAATTTGACATCAGGAATACAAGTTTCAGAGCACAATGGGGTATATTTCTTAATAGGAATGTGAAGTGCAATTACAGCAATGTGACTAAACTACTTCAAAAGACCAGATTTGGCCTATGGTTATAGGCAGGGCGTCATTGTATCCATAACAGCTATGTGTACTTGTCTGAAGAATAATTTGACTTTTATACATTAGTTTATTGTCTGATACATTGGACTTCTGTTACTTTGAGACTGTATTTTTATAGAAAATTTCGAATACTAAAAATGTCATGTGACATGTTATATCTAGTGAGCAGAAATACAAAGTCCTTATGATCCTCCTTAATTGGTGTATGAATAGCAAAGCAGTTCAAGAATAGCTTCTATCTCTAGGTGGAAAAAGGTATGGATCAGTGACTAAAGATTGGGAAGACCTCTACTGGTTCTTCAGGAGTTAGAGACTTGTCATAAAATCTTGAACAAGTCAAATATGACTAGATTTTTAAAATTATTTAGGACCCCAAATAGGATATTGGATAGCTATCGGAATTTCTGAGAAGCACTTCTGTGTTTCTTTTCTGTTGAAATGCTTTAAATCTCCTTTCTGTGTTTAATTTTTTCCCAAAGAGTTCAGGATCACTGATTTCACAGAGTGTGAAGCCTTGATGTATTTTTGTAAATGTCAGTAAGAGTGTATAGAACTGTGTCTGTAGATCTTTTGAGTATCTCCAAGGATGGAGACTCCACAACCCATCTGGGCAACCTATGGCAGTCCCTGATGATCCTCACAGTGAAAAAGTGTTTCCTGATGTTCAGGTGGAACCTCCTGCATTTCAGTGTCTGCCCATCAATTCTTGCACTGTCACTGGGCACCACGGAAAAGAGCCTGGCTCGGTCTTCTTTCCACTCTCCCTTCGTATATTTCTATATATTGATAACATCCATTCTGAGCTTTCTCTTCTCTGTGCTGAACAGTCCCACCTGACTCAGCCGTTCTTCATGTGAGAGATGCTCCAGTCCCTTAGTCAATGTTGGTGACCATTTGCTGGACTGTCTCCCACAGCTTTGTATCTCTCGGGTAATGGGGAGCCCAGAATTGGACATGATGTTCCACATGTGACCTCACCAGGACTTAGTAGAAGGGAACGATCATCTTCCTCAGCCTGCTGGGAACACTCCTCCTAATGCAGCTGGGATACCCATAGCCTTCCTTACCACAAGGGGACATTGCTGGCTCTTGTTCCACTTGGTGTCCACTGGAATCCCCAGTTCCTTTGGTGTGAGGCTGCTTTCCTGCTGGTCAGGCCCCAGAAAATACTGGTGCAGGATTTTGAACTTCCCTTTACTGAACTTCTGAGGTTCCTGTTGGCCGTTTCTCCAGCCTGTTGAGGTTCCGTCCCTCTGGATGGCAGCACAAGCCTCTGGTGGATCAGCCACTTTGCATGGGTTGCAACATGAGCAAACTTGCTGAGAGTGCAGTCTTCCCCATCATCCAGGTTATTAATGAAGATTTTGAATGGGACTGGACCGTTTTGATCCCTGCACTACACTGCTAGTGATGGATGAATGTCCTGGTATGTTGTTTGTGTGATCTGGCAAAGCATGTGTTAAATCTACAGGGAAAGAATTTTGCGCTATGGGGACAAGCATTTTAGGATTCTTGCTATACATTGTCTCACAGTTGGCAGTAGTGCCAAAAGATGCCAGGGCAGGGGTTCTGCCCTTATAAGGATGTATAGGACATTCATTACTAATTCATTCCTAACAGGTATACGAATTAATAAAAGTCAAATGCATCCTAAGGTTTGAATATCAGACTTAAATAGATTTGTGCAAGAGTTGAAGTGAGTAATGAGTAGCTCATAGTACTGTTACTTTCATTATGTCATCTGCTTTTAAAAAGCAGAGAGCTGTTTGTGTGTAAGACTGTACCAAGTATGCATGTATAACTGGTCTCTTAAGTCTGGCAGGAGATCTAGAAATTGAAGTGTATATAGTTAGCAGCCATGTAGTAGCAAAATGCGGTCTGTTCTCCATTTACGTTATGAAAATTTAATATATTTGAGAAAGGGTAAAATATTATTAATATTTTTATATAATACATAATACAGTAGGGAATCAGACCTACAGTTAAATCATCTTGTTGCAATTTTCCTCCGCCCTTCCCTTAACTATTCAGTTGTCACATAACTTATCTACAACTACATAACTGTTTCTAATTGATTTTTTTCTTTCTCTTCTGGTTTGTAAATTGTGTACAGATAGAGTTTGATTTTGCAGGTGCACTCCTTGTTCATATATATTCATAGCCTAATTTCAGCAAGTAATTGTAATTTGTGCTCTGTGGCTTGCTGTTGTAGACAATAGTCTGTTGTAAGCATTTACTGTTTCAGCTGTGAGGGAGGACTTTGCCTGCACAGTATGCTTCTGGGTTTTGATTCATTAAGAGTCTCTCCTCCAACTGGCTTTCTCATGAATAGAAGGGTATTCTTTGGTGCTTATTTAAAACAGACTGTTTCAGCAAACATTTGAGCCAGTATAGTTGTTGCTAGAAGGTTCATGGAAATTACACACAGAAGAGCTAAAATGTATGCAGCTGAAAAGAATTCATTGGGAAACTCCAATGAATAATCGTGAAAACAAACACGCTCAGCTCTCAACCATTTTCTGAGCAAATGAAAAAGAATCACTTCTGGTACTCTGTGTTATATTCTGTGCTACACTAACTGCCTCTGAACCCTAGGTAGAAGCTGAGATGCCTGACAGATGTTTTTAGTGACTGCATATGCAGTTCATTTCATGCATTAAATGCACATAAACGGTTTTAGTCATCCTGTTTCTAAAGTAAATTATTACTTTTCAAAATCCATTGCGTAAGTAATAACAGACTCCTAAGATACTGAGAGTGCCATTTTGTTTTGCTCTAGTGGAAAATTTCATGCTGACAAGGTCAAGCCCTGCAGTCTGAGAGCAGTCATGTGATGAAAGGCACATCCAGCGGGGAGGAGAGTTAGTAGATGGGCATCTACTGTCATCTCCTTCAGAACTGAGGATTTGAAATGCGGCCTGGTTAGATTTAGCGGATAGAGCTGACCTACAAAGTCTTTTTATTATTGTAGACTCAAAATACTTTGGTTTTGGTGTGTTTTCAAAACTGCTCCCTGTTTCTTGAATGAACTACAGTAGTTAACAGCATTGTCTGTAGTAGTCCTTAGGCAGTAATACTGTCAGGGTAACAGAGTAATCCTTACATATAGAATGTACTGATTTTTAAGAAGTTTCATGCAATGGTGCACAGTAAACTGGAGGTTGCAATGGAGACGATGTAGCATGGCTGATTTTTCTTTTAGTGCAGCAAAATACTTGTGCTCTGCATTTAAAATAAGTTTGAATATGGTGAGAAAATCAGTCAGTTATAAACAGTTAACAGCCAATTTTCCACCATTCAGCCCAGAGAACAGCTTCCTTCCGGGTAGGTAGCTCGCATGTAATACTACTTAGCAGTAAGACATTTAGTGTTCAGATATTTTTCTATGATTGATTAATATACTTTGTTATGGAGATAGATTCTTAGGACAAAAATAATTGAGATAATATCAGAGTCAAATTGGTCAGTAAAGAACCAGATAGCTACATTTTCAACATATAAATCTACGTCATTACCAGAGGTTGCTGTGAGGCTTCTGATGCCTTAATAGATAAGGTTTAGATAGATTACCTGCAGCACTAAACAATTTACTGAGAACAGAAAATGTGCTTCCAATACAGTCTAGAAATGAAACATCACAATTATTTGAGGTACTCTGTCACCTTGGAAACAATTGGGAGCAGTGACATCAGCAACAATTATGTGCAATTTTGTCTTTAGTTTATCACCAAGGTAACCAGAGCAGGTTTCCCTGCTGGAAATTTTAAGAATGTCGTGGTCTGGTATTAAGTGAACATGCATGAAGCAGACTATGTAGGGTCTGTTAAAATTGTATTCTGCTTTCCTTTTAAAAGGATCCTTCAGGATTTAAATTGTGTAAACTCATGGGTTTGTTTGGGTTTTTTTTTTCCTTTTTGCTTTTTTCCTTTTTCTCTCTGAAACAGCTGCAAGCAAACAAAGCCTTAGTTACTGTGCTAAATTCTCTAAATACTGGAAAGAAGGAAAAATCTATTTCCTCATCGATTTCCTTTTACTGGCCCTAAATTCCAAGTATTGCAAATGCATACAGGGGCTGCAAATTAAATTGTATTGTTTTTAAGGGTGAGACTTACCCACAATTGAGGTCACATGTTTTTCCCACATCTAACTTCCTTGAGGGAAGCTCTGCATTAAAGTCTAGGTTCACAGGAGTCTAGCATTCAGTGCTGCCAGAGGACTGTACTAGGTGAGTGATTCCCTTAGACTTCCTGGCTATGAGACATCCTTAGCCTACCTCACCTGGTCATTGTGCCAGTCAAGAATGGCCTAGCATGGTATTCATCTTCATGCTTAATCCAGAGGGGTGGGGTTTTTTTCTGCAGTGGGTTTTGACAAAGGTGGTGTTTCAATTAAAGTTTTGTTGCATAGTAGAAAACCCTGTAGTTGTCTTTACAGTTACTTTGTGATGGGAAAGTTATGTGGTGTCAGAGCAATAGTACTGACAGGGAGGATACTTAGACCATACAGTCTCTCATCTGCAGTGAGGAGAGGCTGAGGGAGCTGGGGTTGTTTAGTCTAGAGAAGAGGAGGCTCAGGGGTGACCTCATCACTCTCTTACAACTACCTAAAAGGAGGTTGTAGTCAGGTGGGTGTTGGTCTCTTCTCCCAGGCAACCAAGAATAGGACAAGAGGGCACGGGCTTAAGATCTGCCAGGGTAGGTTTAGGTTAGATATTAAGAAGCAATTTTTTACGGAGAGAATAATCAGGTATTGGAATGGCCTGCCCAGAGAGGTGGTGGACTCACTGTTCCTGGAGGTTTTTAAGATGTGGCACTTAGTGTCGTGATCTAGAAATCACAGTGGTGTTGGATCAAGGGTTGGACTTGATGATCTTGGAGGTCTCCTCCAACCCAGCTGATTCTATGATTCTGTGTGTGACTAAATTTTAGAGAGAGAGATTTTATATGAAATGGTAAAAAAGTTCCAAAACAAACCTTATAGCCTGTGGTTCACGTTGGAATTCAGTAGCCCACATCACTTGAAATTAATTTAACAACGTAAATTAGATTAGATTTTTGCATGAAAAAAAAAGATAATCCCTTCACATAGTTTGCCGTTGTAGAGCAAATAAGGCACTTGGTACATTTTGTGATACCAGAGACTTTTGTGGCATGTAATCGAAAAACAGATGCCTTTCTGAGAAATAGGATATTGATGTTCATATTTGTAAAGGAATTAATTAACTGACTGATAGAATCAGAAGTAAAAGAGAGTGAACTGTCTCAGTTTAAAAGAAACCAAGATGTCTGTCAAGGAAAGTGAGGAATCCTTCTGGACTAGGAAGGGAACCTCTCCTCAAAAACCACCACAACCTTTGGAATTAAGAGAGTTTAATTAATCTCTCTCTCCCTCCACCTCCCCACAATCCTCTCCCCAGCCATCATGTTGGAATGCAAAGCTATCAGCTATCCCTTTGTTTAGGCTTTAGGCAGTTAGCTGGCTCTGGGAGCAGGCAGTGGGGGACTGGGCTTCAGCAGGCCATCCCGTTCTGGTATCCAACTCCCAAACTGCTGTGTTGATAAGGGACAAAAAAAAAAAAAAAAGCCATGAAAGATTTTGAAACTGTAACATGAACTTTTTAGATACTAGCCACATTTTAGCAATATTGTAATTATCCTTAGGATCATAATGGATGCGTTGTTTATTTTATTTTTGTAATAAAAAGTCACCAAATAACCTGGGTGCTTTGTTCGCTGAAGTAATTTCTAGAAATATGCAGTAGCAAGTAATCACACTATTTGCAAACATATTTGGTGAAAAGAAGCTGTGCTTTGAAAGGTATTGATTTGCTAGTTGCAGTTATCAGTTTGATTAATGTTAAAATTTTATACAATGTATTTAATCATTACTCATGATTAGTGCAGTAATAATGCATTACACCTACCTGCACATTTACTATTAACAATTGCTGTCTTATATTTCTTTCCTATCACAGATGTAGTCATAAATTAGAACTCCTAAAATTTTTAAAGAAGTACTTATTAGAGTAGACATTGGTTATAAATCTGTATAGCTACAGTATTCAGGAAGTAATAATGATTTCAGTGGGTTTATTTTGTGATAATGAAAGGCTGTTTAGATTTCAGTTGTATCGCAACTTCTCTCCAGAGTTCCTACAGAAGGTGCAGGATTTCATGACTGTTGTGAGGCCAAGAAAAACTTCCAGGCAAGACACTAGATAGTGCATTCTGTGCAGAGAGACCACATATGCACAAACTGAAACGTAGTCAGATTAAATGACTGTGCTATGCTAGGTTCCCAAAGGTTACAGTAGTGCTGCTTGCAGAAGTAGCATGCAGGGAGTGGAGAAGGGAAAAAAGGAGGAGGAGAGTGGTAAATAATGATGGAGGCATGGTGAAATGGTCTGTAAGTTGGTTCTGTGATAAGGTTCAGTATTCATATGGGGCTGAATGTGATCTTGGACACGTAGGGACACAAAGCAAAGGCCATGTTCAAAGTGCTGACTTTTATGATGACTTAAGAGTCATTACTGACAATTCACTGAAAATGAATTTGCAATGTGAAGAGCTGAGTAAATAAAGCCATGAGAAACTTGAGCTAGATTCATAGCTGACCCAGCTTTGAGCAGGAACTTGGAGTAGAGACCTTCTGAGGTCCTTTCCAGCCTGTGGTACTCTGTGCTGTGGGGAAAAAAGTACACTGCATCTATGAAAGTGTTTAAGGAGGAATTCAAATAGTAAACAGGATAACTTACTTATTTTCCCATCTGAATAAACAATTGCTGACTAATTTGTCCACTGTTTTTAGTAACCCTTGAAAACTTGCATTGAAAGCATACAAAAGACATAAAACTAGGTTTGGAGACTGAAAAAGAAACTGGTAAAACTCATCAAAACCGAGTGAATTTTCTGGGGCAGGTGTAATTATTTTTACAAACGACTATATTTGCTCTATTGGAAAAGTGTCAGTGTTTTTACAGCATACCCAAGAAAAAGTTAGAAGCAAGTTGAGCTTAGCCCTGGTTGTCTCTAAGAGTGTAAGATATTTAAGACTGGCATTTTAACCTACTTAGCAAATGAATGTTGAGATCCAGTGAATGAAAGCTGTATTTATCAAAAAAAAGTTAAAAGATACATCTGTGAGAACAGATGAAGCAACTCCTGTGCTCTTGGAAAGGGAGCACTCATTTGCATTTTTCCTTTTGAGAGAGTTGATATCTGTGCTTTGGCATCCAGCACCACAGTCTCTGAGAACATTAGGAAAAGAATAGTAGTAACAGCTTTCATCTTTCTACCTGGCTGACTAAAGTGATTTGACTTTATGCAGTTTAGTTTGGTTAAATTAGCCAAAATGTAACTTCC
The DNA here is from genome assembly GCA_035583155.1 of Acropternis orthonyx. Lineage (NCBI taxonomy): Eukaryota > Metazoa > Chordata > Aves > Passeriformes > Rhinocryptidae > Acropternis > Acropternis orthonyx. The sequence goes on from JAWWEU010000163.1 coordinate 20,260,362, forward strand.
GGGTTTCTTTTTTCACAATATAGTTACATCAGATTCCCTCTTGTCAGACTGTTCACATATTAGTACAAGTGCTGGGTAAAGATGTTCTGAATTACAATAAGATAGACTCATTGGGTGAGTTGATGATCCATGATTTGTTGCCAGCATGCAAACACATAAGACTTTTAGAGGCAGCATCTGCCTGAACTGTCTGGGGACACAAAAAGAACAGAAAACATCTTACAGTGGAACAAAAATAAAGATGTGACTTGATGAAAGTGTAATTTTCTTCTATGTTTAGCCATTCTATGTGTTATTTAAAATTGAGTGTTCATGTCAACAAGTATATAATCACCTTAGTTCCTCGTAATTAATTACTGAGAGGAAATTTAGAAAGGAAGGAAGAATTGTCTTCCATATTCTATTTTTATTGTAAATGCATTTTTACTTCTGTGTCCTGGTTCTGCCCTTGGGGATTTTGGTTTACTTGTCTTCATCATCCTTTTTGTCTCTCATCTTTGCTTTTTGCTCTTCTCACTTTGTTACTCCTTTGATATTTTTCTGAATGTTGGCATTGCCTTGTCTTCCCTTTTGCCAAGATGTTGCTTCCTACCTTCAGAACACTTCCCTCTTCTAAGTCTGTTATTTGCCATTGCTTCTTTCAACTCTTCATTTTCTCTGGATCTGTTAACTTATCCAGGAGATAGTTAAGCTTTTTATATACATATATAAACTAATAATTATAAGCTTCTTTTCAAAGCTTACCCTAGAATACTCAGCATGAGTTGTTGGTTAATATATCAGCTTTGTAGGGGTTTTCTTTTGTCTCTTATTGCATCACTAATTGCTTTGCTATGTGTTATGTGCACCATTAGCAGTTCTTACCTGAAATTTATTTTAATTACTTTAATCCTTTCCTAGATTCCCTAGATTGAGTCAATATTTTTCACAAGGCTTTTTCCACAGCCTGTCCAGTGGTTTCAAGAGATACATAAGTTTTACATTAGTGTCTTTACAGGTTTATTGGGATACACTCTTAGTGATATTATTGTGATTTAGTTCTGCATAAGAGAGGGTTTCCTTGAATTGCTGTCAAGACACTTTCTTTGTAATGAATAAATTTTTCATGTTTATCATCATACTGTGTTTATCATAACTGTCTTCACACCAGTTATAATCTACAGGAATTCACAAGACATACAGGTGTCTTTTTAAAAGCAGACAAAAATTAAAGTATTTTAGAATAAAGCTTATTGGATGAGGTAAGAGAAGGAACAAATAAACTCCATTCCACATACAGTCCTCTTGCTCAGAAGGCATATTACTTAAAGTGATAGTTCCTTTTTTTAAAAAAAGGGTACTCTTACACGTCTTTTACATTTCTTTACACTTCAGCATTTATTCAGTCTATTACTTCAGAATATTTATATTGATCCTCCTAATGCTCCATTGAAAATATGCCACCATGAACTAATGTATTCCCTCTATAAGTGTTCATTTCTGAACTCGACTGGCAGGGCTATCAGAATAATATCAGTTCATACAATGCTAAACTGAAAAAAGTAAATAAGGTCTGAGTCATGAAGTACGAAGGAGGTGTAATCCTTATTTCCTGTTGAAAATGCAGGGTTAAGTGCTTGCTTTTGCCAAGAGTAATGATTGAATTGCATGTTCAGTACCAGCCATATCAATTATCTGGTCATAAACTTCTTCCGTGTGGTAGCTGTTTATTTGTAGAGCCTCAACAAGAAAATGCTCCCCTCTGTGAAATGGAAGGATAAGAAGCTGTCTTCCTCTCTGAAAATAAGAGTTAAATTAGACAAAGCAATTAAAGGAAAGAAGTGAAAGTGGCAAAACCACTTCTGTAGTTCTGTGAAGCAAGTCCCCCTTTTCATAGGAGCAATGTAGTAAAAACATTTTGTTCTTGGTGGAAAGAGGGACCCAAGAAGCGCATCTTAGCAAGTTGAAAAACCATGGGTATCCTGTGTTACCTTGTGTTCAGGGCAATATGACGCCTAATGGCAAAGTGACTGGGGTATGACAGGGCCTTTTCTCTGCTTTGCCATCCTGGGCAGAGGGAGGTCTCAGCAGGAGCACAGAACTGTGGTACCATGTTCCATGTGAGACTCCAAATTCTCTACTTCTTCCCTTGGCAATCTTCCCAAGCTTCTCAAAAGAAACCCTTTGTAGCATCCCTCTAAGCCTTCTGTGAGCCAGCTTTTACTTTTCCAGGACTGGATATGCTTCACTGGGCAGTGCCTTCAGGCAAGTGACCCTGCTCAGGTCTCTTAAACTGACTGATGTACAGGGTGAGTTTGAAACATGTACAGTTCAGGACTTGCCCTTAAAAATTTATCTGTGAGATATTTTACTTTCCCATGCATTTCTACAAATATGCTGTGTAATTGCAGTATTTTAATATTCCAGCTACAGAAGTGTAGTGTCTAGACACCACCATATGTATTTCAGTCAGGCACAGAAGTATTGCTGTCCCATTTTTATTTCTTTGGCAACTGACATTCTCTTGCTTTGCAAATTCACAGAGCAGTGATTTTAATAGAAAGGCAAAATACTACATTGCACTAAAGATGTGAACTGGTTATAAATAAAAATCTTTAGTATTGCTTTCCCTGTTTCAATTGCCATTAGTTTGCTAGTGCCTCTTTAGCTCTCTGAAACTTCTGTGAATAAATGAGATAACAAAGCATAATTAAAAGTCAATTATGCTAAATTTTTGTTTCAAAGCTTGACCACTGGAATGCAAAGCTGTGTGTTTTCACCTCCATCCCAAAATATTTCTGAAATAAAACATTTGTTTCTGTCTCAGTGAAGCCAGAAACTGAAACTGGAAACTGAAGAGTAAATGACAGAAATGAATGATGCCTTCTCAGGTTCTGAAAAAGGCTAATGAAACCTTGCAGCTGCCAAATCTGGCTGAGACCAGTGGCCTGTGAGTTGCAGTGTTCAAGGGGAAAAGTCAAAAATAATCCAGATGTTCCCAAGCAGAAGACTTTGCTATACTTTTTCGTTCCTTGTCTGTTTATATGAACTAAAAAATCATATAGCAGATTTGGTTTAATACATTTTCTGAAGGTTATTATTTGACCTTCAAGATAATTTAATGTGCTTAGCATGTTATTTCTGTCCTTTCTCATTACTTGAAACATGGCTTTTAATTTATCAGATATATACCATTTTGAATCACAGATTGCTCATGTGATGGAAGTTTCTTAGAAGTTTTCTTTTGACAGCCTCTTTAGAGTCTTCCTGAAGCACTTTTCTTTTGGCAATGCATAAAGTCGATTTTCAAAATCAAAAGGAGATTTGTGCATAATCCTGGAACTAACTACCTTTTACCATTTGGTTTTGCTCATTATTTTGCTGTCTGATGAAATATTATAAGAAGGAGATTTGTGAAGAAGTCTTGATTTAAGTGTGTTTTGAAGAGCTAGTTGGTACTTTGTTCACTTCTGGGTTAGCATTTGTTTTGCAGCTGAGCCCATATTTCATCTTTTATCTGCTAAGTCACCTAGTTAGTGACAGCAAAATAAATAGTCCTGTAAAAACACAAGCAAAAAGAGGCAGATGTGTATTTATGTGTTACAAAATATATAGCCATCATTCTCTTCTGAGAAAAAGTGAAAACAGATACCCAGTTTGGTTTTTGCTAGATCAGGAGCCTGTATTACAAAAAAACACCTCAAACTAAGAGTGGATTACTATCCTTGACCTTTTCAAGTAATTACAATCCTGCAGTCTGTTTAACTTTTAACTCAATATAAATTTATTATATGCTGTTGGATTGAGTCCAGACTTCAGTAACTGTGTATAGCCTATGGAAAAAAAAGAGCATCCATTCCATTAAAGAGAGAAATATCAGATAACTCAGTTTCTGTAATTAAAAGATAGTAAAATACTTAAGCAAGAATATTTTTGTTTCAGCAATGAGGCAGTAATGTCTTCTGTTCTGCTTACTCTTAGCAATTTTTTCCCTCAGTAGGTTTTAATCTCGGTTTAAAGCAGCATAACTGTGTTAGAATTAAGGCACTTACCCATTTTCTGAATAGATATATGCCTTTGGTATTCTAGAAGAGAAAAAGTTGAAGTTGTATGTTAACAGTTTTGAACTAGATAGTTACACAAGAAAAACCATCCTCAGAGAAAAGGGAGGGGGAGATTGGAAAAGGAGAAACATGTTAGAAGTGAATCAGTTGCTAGTGAAAAGGTGTCTGGAGAGGCAATTTGGCAGGAGCATACTGCTTCTTTCCCCTTACCTTGAGTCTTTTCCTGCGATGTACTGTACTTTTCATTCTTGCAGAATAAAGGTCTTTCACAGAATCACAGAATATGCTGTTTTAGAAGAAACCCACAAGGACCATGGAGTCTGTGATTGGGTGTCCTATTGGAAGTCAGTCAAACTTCAGTAGGAGACAAGTGAAAGGAGAGTGTCCAAGGTCTGAATTTTTCATTCAGATCACTGAAAACCTCTTATTGACTTGAATGGGCCATAAGCAGAGAGTGTATCAGGAAATCTTCTGAGCCCTCTTGAGAGTTACCTGGTTATTTTTGGAGGATTACCCAAGATGGGGATGCTCTGGAGTGGCAGGACTTTAAACTTGTATGAGAATTTATCAGGTATTCATTTGTGTCAATTATTCATGTATTTTAGTCAAAATATTTATTTTCTTTTTCTATAACCTTTTGTAAGGAAATCTCGTTACTATGCAGGGTTGAATTTGTGCTTTTTCTATGATTATTTCACTTAGTGTTGTGAAATACGCATGAATAGTTTAATTTAACATAAAAACTGTCTGTGTATAAACCTAGGAAACTGTCAGTGGAACTATTGTCTCTTCAGTCTGCTAGAAAAATAGTTCACAACATGCTTGTATGGGATGGTGATTCTCAGAGCCTGTTCATGGTGACAGGTGTTGGGTGTTCATCCCTTAATTTCTCATTAGAAACAATGTGGTAGGTTGATCAGTTGCAATTTGGTCATTGGAGGCATTGTCTTGATTTCTGTTGATAAAATGTATGATGGTGTTTACTGAAATAGTTTAAAAAACAGTAGATGCATTTTCAATGTTTTAAAACTTGTCATAAATGAAAATATTTGTTTTCTCATTGCCAACAAATATCTGTTATCCATAATCTGTAATTAGGCTCACAGCATAACGTAAAGGATGAGTGGTGCTTGCTGAACTGCATCATTGGCCTTACTGTGGTAAAATGACCAATTTTGTTTCACCAGCTGTGACTTTGGAGGCAGGTTGAATGACAGGGAACACATAAAGCTCTGCAGATTAAAATATTTCCAGCATACAACTTTGTGTATCAATCAGAATTCAGCAGCAGTTCTTGCCTGATAAGCTTGCTAATGTCATCATGTTCTAAGGAACACTGTTCTCCTGTATGGGATGTCTTGTGCAGTCTCAACCCTGTATTTCTTACTGAAGTAAAACTCCCAGTGAAAAACAGCATCAGTATGACCATTGAACACAATTATAGAAAAACTCCTCACAAGGGCAATGCATCTGCCTAAGGAAATAGAGCATATAGTTCTATGAGTAATTATGAATTACAGAGAGAACTAAAGGAAAAAAGACACAAAGGTGGGAAATAAATGGTTGATTGCTCGTCTTGCATCAAAAGAGGACATTTTCAAAAGACAAGCCCAGTTATGGCTGCCTTTTCCAGTAATATTCCTATCCACTTCTCACAATTTCCACCATTTATAATAGAAATTATGACTATATTGTCCTTCTTATACATGTGGCAAGGATGATTGAAAGGTTGCAGTGTGTTCTAATTTTATATGAAAAAAAGAGTAAGTTATGTCAGCAAGTTAACAAGAGATAGCTTTTTAGTTTTTCTATAAATGTGTTTTGAGTAGTGGAGAAACAGCCAGGTGTTGGCAAAATGCAGTGATGTTGGCTGGTGCAAGTACACAAAAGCCATAGAACTCCATGTGTTGGAATTAACATAGTCTGGAAGCATAATTTGCCCTAGTTTGATCCTTGAGCTGAAGTGGGCAGGTAAGTGTTGTTTCTCTGTCATTTCGCATCTGATGATGTATGTGAGTTGTTTTACCTTTTCTCTTTAATGTGATACAAATCAGGATATGAATTACACATATCTTAATGGAGTATTAATTTCAATCTGCAAAAGACTTAGTGTGTTCCTAAAAAAAAAAAGCTTAGAGTTACCTTCGCGTATCTGCCTTTTCCTCTTACCCTAGAACTTGACTTTGAGTCTTTAGTATAGAAATCCACCTCTAGAGGTGCCATGGAAGCAGTGGTGTTTCCTGCTATCACCATGGAACAATTTCTGGTGTCTTAGGCAAAGTGAAGGTAGGAAGCTGACACTCTTACGCCCCTTTCTGAAAATCATTTACAGACATGATGATGGAAAAGGATGAGCTGATTTTTTACTTTGTAAAGTTTTTTTCAAGGATGCTAAATGTAATTTACAGGTGCTAATGAAGTAAGGTTCTGGTTTTGTTCATCGGCTCGATTTTATAGATGGGGTACCTGAAAAGCATCAGTTTAACAGCCTAAGTACAGAGGCGCACTAGTTGTATGGTTTTACTACAAAAGCACTAAGAATAACATAGTGTCTTTGATCAACAAATACAAAGGTATCAAGCTCAGTAAAACATCTGTAGAGTTACAAATTCCTTGGTTATGTTGATTTGGCTCAGCCTCCTCTAAGAGAGTAACTATCAGTGAGAGCTTAGTAGCTTGGTAAATTTTTAGACAAAAACTGTTCTGTATGGTTGAAAACATGACTTTCTCCATTAATCATTAACCTGCAAATGATTAAATGAGTTTCCTGAATGACATCTGCTCTGCTGATCTGTTCTTCCATGATGAAATCCCACCTGTTTACATTATAACATCTGCAACTAAAGTAAAGTATCTGTCTTTTTTTCAAAGTGTTCCTTGTGAGATTATTAACAAAGCCACCAAACCGTATACTTTTTGTGAGCTCCATTGTTACCACCATGGAAAGACTGTGAACAGTGTGAACAGAAAAGATCAACCTGCATATTTCATGAATAGTAGCAGCTTTTAAAAAAACAAATTACTTTGCAGTCAAATTCAAAACTTCACAGTAAATATTCAGTAGACAGTGCTAGTATCATTCTAAAAAGAAATACACTGTACTTCTCAGTACAATAAAAATTGTTCTTCTCAGAATCCAAAATGTCAGATAGAGTACCATTCCTGCAACATAAAGACTAATAACATGTACTAACCCCAGCTGGCTGTTCCTTAAAGCTGTTTGCAGAGGTCATGTATGTGGGATGTGTGGACAGACAACCATTTAACCACTTTCATCATAAAGAAAGATGTTTTTAATATTTACCTTTCTTTGATACAGGATTCTTTTTTCCTGGAAGTATATATAGAAATAGTTTATTTTTTCTGTTTTCTTTTCTATGCTTGTAAAAAAAAAATCAGATTCTGTGATGTGCATGAGCATATGAGCCTGGTAAAGGGGAGACAACCCTGAAACTTTACTGTCATTGAAAATAACCAATCATATTTTTTTTCCCCTAATGATGAATTTGATAACAGATGCCCATCTTGAACGTTATGGATTTTTTAACTTTGTGAAGAAAATTGTATTCTCTTACAGTAGCAAAAGAGTAAAGTAGCAAAAGAGTAAAGTAGCAGTCATCTCAGCAAACTTGATGGCTGCTTTTGTTTTGAAAAGATACAGATGAACAAAAGTGGTCCATCTATTACAAAGCTACACTGAATTTTTTTCCAAATCATATTGCTTGTATTTTTTAGAATAATTGTTAAATGGAACTACTCTTTGAATGAATATGCATGAAAAATTCCAGACTATTGAGCAAATCAGCACTAATTTGTGTTCTTTATGCCATCTGCCTTTTTGTTTTGTGAGATATTTCCAAGCAGTGTTATGCTGTGGAATGTGGCCATGCTGTAAATGAGGTGATTCATGATACAATCCAGAATAATATTGTGTGTTTCTGTTGTAGAATAAGTCTTATTGTGATTTTTTTTTCTCTGCCAGTTCAGTAATACATGACCCTCAAATGCAGCAAAAGATAAATCATTAAATTTCATAAAACTCAAGTGTAATCTTAAAAAATTAAGTGAGGCTTCAGTACTTAGTAGATTTTAACTTGCAGAGGAAACCTCTGGAGAAAAACATAGTACAATATAGTGATTTTTATGAACAATTCCTGCTCTAAGTTGGTCCACTTAAATTTGAGCCTCTTACAATTTGGTTCACTTATTATGACCCATAGGTCTTGCTTTTTATGTTTATGTAATCAAACTGTAACAGTAACAATCAGGAAGGAAAGGAATTATATGCTAACTAATGTGAAACTCATCAGGGTTGAAAAAATCACTCTTAGGAAAGCCATCTTGCTACATAATGTAAAAATACTGTCTGCTAAATGTCAGTTTTAAAATAACATCTATTTTTAGCAGGTTTAGAGTTCACAGTGTCATCCAAACTGAATATAGATTGAAACCTAGACTGAAAATCCTACAGATGGTTGACAGTTTGGTAGTTCTTATGATAACCATACTTCAAAAGTTTTGGGCAGAATCAGTGACCTGGGGTAAAGAGCTAAAGTGGTGTGATGGCTCAGTTAATACTGCATTTTCAGTTGTGCTGAATTCAAAGGGAAATGCTGGGAAGTACACTGAGCCATACTGACTACCAGCTTCAAAGGTATTGACATAAAAGGAGAGGGACTTGAAAAGAGAGCTGTCAGTGAATAAGCAGCAACGAGAAAAACCCAATAGGCATCTGACAAATTGAGTATTACTTTCTTAATCGTTGTTTTCTCCACAGTGAAATAAGTATCATCTTTGATGACTATCTGTGAGTTAATTCCAGTAAACATTAAAATTTTACACCCCAAACCCTTGTTTTTCAGAAATCCTCCTCCTACTTTGCTACATCCTGAAAAATGGTGCAGAGGATTCAACCATTTCATTTCACAGTGAGTTTTATTTTCTTATAAAAACAGCTCATTCAGCAAGACTTATGTGTGACAATTTGAAAACTGGATTTGTTTATGGAGTTGCTGCTTTTGCAGGTTTTTGATTTCAGTTTTCTTTCATAGACTCTAGACCATGCTTCACTTTTTGAAAGCTATAGTGTGCAGTTTGGTCTTCTTATGTAATTTCTTTGTAGTTTCTCTGAACTCCTTAGTTGATTTACTTCTTGATTTTGATGGACCTAGAATAGGTTTATAAATATACCTGATTTCCTTGATGGTTTTGCAGTGAAATTTTGCATCAAGGAGAAAAAAGGATTAGTGATAAGACTACTGGTCAATTTAAAATAAGAATTTGAAAGATAAGAAAGAACATAATTGCCTTTTTTCCACTTCACTAATGTTCAGTACATTGTATATGCAATATATGTAGTTGAGCACCAGTTGTACCAAGAGCATAATGAATGTAGCTGTCACCTAACTAAAATGTGCTTTTGCATTATTTTTTTCTTTTTACAGTGAAACTAGGAAATCACAATTTAGTAGTTGCTAGCATTATATTAAAAAACCTTAAAACAACTTTTATGAGTGATTTTTAGTATTCTTCAATATTTCATTGGGACCTATTACAGCCCAAACTCTGTGATGTGCAGAATAGTATTATAAAACCCTTGGGAAGCCTACACTGATCAATTAACTATCTGTTTGAACTCTGCTCCTCAGTACTGACTTTTCAAGATAGGTTTGAAAATACACACATCTGCATTTGAAATCTGTTCCAGTCCTTGGTGTATGTAGTTCTCGTAGAGTGCAGTATCCCTACCTGATACTTTTTTCATGAGTTGTGTAGTAGTGTCTTTCCATTTTAGGAGAAGTTAAAAATAGAAAGACTAATGCAAATTTTATTAATAATCCATGAAAAATATTGTTTTTTACTATGCTGATCTTTAACCATGCAGCATGGTGAGCTACAGTATAATATTTGGCCTGCAAAGGAAGGTCATTACTATTAGTGCTGCAATGTAACTCAGAATCTCTTCCAGTGTAGGTAGTAGAAGTACATTCCTCTAGAGCAGACATCCATAATGCATGTCCTTGTTTAGACAGCAGTGTATTATGGCAGATTCGATGTTTAATTACAAGGTCACCAGGTGGTGGATGAATTTCATTCTCTTACAGAAAACCATTGGGTTTATTGTACTTAAAGACCATAGTCTATATTCTGAGGGACTCTAGCACCTGGTGGGTTATATTCCACTTGTGCTTTAGAAAGATCACTGCACCTGGTAAATATGATTACATTCCTGGGTCAGAAATACTGTGCATTAACCTTCAGCATTGTTACATAAGTTTTTCTTTCTTGGTATCTTCCCTTTTCGAAGTCACCACTGAGCTTGAGAACAATGCAAAAACTCAGTTTAACATAACTTAAGATTCACTCAGTCCTTTAGTTCAGCATGCACGGTTCATTAAATAAGTCAGATGTTAATACTTTATGGCTAAACTCATTTTTAATCTAGTCTTTTGGGGTTTTGATGTCTTCAAATTGTATATTTTTAATCGCATGGATTATTATTTACTTTTGCTTAATTACTTCCTCACCAGCAACTTTTGCAGGTTCTCAAATCTTCCTTTTCATGTTTACAGTAACACACACAATGAAGTAAGGAAATATGCTCATATGCAGTGTCTCAACATGCAGAAATGCAACTGTTGTAATAAATACATTTTAGCTGCTGTTACGAGAATACTGAGGTGGAATTCTCTGTGACATTGTTTGATTCTTGGGCATGCGCTAGTAAAGTTGCTGATACAAAGGTTGCAAGATGTTTTTATGGAAGTTTGGGTTTACATTAGTGGATTTTCTAGAAAAAATTAAATAGCAAAACATTGGATCATAGAACTGCAAACCTTTTAGCCATTACTGATAATTGGCTCATTTATATGCATTAGTCATGCATTTGTTGATGCCCACCTTGTGACAGCCTAGTTATGATAAATTAAAAGCAGTGATTGTATAAATTCCATACTGCCTTTTATCCATATGTTAGGACCTTGCCTGATGTTTCTGTCACCCTCGTGATGAGTGGTTAGCCTTTGAATAATTTCATTATCTATCTCCTTCCTGACTCTAACATCATTTGCATAACAAGCTTATCCAGTTCAAGTTGTGGGCCAGATCTGTGTACTGACAAAAAACAAGCATACAGCTTTGGCTAAGCATACTTTTGATTTCAGTTCTGTACACATTAATTTTATTTATGCCAAGATTGCCAAACCTGGTCACTGTAGCTTTTTTCCCCCACATTCCTATCCCCTTAAATGCCACTGTCTCAAGAGGCATTTTTGTTATAAGTGTTCTCTCACATATTACAGGGATTTATGATATGCCTGAGCTGGAATATTCAACACACTGCTGTTGGTAACTCTTTAGGCTGTTAAAGTAGTGATCATACATTTTTTCAGAAATGAAGTCTGTATTTTTAACTGTGATAATACTGCCCCAAGAGATAATGATTTTACAACAGTGTTTTAGTCAGATGCAATATTTACAAAATCTGAATGGAGTGTCAAGATAGCTTTTAGCTTAGTGAATCTCTGTTTCTATTCTCAGCATTGTTGACCTTGACTTGAGATGAAGACTGCAATGTGTTGTTCTCCTAAGGATTTTTACAGTAAAGATAGCACATCTGAGTTAGATATGTTGTTTTAAAAAATACAGACAAGACACAATTTCAACTGTCATCTCTGGCAGTGGCCTGATTTTGTATTTGGTGTCTACTAAGATACATGCAGCACATACATACTTTTAAAAGGTCAGTAGAGTTCTGTGTATATGTATTTATCTGTACTACTGTGGCTATGCATGAAAACTTGGCCCCTCATAATGTGAGAGATGATTAATTATCTGTTTATTTTATCTACATAATAATAGGGTTTACCATTTCTATAAGACCACGTAAGCAACCACAGTAGTTGTTGGAGGACTGGCTTCTAAAAATAATATAATTTTATGTATGTTTATTTCTGTGTTGAAGTAAAATATCTGTCTTGAAGGGTTACCTCTATTAATTTCCCATGAATGTTTATGAAGCTTGTTTTTTGATGGCTACAGCATGGATGGCATTGGTCTCATAGATTAACAATTTGTATACACCGTCATTTTAGACATACAGTGCTTCAGAATTGGTTCATAAAATAATATTAAAATGAATAGAAATTACTATTCACAAAATTATCTTACATACTGCAAATAATTTTCTTGGCACTTTAAAGCCTGACTGACCTCTAGAGGCAAATAGAAGAGTTAATATGTTCTAGGAGCAGAAGAATACAATAACTTTTATTTACATTACATCACAAAATGGTAATTTTAATTAAAATGAGCAGTGGTATCTCCAGAGACAGACATTCTCCTTTTAAATTTATTTAACCAATGATTAGCTATCATGATTCTTTGAATTAATTAGTCATTCTTGAGCTGGAGGGAATTAAAGAATTAAGAAATTCAGGAAATAATAAAGTCAAAATGTGAAGTTCAGGATTTGTGGTCACATTTATCATCAAAATGTAACCTTTAGCAGTGACAGTGCAAATACAAATATAATTCTTCATCTTGATAAACTCACTTTTTTGCACTCAAACATGGCTTTGCAAGCTGAATTTCATATTGATGACTCTACATTTAGATTTATTCAATTAGTAGATCATCTAGATTATACAGATTTTAAGTGGTCCATTTAGATTTAACTTCTCTGAATGCAGAGAAGTTTTTTTACAATCTAAGCAATTGTTTAGTGATGTTCTGTTCATATTACATAAAGAACATTTTACTGTTTCTGTCACTGAGAACATGATGCACATTTGACCCAACTTACTCATTTCATAGTGTCTAAGAAGACAAAAAGGTTTGTAAATGTCAGAAAGATACAGATTGTGATGTGTAAGATTACCACCAAGTCTTTAAGTTTTTGCATTTCATTCATTGATGTAGACTCTGAGTATGTCTACAGATGGACTTGAAATACTGAAATCTAGTACCTCACAAAAGATCTGCACCACTTTTGAATATTGCATGAAACATGTATCTTTATAAAGAGGAATGGACATATATAATGAATACAATTATATTCTACTTTCCAAGAGCAGTTGTAGTGAAAAGTCTGCCTCAAATCAGCTGCACGATATAGTATCAAAGTGGAATAGGTACCTAAGGGAGAAAATTTGGTACAAATGCAAAATATACTGTTTCTAATAAAAAGTTTCAGTTTTAAAAGGTTCTGAAGGCTCTTTGTGTTCCTGGGTCTTCAAGGACAGACCAAAAAAAAAAAAAGCAGACCCATTCCTGATGAAAGTCTATCCATCAGTTTCATCATAGAATAAATAAATTTATTTGATGGTTTTAAGAGGCTCCCTAGAATTGTTCTGATTGCATTTCTGTTGGCACTGATAACATTCTAAGTGTTTCAACAAGAGCAGCTGTCTGACCCATGCTAAGAGCTGCAAGAGGTACCACTCCGTAGAGTTTCCTTTGTTTGTTCTCTAAACCATATGTATGAGCCAGACTAATTTGTTACACTTACTCAGCCCAAATGAAACTGGGAAACCTGTTGTAATTTTTGAAGATTGGGAAGAGGTAAAGCTATTTACTACACCTAATTTTTCCATTTCAGATGTGTGCTGCAAATTGCAATATATGATACTTGATGATGAATATTAAACTGAGAGAAGATTTATTAAGAAAAGAGGTGCTGGTAACATTTCAGCATTTGAGTATTTGTCTCCTTACTAGGGAGGATTAGTAATTTACAGCATTTGCTACCAAAAGGCAGATCAATAATGTTGTGTGTTCTGACCATCCAAATTTATACTGCGCATGTGATTACATAAATTCAGTCTTTCATCCTGATATCTGATTGTAGCAGAATGAACTGTAAAATCCTTATTATTTATCATGGGATGCTGTTCAAGACAGGAGACCTATTTAACCTGCATCCTTAGTGCCCAGGATTTGCTTTTTGCAAAGGGGTAGCTATATATAGTCCGGAAGACAAGATTATTTGTATCCTGTGTGTCCTGTTGAATTAGGACTGAAAATAGAAATGCTGTTGGCAAAGCTGTCACAGTTTTTTAGTTCATTTTTGCAAATGAATGACCTGCAGCAGTGGGGGCTGGGCAGACCTGGACGTGGAAAGCAGGGAAGTGTCAGAGAAGGAGGCACATCCCTGCATTATTATTAGAAATGTAATTCATGAAATATCTTTTCTTCTCCACCTCTCTTCTGCATGTAACTAACCAATGTCTGTCACAGCTATGTGTGGTACAGAGATAGGAGGAGCACTCAGAGTTACAAATTGGAACAGAGCATTTTAGCCAGCTTAAAAAAACCCTCCTTGACTGGAAAGTTTCTGACCTTAATGTACTTTGCCTAGAGGGTCTTGCTTGTCAGTGTCTGTCCTTCCATTTCTCTAACCAGGGGGCTCAGCCAAGTTGGGGTCATGCTCTTGATTTCTCTTGATTAATCGTTCATCATGAAACAACCTTGTGATGGAAGAAACCAGACATGTATGGGGGCAGGGGGGAGATGTCTCAGAACCCAGAGACCTCCTGCTCCCTGCTTAGGGAGAGGCTCAAGAGAATATGACCTTATTCCTTTCTACTCTCCCTCTGGGAAATTTCCATTCTAGATCCTCAGTTGAGCCATCACGGTCTTTGGGGCAACCTAGTAACTCTATTTTCTGGAATTAGGAGAAGAGGATCTTAGCACTTCAGGATGACCTGAAGTCCTGTTCAAGACACTGGAAAGCTCTTCTATCCTCATAGGACAGTCCTGGAAAGATTCTTCACTGCTAGACAGCAGATACTTGTGCAAGCAGTGAAGTATTTAGAGGGCAGGGAAGAATGATCTAGAGCTGTGCATGGAGAAGGTGATGGGGAAAGCACCCTGAAGAGTGACAGAGAGATTGGGACCAGGGGAGTGACAATGATATCTAACCAATTGTTGAACAGATCAGAGACTTCATATCTCTGTTGTCCCGAGGTTGTTGTGTGGATTCTCCAGCTCTAACAGAGCCTGATACAATTATCATTTCTTCCAAATATTAACTTGTGCATCTTCTGTACATGTAGATGTTAAACTGTTACTAAATGTCTGATTGGATAGTTAATTCATGAGACAAAATGAGTTCCAGCAACCTACTGCTAACAGATAAGAAACCATCAGAAAATCTAGCATGTACAAAATATAGTAATTGAAGAAAACAAAATACTGGAGATAAATCATAATGTGACTGAGCCATGAGAGTTGGAGCTACTTGATTTCTTTCTTTTTTTGAAGGAAGTGCTTTTGGTCAAATAGACCTGATGAAAGAGAATTTCTGAAAGAAATAACCGCTGCTGCTCTACTTAGGTTTGGCTGCAACAGCGAATGACGTTAGTAATTGTTTTCTATTTCTGAACACACAGGAGACTTAGACCATCATTGCAGTTCCTATGAAATCTATTTCTTTTCTGTTGATTCATTAGTAAATATTAGCTCATGAAGGCTGATAACTATCTCTCTTTTTCAGTCATCTGATTCGCTACTTGTGAAATGACAGTTTACATTGTCAGGACCCAGCAATTCCAACAATGTTATCATCCAAGTGCAAGCAGCCAGTGAATTTTTAGAGGCTGTCTCAGATGGGCCTGTATGTATGGGAGGCTGCTCTTATCCTCTGCTAATAAATGCTTCAGCTTTGCTTGTAATTGTGGCAGTATGGAAATGGTGCTTAGGAGCCTGGCTCTGAGATTGCAGCAAATGGCTGCAACCTATGTTTAATGTAGTGACACTAATGAATTCTGAGAATTAATTTTCAGCTAAGAAAGCATGGTGAAAGATACTAGAATTTCAGATTAGGTAATGGATTGACTTTCGTCAAGGCAAACGTGCAATATTTGTTTTCTTTTCAATCTCTACCTAACTTAGCCTTCCTGTTATTTCAGATCCAAAAAATAGCAGACCAAATATGGTATTTTTATCATACTTTATTTAAAACCCATCTTGTAGTAGATTTGCTAGTCAATTTGCTCAGTTCAAACTAATCCACTACTTCATTTTAATTTTCATGTGCCAAACAAATTGGCTAAATTTGCAGGTGCAGCACATTTACTGGTTTTATGAGTAATTGCAGCATGGTTGATGTTTGACAGTGTCTAAGCTGTGTGAATTGATCTTAAATGAATGCTCACATGAGCAGCTGAAGTGTTTTAGTTTTAGCAAATCCTTCAGTGTTAGGGCTTCTTAATGTTGTTTTATTCTTCTACAACACACACACTGATTTCAGAATATTTTCTGATAAGTGAAATTGGAAAAGCTATTTTATTACTCTATTCCTTCAAATGTTAATATCACTGAATTCTTGTGCATTACTTCTCGATTTCTTTTTTCTGGCCGGTATATTAGGTACATCTTCTGGCTGAATTTACTGGCAAGTTTGAACTCAGACACCCATATGATTAACTTTCCCCCACATTGTAGTTCTAAGTCAGGGTGCAGGTCAGTAGAAAACTCTGTGATAATGCTCATCTTTGTGCAGGCTTTAGCACTGTAAGACCTGATATTCTTTTTTTTTTTTTTTTCCTAAAGAACGTTACAGTGTCAGTACTGCTTCCAGTGAAGGAGATGATACCCATCTGGATGCTGGCAGTGACACTGGCAGTCTGATGCATCATTCTTCGTTAGCACATAGGTGGTGGCCCAAGGGCTGTTATTTTACAGGTGATGTTGACTAAGAAGAGGAGCAGTAGCAGGCATTCATGTGGCAGTAAAAGCAACACAATTGAAATGGCAGTGTGTAGAAGCAGAGCATATAAATATACCTCAGAACAGTAATGGGTCTTGTCTACACAGAGAGGAATTAGGACAAAGGAATATACACCAAGAGGAGAACATAAGGACAATCTTTTCAGTGTCACATGACAACTTTCCATCCTGTATTCCATTACAGCAAGCCTGGTGATACATCAAATTGACACTGAATATTTGAGCACACGCTGACCCCACGGTACCTACTGTGATTAAGGTGTAGCTGGTTACATTTGAAACATAGTAAGGAGTAATTTCTAGATTTCACTATTCAACACCTCTGCTGTTTTAAAGCTAAAGGAGAGTGTATGTGCCATAGACACTTCAATTCCCTATGGCCTCCTTGGTCTTTCTGCTGCTGTGTTCCTAAAGTGCTAGGAACTTGCCATTTAACTAAATGGATTAAACTAACCTCAGTGGAACTGTACATTCTGCTGTCAGTCTCTTCTCCGAAATGAAGTGAAGGTACTCACGCAAGAAGCTACAGACATGAATTTAAGTGGCTCTCCTTCACCCTAGCACGGCTCTTAGTTACTAGCTCTCTGTTTTGTTGTGTCATCTCACTAACCATCTAAAAGGGCTCTGTTCTTCCAGTGCAGGCACAAACTTGGCACAATAGTAGGTTTGCTCTGTATGAGCTTGGAACAGATTTTGATCACAGAATCATGTTGATGTGCCCTGTGTTATTACCTTAGTCATCCTGTGATTTCGCAAACTTTTAGCTGCATTTCAAGTGAAATCCTAAGTGACCACAGATCACAGAAATATCCTACTACCAGAGAATGAAGGCTGCATATCGATGAAACAATAGGGAAACATCAGTAGTTGCAAAGGCGAAGAGTAGCAGGCACACAGAGTGAATAGTCAGTGAGAGATTGGCAGAACTATGCAAGAGTAACAAAGGTAATCCTAAAGTAATCTTCAAGATCACTTCCATCACAGAATTTACCTGTGCTCATTAAATACCTGCCAGACCTAAACAGCTTACCGTTCAGGAATGTAATGGAGAAGCTAGGAACTTTTTTCTCCAAAATGTTCTTCTTCTGTCTCTTCTTGTTGAGCTTCCTTAATGAATGCAGTATCTTGGACATTTGGATGTTTCATCT
The DNA here is from genome assembly GCA_035583155.1 of Acropternis orthonyx. NCBI lineage: Eukaryota > Metazoa > Chordata > Aves > Passeriformes > Rhinocryptidae > Acropternis > Acropternis orthonyx. The sequence continues at coordinate 20,278,282 of JAWWEU010000163.1, forward strand.
AGGGGCCATCCATATAGAAAAGATAGAGTATCTCTGGAGGTGCATTGTTCCAGAGCTCAGAGTATAATTCATGTTAATAACTGCATCCTACCAGGCCAAAGGTTTGTATGTTCTTTACACTGCTGATAAACATGAGATATCCTGTCTGGAACTGTGTAATTTATTGAAGAGAATCCATTTAAACTGTGATGTTACTATCTGAAAAGCAGCTGCCTTTTGCTGTAGGACAGGGCTAATGATTTTAAACTAAAAGAGAGTAGATTCAGACTAGATATCCAGAAGACTTTTTTTTTTCATTGAAGGTGTTGAAATACTTGAACATCTTGCCCAGAATGGGGCTAGGTGCCCCATCTCTGGGAACATTCAAGGTCAGGTTGAATAAATGTCTGAGAAACCTGAAGTAGTTGAAGATGTCCCTGTGCATTGCAGGGTAGTTGGACTAGATGCCCTTGAAAGGTCCCTTCCAACACAAACTATTCTATGATTCCATGACATAGGTTCACTTGGGTTCAGTTATAGTACTGAAAAATTCCTGATGTAATCAAATTAAAAAGAAAATCAATATATTTACAATATAACATAAATACCGTAAATTTGTAATTATTGTTAGAATGGTAAAAATCATGAAAGCATGAGCTTTTCAGACTGAAATTTCAACTTTGGATACTTGCCATCAGTCTGTGATTTTGTATATTGCATAGCTTTTGTTGTTTTGTTCTCTTTTCCTCTGCCTTCCTGATTAATGTTGTCTTTCTTTTCAAAGGCTTTTTTTCCTTTTTCTCAGGAAACATGAATTTAAACAGGATTGGCATGGACCATATTGTCTGTGTGGGTGTTTTGACTTTTAAAAGCCTCAGATTACAAAAAAGAGAAAGGGTAGGGGGGATTGTCAGAACCTGTTCAAGGCTAACGATGGATCTTTTCATGGAGGGGAAGGACTGGTATTTATAGCCTTGCACTCAGAGGGATGGAGATAAAGCAGGTTGTGTTACTTTAGTGTTTCTATCAGGAGGCTACAGTTCTAGCCTATAGCAAAATTCACCAAAATAGCTCCAAAACTGGTAACACATTTTACAGGCTTTCTTTTCTGGACTAGATGTACCAAGAAGAGGTTGGCAAAATGGTTTTCAGGAAGCTAAAGTATTAAAGTTGTGTTCAAAAAATATTTCAGGATCATTTTAAGACCAGAATTCAGACTTCAGTAAAGTCTTTGAGGTGAGGCTAAACTTTAGTAATTTGCTAACACGTTTGGTAGTATTTGAAATCAATTAATATGTATTATTTTTTTATTGTACTTTAAATTTTCAAATTGTTATTGGTAGTACTAGAATATAAATTCTAAAAGTTTCATTGAAATTTTTGCTAGAATTATCGTCTTTATTTGTGATATTTGGGCCTGCAAAGAAAGTACTTTAGATATACTACTTAATATCAGCAAATATGAGATGTAGCTGCAAAGTATGTAGTATGAATATATCTTATCAAATAAATTCATCTTGAGCTATAATTTGCTGATAGATACTAGAGGGGAGATATATTCTGAATTGCAGCATTTCTTTTTCACATTTTTAAATAATGTCAGTATTACTATTTGAGCAAGATTAATAGAATACTTTTGTATTAATAATTAGAGGATATTTTAAAGCAGTCTAATCCTGTTAGACCATTCTTCTATTTGAACGGTATTATTCCAGCTTTATTATACAGAAAATAATTCAACTTGAGTGATGGCTTCTTCAATTTTAAATCATGGTTATATAAATTATTATGGTACTTTATTTTATGCTAATTTAATAGGATGTATTTCTTTACTCATTACTAGTTCACCTGTTCCTATCACAGCCAGAACTCTGGTACTCTGGCTAGCGTTTAATTCTGACTGATTCCTTTCTTTTCCATGCCGAATTATATAGGTTTGCAGAATTTTGTATAATTATGCTAGCATTCATCATTGCAATATAGAACATCTACCTGTAACATTTATTTTAAAAGCAAGGCTCTATATCAAATGGTTCTGATTGCTGTTGTATCACAGGTTTCAGTCGTGGTTTTTAATAGGCAGTATCCTACAGTTCGTAGTCAAGCTCTCATCAGAGAATAGACAGAAAATTGGAGTGAATGAAGTATTGTCTAGTCATTCTTAGGTTAAGTTTTATGTATATTAACTATACAGCACTTAAAAAATGCAATGCCGTTTTTTCATAGTAATCTAGTTACAGTTAAAAAGAGATTAAATAAGCTCAAATTTGTAGCCTTTCTACTAGTATGCTTGTAGGGTGAATTCACTTAGCTAAGTATTTTATGCCAGATTTATTGCAGTGTAGAGGAAGAGACTTGTTACATATTGAGGAACTCAAATGTGTGGAAAAAGAAACTACCATACAGTAACAGCCACACAGTAAAGTGACTCAAATCATGCTATTTCTCTGTCACAGGTGTCTGATCAAAGATTTTGAAAAGCGTCCTTCAGTTACCCATCTTTTGGAGCACCCATTTATTAAACAAGTACATGGTAAAGACATGACTCTGCGAAAACAGCTGGCTGACCTCATCCAAGAACAACAGCAGCTAGGCTCCACAGCCAAAACAAGGTACTGTACTGTACAAGGTGCTGTATGTACTGACATGCATGCTACAGCCCTCCTTCCCCACACTAACTGTGGAAGCCCAAATTGAAACTTCCAATGCACAGACTTTTACTGTTTCAAGTGATCATATTAATGCATTGCCTAGCAGTATTATTAGCAGTAAGTGCTGCTTGCCATGTAAATGCAAGAGGTGTGTTTTCCCTTTGATGCTTTTTAAAGCTAGTTTGATCAGCCACAATGCAACCTTCTCCTTTGTGTTCTTTCTCCCACTGTATGTGTTCTCTTTTGGTTCAGTCAGAGAGATGCTAATAATTCCAGAATGTTATGGTTTGTGGAAGTACGTATTGACATGAAAAATTATTTTGTACTTTAGTAATAGATCTTTAAAAATATATCTGTGTTGAAGTGACTACTAGGAAAGGTTAAGAACAGAACACTTTAAAGTTTGCTGTTTGATTAGATACTCTTAGTAAGAAGGCTGTTCAGTACTTAATTGCTTTGTCTGTAGTTTAATAGTAACTGCTAGTTTTAATTCAGCCTGGTTAGTAATTTTTAAATGTGCTTAAAAAGCAAAGCATGTTTATCAGCAGCTGTGGGATCTTTTACTTTTGAGGCTGATCATAAATATGTCTTAGTTTAGTTGTTGTCCAGAGGGTGGCGGAATTTCACTGTTTCAAAAGAATTAAATGCAAATGAACACACTGTCCCAAGCTCAGCGATCATTCTGTACTATGAAATTTGTCTAGAGTTAGTTATGCTCTGGCCCATTAGTATAAATAAATGCCTACTAATGTTGATGAAGAAACTTAAATGTTATGATTCAAAAGTCATAAAGATGTATATACTTACATGCCATAAGACTGTAGCTTAAATGCTAAAAGCCCAAACAAAAATGTACAAGTTAAAATAAAGGAATAGCTGTAAGTACGGTTTCAAGGTGAAGTTGACTTCTGTGAGTGGTTTTTTTTGGTGGTTTGTTTGTTTGTTTTGGGGGGCTGTTTGTTGTTTTTCCTTTGTTTGTTTGTTATCTAGAAAAACATAGGAGGAACTGCTCACTGTGGGTGAGGTAGCAATGCCAGTGTTTACAGTAGAAGTTTCTGCATTTCCTAGCCTTCTAAGCATACCTCCCCCATGATCACCTCACAGATCACATTGCCTACAGCTGTGCTGTGGCTGGCCCAAAAAGTATGAGAATGTTTCCAGCTGTTGACCAAATTGCAGATACAGGCAGAGTGGAATGATCCTTGTGCTAAGAGGAGCTCTGAAACAGATTTGTCATGGTATTCCAGCACATTCTTCTGGGATCAAGCTCCATAATGTGGAGCGACAAAGAATCAAAACCAAGACAGCATTTTGTTCTCAAGCCTTTCCATGTATTCTCTGGGAGTGCTGTGACAAACGAGCTTCTGCACCTTATGCATGACTGGAATGGAGGAAGGATTTTGCTTCTCAGCACCCTCAGTATGAATCAGTGCTCACCTAAGGGAGTTTAACTCCTTGTTCATCCTGTCACCACCTAAACCTACTTAAATATTTTGTTTGCAAACAAAAATCTTTCTGGTCATTTTAGCATTATACTATGGTTATCCTTACTTGTTCTGTGAAGCACCAGCCCACCATGATCAAGGCTGAGAACATGCTCAGTGAGAACAAAAATTTAGTTATCGTTTCCCATTGAAATTGACAACATATTGTTCAAATTACTCTCTAAAGATTTGAAACTTGATTGAATTGGTGCAAACTTTAATGGGATAACAAAAGCATATCCCTGCAAAATATCAGGTCTGTGGGCCAGATAGTTAATACTGGACTACAAACATAAGATTATTATGAAATAACAAACCACCAAGAGCATCTAATTATAATTTTCCCCAGAGGACAGACATAGCCTCATAATAGTAAAAAGCTTGGCTCTGTAATAGGGATATTGTACCCCCTAGGAAAATTGTTACCAATTAAAGCCTTTAAAACCTCTGTAATGCTTTTATAACATAATTTTCAATACAGAATCTGACATGCAGAAGAACATATGACCAGATGGTACTGTAAAAAATTTACTGGCATTCATTTGTAGTGATCTGTAGAAGTTACCTGAATATGTAGTCACCACTTCAAAGTAAATAGGCCAATTCAAACACATATTAAGTAGACCCTTTCTGTTACACCATTGAATATATGTGCACACTTTATTGGTGCACCCATGACAGGTACAATGCAATGTATGTTAATTTCCTGATGTTCAGAGATACAGAAAAATAGACACCCTTTTTTTAGGAGTTCAGTAACACTACAGACTAATCATTTAAAAGATGAGAAAATGTTCTCAGAGCACAGGCTGAAAAGTTCCAGAAACTGGAAAATCTTCAGGATGCTTGTGTTAACAGCACTTCTTCTTTGAGGGAAGCCAGGCAATTACTGGCGATGACAACTGATCAGGAGGTGTCCCGTGTTCTGTCTCATATGAAGGTCTTTCAGGCTTGGTGTTTTGGATTTGCATCTTTTGATTATTTACTGACTCAGCACCTGTGGGGTTTTTAATAGGGTTCACTTTCCAATGGAGCCATGCCAGTTTTGCCTGTTTTCGTACAACACTTAAGGTCATTGTGTCTAAGAGCAAACCTGCAGACTAGAACGCCACTACTAATGATTTACCGCATATGATGGAGAGACATGGAGAGCTGATCTAGCAGTGCACTGCTACTGAAGAGGAGAGAACTAGCTTCTTTCATTTTCCTACGGCTCCCAGGAACAAGCTCATGATGCTGCTTTTATTGCAGCTCCAACAATTGTCAAAAACCTCCTGAGCTAGAACTTCCAGAGTAAGAGAAAAAAACAAAGCCAGAAGAAACACACAGATAATTTTCTACTCTCTTAGTGGTTGCAGAAAGGTGCCTCGGGTGATATAGTGGAAATGAAGGAGGGAATGCTTCACATGACCAGGAATAAGGGGGAGAGTGGTAGAAAAAAGCAAGCTGTCTCCTTTTGGCAGGATCATCTGCATTGACCTGTGGAGTCACAGACTGAAACATGTCCTTATTTTAGTTTCCTTCATTCTTCTTTTGTAGACTTCTTTGTGTGCAGTTTAGCCAGGCTTGACTTCAGCACATTTCTTCAGACCTCTGAACTGAATGGGTGCTTTATTGGCCTTGAGCTTGAAAAAGTCTACTAATACACACATTTGTTGCTGTCATCTGTTTGTTACTGACAAACATATTGTTGTCACTTTTCCATGAGACAACTTATTAGAGAGTTTTATATTCTATGATTTCCTTTAGGTTAAAAATTAATAATAAGAAGAAAATATTTATGCTAGTAAAAGACTACTTTTAAAATTTAAAAGGACATTAATTCTTCCTGCTTTTTTTACAGAGAAATATACTCTGAAACTTTTTCACCAGCTTTATTTTTCCCTAAATTATTTTCATCAGTGAGATGCAGATATCTTCTATCCTTATACCAATAGATGTTTTCAGTTTCAAAAAAACCAGCCAGAATAGCTGTCTTTGCATTCTTGTAATGAGAAAGAAGTTTCTTTTTTTCATCTCTTGGCATGTTTTAGACTGAAATCCTTGAGTTTTGCTATTTCAGCATTAACATCACACTCCTGCAATACCTGTTTCTTATACTCTCTTGGGGGGAAATTTGGTGAGAAAGTCCAATGTCACAGCTGTGTAAGGATGAGCTCTGAGTATTATCTTTCTTATCCATATTCCTTTTATATGCTATCAGTTAACTATGTGTGTGTTTCCTAACAGTACCAGGGCATAATTGCTAATTAGCAACAATACACTTTTCATTAACAGCTCTGACATAGAAACAGTTATATGAAGTTAATTCCAAGAAATTTATTCAGTGTTAAATAGTCCCCTAGTTCTATTTTTGTAAAAGTTCTTCAATCCTTGAAATACAGAAGTTAGTACATCAGGACGTTGCTTCACATATATTCATTTCAGCAATTCTGAATTCTTCTTCCCCATCTATTCTGAAGTCAAATACATTGTTACTTTTTAGCACATAGGTACTGATTTCTAGTTCATCTTGGGAGTCACAACACTCTTATTACAATCAATATATAGCTGCCTCTAGCCAGGAAGCATTTCTTATAATCAGACAGGATGCTGGCACAGGCTCTCACTCATATTTTCCTTCTTTTTTTTTGTAATTTACCAATTCTTTACTCACACAAAGACCGTGAGGTGGTTGTTCAAATAGTGTCCTAATACATGATAACATTGTCCTTCATTCTTAAAGACTGGTACATCATGTAGCATTAAACAGGAGAACAGGAAAAAAATAAGGAATCTAAGTTACAGTGAGATGTGGGCAACAGAACATGCAAACATTGGTCAGGATAGATAAGCAGACCTATAGAAATATTTTTGTTACAGTAATAATAACTGAGTATTGATAGACTTAGTGTGTCTGAGTGTAACTAATGCTGTATTCTGTAAGCAAAAAAAAAGGGGTACACAAGTCAAGCTGACCATAAATTTGCCATATTTCAGGGAATACATACTTCAAGATAGAAATTCATGTGATTGCATGTCAGTAAAATACCAAGAATGTTTAGGCACCTTCTGAATTATAATAAAAAAACATAGTGGATGTTTGTGTTCTGTTCCTCATTGTCTCAAAATTGCTGTGTAACCTCTGTTCCATCACTTGCCTTTAATATTTCTGTGTTTCTTCACTTATGAAATGGCTGTTAATAGCTTTGCTCAATATATTATACCTACAGAAAAATAGATAGCAGTTTGAGGCAAGAACTTTGGTCTTTTACTTGTTCTATAAAGCTGTACTACGCGTTTGGCCACTATAAACCTGTTATTGAGGAGAAACATGCATAGTGCCTGGAGCTCCAGCCATTTTTATTTTCATTCTTTCTGCCCCTAGATTCTGGGGAAGGCTCTGGGAAGGCTCTAGACAAAGATACATTACAAATTATGGGTATTGTTAATTCGCTCTTAAGAGTAAACATTCATTCTGTTTATGTAGGTTATATTTTTGTTAAACAGTGTTTGTGTTTGCTAATCCATTAAGGGGGATTACGAGAGAGCTGCTCGCTTTCCAAATATGCCTTTTGATCTCCTGAACTCATTCTCGTGGCCAGTTGTTTTTTTGATTTGTAATGCAAGAGATTCCAACACACAGACTGATGACCAGCCTGCTGGAGGAAAACGTCAGAAGAGATTTAGTCTGTTTGTTAATATTACTAAATGTTAAATGACTCCTTGTGCTGTCTACACTGTCAAAATGAACTGGAAAAGGCAGGCAGATTCTCTCCTGTTTATTTATAAACATCAGATATTAGCCCCATTTTTTTGTCCTTGTCAGGACTTTATCTCAATGTGGCAAAGCTGGCAGCTGGGTCAGTGTTGAAAAAGTTCTAAAGCAAGTGTCAAAACTTTCAAAGTCTTTTAAAGCTAGGAATTATATCAAGTTCCGTAAGTAATGTTTGAAAATACAATGGTGCTTGTCATAGCAACATTTAAAAGGGAAACTCATTTAGAACCACGATATTCTATCTATTGTCCCAGTCCTTCGTTGCATAAATTATGATAAAATCTTGCATCCTTTACGAAGACTATCTCAAAAAAGTTAACTTTCTGTTTTATTCTATTAAAAAACCAAAACATAACATGTTTTTGTGGATTGTGAGTAGAAGTAATGGAAAACTATAGGATTTTTAATCTTTAACTGAAGGCCTTGAAAAATACTGACCATCAGCAAAAGGGAATGAAATTAAAATGCTCTGGGTTTTTCTTTTCCTGTTTGAATGTACAGCAATTAACAAATTACTTATTTATGCTCAATCTTAAAATAACAGACTGCTCTATCCAGAATAGCACGCAGGAGAAAATCTAAAAAAGAAAAGTCACAACAGCATGCGAGATGGAGAAATTCAAATGTAGTAACAGATCTATAAAGCTGACTGTGGCTTTTGACTGGTGGAGAAGCAGAACATCAAGGAGGAAAATACATGAACAAAACCTTAAAAATGGAGACAGGGAAGAAAAGTCTTAACAGAACGCATTCTAAATATTTTGCCCTTGGTAGTGCTCTTTGAAACCATATTCCAAAATTTTATATACTGTGGGTTCCCATGTGGCATTTAGCTACTCTTTCGAAGGAGCTAATGTGGGACAGCTATATGAAATGCAGTAGACAAGTCTATATTACTTTCAAAGTAACAAAACCATTTAATAATTACCAGTTAGCATCTACATTTATTTTGTTAGCCCTGCCTATCAAATGTCACTGGAGCTGAAGTTGAGTAAAACCAGGGTCTTCTGTATTTCCTCAAATGGCTAGTAACTCCTGATGTAAAAGTTAATGTTGATCAAGTATTGAATGGTTTTGGTTATATGGTTCAAAGTGGCAGCTTTCCAATTAGCAGCAGCTTTGACGAGGCCAGCTCCAGACATGGCTCATTCTTCTCTTGTATGTTTTCCTACAGACTAGGTGTCTGATCTTCCTGTCTGTAAATAGGCTTCTTTGTAGGAATCAGAGAAGACCTTCTACTGACCTCTGCTTTCAGTTTCTAAAAGAATGAAAACACTTCAGTATTTGCATGAATATATGGAAGAAGTTTGAGGTGGACAGTAAAGAGTTCAGAGTTTACAGTTTTGTGTGATGCTGGGTCAGTGTGCTACTGCTGGTCACCATTTAAAAGTTTGTTTTTGTAATGGGGAACAGACAGGTAGGAAACCTCACATTTTGAAGGATAAAATGCAAATCTATACATCAGGAAGAATCAAACTTGAAGAAGCCCGGGGGGGAAATAAAGGGGGGAAAAAAAAAAAAAACCAAAAAGAAATCTAAGAAATCTAGGTATGTTCAGGTTACCTTGTCAGATATTAGGATGAGACTACAGTGTCTTGGCAGCTTCACCCGTCTTATTGGCCAGCTGGGTTACAGCCGCAGTCCATTCAAGGAAGTAATTCTTACAACCAGATATCTAGCTTCTCTGCCAACTCATATTTAGTTTTGAAAGCAATTAACTGCAAGGAACTTGATTGCATCCAGCCAGTAATTTCCTTTGGACTCAGAGCTAATAACAGAAACAGAACCAGAAATAGTCCTCTGATGCTATACACAGTGTAATTTAATGCAATTCTTCCAGCCTTCATCTGTATGAATATTAGGCAAATGAGTTTAAGACTCTTTTTTCCCTTTTTTATTATTTTTTTTTCAAATCACAAAGCTACTGTGCCCCCCCCCAAAAGTGACCTTTGTTCTCAGTATAGTAAATGTGGTTTTACTGGAGGTTGCAAATATCTTTGCTATAGCTGCAGCATTTATATTGTAATTAAGGCTATGTCAATGTCTCTATTATGACTTGCTTCAACAAATTACTCCAGGGTGAAATTTGATGTACAGGGACAAAATTCAGTCTTTGCAATGCCTGGGAAATAGGCTGCGTATCTCTTTGTGGCAGTAGCACATTCTCCCTTTTTGTCTTTCTCATTGTGTTATTTTTCTTGTAAATCTCAGCAAGTAATTTTAAAATTGGTGATAATGTAGAGAAGGACAAGTACAGAAACCATTGCTCCTATGTAAGTCCTAGAAAAAAACCTAAACAGTAAACATAAATGCTTAACTGCACCAAGAGGCCAAAATAAAGGCTTCTTGAAAGGCCCAAAGAATGTTAGGGGTGGAGGGAAGAGAGATCAGCTTCCCAATGAGCACAAAAGTTCTTGCCCTCTGTTGCTCAGGCTGGACCTGCCAGCAAGATGATGTTTCAATCTAGAAGTCTGTGTGGTCCATCTAGCTTTTTCTTTCACATCATCAGCCTAATAGTGGGCATATATGAGTGTATAGCTCTTTAAAGTGCATTTCGATTACTGTGACTGGTGTCTAATACAAAATGAGGTTGCTTTTTTGCAAACTATCTCTTTCCCACAAGTAGAACAAATGAATGCTTCCCACTATCTTCATGAAATTGTTCTCCCAAAGGAGAAATACTTCTTACCTTTTGCTCCTCCTCCAAAATCCAAGAAAACTGCCCCTTACAGCTATTCATGCATGAAGAAAAAGGCAAAGGGAAGGTGCTTGGCAGGATAGAGCCTTTTTCAACAGACAATCACTAGGTTTCTGAAATAAATCTGATGCTGTGCTTCAGGTTCCTTCCAACCCAAACTATTCTGTGATTCTATAAGAAAGTTAGGTACCTTGAGTGACTGGCCCTTGATGCTGGTTATTTTGTCAGTGAAGACACTACATCTTCCAGGTGTTGATTCAGAATATTGCTGGAAACTTAAGGCAAATAACATAACACCTTTGATTTTCCTTTTGCTAAGAGTTTGGACTGAAAAAATTGAAAAAATGGGGCTGATAATTCTACTTTTTATGCAAAAAAATGTACTTACAGTTATTTCCCCAGTTAAGAGTGTTTCCATCTGCTTTTTAAGATTTTTTTTAATGTATTTTAAAAGGAGATTGTATTTCTGATGTAAAATAATGTGGAAATAATTAAAGGTTACTGTTTGTATTTTTCCTTTTCCACTCTGTCAATGCATCTGCAGGACACAGGGTCAGTAGAAAACTGGTGAGGCCAGCAGGAGATTTCAAGCTAATATGATGTTATGCTCCTAATATCCTCTTCCTAATCATGTACTTAGGAAAATGAGTTAAGCACTAGAAATACGTGCACAAAGGTGTATATGTTTTGCTTATATTTGACTAAGACCCATTTCCTTATTATTTACATAGTGTTAAAGGGAACCCTTTCCAATTAAAAAAAATTAAGTTTATCACTTAAGGAGAACAAACAGCAGGAGTTTAATACACAATCAGATAACAGATTAGTTTACAAAGCCATTCTGCAATTAGGCATGCTTAGGCTTCAATGTGCCCTCTTCCCCCTCCTCCCTGCACCTCTGGTAGATACGTCTGTAGTTGCAGCTTGTTGCAATTCAATATTGTGGCTATGATGCTTTGCTCCAGGAAGAAAAAGCTTCACAGATGAGTTATGTTAGCTATTGCTTTGTAGTTACATCTCCACAAAGTAAAGCAACTGTTAAAATGTTTGCTTCATTTGTAAACCAAGAGATGCTCCCATCTCTAAATGATTTACATTGTTACAACAGCGTTTTTCTATGCAGTAGAGTAAGAGATTGAATTCTGGTTTGAAAGGAAAATAACAGTTAAAAGAAACCAGTGGTACATTAGGCTACTTACATGCATTCATGTTCCTTTGAGGATGTGGCTTGTTAATGAAGTGCAATGTTCTTGCATATAGTGACTCCTAAAAAAAAAAAAAAAAAAACCAAAAAGAACACACAACCTAATCAAAGAGCAGAAAATGGAAAATTTAACTGAATGTAACTGAACAAATTCAAATGATCACCATGCTACCCACAGGAAATAATACCCACTGTAACAATTTTTCATTCATAGCTTCTTATTTGTGTTATTGTGTCCTTCTTCCATTTCTTCATATGTACAACATCAAGCTAACTATCATCTCTGGAAATGTAGTGGGACTGTCAGGAAAACCTGCTGTCTTCCTGCTGTTTTGTTTTCTAGCTGTCAGAAGAGTTTACACAGTTTTATTTAGAAACATTTCAAATAAACCACTACAGAATAGGTTTCCAGAACTCACTGAGTAGCCAAAAGGAAATAAGGAAAATGAATAAAAATAGACATAAAAAAATTATGATCTTCAAATGTGATTCACAACTATCTGTGAAACTGTACTCATGGTTGACATTCTTCTTCCTCTTTGTTAAAAGCTTTCCATGCAATAATTCTTCTGATGATATAGTAGCTCTTCGATATGAAAACAGTCTTTTTAGTGAATGCAAGCTGACTAGCTTCAAATGTATAAGTGTAATAAAGGGGGGGGGGGGGGGGGGGGGGGGGGGGATGCCAAAGCCCCCCTGTTAA
>JAWWEU010000163.1:20290857-20330145 GCA_035583155.1 Acropternis orthonyx
CCCCCCCCCCCCCCCCCCCCCCCCCCCCCCCCCCCCCCCCCCCCCCCCCCCCCCCCCCCCCCCCCCCCCCAAGCAAAAGCCCCAATGTTAATTTTTGAAAGAGAATTCCAAGAGCATAAGAAGATACAATTAACAAAAAAAGATGTGCTACATCTCCATATTAACCTTGAACATTATAGATAAAGAGTGTTTCCTGCCAAGTTACAGTACCATTATGTTAGTGCTTGATAAAATATTTAATATTGTTTTGGGATGTGTGATCTTGCGATTCCTACTTTCTGCATGGCAACCAATGCAGAAACAATCTGTCAAGAACTGTCATTGAGGATCAATGCTAAATGTTACTCAGCAGGATGCAGACTGTATCTCGGTGGGTGTCCTCCTACATTACTTTGATTATGTTTGTTGTGAAGAAAAGCCTAGTTGCACTTACAGCATTCATATATCACACCCTCTGTGGAGGACATGTTACAGCCTCTTGATTTGTTCCCATTTCAACGTGATGTGTTGTTTAAAAACATATACACAGCGTTTTCAAAGATTCCTTCAGTATAATCTGATTATAAAGGGGTTATGTGACAGTTTGGCTGTGCTGCTTATTGTGTGGCTTAAGTCTCTGAGGACAAGCTGACTGAACATCCATGCAATTTAGAGTCTGATGGCAGCCATGGTTCAAAAATGTTGTTTTGGACTAGATCTAGGGTCATCTGAGGAGGCACTTTGGCATACACCAAGGTAACAGTGGGATTTCATACTACTTATTGCTTCTTTTAACTTCTTTAGATGACAATACTATTGGTTGGGTACGTGGGGGGAACATTTAATTAAATAGAGTGGTAGTTTATTAACTTAGACCAAGGAGGTAAGGGAAAAGGGGGAGGATTTTTTTATACTTTACTGTGTGAGCAAGCAGTAGTAAGTCTACAGACAAATCTTTGCTGAGCATTGATAGATAGGGTTATATATTGTGAAAGAGAAAACACATATTACACTGGACAGCAAGTTGATGTATTGCTTTTATAAAAGGCTATTGCAAGCAAAAATATGCATTTCAGAGAATGTATCTGTGTTTTCTGCATGACAGAAACAGTCACCCATGACTTCCCATTGCCTCTTGATGTTTACTGTCTTTGATACACTTTTATAACACTAGTGCTCTACTAACAAACTTCCAGGCATGAACGAATACATACCAGAAGACCTTACCATGTGGATGGAGCTGACAAGTACTCTCTAGATGACGATCTGGTAAATCTAGAAGTTCTAGATGAGGTACTGTGTTCTCCCAGTAGCAGTTTCTGACAATTTTATTTCACGTTTTGCCTATCTCTGCTTTTTAGGCCTTTTTTAGCAGAATGAAAACAGTTTCTTCTTGCAAGATTTTGTCACCATGGAAAAGGAATTCTCACATGACTGATCTGCTACCATCACTACATTAATATTCTATATAGTGAACATAAATACAGTAGCGATGCATACCTTTATGTGGAAGAACTTAATTATGAATGATGCTAGTTTAAATTATTTTTGTGAATAAAATTACTTTTTGTGAATTAAATTATTTTGTGAATTTCCTAAAATGTGACGTTTAGTCATAAAGATCTAGATTTAAGTGATTTTTTCTTAAAAAATGATGATTAATATAGAATATAAATAATTATTTATATAGAATAATGTTATCTGCAGCTCCTGAATAAAAAGTGATATCAATTTCATATTTCACTACATCACCTCTATGCAGAGTATGTGTAAATTTTTTGTGTTGATGATCCTTAAATTACATGCCAGCAAGAATGAGACATAATACTAAATTGTGCTAGTGTCCTGTTTAAACCAGTCTTTTATTACTACTTAAAATTTAATCTTTGAAAAATTATTATCCTTGTTTCATGGCCAAATAAAAAAGTTAAATGGAGACATACTTTGAAGTTCAGCAGTAATGTTCACTTGCGTTTTTTCTTCAGAAGGTTCGCTTTGCAGACTGATATAACAAAATACATACTAATCTGCAAGCAGGAGTTGCCATTTAACTTAGTTTTATGGCATTAGCAAGAATTCTGAAAATATTGGCTAGGAGGTTTGGGCATTTGAAAAATAAGCAGTAATACTTATTATAATAAGTATTTCTTAATCTGTATATTTACAAAAATCTTCGTAAGTGGGAAAATACTGTATAACTCTCAAACTTCTTGTAATCTTCTCAGGATACAATTATCCATCAGCTGCAAAAACGCTATGCTGACTTACAGATTTATACGTATGTTGGAGACATTTTAATAGCCTTGAACCCCTTCCAGAATCTCAGCATTTACTCTCCCCAGGTAAGAGAGATTCCAAGCTGTGGTCAGTAGTCACTTTATATTTTATGTTAACACCACCAGCTAAAGTACTTAAGCAATGTTGGTAGCTAGGAGCACAGACTAAACCTCAACCTTTTCTTTTTCCAGAACAGTGTGGCTACGAATCTGTTTTGTTGCGATTTGTTTGTTAAATTTGGTCTCATTTGATTTTGTTCCTTTCTGCTTGGTGGCATAAATTCCATAGGAGGGATGAAGATTACCCCAGCTGCAGCTGTGCCTCTTGTCTAGCATTTAGGGCTTTCTTCTGGGAAATGGTTGTATGAACCTCCTCCTTTTGCTTCCTGAAGAATTGCTGTGACTATGGTTTATTACATGTCCTGTGCTGTCAGCTCTGGCTTAAAAGAAACAAGTAAATCAAATGCTATAAAGGTAGAGGCAGTTTGATTGCCTACAAATATGAAGAGAGGTGAAGCTAGAAAT
This sequence comes from Acropternis orthonyx, assembly GCA_035583155.1. Classification (NCBI taxonomy): domain Eukaryota; kingdom Metazoa; phylum Chordata; class Aves; order Passeriformes; family Rhinocryptidae; genus Acropternis; species Acropternis orthonyx. The sequence goes on from JAWWEU010000163.1 coordinate 20,293,638, forward strand.
TACTTCGTCTCCATGAGTGCCTAAATGGGGGCTGCAGGTAAAGGAGCCAGATTTCAGATTGACTGCTATCTTTGAGGTGTCTTTGGTATAAATTGGGTATTTCTTTGATTGAAGACTTTTGTTTGAAATTCTGTTCCTTGTGATACAGGTCTCTTCACTTTCTTATGTGGGAAATGTCAGAGTGCATTCTAGGTGTTGTAATTTGTATTCTGGAAGTTGGGCAGTGCTGGGACTTACCACTCCTCTTCCAGGTGAATCAGTGGAAATTCTGTGGCATAGTAAGCAACTGCCTCAGTTGAACAGGCAGAAGATAGTCACTGTACTCTTTTCAGTTCTTAATTATGTAGCTAGCTTGCATATTTAGACCATTGTGTGTTCTTTAAATTTAGTTCTCCAAGCTTTACCATGGTGTGAAGCGTTCATCAAATCCCCCCCACATATTTGCCTCTGCGGATGCCGCCTACCAAAGCATGGTTACGTTCAGCAAGGATCAGGTAAGAATCTGTTCATTTTGGTTTAGATTTCATATTAATTATACTGTCACTCTGCTACGTGGCTGTGGCTAATGTTCTGTTATGTTGTACTATGGGAAATGTACTATGTTGTAATATGGGAGGCTTTTATTCCTACATCAGGAAAACCAGAGTAGAAATCTAATGAGGTTTGAAAATTCTGAAGAGGGCATAATGACATAGAGGAGGCTGAAAGGTCAAATGGGATGATAGGAGTACCTGACCAATATAGTTTTCTGGACACCCATGAAGTCCTGGCAGAAGACCAGCTGCAGAATGTTACTGCACACTCCAATTCTAGGCCTGTCTTGCCCTGGGTATTTCAATAATTTACACTTGTGTAAAATAGGAGGTTCTCAATGGCAAAGCAGATTAAGAGAGTTTGAACCACTTTTGTGTTTCAAAAAGACTCGAAGTCACAAAAAATAGGAACCATTATCAAATTTTTTAGTAAAATATATTAAGGATGGATATATTATAAACATCATAAGGACACAAATCCAATTATTATTAGTAGCAATTATTTTAATGAGAATAAAATACCATACTGTAGAAGATTTTATTACATTCTTAAGATTATAACTTTGTACTCTTTCTAATTTGATATGTTGTATGTACATGAATATTGAGGGCTGGTAATTATTTTTGTTTATAATTTCCTCCTGATTTTACCCTGCACATTGCACAACAATTCATAGAAAATGCTTTTTTAAAATCACAAAAGCAGAGTAAAATAAAAAAAAGCCTTCGATCATAAAATGTAAAGAAAAGACAGATAAAATGGACATTAAAAATGAAGAAAAGAGGAGTTTTACTGAGTACGTGGAAGTACGTGGGCCTGAGAGACAGTTAGGGCTTCTTTAATGACTCATATGCTCTTTGATGGAGACATTAAAGAAAACAAGTATTCATGTAGAGTGTTATGTAAGAACTTGTTTTCTGAGGAAAAAAAATTAGTAATGACATCAGCTCATCAGGCTAACTTTGTACATATTTAACAGTGTATGTTTTGTACCTGTTAAAGAAGCAATTTTCATTTAGATCTAAATCAGTTTCCTATTTTCTGCTTGCAAAGTATTACAGGAGCTTATATATCTCCATTACTTGGCCAGTGTTACATTGGTTCTTCAAGTAAAGGTGCATTAGATAAACACTGTAGCCAGCTTGAAAATGTATTGATTCTGTTTGTTTTATCCATTGCACTTCCTCTTGTTTTTTTCCTGGGAAACTTGAAAATTGACTTAAGGTCTAACATTTCTCCTGAAGTGAATGTCAAGTTCTAACCAATTCTACAAAGACTCATGGGCTCTGACTGTATAAACTGTTGTACCATAATTTCCCTAGTCACACAAAGGCAATTAAATTAGGTAGTGTAACCCTATATATCTATCAATGTGTTACCTGTTTCCAAGAGCAAAAATATCTGACAAAAAGCAAATAAATGGTCTGAGAATGTCACATAGCACATGTTATGTAGAGTCAATTCCTGGACCTGCTGTCAGGCACCACAAGGTACCACCAGATAACTGCTACATCTTTCAAACCTTTTCACAAAGCTCAGTTCTGTATGAAATACTAGTGTATGAAATATTTTAGGACCTTGTATCTTTTCCCAGCCAAGAATCTTGTATGTTTGCAGTGTCATGCAGATTATTTTCAGATGTCTGCATAAAAATACATGGGTCTATGCAACTGCTCGGTGCTAACATTTTAATTATATGTCTCTTGGTACTGTACTGGTGATCTGTAGAATACATGAAAAAAAAAGGGAAAATAATGAATGCTGTTAGAATTCATACTTTCTATAATCTGAAGTGTTCACGCTTCAGTGTTCATGTGTGAACTGGCTTTTTAGGTGTACTGGTCTTCTACTTTTCCACAAAGCGTCACAGCAGAGGATTTAGACCATTCTAACGAGTCTTTGAGTCTGGAAGTCATTTGGAGAGCCTATAAAATAGCATATGTTAAGGACTGCTGACCCAGGAAGAGGGTGGTTATGTCCTCCCAGAATCATCCAGTGAACAAATGCATATTTTTCTGAAATGTTTAGATGCTAATTTGCTGTTCTAGGTTAAATGTCTGGGTCACCTACAGAATAGCCTCTCTACACAGCTGTGATTGTTTAAGGTTATTTTTAGGACAACTTTTGTTCAGTGTATTAAAAACAGCTGTACCCTGTGATTCATGTTGATTCATAAGAAGTCAATGCAGGAGCTCAGAAGCACTGTTGAATTATGTAACGTCTGCTGAGCTGGGGCAGTTTTCTGAGTCTTAAGCATTTGAGAGAAACCACATAAATATCTACATCTACAGGTAGTTTTGGTACTAAACATGAAATAACAGATAGAAGTGGTAATAACTGAAATCAACCATGTGGTGAGCTATGCACCTGAATATTTTGTTTTGTGTGTTCAGTGCATCATCATCAGTGGGGAAAGTGGTGCTGGAAAGACAGAAAGTGCCCATCTGATTGTCCAACATTTGACCTTCTTGGGAAAGGTATTTCTTAGCCAATTACGTAAAACTTTGAGCAAATCCTCCCAACCCCACCCCAAACTCCGCTTTATTTAATCTTTAATTCTTAAAGCTGTTTATGTGAATTGTCCCACTTGAGTTAGGGACTTAATAATCATGCATGTGAAAACATTGAATTAAGATATAAGAGTGTGATTCATACCAAGCCAGTCAATATTTTTTTAAAGAGAAGGTGCCATATTCCAAGTGTTCAGTATCTGTAGTTATGTACAGTGCTTATCACATGTATCATTGTTTATTTATACAATAAAACAATGACAGATCTTACTATGGCTCTAATCTTAGAAGCTCTTACACATTTAAATGTTATGAGAATGCTATTATCACAAAATGATGGGTAAATCAAGCACGTTAAGGTTAACCTTATATAAATATCTTTAGTCTTTTATGGTTTTGGTACTCTTAACTAATTATATGATACCTCAGAGGTGAATACAGCAGAATCTGTATTTTCCTACCTGTGGGAGACTTCCTCATCAATTTGTTGGATGTGTTGTTGTATAAGTAGAAAGGTTAGCACAGTACCTAAGTCCATACAAGCATGAGAAGGGAATTCCATGCTTCTGAAGCAAGAATTGAATTGTGGGTAAGCATTATATCCTTTTAATTATCCTTCTGATCTGTATCTGTTCTGTCAAGGCCAATAACCGTGCTTTGCGTGAGAAAATTCTTCAGGTGAATCCTCTGGTTGAAGCATTTGGGAATGCCTGCACTGCCATCAATGATAACTCAAGTCGCTTTGGAAAATATCTGGAAATGATGTTTACACCCACAGGAGCTGTAATGGGGGCAAAGATTTCTGAATATCTACTTGAAAAATCAAGGGTCATAAAACAGGCTGTGTAGGTATATTAATTGTCTGTCCTTTTACATTTATATATGTTTGGATTGATGTCGTTTCCAAAAATTCTTTATTTTAAATGCTTTCCTGTCCTCTGCTAAAACAGTAATCCTTTGTACAGTGCTATGATAGCAAGAGCAGTCAGGTTCTTCTGGAGTGGAAGCCAGAGCCACTCCATTCTTTGCAGAAGTGTTGCATTGACTGGGTTTTCTGTGTTTCGAAATTGCTGATCCTGCATCATTAAAACAGTGGGAGATTTGCTACCTGTTCCAGTGAGCTAATTGTAAAAAACTACTTTTACACTGTAAAGATGCCACAAGAATAAGCAGAGGTGCTTTAAAAGGATTTTTTTTTCCAGGGGAGAGAAAAATTTCCATATATTTTATTATATTTATGCTGGCCTTTATCATCAGAAGAAACTCTCTGAATATAGACTTCCTGATACAAAGCCTCCTAGGTAACTATCGCTCACTTGTTTTAACTGTTCATTGTAATTAGCTATTGATCAGCACTTGCTTTCAGTATGATGCCTTAAAATCTCTCTTAATCCGTCTCCATCCCTTAAGGATCTTTTTTAATCCTCCCAAGGAAAGAAGAGGATGGACACTAAGGCATTATGTTATTTGTATTTGTTTGAAAAGTTGAACTACTAAAATAGGAGGAGGAAGAATCAAACTCATTATTATGTAGATATTCTGACACACTTTCAAATTAGGACAATTCACCTTATGATATCTTACCATAATGCTTCAAGTTCAGGAATAACCCAGAATGTATTTTGGAGTTGTGTTTTTTAGTTGGTGTTTGTACTTTGCATGCTCCTGATCTGTATTGGGTGAGGGCATGTGTGTGGAATGTTGGGAACACTAATAGATATTAACAAAGAATAAGCAAAAGTTAATGCAACAGAAGCAAAAACTTCTTATGAGTTAGCATCAAACTATATAATTGAAAGATACTGAGACAGATACTCTTTCCAGTTACTGAGGTACTTGTGTTGAAGTCACAGGAGGGTTGTACTGATGTATCTGCTAGTGTGATGCTTTCTTTCTCCCACTCTGTCTAGATATATTGATAATGAAACTGGAAGAGTAATGCATGATATTGTTACTAAAGATTCCTATGGAAGACAATTTGAAGCGATTCAGCATTGTTTTAGAATTATAGGATTTACTGATGAGGTAAGACATCCAGTTGCTAAACCATTATTGACCTTCTTAATAAAAACCACCTCCAGTGCTGCCCTTTGGTTTTATGGATACACCACAGAATCTCTTTTATGACAGAAGTGAACTGTGAAAGAATAACCACACTCTCAGAAGGTAAGACTAGCCTGAGGTCTCAGTTGGTACTCATCAATTCTGTATTGCACTCTTTTCTGTGCAAATAGGAGCTTACTTGAAATTTTAGAACTTGGTCTCTGAAAAAGCTACAATAGCTACTCTAGTGCCCACATTTTTCTTTCATAGCCTAAATATGATCTATATATCTAACTGAATTCCTTAAAAGTGCTTCTTGTCCTCTTTTACAGGAAGTGTACTCAGTGTACAGAATTCTGACTGGAATTTTAAATACTGGAAATATTGAATTTGCTGCCATTTCTTCACAACACCAAACAGATAAAAGTGAGGTTCCCAACCCAGAAGCCTTAGATAATGGTAAATACATTTTAACATTGTCAGTTCTGTAAGTGCAATTTGACTGTATTTGTGAGAATCTCTAACTCTTGCTAACAGTTGGTCAATGCTGGCTATTTCCACTGCATATTCACAGTTGTGTATCTTTTTTCCACTGTCTTTTAGCTGCTGCACTACTAAGTATTGGGTCAGAAGAACTTCAAGAGGCCCTAACTTCCCACTGTGTTGTAACACGGGGGGAGACTATTATCCGAACAAACACCGTGGACAAAGCAGCTGATGTGCGAGATGCCATGTCTAAAGCACTTTATGGCCGGCTCTTCAGCTGGATTGTAAATCGTATTAATACACTGCTTCAGCCAGATAAAAATATATGGCAAGTTACACATCACTGAATAGTGTACTTACTGTGCATATGTCCCATGGGTTCATCCATTTGTATATTTTTGATTTTGCAGAAAAGGGTGTTGTGTTTATTTTGGCTAAGGCTTCAAAATGGCTTTCATGCTGTGATACTGAATTTTGTTTCCAGGACATTAACCCTGTCATTTTCAAAGACTTAAGTAGAATTTAGCTACTGAAGTCAATGGAAATTGGGTGGTTGAAGTGCTGTACAATTCTTTAAAAAGATGCTTCCTGTGTATTGATCATGAAAATCATAGAAAAGGCTGATAAATGAAGTACACTGAAAAACTTTAGTATGTATTCATAGTCCTTACAGATCTCCTGGTTTTGTAAATAATAAATACAGATATCAGATTATTATTGTGCTGCTACTTGAGATGTAAGTGATAATTTTTTAATTTTTCATAGTTGCAGAAACATTATGTTGTGCATCCTTATGACTTCATTGCCAGGTACTGATCTGGCTGGTTTGATGTTTGAAGCAGCTGTAGAGATTTTAGAAACAAGAGAACCCCTCAGATGATGTGAAAATGCCTCTGATCTGAGATCTCTACTTGGCACTTCACTGTGTCATGCAGACACATTCTCATCCGTACTTGCAGTTCTGGTGGTGACTGTCATACTTCAGTTAGCATGTGGGCTCTTGACAGTCCGGTTTGTAGCAGCAACAGACTTGGTAATTACCCTTCTGAATGAATATCACAAAAACATACTGTTAAAACTCAACACCTTCTGTCTATCTGGAGGAGCAGACAGTAGATTTTTTTTGTGATCTGCCTATTGAAACCACTTGTTTTAATATGGCTGCTAAGTGTGTATTATGTTGTACCTATGTTTCTCCTGCCTTCACGGAAATTTGCAAGGAGCAAGTAGAAAACAAGTCTTAACAATGCTGAACAAATGCACAGGTTGTCTTAGGTTCAAACACACTTTTCCTCCTCTATTTTTGCAGCAGAGTAAATCAATTATGCAATCCTAGTTACCATGTTTATTTTTATTTTAACTTGGTGTTGCCCATGATGAATTTTGTTTGTATTTTCGCATGCAGCAATGCTGAAAGTGGGATGAATGTTGGGATACTCGACATATTTGGATTTGAGAACTTTGCAAGGAATTCTTTTGAACAGCTGTGCATAAATATCGCTAATGAACAGATCCAGTTTTATTTCAATCAACATATCTTTGCACTTGAGCAGGTAAATTCAACTCTGATGAGGTCGAGCTGAATCAGCTGTCCTAAACCATAAATCATATTCAGGAGTACTTTATAAACTATAAAATAAATGGCTATGTGATTTAAATGCCAAATAATGACATATTTCAGTTGAAGCTTTGTAAATAGTGATGCTGAGGCTTATAGAATATTGCTGTGCCTCATAAATGTCCTAATGATGATGTTGCTTTTACTGGTTCAATATTAAAACTGTGCTGGTGACTTCCATAGATGGAATATCAGAGTGAGGGAATTGATGCAACTACAGTGGAGTATGAGGATAACCGTCCACTTCTAGATATGTTCCTTCAGAAACCCATGGGTCTTCTGTCTCTGCTAGATGAAGAAAGTCGATTTCCTCAGGCAACAGATCTAACCTTAGTTGGTATGTGCAAACAAAATCTCTGGGAAATGACAAATGTATTTTAAGAGGGCAGAATGTCATTTTTGTTCCAGTTTTACTAGCCTAATTGTCCTACTGAGGCTGTGCCATTTTATTTGACATTCTAAGTACATTTTTCTTTGTGCTTCATAATTTTTCTCTGCTTATGTGTTTTTTATCCTTTTTGTATTGGGAAAGTTCCCTTAAAAACTATCAGGTGTCAAGGGCTTATTGTCTTTTCAGTGTTAGAAGAAAATAACCTGTGTCTTGTCCCTATATGTGAAGTACATCAAGCAGTGTTTATCCCCATTTACTGAAGGGATGGCTGAGACAGAGTAGAATCTTGTATCTGGGACCACCCTGTGAGCAGCATTAGTGTTGAAAGTAAAATTTAGAGCTCCCAGGCTCCTAGGCCCATGTTTATCTAATTAGAAAATACTGCTTCACTCCAGATTATCTCATCATAAATAGGAAGTGTGTGTTATTTCTGGTGTGCCATCTGGCGGAATATTTCCCTGCCTTCATGCATATTTCACATATATTTTAACAAATCTTGGTGCCAACCTTAAAATGTGCAGCACTGCTATGTTTAAAACTCTTGTCTTACTTTTATTTACTAGAGCTGCATTTTCCCCTGTGATATTTCCTTCAATGAAATGTGCGGCAGAGACTCAAACTGTTAGAGAAAAATAACAGCTGCCTGTTAAGTTGCACAATACATATACTAGATTTTTCATTTCTGCCAGACTGAGCTGAAACCGGAATTCAGGTCACAGATAGAACAAGTACTATGGTTTTGTTCCACTCCTCCTTTGTGTACTAAAGTTGTCTGCTTCCCTGTGGGTCATATAAATCAGTTAATACTGAATACTGACTTCTACTTTCTGAGGAACCTTCTTTGGTCCAGTGCTAATCAGCCTTATTGCTGATCTGTACACAGAACAGCAGGATCCCTCAAGGAAACAGCAAAGTGGGATATTTTGCCCTCTCCAGGTGTGCCAGACAATCATTAATTCCATCACTCTGTCCCAGCCCCCTAAAATTCCAAACTTAGTTATTTTTGCTTTAAATACAAGCTTGATTAAGTGTTAATAGAAAGAAAAACCTAACACAAAATATTTATGTATTCTAACATTAGAAAAAACATTTTCTGATGTATGCAACATAACAGAGAATTTTAGCAATTGATTATGGCCTCAGGGCTCTAGCTGCTTGTTCAGATAAATTACTGTAATAGCAAGTTTTATAGTATAAGCACTAATTCTTATTAACCAGGGCTCTTGTTCACTTCCAGTTTTTCCTCAGCTCGGCAGGTAGGAATCACTGCCTGGGCCTTCAGTGTTGGACAGACAACACTAATTTCATTACAGAGTATTAAAGAGCAGACTAAATACTAGAGGGCATAAAAGACATTTTTCTTAGATACTGGTGATTCCGTTTCTGTCAGTTCTTTAGAGGTAGGTACAGGAAAAGAAAGTACCTCTAGAAGAGGTTTTGTGAAGAGGTCTGTTTTTTTTTCTGTAGGAATCGAAAGGTAAATGAGACACAATTTCAGAATGAAGACATTAACATATCCTTAAAACATGATGCACAAGCTAAATGAAAGCAGAAAGGAAGACAGGGAAAATACATTTAAGCAAGCGTGATATATGCACCATTTTGAGTGTACATAATTGAAATAAACTCTCCCCAAACACTGTATATACATAAACAAATTCATAGCAAAATATGACAAATCGTCACAACTTCTTATTGGCCCTTCTTATTTAGTAGTTTTCCATGCACAGAACCATCCACAAACAGTGATGTTTGAAAGACAGCCTTACTGGGGAAGTTTAGAATGAACTCTTCCGTTCAGAAATGACAGCTTGGAAAAAGCATAGAGAAGCTGGCACACAGGTATTTCTGAGCAATCTGAGAATATATGTGCTTATAGCAGCTCTGACTTCTTGAGAAGCAACAGAGCAAACTAAGTAGAATGAAGATTGTAGTTAATCACTCTGTCACTTGAATCAATGTCTCAATCTCTAGATAAATTTGAAGATAACTTACGATGCAAATACTTTTGGCGACCGAAAGGAGTAGAACTGTCATTTGGTATTCAGCACTATGCTGGAAAGGTAAGGTCATGTGATATTTGTTTAGTTAGTGGTGTGGTCATTGTTTGTTTTTATCCAGAGTTTCTGCTTTATGGGTTTTTTTCTCATTTTAATAGAAAAAATGATAAAGTTTATGCAAACATAGAATCTACAAGAAAATTTTCATGTGTAGTGGTCCGTTTTAGAACCTACCCTTAGGGATCTTGCAGAAATTGTGTAGAAAGTAACCAATTTTTTTCTGCAAGAAAGCTGGCACCAGAAACACCATTATTACAGTTACTTCAAAGGAGCAAATCTTTGAAGCCAGAACAGGCTGTGTGCTTGTTAACATTGTGTGAATGCTACAGTAGTTCTGTGTGAGTGTATCTAAGTATATGGATAAAAAGCGATGTAAACCGGTATCTGTAATAGAACTCTAAATCCTGTAGAGAGCATTGGAAAGACTGGGGCTTGCTAGTACAGATGTTTTCTTGTACTCTGTAACACCTAACTTCTTTTGCTCAGAGGTTCACGTTCACATGTTATTTTATATGGCGAATAATGGTCCAGTTTTCAGCATAACTTGAGCTTTGCTTGAGATTCCAAGTCCAAATATTTGTTTATAAACAAAATTGAAATAGCCATGTTTTACACAGTTGTCAACCAACTCTTATCTCTGGCTCATTATAAGAATGCAAAATTTTAAGGTATATTCTAGTAAATTCTGTCCAGCTTTCTGGCTTGGTAAGAGTAACTGTCAAAATTCACACAGATTTAGTTAGTTCTTTGTACCCAAATGGCTGAGTAATAAAAACACTACTGGTCAATTCTCTATGGCAGGAGAACATTCAGTTTCTGTGTAAACTAATGGACTCCAGGGGAACTGGACTGCAGAGGAATATTGCTAGTGTTAATAAAACAGGTCTAGGAAACTATTGGAACTAAGGGAAAAAAAGCAAAATGAACTGATTCTTATATCAATACAAATAGCCAGGCATTAATTTCTAATCAAAACAGTTAAATAATTGAAATAGAGTCATGTTTTGTTTTCCTAATATGATTTTCATTGCAGTGAGAAGCCTGTTTTAATGTACCTAGATGTCCAGCTTACTCCTATTCCTCCAGCAGGTCTACTTAGAGATTACAGATTTGATGCAGACAGCAAATAGACAATAACCACCCAAGAACGATTTCTTACCTCACACAGAAATTATCAACTTAAACTTTAGTGAAGTATCTCTGCTATATTGTATTGTGCATAAAACAGTTTGTCATAACAAAGCACTGTACAGCAGGATTTAAGCCATTGAACCCAATCTGATGTGCAATGCCATGCTGTGAAGATAGGCACTGCATGCAGCCACTTTGTGTTCTGAAGACACTACTGTAGTACATGTTTAAGTCCTCTGCAGGTAATTCGGTGGCTTGTGGGATCCAAGATAACTGGTCTACTTGGTCATCATGACTGTTCACATTTTAAAGAACATAGTAGATTTGGGGTAACCCTTTATGGCAAATCTTCTGATTCTGTTTCCCACCCTAGGTATTATATGATGCCTGTGCATTCCTTGAGAAGAACAGAGACACTCTTCCTGCTGACATAGTGGTGGTGTTGCGAACTTCAGAGAACAAGCTTCTTCAGCAGTTGTTCTCTAGCCCATTAACAAAAACAGGTATTTTCTGCACAGTCTTGCTAACATTATAACCTCTTCAGCTACCTACTCCTCTAAAACTCTTAATTGTTTCTGTACAGTTTTTTAAATTACTCTTTTTCAGCTCTGCTCTTTAAAATTACCTTGATATCTAAAACAATATGATATATGGGGGTTTTTAATATGTGTACATAAATTTTTATAAAACGCCCATGCAGCAAGATTCTTCCCTGACTCCAGAGAAAGAAAGATTATCTGACATGTAGGGCAAGAGCACATTCCCAGAGCAGGATGAAAATATGAGAGTTTCTGTTCTTAGTCCTTCACTAAGGTCAGTACTCAGTTGATAGATTCTTGTGTACCATGTCTTACAGTTCATAAATCGTATGATGTAGATAAAGATATTTTGGATGTAATATCCATCAGTTTCTTACAAATTATAAAAGCCACGTACTGATATGCTAGAAGCAATTCCGTTGATTTAAAGCTTGTTGACTTTGACTTACATGAAAGTGCCAGATCTATAGCTAAATAAAACAGGAAGATGAAGTTTGATTACTCCATGGATAGATTCCAGAATGCCAGTAACATATACAAATTATAGTTCTGCAGTATCCATGCAAACAAGCCAACAAACGAACACTTCTCTCAATACTTTCTACATTCTTAAAGTATCTTTTTCATAATGGGTAAGAAAAAGATGTAATACTAAGGTATAATCTAAATACAGTGGATTGTAGCAGGAAAATTATTGTGATCTGACATATGCAAATATGGTTGTATTTCTAGGTAGAAGTACCTGGTACAAGCATTAGATAGTGCTGTGTAGGTTAATGGTACATGGCCTGTAGATGCAATTCTGTGCCTATGCAGCAACTCTTTGTCTTGGATTTCTGAACTGTCTGTAACCGAGTTGTAGACTCTGGTGATGCAGTTTAACCTCTCTTGAGATTTCTATGTAGAAAAAGAACATCTGGAGAAAAAATTATGTTGGAGCTTTCTTTGCGTATGTAAAATTGGTAGCAAAATATCAATTAGGATAGATTCCTGTTACAGTGTCTCCATTCTTTTCCTGTAATTGGAAGACTTTGAACTATCCCCATTCAAATTACATTTTAGAGGTGATGACCATTGAGGAATCTGCTTCTCCTTTCAGCTATGACAAGTTTAGGTGGAGGGAGATATAGTTTAAAATGGAGAAGAGTTGGTTTGTGCCCACATGGGGAGAAAAAGAATCTTTGTGTCTACTTCTGACGTTAGAGTCTGTGTTAAACTGATAAAAGAGATTCTGATCAAGCAAAGCTAAAAAGAAAGCTCACATCTGGTCAAATATGCCTCCACAGCCCTCTTTGCTAGCCTTTTTAGACCTTGGGGCTTTTGTCAGAATGAAACAGATTATGTGCTTTGTCCCAGCTATCAGTCCAAATTGTTGCAAATATTATACTTTCTTTTTGTTGCTATTTTTAAATCAGAATGCTGATGTTTTCCTGCAAACTCATCTTCCTCTACCCTTTTAGAGTTATTTTCAGTAGCAGCAGCACTCAACTTCAGTATTTTGCCCAGGGTGCATAAAAGGTTTAGTAAGAAGATACTTCTCATTGCAGTAATGTATAGTTATCATGTTCGTGTTTTTCCCCTACTTTTTTAGATCTCTTAAATTTCTTCCTTGTTTCCTGTTTACATTAATTGCTTGCTTGCTGCCCCCTGTTATAGACCATTTACCTTTCTGTGAAGAGCACACAGCAACTTGAGTGTTGTCTGTGTTTGTCAAGTTGGTAGAGGACATCCTGTTAAAAAAATTACTGTGCATATGCTCTTGACCATGGTGTTATAAGAATAGCTTAAAGCCCTTATGTCATTTTTATTTTTCAAAAGTCTTTGTGATTTTGCTCTTTTTTTCCAGCTGTCTGATACACTCACATCCTGTGTTGGGGCCTCTGTGTTCTAAAATCAGGTTGTTGCCAGGTTTAGTTTTGGCAGCTTGCAAGATAAATGAAAGGTTTGGCTGAGAACAGAAGGTATTGCTGGCAATGCTGCTTCATCTCTGCTCAGTGAAGAAAGATAATGCTATTCTCTTAACTTTCTACAAAGAGGCTTTTGCAAATGGAAGAATAGTGACTGTGTATATGTCCCGTCGTACTCTGTCCTTGTCTCTTAGCCCTTTTCCTTCCACTCAACATGGGCTTCATTCCTAAAGCAAACCAGAAAAATTACAGATTAAGATTCATAATCTTGGTACAATTTTCTCTGGCTTTTTGTCTATTACTGACTGATGCAAAAGTTAATAATTTACATGGAAGCCATATTGCATCTTTCCAGGTAACACTGTCTTGAAATGGGCCTTCTGCCAGTATGTCTGGTGTTTTGTTTGAAGATGAGTGACAGCACAGTCTCACATCTGCTTGCAGCTATTTCTGGAATGTGCAGCGTAGGTGGGTTTTGCCAGGCAGCGGTCTCCTATATGTGTGGCAGCCACTAGGTGGTGGTGTCCCAGAAGCAAGAGGGAATGCGAGGCTTGTAATGTGGGTCTGACAATGTCTGAAAATGTAGTTCTTAAATACCAAAAAGAACAAAAAGATGCCTTTCCCACCCTGTGATGATCCTCTGTTTGAAGTATATTTATATAACTATCGTGTCTTCCACTGTCAAAAACTGAGCAGCATCAAGAAAATAAATATTAAAAAGCTAAATTCTTTTACTAATTTAAGATTGTGTTAATCCCTGTAATTTATCAAATATACTTATCCCCTCTTAACAAATGCTTCTATTTCACAGTAGTGGACTGTGCAGTTTAAAGGGCCAGAAATTAACAGCAGGGCATTAAACATACATTTGTAATAACAATTTATGGTTAAAAGAGTATGCAATTACTGATATGAGACACTGAAACTTGAACATTCTGGCACTAATTTTGTAGTGTGTACAGCTTGTTTTGTCACTTTTCAGTGGAAACTTAGTCATGTTTGGCATATTTTGAAATCTGCACTTTCTGGGAATCTTGAACCTCAAAACTGAATGAACATATTTTCATTTAACCTAACAGTTCTCCCAGTTGCTTACATATCTGTCACTTTTTCCTACAGACTCAGCTTCTTGTGCTGCCACTACTCTAAGCTGAATATGCATATTCCTATTCAGATAGAATGCATTCCTGATTGTTTCTGATTTTAGATTGTCACTATTGCTGCTAAAGCATCAGAGAGAAAAGGAATCATGTGATCTAGAAAATAGAATCCCCTTGTAAGAAAAGAAGACTTTAAGTGAAAAAATTAAGGACAGTCTGGGTACAGTCAGTGGTATCAGTGAGGAATCAGACCATTTGACTAACTGTCCTGATATTCAAGGATTTTTGCAGCATCACCTCTAAGTGGTGGTACCATAGGACTGCTTGGGCAAAGCACCACTGGTGCCTTTTGAGACTGTAGGGATTTCATCTTCTCAGAAAAGCTGCAGCACAACAAGATTTTCTACTCTTGAAACACAACTTCTGCAGACTTTTGCCCTTGCTGTGACTCGCAGATCTTTAGAACTTTTGTCAGGATTACTCTCTTCTGCTTTAGGTCCTTGCTGGAGAGAGGGGAGAGAGTTGCCTTCTTCAGGGAGGAGAGGGGAAGTCCTTCAACCTTCTCACCAAAAGTGAAGAGATACTGGAAAACATCCCTGTCCTTCCTCTGAGGAGCAGTAGGGGCTGAGTTTGTCTGCATAGAAGAAATACAGAGCTGAGTACCACTACCACTATAGCAACATCACATCCAATATTTTTGGTAGCATTGGGCATTGCTCACACATTCAGAGTAGTAGAGTGTCAATAAATCATTTCTAATGAACACTCACTGTTTGTGGTGCCTAGATATTCGAGCATAATCTGTCAAAGAGAACTGGGATGAAAGTTTTCACAACCATCACTGAAGGGTTAGGTTACTGATACTTTAACAAGGTAGCTTCTTTGTCCAAAATAGATTTTTTTAACAGAAACAAATTAATTATAATTAGCCTGTTTAAAGGTTATTTCCTCTCCTTAGTATTGATTTTTAGTCTGTGTTCTTTGTGCCTTTGAGTCTCCAGCCCTGCTTGCAGCCCTCAGATGAAAGGTAATTATAAACAGTATATGTCTCATATAAAAACCAAACCAAAACAAACAATTAACAGACCATGTGCTGAGAGAGGATGTGAAAAAAAATCATTTCAGCCTTTCTTTATGCACATGGAAGAACACAAGAACTACGACCTTTTGCAAAATGACTTTAAAGAACTTCTTTTCACCACTTCTTGCTAACTGTGATAGCAGGTGATTCCTCATGATGAGTCAGAAAGGGAAGGAAATTAATTTTCTTGCATTTCAATCCTGTGAACAGATACTTCTGGGCATAGAGTGAAATCTTGGCCCGTTGAAGTCATAGGTGCTTTGCCATTGTTTTTAGTGGAACCCATGGTTTGAGCTGTCATGTTTTTCACTGTGCACTCCTATTGAGCATGGGCCCTTCCTCTAGCAGTAAGAAGTGGCAAGTCTCTTGGTTTGTTGTGTGTCATTCTTATGCACTGAAATACAGCATGTTTCCATTTGGGCTTAGGGGTTTGTCTCAGGACATGGAGGCTTTCATACTTCTAACTGGTCTGCATGTTAAAAACATAAAAATAGTTTTTGCTTTGCTGCCAGTGTTGTGTGCAAAGAGAAGCTTTAAACCACAGCTGTGCAGTGTAACAATCGTGAACTTTACTGGATTGCAGATGTGGGACATCAGTAAACTAAATTAAATGTAGCTTAACTGAGTTTGGGAGGTAGAGTGATGGGTTTTTTACTTTTTCAGTTGAGCATTTTACAGTTCAGTGTTTCTTTTTCTACATATCCTAAGGTTTCGTGGCATAGGGCAAATGCAGTGCAGATATTCACAATAGCAGTAGGATCCCAAACATGCTGTAAAATAGTCCTAAAAATGGAAATCATCCAGTAACAGAACCATCTATCAGATCAAAGTTAACATCTCAGTCCTGCTAAAGCTTTAGATAAAACATAACAATTATTTACTGTTGAGAATAACTCCCTATAAATAGTGTCGGTGAATCTCTGGAATTGCACATGGCAGTAAGCACAACAGCTGAGAAGGGTCTTAGGTTTACCATGTTTATGTTTGGTAAAGGGTGTTGCCCAAACAGAAGACTGCTGTTTCTAATCTGAGACTTCACAGGCTATATGGTACTGAAAATGGGGAAAGGACATAGATTTATTTTTTTTTTTTTGGTCTTCAAGCACTTGCAAATTGAACCCAAATAAAGTACAGGTGGACAAGTTTAAAAATAGATCTTGATGAGCTGACTCATTTGATTCATAATAGGGCATTCCATCTAGAACAAATTTTGAGAATAATTTTTCTTTACCTTTCTCTCAGAAGAGAGGAGATATCTTTTTCAATTTTCTTATTTCTAGCCTAACTTCACAATCATATAATGAACATGATTTCACAGTAGTGAGTAATAATTAACCTTAATAATGCATTGTATACTAATTCAAAATCTATCGATATTGAGGAAACAAAAGATGTATCAGACAAAATATGTTACTGGTTTTAATATGAACTAGTAGACTGTGGGATCTCACTGTGCACTATATACAGAATTTAAATAGAGAAATATTCAGAGAACATTATACAGTTGTTTTAATGAGTAGTTTACTTGACAGTTTCTACAGGCACTGTGTGCTGTAGGGTCAAACTGTGTCAAAGATGCTCAGTGTGTCATTGGAAGCATTCAGTAGCTCTCAAGATCAAATCCTAGAAGAGCAATTATTTTTAAATTGCTAGTGAGTTTGTAGAGCACATAAATTTGTTGAATATTCAGATATTCGTGCTCATTTGAATATCCATAATGTTTTTTGGTGTGTCCTTTGCAAAGAATGTGCTTCTATTTCCCACTCTTTCAATATAATTGAATTAGGGATTAATATATCTAAAGAATTAATGTAGTGGGTAGAAAATAAACCTCAGTCTGTGCTAGATTTGCGTATTTGCTTCAGAGTATTTTGTGTGCTCTTATTATGATTTTGTACTTTTATCCTTTTTCTTTATTCCTTCACCCTACAACAAGCTATAAAGGTCAGTATTTTACTAAACCAGCATTATCTATTATTATTTGACTTTGTCTTACTTATTCCAACCTGACTTGGCTTGATGTAAGAGTGTTTAATTGAGCTGCCTGGATAGCAGGTCACAGTGTGACAAAGACACAAAATACATTTGTGAGTATTTGTATGAATGGGTATTTGTCTCATTAAGAGTGAAGCTAAAAATATAAATACTGTTTTGAATTACTGCAAAAGTAACTGATTTTGTGCTAACTGTGATAATATATGGAAGTGTTGAGATTCAGAGGAGCAAATGTTCCATTGAGAAGCCTTTGAGACTTGATTGAATTAGTAGTCAACATCATTAATGCCTAGATTTCAAAAATGGGAAGGCCTGGAACTTTCATAAAGTTCTGTAATCTTGTTTCATCTTAAATTAAGACTTTTTAAAGAGTTCTTGTCTTGAAGTTTCAGAATCTGGTTTTAACACCATTTTGTTAGCCTGACGGTCTTGATGGCTGGAGGAAGAGTGATAGTCATAGTGAGGTCAGAGAAAATGTTCCACAATTTTATTCCGTGTGCTTTCAGTGACTTCTTTATACCTGAATTTTTGCAATGGAATTCATTGGGAATCTTCACTGGCTTTAGCAGGATTTTGACCAGATGCTGTATGTGTGAAGCAGCTTCAGCAGCAGGTCCTGAGTGATGAAATATATACCATAAAATTTTTAAACATTGTATGAAGAGGGAACATCCTTGGGAAATACAAACTGTAGGCTGGAAATTGCAGTTCTGTACTACTCCTGACTGTCCTGTTTATTCACTGTTCTTGTAGAAACTTACTTTGGTCTCAGCTTTAACTGAATACTATGAAGATTAATTAGTATTTGAGGATGGTCCTGAGATCGTCAGAGAAAAGATGTTCACTGTTGGTTCATGTTGGTAAGGAGGCATAGGTAAAACAATGAGATAACTACTGTGTTCTTCATAATCAAACTTTTCTGGATAAAGCATACATCATTTTGGGAGGGAAAAGTGTTATATAACATGCAAGAAAAAGGATATCAATTATATAAAAGAATGAGGGAGACTAGAGCTGAATCAGAATGTAGGGTAACCATATTTTCAACTTGTATATGTTTTTAGAAGTATTCTTCCACCTACCTCTGAAAGAAGAAATAAACTTACATGTCCTGAATAGATGTAAATAGAAATAAGTTATTTATAATAATGCTTAAAATTAATGGAGAGTTCCTCAACCATGAAATGTTCACAGAAAATTCACCTCTGTAGGTTTCTTCTAATCTCAGTTACAGATGTGGTACAGGTACCAGGGCAGTCTGCTGGAGCAACAGAAAATCTCATGTGTGAGGTACTGTATTGCTGGCACAGACTGCAGCATTCTGTACTGCCTGCTGTTCCCCAGAGAATTCAAGGTTTGTTGTCCTGAGCTGTTTACATACAACAGTATCGAATTGTACACTACAAAAGGTGTGAATGGAAATGGCTAAGGACTATATCTGAATGAAATGGCCCATGTCTTCTGATAATGTATAAATCATAAAGGGCTGAGCCAATTTCTTCTGTAACACGGCAACTGGGAGCCAGAGTGGATCAGGCTGTGGCCAGCCTGTCAGTCAGTCTTAAGCCAGACAGTCAAGTCTTCAGCTAGTCAGGCTACAGACCTGACTGAAGAAAATGCTGGACATCAAGCAGTAGAAAACTGCAGCATTGTTATACTAAAACTTTGCTTTTTCTGAACTTTTTTAATGTATTTAATTTTTGTCTAGCTGCGGTTTCAGATAGCTAGCTCTCATCTGTACTTACTGTGCCAATCCTATCATCAGTCCTGTGTTTGGACAGAGGTGCTCAACCTATGCCCACCTGGCCATGGTGAGATAAAAGGCTTGCCCAGCAGGTAAACCATTCCACCTCTGCCACTGTTTTCCAGAACGATGTGTTCCTCTCCTGTTCTGTGCTCAGGAACCTGTCTGTCATGTGGACAGGCTATACCCTATGTGTTTCGCCTGCTCTCTGTAAGTTTGGTCATGTTACAGGACTATGAGAATCACATAAAGTTTGCTTGTGTATCCCATGGTCACATACTGTGCCTGTGGATACCTCAGGAAACATCTGCATTTCAGTGAACACACTCCCAGGCAAGTAAATGACTACGCGTTTGATTCAATTTGGCTTGAAAATTGGGCATGTTGCTTAAAGTAGCAATTAGTACTCAAGGTTGTATTACAGAAATATCTTGGGCACTACCACTAACTAATTTAATTAGTACCACAATTTGTTCTTCTTTGCTAGGTAATGATAAAATTTAAGATCTTTCTTACATCATACATTTACAGAGTTTGCAGTATAGTAGGCTGTTTTACCTTAATTTCATCTCAGCTGCTGTCAGTGTCTTTCTTCCCTTGCATTCTGCAAGAGATCTACTAACCTACTGCATTAAATGAATATTTAAACCTAGCAGTGATGATGCTTGTAAGCAAAGTTTTATTTGTCGCTTTAGGCATCATGCTGTGGGTTTGCCAGTGTATGCCTTCCTGATGTTGGGAGTGACCACTGAAGCATCTGTAAAGCGCACAGTATAAAGCATGACAGCACTGAATTTACACTCAGGTTCTCCATTCCCAGTCTAGCAGTGTAAAGCTTTTAAGTATCTGAAAGTATGATCTGTGTCTACTTCATGCTAAAAAGAAATCTTTAGTTTAATTGAGAATCAATATCAGAATTCCTCAGTTCACTATGGCATGGATTTTGATCTCAAATAGTCTGGTCCAAAAAGTGCATATTTTTTTCTCCTGAAGCAAATATTCATGGTTAGGTTATTCTCAGGTGGACCTCACTGTTACTAAGCTTTCATGGTTAACAGATTCTGTTTGGTAATGTGGCTCTGATTTTGGAAATACCATTTCTCATTTTTAATTTGTTTACCTAAACAGAAAATAAAGTGATTCTAGTTTCAGAAAAAGCAGCAGTTGAGATCTGTCTGTATTGATAGTTGTGCTCTACAGACAGTATTTTCATAAATATATTCTGGTGTAAAATATGTAGTATATGAGAAAATCGGATTCTTGGATTTTATTGCACAAGATTAGCTTAAATGACTTCAGTGACTCAAAATAATAGAGTTTTGATAGTCAGTGACCAAATTTAAATTAGTACCCAATAAAAAAAGCACATGTATTCATTTATAGTCAAGCTAAAAGCTTAGTCTTACAGTAGCAGAAGATGAAAATGCATTATGGAGATAAGCAGTCGACTTCCTTCAGCTAGATAAAATGTACTGAAAGGAAGACAGAGAAGAATCTGTGTATGTCAAAGACATTGTCTGGCTCTGTACCTCTTCTGGAGTGCAAGTGCTTAGCTGTGATTAGAAGTAGTGTCAATGAAATATGAATGCATTTTAGCATTTCTGACCATATTATACTGTATCTACATGGTGTTTCAAGTAACCCCTCTTTATCTGAACCAGAAGCATGAAAGAAATTAATAAAATATATGAGGATAAGGAAAGAGCTTGTACTTGCCCTTTATATAATAGTAATATCCCTGGTACAACATGTACAGTAAGGTGACATTGTCATTAGGCTCTTTCTCTGTAAGTCCTTTGCACTTCACAAACTGAATGTTGTGTCAAAGCTTTATGTATTTCTCACCTGGCATACTCTTACTTTGGGAGGAGTGATCTATTGCAGACATAACCAAAATGAGGTTATAAATACAGTGCTGATATTATTAATATTGGCTTAATACTACTTATAGAACCCATCACTTAAGAATAAATGAAGAACTGATGAACCATAAGTAACATCAGAACATTCAGCCAGAGAGTGTACTTTTCCTAATTAGTATGTAAAGTCAACAGCTGGACAAATCATTAATTCGGCCAGATCACACAGTGAGTGACTGCCAGGGATTGCAAGTGAGTAGCCAGGAATGCTGACTAGTTCCTTCTGAGATCTAGAGAGGCTTCCAAAGTCCAACCGGAAAAAAAAGAAAACACATTTCTTTCTTTCCTGTGTAAATACTTGAAATACTTTTAAAACTTCTCCTGCTTGGTTTTTTGTAATAGAAGAGATGCAGTGCTTTGACAATGTGGTCTTTCTCACCTAGCTGAAATGAGGCATCAGTGAAGAATATCTTTGCAGAGATGTGAGGTCTCCTAAACAGCTTCAAGACAAAAGGAAGTTTGCTGAGCGCTGGCACAGAGGGCTTAGCCAATGAGTGCACAGATTTTTGTGCTGCTATTTCTCTTTCCCTTGGAAGTTCTCAGAGCATTTCACAAACTTTAATGACTGAAACTTCTTAAAGCATTAAAGACATTCCTAACTTTATTGAACAGAGGGGAAAAAAGAGAAACATTGGAGCTGAGTCCTCCACTGACACAAATGAAGATCCCGGAGACCTTAGTCTCTGATCCAGCATACACATAGGTAGGAGACTTAATTTTTCAGATGAGCAGAGCTGTTGAACTGAAAATTAAGTGCATGTGAATAAAATTAAACATGTACATGTTTAAAAGATTAACCATTAGCTTCTCTCCCTCAAAAAAATCCCAGAAACCTAAGACAATTTTGAGAGGGTTTTATAACACTTAATTGGTTCATTTTATGGACTTGGATTTAATGAGGTAGTATTTTGCTTTAGATGGATGTCACTTGTATTTTCTCTGAAGTGTTGACCATTTAATAGGTGTGAGGCTAGACTTCTGAAAGGCACAGTGCAATCTTTCAGCCTTTAACTGGTTTAACCTTTAAAGGAACCCACAGCAGTTGAAACTAGCTATGGTATTATCTAAAAACATTAGTTCTTCAAATATTGATGCTCTTCACAAAGTGGAATAACATTTAATTATTTTTGTGTGTAAAGTAATACATTACCTTCTAAATGGAAATGAAAGGCAGAAACAGGTATCAAATGTTTACTGACTATAAACACCATGCTAACACTGGGTGAAATGTTTCTTATTATGTAGACTAATTTTAAAACAACATTTAGTCTGTGTATTTGTTTTGATGGCTTAGACATGTTAAAGATGGCTAGCTATTTTTGCTGAGCATGAGCTACTTGAGATAAGCAATTGGGGAACTTTTATTGAAGTATGATTTTGTGCTTTAGCTGAAAAACGAAAATCCTGCTAATATGTTTTCAATTGATTCAATCTGAGACTACAAGTAGTAATTCTATAGGTATTCACTTGACACATGAAATAAGTACTGATAAGAATCCATTTGTAGGAGAAAGCAACTACTGAACAAAGGCACAATATCTAAAGCTTATCTTTTTAAAGTGGGAACTGACCCCTTGTGGGGTATTTTTTGCTTTGTGAAGTCACTAAAGATTTTTGATTAATAAAAAAGTTTACTTCTTTGCTTGGTTTGCCAGATCAGAAATGTTAATTTCAGTTTTAGTTTTTTATGAGGAACTAAAGGAGAGCTCAGGAGTATGAATTATGAACCCTGGAAACCTAATGCCAATGGTGAGTGTGGTGAACCTTGAACAGCAATAGAATCATTCTGATTTTTATTTGGTTATTAGTTTTTTAAGTTGTTACAAAATGCAGCAAAATTTTAATAATTTTAAACAATCTGATTCAAAGTAATTTCTTCTGCCAACTTCCCTTTTTTATTGCATGTTCTGCTGTCAGTGCAATGCTTTTGAGCTTTAGACTTGCTAATCTGAAGCCTAGCTGAAAACAACCTCTCCAGGCTGTCTGTTTTAGCCAAAAAAGGCACAAAAGAGTAATTTCTAACATACAAAAATACTAAAATTGCAGCTAAGAGAAAAAGAAATTCACCAGCTGCTTGTTCTTTGAAGTCCTCATTTTAACCATAGAGAGGTGCATGTACCGTGTATGTATGTAGATATTCAAGATTTCCACAGCAGTTGCAGTTCTCATCACCATACACAGTTTCCAGACTCATGGGCATACCTTGTGTTCTGCACTGATTTAGACTGTCAGGTAACACGTGCTGCTAGACCTGGAAATTACGTGCCAATTTTGCAGCATTGTGTCAGTCCCAGTGCCAGCAACTTAAATGCTTTTTTAAATGAATTCAGAATGTTTGAATGAATGAATGGATGAAGAATGCCATTGCTGTGTTTGAGTGCTGGCCCCCAGATTGTTTTCAGAGGATTGGTATTTTTCTTGTTCAGAGGACAGTAAAAGCAAAAGTTCTTTTCAGTGTTATGTGGACACTGAGTTTGCTCTGCTCCCTTATGGAATTATTACCAGTGATTAAGTGTTCTTGGTTTTCGTTTTCCCCATGGTTGCCTCCTTACAAGTTGTGTAATATATAGTTCAACAAAACTGAAAACTGTTTAGAGTTACTGGCTTTCTGTAAAGCAAACAGCTAAACACTGGAGTTGATGCAAACAAGGCATTTAGCATCTGAAAGAAGCGTTAACACTTTATTTACATTTAAATTAAAATAGACACTTATTTATGTGTTCTGGTTCTGAAAGGTGTGTGGTACATCTGCAGAGGCCTATTGTTTATTCATGCTGTAAATCCTTTGAAATGTGTTAAAATGCTTCCCACTCATTATAAAAATCCTGCCACCCATGGATTAGGGCTTTGATGTCACCAATCCTGCTTCAAAGGGTTCTTTCAATGCTATTAATCACAGTTTAGCCTCTGAAGATATAGCCAGAGAAAACATTTGGACATCTTGTGCTAGACTTGCTAAAACTTTGAAATATACAGAGTGTCTTGCATATGCACAGTCCCATATCACTTCCTCTCTCTTCTCCTAGCCTTTATTTTGAAAAGTTATTTTGTGATGACTTTAGCTTTCTACAAGTACAGAAGAAAAGTTTAGGACACGTCATACTGTACACTTTAAAAAAGGCCCTGGTCTTTCACTTGACACCACAAGATATTTTTGCCTGTGAAATTGAGTCAGTCTTTAAAAACCCAAAGGAACAATAACAATTGGTAATTACATGTCAAAAGGTCAAAAAATGATGCATTTCTTATCATTTTCTCATCTCTCTCGTTAGTTTGTGAGTTTAAGATACTGTCTAAACACTTCAGGATCCACATGGTTTCATAGAAACAAGAGTGTTTCTGCCGTCTTTTTGCTCTTTGGAATCTCTCAATGAGTCCCAGCAAAATTGATTAGTAGTGATTGAGCTGTATGCCTTTGTGCTGCCGTTGTTTTCATCAGCTCAGTAGCTGAGGTCAGTGACATACCACCTTATCACTGACTTTTTCCTCCCTCCTAAATCAACACTGCGCTCTGTCCTGCCCATGCTGAATGCTCTGCAGGCACAATTGGTAATGAGCGAGATGTGGAAAAAGTGTGATGGTGTCTGCTATTTTCAGTACTATTGTACAAACTGATTTTACACCATACAGTTTTTCCCTGCTAAGCTTTTTGAATGGTTTTTGCAGTATGAACTTCTTTGTTTTTGAACAGGTAATTTGGCACAAGCAAGAGCCAGAGTGACAGCAGCATCTAGGTCTTTGCCTCCGCAGCTCAGTGCTGGGCGTATCAAGGTTAGTAGTGTTCCCTTTGAAGACAGGCAATTGTTCATAAAATATTACAGTGAGACTACATACACAATGTTTAGCTGATGAAGGTGTATAGTGTGGTTCTTACCAAATAAGAGTCTGCCTTACTATAAGTAACATACAGCTTGTTACTGGTTTCCAGTTTTAGTATGACGCTATTGTAGAATCCAGTGAAGAATCAATTTACTACTGATTAATCTTTAAACTTTTGGAGCAGAATCTCAATTACATCCATAAAAATATTCCTCTTTATTTCAATGGGGTCAAGGTTTTCCTATGGCAATTTTGTCCTGGAGGAGGCTTTTTTAGGTAAAGTTGGAATAGTGTATTTAACAGTATGAAAGGCAAAATAAAATAAAATAAATGTATCTGTTTCTCTTTTATTCAACTTGCAAGTGAAAAACCAGGGGACATTTGTAACTGAGATAAACAGAAAACAATGACTCAGCAAAATCACTATTCTTTAAAAATAACTGGAAAATTTAACTGCTGCTGAATTTTGCCATGAATGTATGTGGCATAACTGCAAAAAGATGGGATAATTTTATGGCAATTAATAGAATGCCAACTGAGTATACTTAAATTGTGAGGAAATCTCTTGTGCCTGATAGCTGATAGCATGTACTCTCCTTCCCTGTTTCCTAAGTAGTACAGTTTGAGTTAGCTTAGTTAAGGTTTGGATTTGGGGGGGTTTTGTCTTCAAAGCAAACAGTAATAAATTCTAAAAACAAATGTGGTAACAGCAACTGTTCAAAAGTTACAAAATTTTATATTCTGGGTTTTCTATTTCTTCTCATCCTCTCCTGGTATTTGGAGTTCATGCTCAAATGTCAATAAAGTGATTCATGTCATCCAGACATCTATATCCTTCACTGTACCTGCAAATACAGATGTGGATTTCAGACTGTTATTTCCTGTCTGGTATAAACACTTTCAGTGCTGAAGGATGACCTTTCCAGTTTTCTTGTGTTATACACACATCGTCTTCTGCATCCAGCTATATGCAGCACCGGCTTTCTAAGCATGCATTTTATTGACACAGTGGAAAAGTAATAGAGCGGTTCACGTTTAGAGCTTTAATAAACAAGACCAGTTACTAAGAAATGTTTAAGTAGGTTTTATTCACCCTTCGAAATTTAAAGGGAAGTCAAAGACACTCATAAGTGCAACACTATTCAGGAAATGTTAATTTAAATACTTTTTAGCTGAAAAAATAATGTCTTAGAATTTCATGGAGCACCATATTAAAACAACTTCAGAAAACATTTTAAATTATTATTTTTAAATTTGTCTTAAAAAATCCAAATGGAATGATTTTTTTTAGGAAGTTCAGAAAATTTCATTCATTATTGAATTTAAGAGGTTTTTTGCTTAACGTATTTTTTTGGTTTTACAGTATTTCATGCCATGCCAACTGCAGGTGTGGTCAATATGTGGAAGTAATAATTTCCAGTAACTTCATAAGGTGACATGATGTCATAAATCATGCTTTTTATATTGTTTCAAAACTATTAGAAGCAATTTTTTTAGTGACGGAGCTAAAGTTTGGCTTTTGTAGGTCAAGCTGTTTTCCATTTCAGTTGTAATCTTACAAATTCATATTGTAAGTCACTGCAGCTGTCATGTAAAAATGTGACTTAACAGTTGAAATATTCTTCTTTTTAGTTGAAAAAGAGTAGCTAGTGATTTAAAATACAAGATTATATCATGACATTCTTATTATGGTCTGTCATTTTTTATACCAAGCTAGTTGTGATAAAGCCTATTCTCTGTGGTACACGCAATTATTGCCCTCCTGTGAAAACTGCATGGCTTCACAGACAAGCAATGTTGTAAATTAACCAGAGACAAAACTTCTGAAACTTCTTACAAGAAAATTTCCCTACCTTCAGGGTCTATCAGAATGTTTCAAATGTTTCTTGTCAAAAAGATTTGGAAATTGATCCTAGTCCTTACATACTGCACACATCTGAATTTACAACTTCATTCACATAAAAAGGAATCTAACAATAGTGGGTTTACCCTGATTTTCTGAGAAAAAGTGTTTTACATCTCCTCTGTGAGTGTTTCTGACCATCTGTCTTTCTGTGTGTTCCTTCCCTTCCCCCCCTCCTCATGCAAAAAAACCCCAAATCAAAACAAAACTGTTGAACCCAGCAGCCTGTAGTAAACCATATTTGATAGAGTGACAGTCTCAAAGACGGTAAGATTCTACAAGTATGGTGAAAATAAGCAGCTGTGAGAAGGACATGCTTACAGTATGCTACTGCCCAAAAGGTAGAGCATAGCTCACCCTTTTTTGGCCAGCAGATATTCCAGATATGACTGAGAGGTCATGAGTGCTTAAACTCCAACAACAATATCACAAAATCTGTGCTTTTCTGGACAGAGAAAAATCCTATTTAGAACCTCAAATTCATTGGCCTTTGAGCTAAGATCAGTCCTCAAACTAGTTGCTTTTGTTCTTGATCTGATATTTATGACTGTGTGTCTTTTAGCATTAAATGTTACCAGTTATTCTGAACTTACTGCCAAGGTTATGACACTGTTATGGCTTTTGTCTTCTACCTGACTTTTACTAGAGATCTAGATATCAAATCTCAAAAAGCAGTTGTCTTGAAACATTCCCATATCCTTCCCAATGGACATACCTGCTGTTTTGATTAGGTTATTGATATTTACTTTGTCAGGTGACCTCTTAAGATGTGTGATGTTATCTGGGCTGCTAAGGCATTTTTCCTGGGATATATTACAGAGTGTTCTGTTAACATCCTTTAAACTGAAATCAAGCTGCTTTTTTTTTTTTTCCCCTTCTTCTCATGTATTAGTTTGAGGTGTGTACCAGTGCGTGTCCACCACTCCGGGCTGGAACATCACAGATTACAAAAACATATTGAAATTTTTATGGTCACCCTTATGGAAATCTGTCTTCATTTGCAGCAGCTGTATTCTGAATCTCATCCTCACTACTTTTCTTTTGATTTCTTCCCCAAAACAAAATCCATTTTTTAAAATCTATTGCTACTTAGTGCTTCATTTCCTTTATATTTTGCATGCAGTCTCCTAAATATCTCCTAAAGGTAAGAGACACAGTTACTTTATTGAGAACTGTAATCTTTCAGCAATTAGTTTTAGTGTTCAGAAGAGTGTTCTTAAGTCAGTGAGTGTTGGAAATGATTGTATGGAGCAAAGTCCAGGAAGTGTAGCACAGGTGCTGACAACAGCATTATCTGGTTTATACAAATGCCACCTGGTCAGAGCAGATGGTAAACTGCCACAAAGCCACCGAATGCCGAAATGTTGTTAATGCTCCATGCAAACAGGATGCTGGTTAATTTTCTTTAATTTTGTTGAGCTGTAATACAACAACACAATCTGCTTGTTATTGGTAACCATAGTTATAGTCATTCATAAATTCTGGTTTCATTTTGATAAGAACAGCTGTACTAACAATATAACTAAAATATACAAGGAGCAATATGTTCACTGTCCATGTATACCCTCTAAAAATAACTCTTCTGCAATGCTGAAAAAGTGGTATTTGAAGCTATGACAGTTCAGCAGAGATTCTTGGCATCAAAATGGCAATTTAAAGTAATTAATAGTAACCATAGCAGTAGAAAGGAACAGACTTGTATGTTCTGAGATTACCTGCTTTATTTGACGCTTGTTATCCAACAACATTTTTTCCATACGTGAGCAAAATGAGGCAGCTCAATTTAATTCTTGGTCACTATAAATTTGATAACTCTTCTTATATAGAAGACCTATTGGAGTTCACTGTAGTGGCAATAAGAGGAATGCTTTTTAGAAATCAGTTCCTATGGTATTGCACCTTGACAGCTGCTTCATTGGCTGAGTGTTATACTATGAAAAATCTAGAGGGCTCTTGCACTATCAAAAAAATTGGGAATGCTTACAGATCTCTCTGAAATCAATGTGTGTCCCACATCTGTTAGAAGCTGACCTTCCTATCTCTGATAAAGTGCTCTGAAGTACTCACACCTGAAGGTATGACTGTAACAAAAACTGCACCAAGCTGTCATGAGCAGGGTGGGGTGGGTCTGCAATGTTTCTGGAACAGTTCTAACAGGAGAGTTTTGTCTTCCAGGTTGACACAATGGAGGTTATGCGGCATCCTGAGGAAACAACTAACATGAAACGGCAAACTATGGCTTCCTATTTTAGGGTACAAAAGTTAAATTGAAAATAAGCATTTTGATGATAAGAACAGTAGATATATGTAAAATATTTGTGGGATTGTTAGATCAAAGAGAATAATAAAAGAATTCTTTATTCTGTTATGAGGCCTTTTTAGGCTCATACATTTTCTTTTGCTTCTTTTCCCTTTGTTTCCTTATACTTGTATTTTTATAATTTCACTGAGTATGATGATGTCAGAATCTGGAGCCTAGACTATTTCCGTCTAAAATGTTGGAGGTCTAGAAAAGGCATCGCTATAAACAGAACACCAATTTAGTGCAAATAAAACAGCTGTTATTACTAAAGACTTCATATTTTTCACAAGCTTAGACACATGCCTTTAAAGAGTAAGATTTGTCATTTGTACTAATAAGTAAAAAGAGTTCATCTTTTAGAAGTGGTGCTGTAAATTGTATAGATGGTCATTTTATCAGTAGTAGTCCTCTCTGAGGTAATGTATATTCTGCATGTGAGTTTAAATCAACAGGCAAGAAAAGGCATTAAGAATGCTGGAAATGGAAGCCTAGAAGTAAAGAAAGTGCCAGTCCAAGACTGTTGGTTAATGGGTTTTTTCTTGTAGTCATTCAAAGTGGGAAAGTTTTGAGCAGTTGGCCCTTGGGCTGCACTTGTACCATGCAGAATAAGGAAGTTCATGGTGCTGTGCTAGCCAGTGTGACCAAAGCTTCATGCTGTGTGGGAATACCTGTTCTATTTGTCTTGTAAAATAGTGTAAGGAAGAACATAGAAGAAGATGATGTATACTGAGGTGTGGTCCCAGTATGTAAAGTACAAGCTACACATTCACACTTGTCTAGTCATACAGGCGTGCATTTAGAGTGCTCTTGCACAGAACCGTGCAAATGTCAGCTGTGTGGGAGCTGTGAACAAAAAAGCGGAATGAGGGAGTGAGCATGAAAATACACCACAATATGCATGCAACCTGTAGCAAGGTGACCACAATCAGCTTGGAACTGTATGTGATTTTGAGACACATATGGATATGTGAGATTGAGTATAGTTATAACAATATTCTTTGTACAGCAGGTTAATGAGGTGAGTATGGAGCGGAAGTATCAGTATTCAGAAGAGTTATTCGAAAAACAGGCATATGTGATTGATCAAGCTTTTTTCATTTTAGTGTGAAATGTAAATACATTGTTTTCCATGTCCAGGGTGAATAGGAGAAGAAGTAATGGACCTGTGTTTCAGCAGGAAAATTTATGATAGATGCTAAGAACATTATGAATAGTCATGATATTGTAGCACTTCAGCAGATTTGTAGGGAGATTGTGTGGTTTATATTCTCAGTGATTCTGAAACATGAGTGTAACAGAGATGTGCCTGAAATGTTACAGACACATCTGTTGTTCTCTTTGGGCAGAGCACTGAACTGATGATTTTGTGCAACCCTTTTCCCATGATTTGCTGTGAATTTCAGTGACTGTTTGTTTCACAGTAGAGCTTATTCTTCTGTTGGGGATATTTGGTCAGTCAAATTTTTCTACACTAGAATTACAGTTAGGACAATTTTCAATTAATTTTTTTTTTAATATGGGCGTTCTTCAACTACAGAAATATGGTATAAGGAGATATGAAGAGAAAGGTGTAATAAGGAAGACATCAAAATTAGAATAATATTAGAATAATATAATAGAATAATACATATAATATTAGAATAATATAATAATATTAGAATAACTGAAAATTTTTAGTAGGTTCCAGGTTTCAACCAAAAGCTTAATGAATAAAAAGGCAATGCAGATTAACATTGTGGATTAAAACATAGTCAAGCACTACATACTGTTTACAAATACATATGTCCTGCTTAAGCAGTTACAGTGCAGTTCTTTGTCAAGTATGTGCATCTTTTTTATTTTCCTCACTAGTATTCCCTCATGGATCTTTTGTCCAAAATGGTTGTTGGACAGCCTCACTTTATTCGCTGCATTAAACCTAATGATGATCGAGAAGCACTGATGTTTTGTCACGAGAGAGTTCTTTTGCAGCTACGATACACTGGAATTCTGGAAACTGTCAAAATACGTCAAAAAGGGTATTCTCATCGCATCCTCTTTGAAGAGTTTGTAAAAAGGTAAGACTTCTATAATAGGGCTCTTGTTTTAAAACTCCATTCAGTAAGATATATTCTGTATGTAAGTACAGAAAGTTCTACGAACATGGTTTGTATGTGTATGGTCTGAATCTCCAATGAGGGCAGGGACTATCAAAGATAAAGACTAGTAGAGATATGTGATCTCTAATGGAGAACAGTCAGTGTGAAACCAGCAGTGAACACTAGTATCCAGTAGCAAACCTGTCCCCATGATTCCCTACTACAGGCAGCAAGTGGAAATTATGCGTCATGCTGAGATAATACAAGGATTTTTGAAGGTCAGTGACCTTCAGCCATCATATGAAGAATGTGCATATGCTTAAGAATGAACTGATATAAAAGTTTCAGATAGTTTTTACTGCCCTGTGGTCATTTATCTTGGAGATGTCATGACTTATAATCAGATCTTTGTTCACTGAACTCTTGTCATATCTACTATTACTGGCTTTAATACATATTCTCAATTTCAAAAAGTTATAAATTTTATTCAGAAAATACTATTGTTTTTATGATAGCAATATGTTTACATGATCATTATAGTTTCCTCTAGATTTAAAATGTGGTTTTGTGTAGTGTTTACTGTTTTCCAGTGTGTAGGATCGATAATTCAACACTGATCCAAAGCAGTACCATTAAGCAACCATTTACTCAGCAGTAGGAACAAGTAGTGAATGGCTAAATCAAGAATTTTGTGATATTTCCTGAACTAGAGCTGGGTCATGCAGACCATATAGAATTAATGAATCTACTGAAAGCAAGTCATTCATATGATATTAGAGGGAAGGAGCTGATTATGACAAAGAAGAGACATAAACAGTTTCACAGTTCTTTCTAAGATCCAGAGATGGAATAGATTTATGTGTGTAAATCAGTCATTTGATCTTGGAAATCTATGGTCCGTGAATTGAGAGATCGTGATTGATGAATCAAAGCTTAATAAATTAATTCTGAAAAAAAATATTTTTTCTTACTTATAATATATTAATACACCAAATTAATATGTAATAGGAAAATACTAGAAATTATGTATCGTGGGAAGGATAACGAATGTGTTTATTTATCTATCAAAGCAATTTTATTTTTAGACATGAACTCCCCCAGCTTTTTTGTGTTACATGACTAATTTTAGTATGGTCACACCATTCTAAAGCGTGTTTAACAGATTTATTTCTCTGATCATTAACATATCTTTGCAACATACTGAAGAGGCTGAAGTCAGAATTATTAACCTTAACTTTTATTCAATTTACACATAAGTGAACTAAGATTAACTCCACAGAGATTAGTGTAAATTGAGACAAAATTAAGCCTCCTCTTATCAGGAGATCCTTTTCATTCAAAAGTGTGCTGAATTTGAGTACAACCTTGAAAAGTAATGGTAATAAAAGCAGCACTGACTTTAGCTTTCCATTCCTGCAGATAAGGCCAAGTTGTGTTTAACATCTTGTCAATTACTCCCAAAGTTTTTAGTCCAACTAGATGTGATTCTTTCAGGAAAGAAAGTCAGCAAGAAAAGAGGAGGGGAGTGAGGTAGATTTAGCAATTTGCACAACAGCAATAGAAGACTTCCTGAGTTTAGAGTATAAACAGGAGCAGGAGAGAGGATGTTCTTGCTCCTTTTTCTATCTCATGTTTTATTTTTAAACTAATTCTGTTCTGTTTTGTGCTTGAAAATAAAAACAAACAATATTTTAAAAAGCTATAAATGGAACAAGAAACATGTTTCTTCAGCTTACAGCCATGACTAGTCAAGTGTTTTTAGGAACTAAGTAGTTGAATACATAAAAATGTTTGAGAAAACAGGTCAAATGCTAAACAGATTGGCACTTCTTTGTTCATAATCAAAAAGACATTAGGCAAGTATGAAGAAGAGTTTCAAAATGTCAGTAAATGTGAGGATATCAAAGATTTTCTAAGGCAGCAAGTTAATTGGTATTTTGATCCTTTTGAGCAACTGAACAACAAAATGGATGAGCCAGCACTTTTTCTCGCTTGATGTTATTAAACAAATAGGTGTGTTTCTTATCTGCCTGTTCAATAATGCTGTTTTGTAAACTCTTAGCAGGAAATATGAGGACAAAACAATCAAAGGCAGGGAGCAGACCCATTCAGAGTTTATCAGGTGGGAGGTAAACAAAAGATAAAGCTCTGTCTAATGTTACTCCTTACTGTCTTCTGTTTTCATGTAGAACAGATTATTTCAGTATTGCAAACCTGCATGTAGTTTATTGGGTTAAAAAACAGATGTTGAAGAGAGGACTTAATTGTAACTCATTCATTCAGTGTTTCTTCAGCCAAGTATATAACCACCTGTTTTATGTATATAAATATAAATAGTCTTTTTAGTTAAAGCAGGCAAATGTAATCTGCAGCATCCCTGTCAAGTTTTAGACACTTTGTCTTGGTTGACCCTGTCTTGCACTCCATGACATGATGTGTCTGTCTTATGTTTGCTGTGAAGTAACATGGCCCCTTTTTCATGCTGGAATCCCAGGTTTCAGATACAAGTTATTAACTAGACCAGGCCACCAGGTGCGCCTGGCCTGTGGGGTCACATTGTGACCAAGCCCTGCATAATAGCTAAGGGAGGTGTGCTTTTGAGTAGGGACCTGCACTGAAAGTCCCACTGGATGGAATGCTCCTTGCTGAGTGCCCAGGTCCCTGGAGCTTCACATGACATGGTGTGATGTACAGGAGTGTCCTCACCACATATTCTCCAGCTGTATCCTCTGTTTATGTAATGTGGCATATGCTGGGCAATGACTTGAAAGATAAGGGACTTGATAGGCTAATGGTACTCAACGACTTCAAGAATTGAGTCCCTCGTGAGCACATAGGAATGTGTTGAGAACTATTGCACGAGTGCGATTTAAGGATTGTCTTTTTTCTTCCCTGTTTATGTTAAGCATTAAAGTTTTTGTACTGCGTTAGGATGCAGGATACACTTTCCCTATAAGCGTTACCTGCTGCACAGTAGTCAGCTGATGTTACTCAGATCATACAG
The DNA here is from genome assembly GCA_035583155.1 of Acropternis orthonyx. Taxonomy (NCBI): domain Eukaryota; kingdom Metazoa; phylum Chordata; class Aves; order Passeriformes; family Rhinocryptidae; genus Acropternis; species Acropternis orthonyx. The sequence continues at coordinate 20,327,802 of JAWWEU010000163.1, forward strand.
TCATGGCAGTACCAGTGCTATTACTGTAACAGTGGTCCCAGTGAGGCTGGTTCTGCTTTTTCAGTGTCACTGTGCCAATTTGCATAAGCGTACTATTAGTACACCTGGTATACACAGTCTCTAAACCACTAGTGTTTCATTTCTCATGACCATATAAAGCCTCAGTGACCTTAATGAGTCACATTTTGCATTGAGTTGATCTAGGAATAAAAACTGGTCAAACATTGCAAAATCCTGTAAAATGTACAACTTCAGTAAGTGCTTTCTTCTAACACCTAAAATTCCGTGGTGATAAGACTTGCTTATTATGCAAAATCAGGGAAGAACTGAACTAAATTAGAAGTCAACAGATTTGCTACAGAGAAGAAATGTTTTCTTTTTAAATGATGCCTTTTTAATGCAAACTTACTTTTAACACTGAGCCCTCACTGTACCAAAGTTCATAAATGATTTCTGGAAATAAAATTTTAATGTGTTTATTTATTTCAGTGTCTTGAAGATTTCACCAGATCTTTATAATGTTCCTTTACATTTTAAATGTGGTAAACTACTGTACCTTCCATATACACTTTCTAGACTCTTCTCATTCACAGAACACTGTTAATTGTTTGCAGGATGAAGATAGTAAAACGTTAGAAGTGGAAGGTCTGCTAATCACTTACTAACAGTATATCCACAGTGTACCAAATTACGCCTTTCTGAGAGTATTTCTGTGATTCTGTGTTTATCTGATAATTTACAGCATAAGTGTTAAGTATCTGTTACTGAATATCAAGACAATCTTAGATGTTTTATCATTTTTATTTACATTTTTTCATTCATACTCTCTAGATAGAGTCAAATGTAATTTTTTGTGTGTGAGTTCTGATTTGAAAGTTTCTGAAAGAGGTGAGATACAAGTAACAGAAGTTACAAATTTTTGAAAGTTATTTTATGGCTCTTTTAGTTCTAAAAATTGGATTTTTTTAAAAAACTTTCCAGCTTCAGGGCTGAGAAGGAACAAATATTTTTGTAATATTGAGAATCTTCCTACAATTGCTGGTGGTCTGGCTAGAAAGGGATTTTGCCTTCTTGCACTTCATGCTTTTCACATATTATTATCCATTCTCCATCTCAAGCTAGCATATTTTAGTACAAAGATTTGTTTTAAAGAGAAAAAGGGTTAATCATTACTGGTTTGAGTTAATTAGAATTGATGCAGCCTTCACGTCTGGAATGCAAAGGGAACATTAGTAAAAGACACTAGTACAGTAGTTAGTGGTGCTGTTTAAATGTTATTTATTGAACAGTTCCACAGTTCACCCTTTGAAGAGGGGTGGGAAATTAAACCATTTGTTTACAATCAGTTGATCTAAAACCACCAACACTACAGTGCTTTGGCCCTAAACAGATAGTTCATGCATAGCCTCATTCTGAAGTTTTCTGTATCTTAGATGTTTTTAGCATTTAACCTGAATTCTTCATGTCCTAGCTTTGCAATTGTTGGTCTGAGGTTAAATTCAATTTTTAAAAATGTTAGTGCATTCCTAATGACTAGTAAGTACAGTTAATCCTATTTTAATGTGTGTTTTTTTCTGAAATACTATTCATGTACATGAAGGATAGTATGTAGTGCAGATTAAGAATCACTAGTTAAGAAATACAGAATTCCAGAGTTTCATCAGGTCTGAGAAATCAGTTCCTCTGAGGGGAAATTACTTTTCTCTTACTTAGTGTTACTGATGCCAAGAATGTGATTGGTCAAATATTTTTATGAAACATGTAGACAAGTGTATGTTACATGTAGGAAATTTTCAAGCAGGATGTATAGCCCAGGAAAATGATGTATTTTTGCACAAATATGTGCATGTTTATGAAAGATCACATGAAGGACCATAGACTTTATTTTAAAAAATAGAAATAAAAGTATTGGTTTAATACAGAAGAACGCTGAAATATTCCTGACTACTGCATTTTGTGCTGAAATAACAAATGCAGATATGGAAATAAAAAAGTAGAGTTTTGAAATTTTTAACTCACGTGAAAACAAATCTAGGTCTACTTTCCTGAAATTAGGTTTCTGGTTTCTTGGTGATACACTGTAAGTAGAGGTCACTCTGTGATCTCTGCACGGTAGATTTACATAAGTATGGCAGAGATGAAATTAGGCCAATAAATCAAAATGAACAGTTGTAGTTGCATATACTGCAAGGCTTTGGGTGCATTCCCAGTCATTTTCTATACCATTTCACCACATACGATACTGGCTTTTGCTGGATACATATGCCGGTTTAAAGGTAAACCAGCAGGAGGAATGAGTCTAACTCACAAACAGATTACAAGTCAGAATTATAGTTTAGTAAAA
>JAWWEU010000163.1:20330259-20387002 GCA_035583155.1 Acropternis orthonyx
GGAGACAGAGGGTGATTCCTCTGAGGTGCAGGGTTGGTAGATGAAAGAAAAATTCCAAGATTTTAAACCCATAACAATACATTAAGGTAAAATATTTTACCTTCCTCCAAAATTTTCCATAGGGTCCATTGCTGTACAAATATTTTAAATTAGATAAAACGGTTGGGTGACCCTGTGTGGCACATGCTGTGCTGCCATCCAGTTATCCTGAGCACATCAAGTCAAACTGCTTGGGCATCTGTAGTTACGCAATTCAGTCATGAAAACAGGCACCAGATGGAAAACAAAGTGTTTGCTTTAAAACAAAAACCAAAAACATTGATTTGAGCTTTGTAACACAAATCTGGAGACCTTTTATGGAGCAGAATACACACTCCAAAAGTAGTTCTGGAGCAGAAATAATCAAAAATAAATTGGTAGTCCTTATTTCTGATAAGGGCAGTCATTTCTGCCTTATTTTTGATTACATAATTGAAAAGGAACAGGAAGTGTATTTTACCAGTGTCTGTATTTAACAGTGTCCTCTGTGCAGTGGTTGGATCAATCAAAACATTTGGAAAATCTCCATTTAGAGGAAGTTTTAATAAATATTGTGAGACAATGTTTACATACAGAAACTGTGGTTTGGAAAGTTCTTGTCATTCTGAATAGCTTGTTTTCTTAGAGATAGATAAATTTATAAAAACAGTTGTTGAAACAGGATTTGATAAGAAAAATTACCATTGTTTTATATATTTTTGCTGAGCTCCAAAAACAAATGCATTCTAGATCATGAAAGAGAGCTAATGGAGAGGTTACTACATTTGAAAGATACTGAAGTTAGTCATAAACAAAACCATATAGTCAGACAGTTAAATTACACAGCTCAAAAATACTTTTTCATCAGGTATTTGTGACAAATAAGAAGTCAACTTTTCAGTAATTAGATTGTCAGTTATAGGATAGATTTAAAAATTATGAGATCCCCCTTGAACATTTTATTGCATCATTGCTGTCTAAGAACTGTTCTGTGGTTTAAAATTCCTAACCACAACGTGCCTTAAAAGAGGCATGAAAACCAGAAAACTGATATTGTCACTCATTTAAATTCCTTCTTTCTTCCCTTCCGTCCTTCCCTGCTCCTCCTTCCTCCCCCTTTTGAAGCAAACAGCAACTTACTACTAGTGTAGCTTCTCCTATGTATCTGTCTGCTATCTGTTGAAATTTTATGCTGTCACAAAGATACATATATTTAAAATCTGAATGTTATTAGTGCAACTCATAATGGCATTTGTCTTGTGAAGACTGGCATCATTACATGCAGTAATGTGGTGGAGGAAAAGTACCTTTTTTTCTTTTAAATACACCATGTTTCTCCATACCTACTAAATGGCATGACTCTTGGTATTTTGAAAGACTTGGCTGAGGAATTTGCAATATCACATTGTTGAGCAAGTCACTGCATTAAAAATAACTCGGTAATACATAATCTCCTATCGGTATTCAGTCAGCGATGTTTCCAGTTGGTGAATATCTGTGTCTCTGGTCCAGGACTGATTCCAGTGCTTCTGACTTCAGATGTCATTTTGTTCCCCTTTGATCTTTATTGACTATTTTAGTGATTCTTTTTTCTTTCTTGTGACAACTGAAGCTAATATCTAGAGATTAACTGGAGCTAATTTTTGAAAATCATATTCTCCTGATTAAAAAAAAAGGTCTTGCACAATTCTAATTGCTTCTCCATGTTTTCTGCAGTATGAGATGGGATATTTTCTTGACTCTGTCTTTGAGGTTCACTGTTCAGATTCTTCTCTTCATGTTTTAAAGAACATCTGATGGCTTTTCCCCATGCTAATAATTAGTAGAATGGTTTGCTCAACCTGCCAGTTCCTTTCAATCACAATGTAAATAGAGTAGCACCTGTAGAAGTATAACTTAATACCACGACGTGCAGTTGATAAATGAGAGCTGAGGTGGCATTTGCTACCATCTAAGAGTGCATTTGTGCTAAAATAACCTTAAATTTGAAAAATAACTGGCACATGTTCTTCCTGTTACTTAACACAATTGCTTGCATGTAGGGTTACTTAAATACTATAAAACCATTCTTCATTAATGCATAATGGCTTTACAGGTAGGAAGGGATCAGTTCTTAATTCAGTTGAAACAGGTCTGCATCCCTTTTTCATTAATTATATGTTATTTCATGTAGTCGTTAGGGACTATTCTTTGCAAGGGAACATGGACAAGTAGAAGTCAATATTGTTCGGTATGGGTCTGCTCCACACCCCTGCAACTGATCATAATCATTCCAATTAATTGTTTATCCTAACTGTGTATATGCTTAAATATCTGTTCACGACAGCTGTGTCATGATTTATGAGAACTGAGTATAAGGGAGAATTTGACCTATTAGTTCTAGACATACAGCTCTGAGCCAGAGAAAAACAGTGAAAGTACATATTGATTGTCAATTCAGTTTGTGAGTTGTCATTTGGCTTTACAGGTATTATTACCTTGCATTCAAGGCACACGAGACTCCTGCTGGTAGCAGAGAAAACTGTCTTGCCATTTTGGAGAAATCTAAACTAGACAACTGGATTCTTGGGAAAACCAAGGTAGAGTGTGCTAACATTTTCTCAAGGATAGTGTCCTTTTAGAAAAACATGTCTGATAGTGGTTTGAAAAGTACTGCATGATTGAATAAAAGAGCCAGGAATTTGCTCCAGTTAGCCTCCCAGGTTATAGAGGTGCCCTCCCAAGGCAACTGAGTTAGTGCTGCAAGAGGAGAGATGCATTGTGTACCTTCCCAAAGTGCACTCTGCATGTGGCTTTCTTGATAAGGACAGCACATCTGTCAGTGCCTGCTGTTGTAGTGCCTTCTTGAAGTTCTCACGCTCTTGTTAATGACATGGCTGAAACTTCACACCTGTGAGCCTGGTTGGTATGTTACTCATTTCAGGTAAGCTCCTTCTGACTCTGTCAAAAGCTTTTGTTCATGGTTTAAAATTGAGTGAGTTACTTCTGTAAAAAGGATGTTGCATAGTATTTTAAGTTGGTTTACAGTGCACAAAGGGAAAACAAGGAGAATTTTCCTGCCCAAGACCCAGGTAAAATGTATGTAAGTGCCCATAGGATTTGTCTCCTGAAGCAGAATGCTTTTAGACAATATTATGTCTAAAATGAGATTCAACCCAAGATTTATCTTCCCACTACGTAAGAAAGGCTGTATTTCAAAGTTGGTGATATCTGAAAATATCCCCCTGGCCGATTTACTTTGTAAGGGGGCTAAATATGGGGTTTATTTTGCAAGCACACGCACAAGCACATCAAGAGCAAATAATTGATTCACAAGATTGCTATGATATCTACAGTTAGTATTTTGCTAGTTTTCTCGGGAATTATGCCCTAAAATAATCTGCTGTTGGACTAATGAAAAGACAGAATATAAGAGGTTATGTTACTGTCTGCTTGTAATACTGATTTTTTTTTTGCTTTGTTTTGTTGTTTCACTTCAGGTTTTTCTGAAGTATTACCATATAGAGCAGTTAAATTTGTTTCTTCGAGAAGTTATAGGGAGGGTGGTGGTCATGCAAGCCTATATCAAGGGATGGCTTGGAGCAAGGAGGTACAAGAAAGTCAAAGATAAAAGAGAAAACAGTGCTATTATTATACAGTCAGGTAAATGTTCACATTCACTATTTCACTGGGTGTCTTTGCATTTCAGTCAGTTAAATTGCATGTATATTGTTTATTCATCCATTATAGTTTCTTATGAAATCAAAAGGATCAGAGGAGCTTTGTCTCCAGCTAACTGATGCAAATATTACTGATTTACTTCAAGGTGTCATCTTAGTATTTGGTAATGTCTTTATTTAAATATTTTAGTATTTTGGGTGTGATATCTGTGCACAAAATGAAAATACCGTTAGGTATGTCTATACTAGCATGCAGCACATAAATGAAATGCAGTAGTGCATGCCCCTGCCGGTATACCAGAATTCCAGACATACATCATAAGATGGACCTGAGAGGCTGATTATCAGTGCTTTAGCAGGCTTCCTTGCAGTGAATTTGGGGAACTGTGTGAGGAGGGGTGATCATGCACCTTTGTCTTTTGGGTTAGAACATCAGCAAGCGCATGGTGACAATTAAAATTTGGATGAGTGAAGTGGTGTTTGAAGTTGTGGTGATGTGAATACTGCAGTCATGAACCAAGAGTTCAACATGTGGGTGGGTGGGGAAGAGTTATTGAGGGTAGGGGCTGGAGCAGTTATGGCAGGAGGAATGAAAGTTGCAGCACATCTCTAACTCTGTAGCACTTCCTTAAATAAATGTAATTTCCAGCACATGGTTTTGTATTTTTAGCCTGGAGAGGATATGAAGCTCGCAGGAAGTACAAGGAAATAAGGAACAGAAGAACTGATGCTGCTATACATATTCAAGCAGGTAATTAAAACAGTATTTCAATTACCAACACCTATTTTTCTGTGGGTGATTTTGTGTGTTGTGTTCATAGCCAAAAAAACAAATACAGTCCAAACAAAAGCTATCAAAAACAGTACTTCTTATCACTTTTTCTTCAGCATCAAATGACATCAGTGACAGGTATCAGTCACTTTGGCCTTTTTGAAGTGCTCTTCTGGAAGCAAACAGTAATTAAAAACTGTTGAGTTAATTCTCTAAGATTCTTCTGAGCGCAGTCTGTGTGATCCAACTACGTGTAGAGCTGGTATGAAGCACTGTATTGATTTGTCTAAAAGTGTGGATAGGAGACACTGGACATGGATTTCTGTGTCTTTGTGTGGAGCCCTGATTTTGTTAGATTGCCAAGTTTTTCTTTTGACTGCTTGCTGGGTTTGCCAGCTTTGACCAATCTTTTGACACTCTGCCAGACTCCTATGCAGCCATATCAATATGAATTTGAATAAACTTTAAAGAGATTATTGGAGAAACAGGCCCATAGGGCTGTGTAGGTCTCTAGTAGAGAGCAGAGTACCATATGGCACAGAAATCTAAGAACCAATGCTGTGAACTCAATGGTGTTTTCAGATGCTGCCAGTATTAAGCAGCCTCCATATGATGTGGTGTGATACACTTTCCTTGTCCAACTCCAGGTTGATAACTGATAAAAAATTAGTTGTAGCAAATGTGTTTACAGGTAAACCAAGATACCACCTCCATTCTACCAGCTTCCTCTGCTACAATTCCTTAAGCTTTGTCACCTCTTTATTCTGTATATTATAGTCTGAAGGCAATGGGAAAAAGGCATGCTCTAATATTCTTTTACTTTGTTCTCAAACCATTCCCAGTAAATTAATTCGTTTTTCTGTTGTCCAAGTTTGCTACTCTGAAATTAACATGCTGGGACTTTCAACAGAAAACAAAATACCATTCTAGTTACAGAAAGGAACAGGATATCATTAGGCTCCAATGATATTTTGTAGCTTTGCATACATACTGTTATGTAGAATCAAGAAGCTTTATGGTTAACTGCAGAGTATTCTATTAAATGGAGAACTGTTAAGGAGAAATTTTTTTCTCCCATTACAACAAGCACTGAAGGACTGCACAAATACTCTCTTTCATTCTTCCTTTCCTCTGTGTTGTCATTTTCAGTTGTTTTCATGACAGCACAGAAAGCAGATCTTAAAGTACCCCCTGCCACTGTTTTCTGGAGTATTTGCTACAAGTGTATACATACCTGGACTTTGCTTATCAGACTTACAACACCCTGCTGTTGAAAAAAAAGGAAAGTGAAACTGGTAATCCGTCACTGGCCTACTATTGATCAGCTCCTTAAGGTGAGAGCTGTCTCAGGTGTAATAGGAAGCTGGTGTGTAGCACTATCACTTGGAGACTGCAGGGGACATTTATCCAGACAGATCTCCAGCTCTTTCGAGGAAGTAACTGATCTATTCCACTGTTAAGCACACATGGGAAAGATTCAGAGCTGTGTTGCTTCCTGCCATCTCTTAGATGCTGTGTTGAATGTGGCAGAGCAGAGGCAGTGGGAGTGAATTTGGACACTGTTGAGCCCTCTGGACCTGATACTGGAGTAATATTGTTACCACTCCTCCCATCAACACACACAGTGTCTTCCTTTGTAACCTGGCACTTGACTGTTTCAGTGATCAGTCTGGGTGAATAAGCATTAGGACTATAGGGTTAGAGTGACACAGTGCACCTTTGTATTAATTAAGCTGGTTGCTCCTCCTATCTTTAGTGCTCTAATAGAAGGGGTATAATAATAATAATCCTCAAGACATTTCTATCTGCCTTTGGAAACCTATATCTAGGACTTCTTATTTGAAAATATTTCTTGTACACATTTTCTCTTCTCAATGTGCTAATTTTTCTATTTCAAATCAAAGCTTATGCTTGCTAATTATGACCATTTTCCAGGTTATAAGATACAGGGACAGTCTTTGTGTTGTTTACTTTACGTTACATTGTCTGAGTGCTTAGTGACATGGAGACAAAAGCAACTCTAAATCTCTGCCTTCCCTGCACATCTTCTAACATGAGTGTAGTTCAAGGCAGTTTTCTTTTAAAATGGAGTATTTTTGTATTTTGTATTTTTTTTAAATGAGCCATTTCAGTCAGCGAGATAAATTGTTTGCATTTGTCATCCAGACATTAGCAAAACCATATAATTAAACTATATGTACTTCCCTCTCCTTTCCCTCCCCCCTGCCCCACTCAAGCAGGCCTTGGAATTTAGGAAGCATTTGGCTTACATGTTTCTACAGAACAGCGCATACTGAAATTTGTTTTCCTTTCATCTCTTTCCCAATAAAAGCAGCCGCTCAGCTTATCCCTTTAGCTTCCTCAGAACTTCCTTTCAGAATTCCCGATCTATTACAGCACATTCACATACCAGAAACAAGATGCCTTTTCATGCTGTCAACCTTTTTCATCTGAAATGTAAATTAATTCTTGCTGGTACGCTTTGACAGAGATCAAAGTAGGGGTATTAACCTTATTGGGCCTTCTCCTCATCGGAATCAGTTCCAAAGACTGCAAGGGTAGTGTTCGGAGGCCAGTCTTCACTGTTATCTATGGCCCTCCTCCAGGCAGTCCTCTGTCTACAAGTCAGCATTTCAAAGGCGCTGATTTCTTTTGTAAATGACCTTATCATTACTTTAAACTGTGTGAAAAATGATTTGCCTGAATAATTCTTGCAGGATTATCCTGCTCATTTTAATTGTGGGGGGACTTCATTCAGGTTCCAGGATATTGTTTAAGTGGTTTTGACAGCAAGTGATCATAGCCTGATATAAAGGAGGAACACAGCTCCTGATTGGAAACCTCTTGACTTTTTCAGATTGTTCATTTCTTGCAAGTCAGTCTTTGAGGTAGGCTGCATTTGCATTTTAAAAATAAACAGATGCCTTTCAAATACATGAGCTGGTGGTCTGGAGATCTCTGTGGGCCCAGCAGTTCACTACCCATTGAAGAAATGTTGGAAGAAAAAACAAACTTAGAAAAAAAACAACCCACACAACATACATGAGGATACAATTCCTGAGTGTATTATATTACAAGGAAAAAAAATCATTATTTCAAGATGGGGAAAACACCCTCGCATAGGAAACAAAGTATTTGTGAATTTAAATTAAGTGGGGAAGAAAAAGCTACCCTACTTCAGCATATCTACATCTCAGGTTCTCAGAATACACAGGGTAAACAAGGTCTTTCCTCTTACTTCCAGTCACACTTTCCCAAACTGTGAAGGCTAGAAAATGCTAATTTTTAACTCAGAGAAAAATTGTAAAGAATGATTTCATGTAAAGTGTTGATAATACTCTGCACTTCTGACTGTTTCTTTGGAATTAGGATTTATATTGTTTTAATTTACAGCTAGGTAAAAGGAAAAATATATTGTTAAAGATTTTTTTTTGTAGATTATTTTACCAGATACACAGCTGGTTTAAATCAGTGTATATCTGACTGAAACACTGCTTCAGTGATTTACCTCACCTGCGAGTCTCATCTAGTGCTTACTTGTTTTAGAATAATGCATTAATTAGAACTCAACAGATAATACAATTATAAAAATATGTTTTCTAGTTTTGATAGCATGGATTTCCATGCAGTGTGACTTGTCCCAAAAGACTTACGGGAGGATTTTAATCTGGTTATTTCATTTGTGAACTGACATTGCCAAAATGCCAAATGAGCGGTGCATGCAATTCACTTAGATCCGAGGTGACATCACTGAATTCATTTTAATTAGGCCCACTTAAGCCATCTGGAATATACTGTGCAGCTCTGGTCAGGACTGAGTTTAACTATGCTTCCAGAGGTGAAAGGCAAATGACTAATCCATTGAGCCACCATCTCCTCCTCCAACACGTGCTCACACACTCACCATATGTCATATTGTATTAGAAAATTCTTTATCAAGAACTCAAGATTTGGGCTCTTTTTCTTAAATAAAAGTGATGGATGTTTAGAAGGAAGCATCATTTAGTAAATTGCTTTATTTCTGCAACTTCTGCCCGTACAGCGTTGCTCACTGTTTGCATATCTAACATGTGCTTCTGACAAAATTTATTCCATTATAATAAACAAAAAGAGGGAGAGAGAATAGCTGTAATTTACTATTTTACATTTATTGTAATTTGTAAGCTTTTAATAAAAGTGCTACCTTTGGGATTTTCAGCAGCAAAGATAAGTTGGCTTCAATAAAAGACAAGGAAGTATTTCTTGAAAATTTATTTATCCATCTATTTGTATCACTGTGGACATGTGTGTGTACATGTACTCAGCTAATACCATTGTCTAGATCTAAGAAGTACATGAGTAAAGTTTTCCAAAAACTACTAAGCACTTTATATATAAAAATGTTTTTAAAAAATAATGTCCTGAGAATAACCATGCCTAAGTAGCAGATCCAGTTTTGCTTTTTTTCTAATACAATTACTTTTCTTCCTTTTAACTACTTTTGCAGTGCTAAAAACATTGACGAGATATATGTGTTTCTCCAAATGGCAGCTGAACTGATTCATCATGTTACCTTTGTTTCACAGTCAGGGTAAACCAGACTAGTTTGTACAGGCTGCACAGCTTTGGTTAATTTTACCCTTCCATCTCGTTGTGTTCTGTACCTAGCTTAGGCCATCCAGTAATTCTTCATGTTTAGTATCTGTCCCTAGTAACCATTAAAGGCCTGACGCTCATGTGCAGGGACTGTTTTAGGGAAAGTGAGAAGACCTTATAGTTTTAAAGTATGAGGTTCTACATTCTGTCCCTGTTTCTGAGCTGAGCTCTGTCAATGTGCAAACAGCTGCATTTCTTTTTTGTTTTCTCTGCTGTTTTTGAGGAGAAAAGGTGGAGATTATTCTTACTGGATTTCATGCTAAAATCAGGAAGGGCAATGTACAATGTACATTGTCCAACTGTATGTCATAAAACCTTTTCCTTTCCCTTGCTGGTATTGACAGAGTTTCACAGTGTCAGAGTGAATCCTTCTACTGTTTTAAGGTACAACTTCATCTCCTTTCTTTATACTTCTCTCACAGACCTGTGATTGTTTAGCTTTGATCTTTCTACATTGTGCTTCACAATTTGCTCTGTAATTGTATATTTCCTGTGGGAATCATGAGGAAAATGCCTGGACTTTTCCTACCCAGAATTCTGCCGTATTGTATGTAATGTATATGCCTTGGTACTTAGACCTTAAAATAAAAGTTTATAACTGCAAGACACCAAATTCCAGACTCCTGAGGTAAATATATCCTTGGTTTGCTAGGTGCTGGAGATGACAGGAAACTCTCTTTCTGTGAGAAATGATCCGTAGTAGTAGCAGAAATTCATTTCCTAACTTGTGGCACATGAAGCATTTAACATCGAGTTACTAATAGAAGTATTACAATTAAGTTCAGTTCCTACCTTGCTTTTCAGATCGTGTTGTCTTTGGCTATGTGATCAGGGTTACAGCTACTGTTGCTGGAAAGTTTGGAAAATAGACAGAATAAGGTGAAAATGAGGTGACAGCTGGTAATCATTCTTCTTCAATGATGCAGTGATTGTTCATGGAGCAGTAGCAACATGAGTCTGCTAATTTCACACTCTTTGAGCCAAGTGCTTAGTGTCAAAACCAGCACCAGTCAGTAATGCAAATTGCTGTGATGGAGCAGCTTCCCAGCCTCCCAGACTCCCCCAGCAGAATTCTCTGCATATGCATTTCTTTTGAAACATTATAGATACAGTTAATAAATGTTGAATGGATGCAGTCCTTCTAATGCTTGATGAAGCTTTTGAGAGAGCAAGAAAAGTTTGTTTATCCTGTACTTCAGTTGTCCCAGGAGTCAAAAGTTGGAAAAATGCAGCCATTTACCTGTCAGATTAAAAGTGTTTTGGAAGAATGTTAGAAACCAGCTTGTGGAAAGGTTATGTTGAAGAGGCACTGATTTTGAAAATACATATGAGAACAGAAGACAGGGCAAAAACTATGTTTATTAAATCAGATATAGCAGGTTTTATGTAGTGAATGAGGGAAAGACCAAAATGGTTGTACTGACATTAATAAGAATCTCTGGGAAAAAGAAAAATAATTTAAAAAATAAAATCACTGCAGGTGTCAGGGTTGATTTTATAGATACCCACATGCAAAGAACTACTAAAAGCTGGGGAACTACAAAGGATAAAACTGAAGTTTGTCTTATTAGTTCATTTATTTCAGTGCTTTATAATAGTCCATCAAGTGAATGACGCCCAGCATGTTTCAGCTGCAGAGAGGTGGCTGCTGGCCAGCTGTCTCTGCTGCTGCCATCGGAGTAGGCTCCTTGTTTGGTCAGTAGGGGATAGTTAAGGATTGGAAGCCTGATCACATGGGACAATTGAAAGCTTACCTCATCTCTGCCAGACAAACAGACTTTTCCAGTCTGTTTATCTAAGGGTGGAAAGTTCCTCAGCCTCATGATACCTGAGCTCTGTATTTGGTTCAACACCTCAGCAGGCCCAACTTCTGTCATGCCTTCTGTAAAGTGAAAGATTATTTATTGTCATAATCTCTCATTAAAAGGCAATTTTTGTTGCTTCTTAACCCAGAAACCTCAGTGTTTTCATAAAATCAGAAGTGTGGGATACAGAGGGAACTTGTTAATCTTCTGATCAGTTACTCTGTTCCTCAATTTGTTCAATATTTATCCTACCTTCTGATTTCCTTTTGTAATGTACAACGTTACAATGACCCTGATCCTACATGAGGTTGCCCTGGACCTTATTTCTGTGCCTATCCTACATTCCACTGCTCTATGTAACTCTGGACCCCAGTGGTATGGCTGTTTTTCTCCTTTGAGTAGTAAGTATTCAGTCTGACTCTGGTTTTGCAGGCATTTAGTGCGCTTAAGGGCTTTTCTTAGACAGGAAAGTTTGTTTATTTCAAAAATCATATTCCTTGATCTTTGTTCCAATGGTCTTTTACATATTGTTTCACTGTTTAAGTTGCAATCCTGTTGGACTAACAAACAGCTCCTTTCTCTCATAACCCTCACCCTTCTTACTCAGCAACTGAAAGAATGGGACTGATACTGTATTTACTTTCTTCATTATTCAGTGCTTTCTTCCCTTAGGTATTTCTACTCAAAATAATACTTGAAAGAAACCCTACAAAAGTAAAATTTAAAAATGTGTGAGTTTAAGTGTATATTGCAACACTTTTTAGTCCTTTGTCCTAAGTGTAGTATGTATTGTTGTCTGTGGCTTTATTCCTGACTACTCACAGGTGTCAAAAATTCAAGCAAGTTCCTGTCAGATAAAACTACCGAAATAATTACATTATTTAGGTAGCCAAATGGAGAGACAGTCCATGGAAATAAAGAATGTAGATGTCCTCAAATGTTATTCATTGTTGTTTTCTTAGCCATTTCATTCAACTGCGTGCTTTCTACTTCAGTTAGTATTTTTAGTGATTGTTTTGGTTTGCTCTTTATTTTAGGAATGGTATAAATTCCAATCGCTATAAAATTTTTCCTGGTTATTTATATGAGAGGTATTTTAAATGTTTTGTTATGGTTGCAGTTAATTGAAAGACTAGGAGAAGACATTAGCAATTTTTCTAATTTTAATTGAATATATCTGTCCCTGGCTTGTCACTCCCCTACTCCACAATAAAAAAAGTAAAGCTTCTGATTCTGTAAAATTCTGACTAGCTCAAATCAGGGAAGTTGTGCTTGAAGAAGCTGTTTGGGGAGTGATTTTATACTATGTACTTTAATATATTCAGAGTTGGACTCTAAATTAGACACATCCTCATTTTGAGGCCTGTTTTCCTTGCCTGGACTGTGCCAAGTGGTCACTGTAACAGTGAGAGTGTAAGGCCCGGTAGAATTTCTAGCTCTTGGTAACATTGCAAACACTGGAGCTACTTGTGTTCTTGTCCATCAGTTGATTAAAAGTTGGGGACATTCAGGTCTGCACTGCAGAGACAGGTGCATTTCAGGCTCTGCAGAGACTTTCTGATTCATAACTATGTTTTCTAGCTTTCAGGGGATATATTGTTCGTAAAAACTACACAAGATTGAAAAACAGCACTGAGCATGTAGCAGATCCTCAGCTTACAAGCAGCTGCTCTACTTCTGATTTTGGCTGTGAAGAAGACTGGTGAGTTGAATCGTTTGCTGTCTATTCTCTAACAAAAGTAATTTTCCAGACAATGAGATCTGAAAGGAGCATGATTCAGCCAGCAATTAGAGAATCTGGCGTGTTCTGAGGATGAGCACCTCTAGATTAGCAGGTTACCCCACCCCAGTTTAGTTATCTCAGTGTTCTCCCAGTAAGTGGAAAGGTACTGTTTGCCCTGGGTTGCTGTCCTGTTTCTGTGCACTTCTTTTAAGTACCCAGAATATTGTAGATTGTGGGCAGAATTACGACTTGCTCAACATTTCAGAATTGACTGCAGTGCATCTTATTAGATGTCCAAGAGTAGAAAGTTACCCTTCTGTGCTTGCAAAGCACCATGCAGACCAGAAGTGAGACAGGGAAAAGAGCTGTCAAAAGCAGATGGACAAGTCACTGACAGAAAGACTAGGGATACTGTAAACCAAAGAGGTACTCTCCCCTTTAGAGAAAAGCAGTGAATTTTTAGCAATGGATTCACTCCATAGAAACCTCCCGCTGACACTTCCTTGGGTACGAGAGGCAAAAGAGATCTGTTGTGTCTGACTCACCAACAGTGTTCTAGGACAGGTGGCTGTATTTTCTGGACTAATGCCTTTCATTAGCAAGTTTCAGTGGCTTAGAGTTATGAGATGTCTCCTGCTGAGACTTTTTTATCTGGACTTGTTTGGAGGCACAAACTTTAAACTTTCTTCATCATTTATTTCATGTTATTTAGTCAGGAGTGATATTCTTCCCTTTTTGCATTAAACTGTCTCAAGAATTCCTTGTTATTTCCCAAACAAATGTATTTTTCTGGCTAAGGTAAAACTTGCTTAATGGTACATCTTTTGATCTCACAAAGATTTTATGCTTTGGTTACTGTTGAGGTGGGTTTGGGCTCTATGAAGCAGAAATATATAGACCTTTTAAAATATTTAGCCACCAAACTTAGACTGAAATCAAAGTCTAAATGTGTTTAGATATCTGGCCTGAAGATGCCCATGTAAGATACATTGGCCATTCAGGTCTTGCACCCAGTCCTGGTTGCTATGCACAGTCAGATAGATAAACAAATTCTTCTTTTGCCTGGAGATGGGAAACTGCCATTAATGCTGACAGTTCTCACTTTAGCCCAAGCAAATAATGCACATTATTTGCCTAATCCCATAAATTTCTCAGCAATGGCCTCAGGTTCCAGTGAAATTTGATGATGTTCAGCATTTTGCAGGTAATGTTCAGAATTTTGGACTAAATCAAATGATGTAGTTCCCATAAATCACATAGCTGTTACTGGACTGTTGTTTTAAGCACAGGACTGTTTGGTCATACAGAAAACTTGTAGGAAAGAGGAAGGTTGCTGAATAACAGTGTAGATGCTTAACACAGTAGCTGGTGATGTGACCCTAGAGAAGACAGCCTCACTGTGGCTTCACATACTGTGGACCTAAAGTATATAATAATAAAATATTCTTTTAATTTTCTGTAATTTCTCTTAATTTCTTTTACTTTTGTTTCTTTTTCTTTTGTTTTCCTAGCTGATAGTTTTGGAAAATGAGAAATGAGCTTAGAGATTCTCAGGATCAGAAAGCAAAATGATATGCAGTGCTGTTGTATGCAGAGGAATGTATCTATACACTTAAATGTATGGCAACCTGTTGCTTTTTTAAAAATCTGTTAAAAAACTTAAGTTGCAGTTTTATATATAAAGCACTAAGTTTTACTAAGTAATGAATTTCTAAGTGTTCGTAAGAAATGGGCACTTTGAAAAAAAATTAATTCCTTGGGGGAAATTGAATCTCTGTACCTAGTTCATGCTCTTCAGTCAGTGAATGCAGGACATAAGCAAACTCAAGGTAATAAATTACATAAGATGCTAATTAAATGCACACATTTGTTCATTTAGCAGTATATGTTAAATGTTTCATGCACTTATATCCTTGACTTGCTAATCAGCATTAACTATGTTCAAATGCGAAGCTGATGTCACAAGTAACTAAGGACACATTGAGAATTGCAAATATCTCTGATAGGAATAGAAATAGATGATGTAAATGTTAGCAGGGTTTTGGCCCATTGAAAAAAAAAAACAAACACATTTTTTCTATTCTGTTCCACAGAGCTGTGGATGTGTCTGTGACTCCTACCAAGAAAGGGTCATGGGAATAATTGTGCACCTGGGAGAGGAACGTGCAGGCCTTTCCCAAAGTGGCTCATTCAAAACTTAAAAAGGACATAGTTAATTTAAAGAGTCAAACCAAGGCCAGGACATGGGTCAAACATGGTTCAAATGAGGAAAGTGGAAATCTTTCTGAGCCCTTTTTAAAACCGTGCTGAATAGCAGATTTACACTTCTGCGTGGAGTCAAATAGGCAGCAGAGAGGGAAGAAGTGTGGTGGGGTCTCCTCTCTCAGGAGGAGAGCATGGACATCAACCTCATTTAATGTCTGCCACCACTTTGCAATTGGCCATCATGTGAAATCAAAGGTGTTGCACTTTGCAATGGCATAGCTAAAATTTCTTTTGAGCTTATTAGGAGTCATTTCTGAGGAAGGGAGCAGTAATTTTCTAAAACATCATGTGATTTTGAACTTGTTAGATGACAGATCTCTAGTGAATATATTTTTCATAAAAATTCTTAGCAGGATAATCTACAGTTCCGTGACTAAAGACCTTAATCTATGCTACCTTGTTCATGTTCAGATAGATCTGTCATTTTAAAATATCTTTAAATCCCTTTAGAATCTCATCAAGGTATCTGCAACCTGTGTGTTCCACCATCATATTATTTTCCATTTCCCTCCCAAATGATCATTCTCTGAAATAATACTGATCTGATACTTACCCTGGAAAATGCTTCCTGCATTGTTTTTTTTTCACTCTACCTCATGGGCTGCTAAATATCACAATATGTTAATTATATGTGCATGATCAATGTGCTTATACTGTGTGGTATAGGAGAAAGCGTTTCCACATAGTGACTTTGGTACACATCAGTTATCTGTAACTATAGCTGTGTGTCAGTGAGTATCCCTTGCTCCTTGGATTCCTTTGGAGCTCTGTTAAGGGCACATGTTAGAAGATACCTGACATCAACAGCAGGTCACACTCTTGAGCCAAGTTCATTGTGATTTTTATCCTACATCTTTCACTTTTTAGCTATTTTGTATCATGTTCATGCTTAGGTCAGCACAGGTTCTCAGAAACCATTCTTGTTAGTAAAATCCTTGACATTCATGTGAGCCTTAGGTAATCAAGATTGTATATTAGAACGTGGCCAAAACTACACAGGCACACCAACTTAGGTGTTTGGAAAGTTATAGACAAAGATAATTATCAGCATTTCTCCATACTACAGGAAGTATGCATCTGAAAGTCATGTTCCAGAAATGGGTCTGTTTCTACTCATTGGTGGCTTGACTGATGAAGGAGAATATGATTACTAAATTTGTATCAGTACTGGGTGATGGTACAATGGTTTTAGAGGGTAGGATCTGAATTAGAAACAGAGTTACATGAAATGAAATGAACCACAAAAACAATGTCAGTCAGTAATGGCACTGTGCTCCAAAGTTTACGTTGGATACTAGCTGTGAGGATACATACTGCCCCACAGGTGCATCATAACATGTCAAGACCTCGGTTAGGGCAGCGTATCAGACACTGCGCTTGAAGAAAATGAACAAGTCACTTGGCAACAAAAATGGTCACATGTCTCTATAAACCATGGTGGGGGAAGAGCCATAAGGGAGATGGAAAACTCAGAGTTGTGTGGTATTATTTCTCCAATTGTGAAAGGCTGATGTGAAGAGAAAAGGAATGAACTGTTCTCTACTGAGAATCAGGTGAGAAATAATGGGCTTGCATCACAGCACAAGAATGTTAGATTAGACTTCAGGAAAAGCTTACTTATGGTAAGCTGAGTTAAAACCTCTGTAGGTTATCCTGGAAAGTTTTGACATCTCCATCACTGTAGGGTTTTAAAAAGTTTAAAAAAATTTATGACCAAAGGAAAAAAAAGGAGTAGATGTAGCTGACTTTTCTCTTAAAATGGGGGTGGCTTAGATGATTTGCCAAGGTTCTTGTTATTATTTGTAATAGAGAGTGACTTCTTGAACTGTAACTTCTCTGTGCCAATGAGTTTGGCATTGCAAGCCAGCCGCTTTTATAGCATCATAGTGTCACTAGCTATTGCTGCATCAGTGTGAGGACTAGGTATAAAAATTGTTCTAGAGGAGTTCTCCATGGGTCAGCTTTACTTGCATCTGCATTGTTGCTGTGCGTGAAAACGAAACAGCTTTCATTTCTGCACGGTTTGCTACAACTGGCCCATTGAAATACCATGCAGTGTGGATTTACCTATGTGGCCACTGGTGGATTAGCACATAAGCATAATATCCTGTATATCACTGGGAGCAGAGATTAAACATGATTTCAGTGGCATGAGCACACATCCATTCAGAAACTGGTTTATGTGAATTCACCTGTTCCATATAAAAGCCCTTATATCTTTTGCTATACTTTCTTTACCTTGATGTGCAGCTTGCCTCTCACTAAAGTGAGATTCAGTCTGTCAGTTAATAACAAAACCTTCCGTGGATTCTTTTGTTTAAAAGGGGGGGTGGAAATTACTGTGTTGGTGTGCTTCCGTTCTTCATGGAGAGCTGACTGAAAGGGTCACATCTCCACATTTTAAACCTTTTTTTTTTTCAAAGTCTTCAGCATACCGTCAGGTTCTGGTGATTTACTCCTTACACCTTTCCCAGATTGTTCTGTATTTCCTCGTTGGATAATTTCAGTTTCTGTCAAGACCACACTGTGGTTTCTTGTATAGGTCATCTTTTGAATATGCATTTTCATTTCTTTCTAAAAAAAAAAAAAAGTTGACATAAAGACATTCTGGTTTCCTTTAATTGCTTCACTTTCCTATTTTTAATCATAGCAAACATTAAGGTTATTGCTTGTGATGCAAATAGACAGTCTGCAATCTCTATGGCATGCAGTGGAACACAATGGGCCTGATTCTGATGTCATGTGAGCTTCTAATTACTTTACAGTTCATAAATTCAAATAATTACTCAAGATTTTCAAAGGTGTAAATGGAAATATGGGCACAGTTTTCCAGTGTCATCTTTTTTTTTTTTCCCCCTCCTTCCAATCCCATTGGAATTTTAATCTACTCATGCTGGAAGGATTAAATTTAGTTCTGTTCTGTAATATATTACTTCTGGAAAATGAGCTGTATTATTTCTAGTACAATATCTAGGAGTTTTTCTAACTTTTTCAAAAGCATTTAAATAACCAAAGTCCAAATTCTATTACTTACACTCATAATGACCAGAATAATTCCAAAACCAGATATATTTTTCCAGCATAAATTGATCCCTGCTACTAGTGTTATGCTGCTATGGTTCAACTGCTTTCAGTACTAAAGCTAGTGAGGCTATATACTATACAGATGTGCAGACAGACCTTAGGAATCAATGTTTCTCTTTTTTTTCAATGTTTCATGCTAATTGAGTGATTTATAGACAGTCTGTATGTGAAGGCTGAGGAGCATTATAGCTCAGTAGCTGAACAGTCAGCAGCAAATTGTTGAATTACCTTACTGAAACCAGGCACATGCACTTGATCGCTTGCATCCTGCCTAGGTAAGTGTGCTGACTGGATCTCATCTGACCCAAACACTGCTTTCTTGCAAATGTGGAAAGTAAAAGTCCTTAGAAATCATAGGACAAGCAGTTTCTTCAAAGATACCTGAAAATACCTCCTCAGATACCACATATGAAAGTGTTAGCTATCATCACTGATTGACTGAGGTGAATTAACCATAGCTGAGCTGCCCTGCTGTTGTCAAGCATTGGAACGGGCTGCCTGGGGAAGTGGTGGAGTCACCATCCCTGGAAGTGTGCAAGAAATGATGGACCTGGAACTTAGTGCTGTGGTTTAGTTGACAGGGTGTTGTTCGTCCAAAGGTTAGACTCTTGGAGGTCTTTTCCAGCCTTAAGGATTCTGTTACTGCATTTTCCACGTTGCATACTAGCCAAATTTTCAGAATAGCTCAGTGACTGATTTCAAGGTGCATTTACAGCATTTACAGTTGATACCATGTTTTCAGAAGTGTTCTTGCCAGTTTGATGTTGTGGTGGGTGGAGCTTACCTGGCCACCAGGTGCCCACAAGCCATTCTCTCATTCCCCTTTCTTGACAGGGGAAGAAAAATACAGTGGAAAGCTCCTGAGTAACAGCGAGTAATCAAGTACATACTTACATTAGCGACAGTACGTTCTGTGAAATGGTGGGGTATTCTGCAGCAAATACAACCCGAATCAGAAACACAGTAGCACTGGGATCCTGACAGAGTCAGTGTCTAAGGGGTTTGGAATTCCAGAGGCTGATTTTTGCTACTAAAGCTGTGGAGAAGGCAAGTTGCGGATCTTTACCTTCATGCTTTAAACATTTATACAAGGTTCTAGCCCTGGCAAAGTTCTGGATTTTTTTTTTTTAATAGAGGATAAAGATTATTTCAAGCTGCAGATTTACATCCAGATCCAAACCACCCCAAAATCTGAATATTTAAATTTATGTGATGATTCAGTCTGGTTTGTGCATTGTGGGCATTTGCAACATACTGATCCAACAGCAGATTTTGATTTTGAAATCCATCACAGTGATATTTGAGGATTATTCATAATTTTTAGCTTGTATTGAGTTTGTTTTCTGCAATATTGGGGAAGGGGGTAAGGCATCATCTTAACAAATGCTTAAGGGAATTTTGGGGAAAAATAAAAAGTTATCTAACTAATCTCTCTAAATAAATTATTATCTAAATAGTATATATACGAGAGAAATAGTAATAGAGAACTTTACAGATAAAGTGGTATACGCATAAATGCAGTGCCAAATACAGTCCTAGACATATGTTCTGCTTTCCAGTTAAAGAAGTGTGCCAGTACTAAATGACAATGCATATTTAAAATGGATTCCTTAATTTCCTCCAAGGGAAACACAAATTTAAATTCAAATTACAGTTTACATAGAATGTTTTCCTTCTCTTCTTTTGTGTCAAAGAATAAAGGGAAATTTAAATCCCCCTAACCTGGCAAGCAAATCCAAGTTCAGTCATGAAACTGCAACAATACAGAAAAGTTGAATATTTACTATATTCATGAAAGCTTCGTTCTGTTTTGACAATCAGAAAGTTTTGCTTTTAATCCCAGTTTTAGGACCATTGGCATACCAAATAATATCTATTAACCTCATTTTTTTAATCCATTAAATGAAATTGGTGGCATCTCTTTTTTTGGTATTGCATAGCTGAAGATTCTGAATCAAGTTCTGTCTGGGTGGACTTAACTATTGAAGAGATCCATTGACTTCAAAGTCCTGCCAACAGGATCAGGGTCCGCGGAAGGTTTTTGTGTTACTTTAATCAGCATTAATGAGAGTAGGAGTTGGCCTTTAATATTTTTATAGTGACATAGTGTGATGATAAATAGTAACAGATATAGACAAAAAAATCTAAGACATATTACTTCTTGCTCTGTGCTTAACCCAAATAGTTTTAGAACACATGTGTGTCACTTCTTCCTCATCTGTCAGATTTTGAGTGTTTTAAGTTTGAATCCTGTGAAAACAGATTTTCACAGTCCTGTGAAAAAAAGTTTCATGTTAAATTTTATCAAATTAATCTTATTACATGACTCCAATTTCATAGAATTTTCATAAACTCGTTTTACACATATACACGGATACACAGATTTTTAATGATAAATTCATTGCTCATAGCCTGTTACTGTGTTCAATAAGATGAACTTCCTTGTAAGAGGAAATGGGACTGGTCTGTGTTTTTTCTGAATTGATTGTGTGTGCATATTTAAAAATTGGGGGAGGGAGAAAAGGGAAAAGCAACAAAAAAGTGTGTATGCCAGTAAGCCTTTTATGATTGAAGAAATTACAATATTCAAACTACATATTTTATTTTTCTTTGCTTTTAGGCAGCAAACCAGTAACCAGTCTTCTCCCATGGTGCCTGGTTTTCTTGACAAACAAACAAAAAAGGTACTCCTAAGATTATATTCTAAAACAACATCACATTATCACTTCAAATTCCTGAGTCCACAGTTCTGCAGTGTGTTTGTGGCTGCCTGGCTTAGCCATCTGAACATGAAACCGTTAGTGATGTTTTGAAGTCTTTGAGACAAAAGCCTGCTTGCTAAGAACTTTAGTTCTGTAGAGAGACAGGGAGGTACAGCGAATAAGAGAATCAAAAGGCTGGAAATTTGCTGCTGAGAATAAATGCTAGCTGCTCCCTGAGGTGATTTGTCTGTGCACTTCACTTTCTACAGATGTTAGAGACTCTTTTTTAGTAAGGACCTGAGGTTCTTTGGTAGCACTTTGATATCCTGCTCGAATTCAATATGTGAAATGGAGGAGTCGCTCTGTGACTTGGAGCACAGCATAGTCTTTGAAGTCTGATCCAATTTTTGCTGCTTACCATTTGATGTTGAAAGGATGAAATGGAGAAAATGTACAGTTTTTGCCAGTAACTCTGCTGAGCATATGTAAGATTAAAAAAACAAAATCCCTTGGATGATGTACTTAGAAATGTTAAGCAGATTAATACCTTCCTATAGCTTTTTTCTAAAGATACAAATTAACTATGAGAGGAAATCAGCATACAGTGCATGCTGTGATTTAACTGCATGAGGAATGGGGATAAATAAATTAAATGGAAAAAAGTAAACAAATGCTTGTGACATGGATGCTGAGTTGGTGTTGCTGAAGGCCACAAGAATCTTGTGTAACTTAAATCTAGTATTAGACGTTTCACAGAGTCATAGAAAATAACAAGTTGCTCTCTATGAGATCACAGCTGTCAATTATCATGGCAGAGTGGAATCAATACATTTCTTATGTGCCTACACCAGCATTCTTTATTCCAGAATGATTTGGATGAGATTTCTGCTTCTCCAGTTATTCTAAAACATTCATTCGAAGTAAATGATTCACAATCAATTAGCCAATCCAAGGCAGTGGCAGACCATCAGTTGTCAAGTCTCTTGAGATCCCACAAAAAAGGAGGTAAGAAATACGGTAAAGTAGCTGAGATGTTGTGTTTAATGCTTATAAGCTACATGTTGTCAGCATGTAACTTGCCTTATCTATTGATGAGATCTTTTAAGAATCCCTTTAAAGGCAGGAAACATAAAGGAAAAAACTTTCTTCTAGGCATTTTCAACCTGGAAATATAGAAAAGCCCAAAAGCATCTGAATTAGAGGCAAAAGTATAATGATTTTTAAAATACAGCTTCTACTGAAAGTGTCCTTATTAATCTCAAAATACCCTTTTAATGAAATCAAATCTACTTTCAAGAGCTTCAGCTTTCCTTTGCCTTCCAACCTCAGAAGTCAAAGACAGTAACAAAATCTCTGGCGTTTGGCAGAATGAAAGACAACTAACTTGTTCACACGCACAAAGATTCAGTCAGCAACAAAAAATATGCAATAATTCTACAATCTATGCAGTGTGAATTTTTATTTTATTTGCTGTTATGTTATTTTTGCCATGCTCAGTAAGAGTTTAAAAACTCGAAGTGAAACATTTTGATATTTTTTGAGTTTTACCTGGTTTATCTTTGAATATTTCAGGAATTCATTACCTATCAGAATACTTTTTTCTGTTATTCTAATCATTGTGTCTTTGCAAATTCATGAATACAGACTTTAATACTGTATCACTGAATACTTTCCCCAATATAAGATGAAGTAGGTTGATAATGTGATATCTGTAACTAGAGCAAGAATGTGTATGATAATACATTAATTTCCAGGTTAATACTAAAAATTAGTTGTTTATAATGTGCTATACATTAACATTTCTGTGTATTTCTTTATTGGGACATCTTTCATCTTGTAAATCTACAAATATTTATCTGAATATTTAAGCACTACTCCTGAAATTTATGTGTTTAAATTTTACAGAGTTCAGTTAAACAATTTATAATGTAAAGGTAAGAAGATAGGTATCTATACGGAGATGCTTCTGTTACAGCAAATAATGCAAATTCAATGTTTTTAGTCTTTTACACAGGCATTATGTGGTTTCCATGCTAAAAACAGAATTGGGTATAAACACAGCAGATTGAGCACATTATTCTCTCTTCATGCATTTCTTTCCATATGGGTATTGAATCCATAATGTAGGACTGCAGGGGAAGTTTGTATTGCTATCTTAAATTATTACATGTTAGACAATAAACCTGTCAAACAGAAGTATCTTCATTGCAGCAAATCCTCTTGAGGGAAGCAGTCAGGGACCAAATCTATCACGTGCACTCTCACTGGATATTGTATGTTACCCTGCAACTGGTCTCCTTGAAATCAAAGACCTCCTGTCTGAGGTAAAACAATTAGAGTGAAACTGGCAGAATGACACCCTTAGCAAACATATGATTCAGAGCCATTACCCAGTAATTTAGAGAGACTTAAAAAAATGTGAAGTGGTAGAAGAATAGAATTAGAAGACGAAATTAAGGCATTGTTGCTCTGAACTATTGAAGAAACATCTATCTTTAAACAGATAAGCATGCAAATACACAGAGGTAAGGAATTTCCTAGTTAAACATGAAAATATTCATATAGATGATCATGAAAATATTCATATAGATGATCATATAAATAACACTTCAATGAGTATCTATTAAGAAGGTAAACCTGCTGAAGAGTAACTTCCTTGGGTGCTTTTAAAAGCACTGCCTGTATTCAGAAATGCAGATGGTTTCACATAATGCTCAGTCTGTATTCAGGTTTAATGTATGAAGTATACTTTTAAGAAGACAATATTTTTACACCTACTGTGAAAACCAAGTGAAATAGCAAGTATCTTTTTGGAATAAGAAAACATGTATAAAATACACATGCCTTATAGTGTAGGGTGATAATACCTAAACTGTTGCTTACACAAAAAAAGTTGCCTACTAGGTGGTCCAAACAATGCAGACTGTTATTTTTCATAGTGAAATATTATTCTGCAGTGTTAATTTTTAATGCTCTTAAGTTATGTTACAGGCAGAACTAATCTATCATCCTGATGGTAGTGCTTAGAGCTGGAATACAGAGGCCAGTGGGGAAGCAAATGTGACAGGTTTCTGCACTGGCCCATGACCCAGTTATGAAGCAGCGTTGATGTTGGCTGAAAGAGGGAGTCTGTATGCAGGCTTAAGCACAAAGGGAAGGCTGCTTATTTGTCTTGAGGCCTCGTTAGGTGAGCCTCTAGTGCAGTCAAGGCGGGAGAGAACACAAAAGGGAAAAAACAGTTGATATGATTTCACATGTTTTCGTATTAATCAAGCAGACTGTTCACTCACAGCTTGTTATCCACCCGTCTAATAGCAGACTGCCTGTTCTTAGTAGTGGATTGGCAAAGGAAAAATAGACAAGGAAATTTCCACAAAGATCATACAAAGACTATACTCCATAATTAATACAGAAACAAAAGCCTCTTTTTCACTTCAAAAGCCTTTACACTGGGTCATAGAAAAACTGAGCAGTATGACCAAACTGCATGCAGAGCAAGTTAAGTGTATGCATGTGCTATGGTTGTATAGAGTCACAGGGGCTGGCTTTACACTGCCTGAACATTCCCCTAGGCTCTGCCAGAGCAGCACGGCAAGACTAGTAACAATGCCAAGAATTCCCTCCAGTGTCTCTGCTATGACACACTGCCTGGGCAGAGAGGAGAGTCCAGTCATTAGTAACAATTAAGCCAGAAGTTAATTATTCTAATCACAATAAAGTAGTACTGAAGGAATGAAAATAGTATAATCTCCAAGGCCAAGTACTGGTATTCCCTTAGACAAGATAGCTAGTGAGACTGTTTGAAATTATTAATGAAAAGTGAGTGCTTCATAGGGAATTGACCAATGTAACTTTGCTTCAAAGGTAAATATGACCGATTTTCTGAGATACAAAGAAATATGTTTGCAAAAGGATAGCTAATAGTATCTCTCCAGTGACCAGAGGATGACATAATTTTTTATGCTTAGAACAGATGTTTTGAATAAGTGAAAAAATACACAGTCTCTGGCTATGGACATTCTCTTGCGGGAGAACAGCATGTCTTCTGAATATGTTCAGTTTACTCCTTCACCTCAATATTGTCTGCAATGCTGAAATTTCATGTGAGGTAGAGAAATTTGGCAGGATTCTGTGAGATCTGGAAGTATGCAATCTGCAGTGTCTGTAGCCACAATCTGAGGCTGAAGTAGTGAATAGTCCATTTCAACATAGCCTTTGATTTCAGATTCTTTAGTCTTTTATGTTCTCAAAACTGGTGGAAATTAGGGCCTGGCAAGGCCTGGAGAACCGTTAGCTACTGAACCATTTTGAATGTTTTCCTTGCAATATGTATTTTTATTTTTGCATTGTTAATTTTTCTTCTCCTTTCTGATAAACCAATCACAAAATGGGATTTGGTGAATGTAGCTGTGTTGGGTTTGGAGAAACTTATGAAGGTAGTCACTGTTTTTTGCACTGATGGAAGGCAAGTAGATCATGAAATATGTCAAGTTACTGCTTCATGGGGAGTAAGGCTGCTGCCCAGCTGAGAAAGCACTGTGGACAGGTTTTAGTAGGGGCATTATGGGCACAGGAGACATTATTCCCAAAATGTTACTCTCTGGTTGTCATCACACAGATGATACTTGTAGGTTCATCACCCTGAACAGGAAATGTAATTATGATTTCATTAATTGTTAGGAGTTAAGTCCAGTTTTAAGGACATGATCCAAATTTAATTCTGTCAGGATCATGATCATGTTAAAATACCCAACCCACAGAGAACAGGTGGCTTGGGTGTTTTGTCTTTGTTTCAGAGTACAGTTTTCTTTCAGACAGACTTTGTTATTCAAAATACTTTAACTGCCTCAATCTCATCCCTGAAGTATAGTATTGATTTGATGCCTTGCACTTGCAAGTGAAAGGTGCTTAAATATAGAGAGCCATCTTACATTACATGGTAGTTTAACAGTGTAGTAGAGTTTTAGCTCTGATCTAATTTAATTCCTATTTTTGCACTGTTTTAAAAAGGTAACAGCTATGGCAAAGCAATAATCATTAGTGACTTGGAAATGGGTGCACTTTTTATCCTTCGATTCACAGAAAGTCAATATCCCAACATGACTGTAGTAGGCATTATGGTAAAGAACAGGTAGTATCTCACACAAAAGTGGTATCAAGATCTGGATGCCTTGTAACAAAAAATACCACTTCACTTTCTACAAGTAGAGAGAGATCAAATCTAAGCCCTTCAGCTGTTTGTGTAACTCAGCTTCCTGTTTGATATTATTACAGCAAATCTTCCTTTCTAAATGAAAAACAAAACCGAGGCTACGTAATGTAGTGTGGAATACTGCATGGGCTTTCAACTAGTTGTCTTTGTCAGACGGGATGATACTGACACATGAATGCCATTAATTTCAGAATCCTGTCATTCAGGAATTTAAGTGAAAGAATTTCTAATCTATTTAGAATTATTTTTGGTTATTTAATCAGAAGTTTCGTTTCATCATTTTTAAGCCCCCCACTGAGACTAATTTTACATTGAAAGAATGTAAATCATGAGAAATTTGACTGTAGTGAGTAAAATCATAACAGTGAGCAGAATTGGGTCTTGGTTGTAAAAAATTGGCATGAAAAATTTTCTACATATCTGGAGTTTAGGGGTTTTTTGGGCAGAGGATTTGGTTTGGTTTTGGGGGATTTTTTGAGTGGGTTGTGTTTGCACTCACTGGTCCTTCTTCTGTAAATAAAATAGCATGATTGTGGGACAGTCTGGCTGTTACAGGAAACTCAAAGACCAAGACAGTGTGACATAGGATGATCCTATTGTACTGAGCATGCTGTAGCTATCTGTGAGGCCTGTGACATTTCCACTGTATTCTCCTACTGCATACCACACCACAACAGAGGAATTACTGTTAGCCGTGTCACAGTCAAAGCCTCTGGCAGAGTAGTTGCTGATGTGGTATGTTGTATAATGAATGTCCAGTGAAGAGATCCTGCTACAGTAGTGTTCTGTGGCTTTTGAACCAAAATCTAACTGGGCATGTACAGGAGAACAGGTAGCTTCTTTTTCTTTTTTTATTTTTTTTAAAGAGTATCACTGGATTACTGACTTCTTCAAACATATGATAAATGCTGGGCTTTGGACTTAATAAACAGAAATCATGTCTCAGGATCATTTGTTTTACCTTGCAAATGTATAAGTAGAAATTATCATAAGAAGATATTTTTTAGGTTGTCTCTTGAGAAAATAAGCTGACAATAAAGCTCAAAGCAACCATTGTTGTTTAGAACTGACTGGGTGCCTGGGCCCAGAGAGTGGTGGTGAATGATGCTGCATCCAGTTGGTGGCCAGTCAATACTGGTGTCTCCCAGAGATCAGTGTTGGGTCCAGTCCTGTTTAATATCCTTATTGATGATCCGGATGAGGGGATTGAGTCTACCATTAGAAATTCGCAGATGACACCAAGTTGGGTCGGAGTGTTGATCTGCTGGAGGGTACCAAAGCCCTGCAGAGAGACGTTGAACAAGACCAAGTGCCAGGTCCTACACTTTGGCCACAGCAACCCCAAGCAGTGCTACAGGCTGGGGGCAGAGTGGCTGGAAAGTGTCCCAGTGGAAAAGGACCTTGGGGTGCTGGTTGACAGTGGCTGAATGTGAGCCAGCAGTGGCCAAGAAGGCCAGTGGCATCCTGGCCTGTGTCAGGAATAGTGTGGCCAGCAGGACCAGGGAAGTGATTGTCTCCCTGTAATCAGCACTGTACCTCGAATACCCTGTCCCGCTGTGGGCCCCTCAATTCAGGAAGGACATGGAGATGCTGGAGCAAGTCCTTAAAAGTGCAACAAAGCTGGTGAAGGATTTGGAGAGCATATCCTGTGAGGAGTGGCTGAGGGAGCTGGGGTTGTTTGGCCTGGAGAAGAGGAAGCTCAGAGGTGACCTTATCACTCTCTACAACTACCTGAAACGAGGTTGTAGCGAGGTGGGGGTCAGGCTCTCCTCCTAGCCAACCAGTGACAGGACAAGAGGACACAGTCTTAAGGTGTACCAAGGAAGCCTTAGGCTGGGCATTAGGAAGAATTTCTTCACAGAAAGGGGGACTAGGTGTTGGAACGGGTTGCCCAGGGAGGTGGTGGAGTCACCATCCCTGGAGGTGTTTAAGGAAAGACTGGACGTGGCACTCAGTGCCATGGTCTAGTTGACATGGCAGTGTTCAGTCATAGGTTGGACTCAATGATCTCAGAGATATTTTCCAATATAACTGATTCTGTATTTCTGTTTCTATCATTATAAGGAAGGATAATCACCTTTCTTGGGTTGTGAGGTTGCATATTTTAACCAATGGATTCTTTTGGTAAGCTGTTACTGTGCATTGCCTTGCATGTGGTGGGACCCCACAGGAGTCCCCAGGAGGGATCATCACCTCCTAGCCTGGGGAAAGCCTGAGTTTTTGCTTTGTACATTTGTGCTTGGCAGGAACCTGTTAGGTTCACTAGTCATTAGGGTGAGAAACAATACCTCATTTTCAGGATTTCAGTGCTTCAGCATACAGTTCAGTGTGAATTCAGAAAATCTGCCTGCGAACACAAGTGAAGCCAGTTGCACTTCTCTCAGCCTTATGTAAATTTGTTAGATCAGACTTGTGGTGATGATGTTTGTAGTCTGAACTGGTTCACCCATAGATGGTTTATGTTAAACCTTTCACTTCTCTGTGATGGCATGGTATGCCGGCTGCATTTTGCCACAGTGTCAGACCAACAAATCTGAAAAGAAATTAGATTGTTCCTAAGTTTTTCTTTACTACTCAGCTTCTTAATTGTTTTTCCCCTCTAACAGACAAAGACACAAACAGTGACAAGTGATAAATACAAGCTTTGATTTGTTAAACACATGTTAGCTCTGTGTTTAGCCCTAGGCAGTGAATTTCATTATAGGCTGGTTTACTTCTGGATTGGTTATTGTGATTGCTTCCAATGCAAAAAGATTTGACCTGCAGCCATGACTGATTAGCATCAGAGGTGAGAGATAAAATAAGATGCAAGTAAACTGCACAGCTAAACTGCAATAGAGTTCTACAGAGAAAACTCAGTACTTGTTCTATATAAAATAAGTTGAAATTCACCTTGTAATGACTGCATTGAAATAAAAATAGACTGCAGATCTCTCTTCTTGAAAAATCAAAAAATAATAGTAAGGAAACAAAGACGTTTAATAATATATACCCAAACTGTGCTAAACCCTCCCCCAAGTTTTAATAGGAGTTCAACTTCTTTTAAAATGTGATGTCTCCCACTGTCTTTCTGATCCAAGTTGCAGTTCACCTGCTCTTTGTCTTCATTTCCTATCCACAACATACAGGTTTGTTTGAACACTTCTTTTTGCCGTATCTTTGTTGGTAGTTAAGCTTTTCATCATGCAGTACTTCACTGTTCTATTGTTATTGTCTGAAAATTTTCTTAAATTTTCTCCATCAGCTTTATTATTATTATTTTGCTACAGTTACTGGTGGTCTGAACCAGCAGCATATCTCAGATGACTGATACACTCAGGCATATAGTATGTTTCTTGAGTAATTACTCTTCTGTTTCTAAAAACAAATGCATAATTTTATCAAAGTAAACTTTGTTAGAATAAATACAGTAGGTACAGATCTTGAAGAGAGCACATAAAGTGAAAATAAGTAATAATATTTTCAATTTTTTTTCACAAAAAAAAAAGGAAACTATTCAGATTTTTTTAACTTTTCCCCATTGTAAGAAAACTGGAGATAGTTTCTTTATTTCTGGTTATTTTGTAAGAAAAAGGCTAAGACAGCTAATAATTTGCTTTGGTAGAGCTGTGATTTATTCTGCCACCTGTATGTTACCAAATAATTTCTGGGGTTTTGCTGATATTTAAAAATGTGAATTCACTCTGCTGAATTCCTCACAGCTGAGTAGTAATAATAGCTGGACTTCAGATCTTTCTTTCTAGAAGACACTGTATATTTTTGCAAATTATTTTTACGATTCTTTGTAGGGGTAGGGATAGCGTGGTGGTAAAAGCAGTAACACAGTTAATGTGACAGGATAGTACATGAGGTGTGGGATAGCTCAGGAAGTACCATAGTAAATGAATTTCTGAAAAAAATTTGTGTTGCAAAATCTTACATGCTTTGCATGGATTTGGATTTCTTTCCTGTATGCTGAGTTATTATTCCTACTGGATTGTGATTAACTGCTAAAAATCATATACAGCCTAATAGAAACCCAAACCATGGTATATAATGCATGGTTGATCAATGTAAATGAAAAAATAACCATGTCTAAGAAGTAAAATATAGATTCTGAGGACAAAATGTTTACAACCACATGTGTGAAAATGTATATGCTACAAGTCACTCATAGATACAGTTTGATAAATAGGTATTTCATTCAGTAAATAATGAAGTCACTCTGAGGTATTTGAGTGGAAAAAATTACCTTATATCAGTTATTGTTAGGTCTGTTCATGACAGTGATTGCATTCATTGACTGTCCATCATTACTTCACTCTCTAAAAGTATTTTATATTTCAGTTCTCTCGTGGATAATCTCAAGATGATTATGCTGATTAAGTTGAATATAGCAATAGCAAATACTAGTTTGTTGCAGTCACTGTGAGTTTGCAGAGCTCCTTTCTGACCCCAGGCAAGGATAATTTTTCTTGAGGATCTTCCTTGCTTATGGAGAGAATTATTGGGAACCAGTTGAGCTCAAGTGTTGGCAGTACAGCAGAAAAATAATGCCACACCCCAACCTTCCCTGCTTATAACACCTTTCCACTAAGGGAGGGTAACAGTACCAAAATCACAGAAAGTATTGTTATTGCTGCCAATGGGAGAAAGAGAAGCTGCTTTCCTTTGTGTGGTCAGGCAGGCAATAGGCATATGTTGGTCATAACATGTATGAAAGAAGAGTTTTATGAATTCTAATGTATCTTTTCCTAAAAATATCTTAGTACCTGTTCTTTGTCTTTAAGGTTTGTTCTGTTTTGTACATGCAAAAGCATAAGCAATGA
The DNA here is from genome assembly GCA_035583155.1 of Acropternis orthonyx. Taxonomy (NCBI): domain Eukaryota; kingdom Metazoa; phylum Chordata; class Aves; order Passeriformes; family Rhinocryptidae; genus Acropternis; species Acropternis orthonyx. Next base: position 20,360,943 of record JAWWEU010000163.1, read on the forward strand.
ACAGTGTGAGAAGGCAGAAAGTACAACTATATAATTACTAAGTATTGCTCTTGCTTCCCAGGTTGATTTGCCCTAACCAAATCTGAATAGCATCAATAATACCCATGAAGACTTAGTCATCTTTAACATGTCCGTCCTTGTATGGCTGTGTTACGTTTTGTTTGGATTCAAATATAGAGAATGTGCGTGGTTGCCTGGTATTCAAATTGGAGAGCTATACCGACTCTTTACCTTCAGCTGCAGCTAGTATTTTTTCTCTCTAGGCTAGGAAGTAGATCTTGGATTCTTGTTCTGTGGCTCTGAGAGCGTAGTGCTATTCTTGGAACTCCCTCTCACCAGTGTGCCTATGTTGCCTCATGCACACACACAAAAGTCACATTCAAAATAAGGAAAAAAAGTATTGCATTGTTATAGCCCTTTTTTGTAGTACTGGGATTTGCAAACACCAAAAATGCCCTGCAGCAAAGTGGTGCAATTGTTTCTTCTACATTCTTTTAATGCTGTTCTTTACTGCATATTCTTAGTAATGATAAAGAGCATGACTATCAAATGAATAACAGCAAGCTTGTCAGTTTTAAAGGGCTTACTTGAAAAAGAAAAGTTTACTGCAGCTCTAAAAAAAAAAATGAGCTAATTTGAGTAGCTGCATATATGGGTTTAGTTTTAAAAATTCAGAACAGCTAACTGCTATAGTTAAAAAGTGGTAATAAGGATATTTGTGTGGCAAAAATCTTTGACCTGTTGATTTGTTTTCAGAGACAGGTGAATATATATGAAGTTCGCCTCTGCATCCTGTCTCCCCTAATGTCCCAAAAGGGAACAGGTATAAGATTCCAGTTTGGGCTCACCCAGCATATTTTGCTTATCAGACTTGGAGACAAAGTGATATCAATTTCTTTCATCTGTTGTTGTCCATGTGCTTCCAATTGATTTTTCATTCATAGGAAACTGATAAATTGGAAGTAGTACTGTTCTTAATCTCCTCGTAAGTATCTGCCCCTCAAAATGCTATTCAGAACAGCTGTTAGTTTGAATCTATAGTATGTATCAGTTTTCTGTCTGCTGCATCCAGGCTCATACTTTGTGCCTTTTGATCGTTGATTTAGGGCCCAAGAAGGGTGAGTTCCTCAGCTTCATATCCAAAGGAGCTTAACTGCTTTAGAAAAATGAAATTTTGCATGACTATATTTAGATATTTTTATTTGTAAACTGTAGTCTATTTTAAAACATTCCCTGGGAAGAACATAGTCATCAGACAACCACAGACAGAGATGTCTCAGGGCATTGCAAATGAAGTAGGATTTTCATTATTGCATTTCATTACCATAAGCAACTTGCAACCTAAAACTTTTAAATTCAGAGGTTGCCTACATGGTTGTAACATGCCACACAGACCAACCATTGGCACTTGAAGAAAAATCACTGTTAATTCACAAAACTCCCTCTTCTCTTCCTGCCCACAAAATAAACATGCACAGTCAGAAAGCAGTATCTGCCCATTTTCAGCTTAAGTTCTGTAGCTTGTTTGTAGAATTGTAGTGGTTTGGGGTGTGACTTGCAAGGGAAAAAAAAAAAGAAAAAAGAAAAATGAAGATGCATGTAGGGAAAAAGTGGAAAAAACTTAACATTTTTTTGGAGAGGGAGTATGTCAGTAAGGCAGAAGATGCTGACCATGGTAGATGAAACCATGCAGAACTTCACATACATGGAAGACATGACAGACATGGGCAGATGACATGGAGTAAAAAACAAGCCAGAAGTGGAGTGGAGAAAGAATATACCATCAAAGAAAAAAAAAAAACCATGCAGACAAGCATGATAGAGAAAGGACAAAGAAGGGAATGAGTTGAAAAAGTAATGGGGAAAAAATGATATTCAGTTTCAATAAGGACAGAACACTTGGTAGCCTTAGCAATGAAATGTCCTGCTGTTTTCTGTAATGTTGCTTTTCTCCTGTCTAGCTGCTAAAGTTTTTCAGGGAAAAGTGCAATTCTAGCTTTAGAGCATTTGAAAGCAGAGTTATGATTCATGCTCTGTTTTGAAAGGTAAAATCTTTTGAAGGGCAATTCGTACTGAACTATTTCCTTTGCCACGGTGCCCATATCAGTGAATCACTAGTTTGCAACATTTTTTATCATTATTTGCAACTTAGTGTTTTTATTAGGCTTAGTAAGCCTGTGTCTCTGAAAGGGTGGAGCATTAATTGGTCTAAAATCTTTGAAGATAAGGAAAGGACCAGATGAAAAAAGGGAAGTTTTCCCTTGTGTGATAACAACCTTTTCTTCAGTGACCCCTTTTTATTTTCTATTTATGAATTTTGGAGGCTATCCAAACAAACCAAACAAAAAACCAAACCGAAACAAAAGTACACACATAATGTTGCATCAGGAGAAGAGACAGTACAACATAAGACTCAGGATAGAACAGTCACTTAAGAAATTCACTCAGCTTTTGAACAATGTTCCAGAATTTAACTGGGATGGGGGGATTTGAGTTTACCCGCACTGGACTTGTGGCACGCACACTCTTATATTCTGTACTTTACTATCCATTGCAGCTGTACAACCATAATGCCTTCTACCTTTTGGAAGCTACATTCGTAAAATTGCAGATAATCTCAACAGGTTCTAAATAAATCACTCCTAAACTGCTAATGCATGCTAGGTTAAATTCTGCCATAATTTTTTTTGTGCATTATATGAAAGTCATTGACAGAATAAATTATATACTTTGGTTTTAAGTGAGTCAAGCTTAGCTTTCAGGCAGTTTTTGTCCTTGCAGAAAATTATTGAAAAATTCTTCAGTTTTATTTCCTAATGTTAATTCTTATTCCTCTGTTTGTGTCTATTTCCTTAGTCTATGTTGGATCTAAGCAAGAACTTTACATTTTTTAATTTCGTTTTGTTTAGTGTCAGGCCAGAATTCATTAACCTGTGCCTTCATGACCTACAACTAAACCTATGACTTTATGACTGTTAACCTATGAGAAAGACTTCGGGGTTCTCATGAATGAAAAGCTGGACATCAGCCAACAGTGGGTGCTTGCAGCCCAGAAGGCCCAGGCTCCATCAAAAGAGGAGTGGCCACCAGATCAAGGGAGGTGATTCTACCCCTCTGCTCCACTCTCATGAGACCCCACCCAGAGTGCTGCATCTAGCTCTGGGGTCCTCAGCACAAGAAAGATGTGGACCTGCTGGGATGAGTCCATAGGAGGGCCACAAAAGTGATGAGAAGGCTGGACCACCTCTTCTGTTGAGACAGTCTGAGAGAGCTGGGACTGTTCATCCCAGAAAAGAGGAGACCTCACTGCAGCCTTCCAGTACTTTAAGGAGGCTTATAAGCCCAAAAGAGGGAGAGCAGCTTTTCACACAGGCAAATAGCAATAGGATAAAGGGGAACTGTTTTAAACTAAAAGAGGAGCAATTTAGGTCAGAAGTTAGGAAGAAGTTCTTTACTCAGAGTGTGTTGAGGCACTGGACAAGCTGCCCAGAGAAGTTGTGGCTGTCCTATCCCTGGAAGTGTTCAAGGCCAGGTTGACTGGGGACTTGAGCAGCCTGGTCTAGTGGGTGACATCCTTGCCCATGGCAGGGCATTGTAACTATATGATTCTTTCCAACCCAAGCCTTTGTATGATTCTGTGTCTTTCTGAATATTTTCTACTTTTTCAAAGGTACTTTTGAAAAGGTTCTAAGGCAAGAGTTCTAAGCCAAGTTCATATTCTTCCAGAGCTTCTTGTGGTAACTAGTTATCTCTTCTTGAGGTCTTACGATTGTGCACGGTCACCCAAAGCAGAACAAGATGTGCCTTGCTTTCTGGACATAATTCTTGAAAACTAACAGCTTTCAGCCCTATTGATAGTTGCTTCTGAGAACCAGGGCCAGTTTTATTCTTTGAGTTGGCAGACAATTTAAGATCAATGTTTAAGGTCAGCCTTTACCAGTCAGTTAGCAAGATCCTTTATCCCTTGTTACTGAATGAGACAGTGTGTCCCAGATTTTTCTCTGATTAAAGCCTGTAGCTAATGAAGAAGTAACACAAAAAGACTTGGGGAAAAAACATATCTCCATGTTCTTTTTTATAATGGCAGATGACATGGATATTCCCTTAATATTGTCAAATAAATTCTCCAAATAAGAATTCTCAGCAATAAGAACACAATTGTCTGACTTCAGCTTTGCAGTTGCATTTACTGTAGTCAGAAAAAGCCAAACTCCGAAGAGCAAGCATACTTAATGGGGTGATGAGAAAGATAAAACAGAACCAAAAAAAGCTTGATGAGTTTATTTAACATGGAAATACTGATTTTTTATGGAAAGGTAAACAGTGTGAATTGAGGTTGACTGGAAGAACGTTGCTACCAGCAAAGTAATAAGGAAACATTACAGGATGCATTTTCAGTAGAATTTTGGATGAGTTTATTAACAGTTTCCAAAAGTAATTTTTTGGCAGAAAAATAGAACTACAGTTTCCAAAACATTCAGTGATTCCATAAATGACCATCATTTCCTGGTGAGTGTTTCAAATTTTGCCTTGGAAACCTGGCTGCTGAGTTTGGTGCTCAAGAGGTAGCTGAGTTCTTCTGAAATTTGTCACTGCTACATGTGATCTGTAGGATAGCTGAATCTTACTGTAAAAGAAGTTGTGTCTACCATTTCCTTTGCAAGCTAACTGGAAGATTGCAGGTGCTGGGTTGGTGCAGGACAATGCCTCTCATAACCTCTGAAAAAGTATAGCAGGGGAAGATGTCCCCATATCTGCAGAGGATTCTCCGTTTCAGCATTAACTGAAAATGGAAAATTTCAGAGGATATGGGAGAAGAGAGAGGTTTGCTTCTGTTTTTTTTCTCAAGGACTGCAACCCTTCATCCTAGTGGCTTTTGTTCAGGTTTGTGCTGCCCTGCCTTAGAATGATTCCTATCCTGGGACAAGTAGGAACAAAGAAACAGCTGGCTCTGCATGCAGTGAGCGATCCTTCTCTGTTAGGGGTGTTCTCTGAAGAGGCCTCAGGGCAACTCTAAATTGGGCCTATTATGCTCAGCATCATCATGCATCTTCATGCTACACCATGAATAACCATGGCTGGTCCGTAAATCCAGCCCATTGTATCTGGATTACATTTGTTCAACTAATGTTTTAGTTGTTGTCTGGCTTTGTTCATACCAAGACCAGAACATTAAATAAGAACAGCAAATCAGAAACAAAAAACACAAACATTTCAAAATATTGCTCCCACAGATTTGAGCCCCAAGTGTGTTTTATATAAACATTTTGAACTGTGGCTGGATTTTTGATCAGATTGTTTTCCCTGAAGGACCTCTTGAAACAAAAACAAACTAAGCAAAACAAGTTTTGGTGGGATGGGCCTATGCCTGTTTTCATGTAAGATCATGACAAAGCTCAGAGCAGGAAGGCAGCAGTGTGCTGGAATCTGGTGTACATTGTGTTCTGCATGTTCCCAGCTGACTTGCCAGGAATGATCTAGAACTGAAACAAGACCCCCTTCTTAGTAGGGCACAGGAAAGAAGTCATCACTAATCTAAAACAGTTCAGCTGTTTGAAAACAATAGACTTGGTTAATATGATATCCTGATTGTGGCTTATTCTCATGTGAATGTGTGGTCTGTGTTGCTGTGTCAGTAAGGTGAGAACTTTTGAAACTGTCTTTTCTCTTGTATGGCCCATGGAAGTAGTGTATATTCTACCACTGTAGCCTCTGGCTGCTTCAGTGTGGGTATATAACGTCACAAAGGAGATGAAGAAGTGGTTGTCTTTAGCACAAAGCTGTTTCCAATGGGGTAGTCCAAGATTATTTTTATGTGAATGTGCCATGTGTCATGGTATTGCAGGGAAGGAGACAGAAGGTTTCCACATCCTAGTGATGAAAAAAAATGGAAGGTGAGAAAAGTTTTGCTTGTAATAACGGTCTGAACTTGTTTTAATTGGGTCACTTCCATGAAATACTCTAATGGTATTTCTGTAGGTGCTGTATCATTGAACAAAGTAAGTCTCCTACCTGAAGCAGATGTGAAAGTGGAGACCCTCTGTGTAGTGTTGTACTTAAGTTTTGGGAAAGGAGACTGGATAAAAATGATACAGATTGTTAATGATATTGATCATCAGTCTTTTTATTTCACTTCAAATTTTAGAGCTACTCCTTTATTTCTAAACCTTTATATTTGCATCTCTTTGATATGAAATACTTGTGAACTAACTAGAGAACAGAGCTGTGAGTTCAGTAGCCAAGAGATCCTTGATTTATTAACAGAGGATTTTGCAGGCTTGTTTGCAACATCTCCTTGTTCTGCATGTGACAAATGCAGCAGTCAGAGGCAGAGGTTGATGATGAAGGACCCAGTACTTCAGGGTGTAGCAGTGGTTATCCATATATCTTGTTTAGAGTTCCTAGGAATCATTGCTTAAGTAAGACCATTCAGTGTGAAAAAGAAGATGGAAATGTGAATTCTAAGTGACTGCTTAGAATCAGAAGTTTATTATATGACTTGAAAAGTAAATGGGTTGAACAGTATAGACAATTGCATGGCTGTGAACACACTTTCCTATTTTATATGCTTCATGTTTAAGACAAAGATAATATATATCTGAATTGTGAAACAGTAATGAGCAATAATTGTGATGTAAGTACATAGAGCATTTAAATTGTAATAACTTAAGTGCTGGATTGGCCCTTACAGTGTCATTAAGATGCTTAAAGGGAAAATTTAAATTACTCCTAAGACATTCTGTCACCTAGTTACTCTAAACACAGTTGTGGATATACAACTGCTAGTTAGATTACTAATACATTACTAATTGTGCCTTTGCAAATCACTGTGATGATTTGCAAACATTTTAATTTAGTTGAATAGGAATTTCAAAATAGTATTTGTGATGCTTATCAGATTCCTGCAAATTTAAGGACAATGAAGTGCCTTCTTTTTTTATGTGTATGACTACGGCCTGCAGAATTATGTCAAAAAATGTTGTATTTTTAGTGTAGTCTTAAACAGGAGAACATCTGAAAAAAAGCCTGCTTTAACTGGGCAGAGTGAGCAATCTCCTCACTGGAGAAACTACCATACACTGAACTGGTCAGTTAGGCTGTATGTGCAGTTAGAAGACTTTGAAACTGTGACTGTACTGCAGATATATAACAGAAAACTTCCTTGCTGAAGACACCTCATCATAGGAAAGCAGTTCTTAAAGCAGTTTGCCAAATGAAACACATTATTCTGATCAAAAAACCAGCAGTATTTCTGGTTGAGGACTTTTACCAATCCAGATGATGGCATGAAATAAATGTATTGGTAGCGTTTGCTGCTGCAGACTAGGCCTTAAACTAAACTGTTGTTCAGAGCAAGGGCCGAATTTCTGTTCCTTTTTCTTATGAAATTTTCATTGCCTTCATTGCTGTGACCCTTCTGCCTGGTGTGCACCCAGGAAAGTCATGGTCTATAGAAGACTATTGCACCATAGGATTAAGGAGCTCAGGCTCAGGTTTTCATTTGCTGTGACCTCTGCCAAACATGGCCTCGTGTGATTCAGTTTAGGAAGAAGTGCTCTTTTCTCCTAGATGGGATTCAAATAAACAGCAGTATTTAGTCCTGTAGGTTCCTAAAATAATCAAAATAAAAGCAAAGTGCTAAAAATACATTAGCCTGTCAGGTTGCTGGCAGTACTCAGAACTTAGTTAAGACAGCAGAGAAGGTCCCATGAACTCAGTCAATTTTAGATGAGATCAGAAAAATAAAAATAAGAGGGATTAATGGACCCAGCAGTGCCCAATTTTCCCAAAAATGCCTCTTCTGATGCTGAAGACTAGGGGGGTTTATTTTTTTTTAAAATAGAACATTAGTTTTCATGTGGTATTTCTCAACAGACACAGATTTTTCAGAGCTGAAAGGAAGGCAGTGGATACACCATGCTCTGGGCATGCCACGTGGTTGCAGCTGCACAATGTCCTTCCTCCGCCTCTCAGGCAGAGCATGGTAGGAGTAACCCCCAGTTTCCAAAACTACACTTTCTTAATTTATTCTGAAACCTCTCGGGCATACACTTCAGCAGTATAGTGTAAGCAGAGAGATTTAACAGGCCTAAGTGCGAATTTTTTTTTTTTTTAAAACATATATAATATAAAGTGTAAAATGGTTGGATAGACTTCTGTTTTCAGACTATTGCATTCATGAACCATATTAATTCAGCACTAAATCCAAATGTTTCCCATGTCATTGGGAGATTCCTTACAGCATGAACAGAGAGGCCAGTCCCATCTATTCTCTTTGCTCATTGTTCGTATTGGTAAGTCCCATAAATTTCTCCTTTCTGCTTAACCATGATGTTTGGATAAATTGAAATACATGAACATGCAAGTCTATTCATGAGCAGTGTGCTGTAGTGTTGGAAAAATTATAGATTAATTAGGAAAACTGTATCTGCTGTAAACATGAGAACAAATCATTATGGTTTTAATGTCTGAAATTAAAGGTAAGTTTTTTTAAAAGTATAGTGTTCTTCTAAGGCGTTGCATCTGGAATTAGTTCAACCTGTGAAAACATTCTTCTCCTTCCAGAAATTAACTTGGTTGATCCCTTTTAAGTATGTGTTCTCTAATGGTCTTTGGCCACGCTTATTGCTTTTTTAGGTACAGCTAAATCTAAAGAACTGCCATTTACTTGGTTGTTATATAATTCATCTAGACTGATCAGTTTAATATCTGATTTTTCAAGATTTCCTCACAATTCTGAAATTTTAGCAATGCAGATATTTTCCTTTTGCCCAAGGCAATAATAGATGTGGTGTGCAAACACTGCTTTAAAGAGGGTGTCTGTCTGCTGATTTACATATTTTAAAAGTATTAAGATCAAAAGTAATGAGAATTTAATCCATATGGCATGTGAAAGATAAATAGGAATATTAATACTGTATCAAATACTAATTAAAGGAAACACCAGTCCTATTTTTAAAATCTTGCATGCAGATGAAAAAGAAGGCATTGCAAAGTTAAGATCTGATTCTTAAAGAAATTAAGAATTAACAGTTTTCAACCCCAGATTCTAACTGTGAGACTGAGTTCATACATTAGGCCAAATTCTGTTTGCATATTACTTTGCAGTATCACTGCAGTATCCCTTTCTGTCAAAGTATCTCACATGATTCTAAAGTGAAAACTGCCATCAACTCTACTACCAACTTTTAATATGGAAGTTCCCTTATCCAAGAAGCTGGTGTTTTCCAACTTGCCTAAGCATACGTGTCTAGGCCCTAAAATAGATAATTCATGGGAACTGTCTTGGGTTTTGGTCAAGTCCCGTATGCAGATTGTAGCAGAGGGTGAAGAAAATGTCATCTCCTTCATAGAAAACTTTAGACAATAGCAGTCAAGACAAGCCATAAGTTTGCCATATCTTTAGGCTAGACTAAATTTCTGTCTTTCACTGTTAGAGAATTTGCAGGTGAAAGTACCTTGACGTGTGCTCCTGGCAGGTTAGCAAGTACTCAGAAAAACAGCCTCTGGTTGCACTAGAACTAGAAGCTTTAGTGCAGCATCAACCTACCACTCCATACATACAAATCAGCCTGAGAAAGACATATGAGATTACATTTAGAGAATCATTATCTCTAAGACTGTAAACCTTCAGTTCTCCACTAAGTCTTTGTTATAAATATTAAAAAGTAGGGGATACACTTTTAACAGAGAAGTTAGTTAGCATTCAGTTAAGAGTTTCCTTTGAAATATGAGAAAAATAAACAGAAAGCTTATAACAAGTTTTGCTGGTACTGAAGAGTCTTGTGAGTGAGAGAATAAACTTCGTCATTTACTGTAGCAGGCTGAGAAAGACCTGTGAGTAACTAAAGGAGTGATTTTTCTTCATTTGTGCCCTGAAGCATACGTGTACAGCAAAGCCATCTGAGACACAGCTGAGCCTGCCAGACTGAAGAGAAAAGTCTAAAATGTTGGATCTTCCCCAGTCTTGTGCACTACTCAAATTCTAATTCTTTCCTGTAGGTCTGTGGTTCCTATGTGTTTCTATAGTAACTGCCGCAAGTAGTCATCACTATCCAGCAAATCTTGCCCTCCACATGTTGAGAAAATGGGCTCTGATCAGCGGACTATTTCCTGCTTAATGTGGTAGTGATTCTACTGTAGAAGGCAGTAAAACACTCTGCAGATTGAATAAACCTCCAGTGTTGCTGCTGTTCTTCCTTCTCTGCCAGATCAGGATGGTCAGGACAAAGTTGTTTTGTCGATGAATCACCATTTTTCTGCATCCTTCCATCCACTTTGGAAGTGCTACTCCTTCTAAAGAAAATGTACAGCCAGACATCAAGCAGGAACCAGTTGCTCCACACATACATGGAGCAAAGTTGTTCAGGACGTCCCCTCTCAATGCAAGAGGCAATTTGATGTAAGCGGAAAAATGCAGTCACTAGAGAAAGAATGTGAAGGAGAGTGCTACAAAACATTCCCAGCTGCATGTATGTAAAGCCAGTTTAGCCAGTCAGACGGATGATGAGTGGGGATATAGGCCCATCTACTTCTTGTCCTCTTCCAGGAAAAAAAAGGTAGATGCAGTAATTGCACACTGTGCCCCTTCTTTACAGTCAGCCTAAGGATGATTTCACAAAAGTACTAGCCTGGGTCCATTAAGAAGCAGCTGAGCTTTGTCCTGGGTGAGTTAACAATTTTTTTCTCAATTGTAATTTCAAATATCTGGCAAGAGTGTGCTGGCTCTGTGCCTTCTGGGTAATGGCCTGCCTGGGAAGGAGGGATGTGGTTACGCCCACCAAAGTTGTTTTTGTGGACTGCTAAGTGGCTACATCATCTTGTATCCCAAGTATGTTTATTTCTGTTCCCTTTACTGCAGAATAGCCCAGGTACCATTTTTAATAGTTCTGTGTATTTTGTAAAAGACCTTTTAAATATTGAATATGTTTTAATTTTCCAGCTGGAAAATTAAAACATAGAAGTGTATCATCAGATGGTTCATTCAGTCTTGAAGCAATTTTGAAATGTTAACCGGAAAAATCTATTTGCCTTAGAGCATTTTTCACATCAAACATTCCATGAAAATATTTTCCTCAAACTCCTTAAGTATTTCCAAATATTAAATGAGAAGAGAGATGACTTTTCAGAGTACTGATGATGGTCTAATGCAGATAGTGTCAAGTTCACATTTTTTAAAAATAAAAAGGCAATGTTAGCAATTACACTGGGGGAGACTGACAGGCACCACTCATCCCTCGCACAGTCTGACACACTGTGAGTGCCAGTGCACATTCTGATAGAGGTGTTGTAGACACCAAATAAAACAGAGAGTTTGTTGGTAAGCATTTTGACCTGAAGAGACAAGACCAGAGATGGAGATAACTGGCACAATGAGTAGTTTTGGAGGTATAGATACATAGAGATATATCCTTCCCTCCTCATACCATTCCTTCCTCAGCCACATCTTGGTTTAGCTTTTGAAATGGTTTCTTGTAGCCATGCAGAAACCTCCATTACCCTTTTTAGAGCTGGGGAAGAGCAAGTGGTGGTGACTGAAAGGATAATCATCTTTTCCCTTCAAGACAGAATGATTTCCCAAGGAGGGAAGGCTTTTCATTCCTGTAGTAATGGTGTTGTAGTACCTGTGTGGGTATGTTTGGGATGTACTGTTGGCTCTGTATCTATCAGATAGTAAAACTCATCTTGGATCAACATTAAAGTTAGCTTAGTAACTTCTAGACATTTACTCCAGCTGGAGAAACAAAGTCAAGTACTTCTTAATCCCTGCCGATAGGCTTAAAAGGCCTCTGCTGCTTTTAGTGGAGTAATCAGAAATCTGAAGTCCTCATCATATGCACCTCTGTGTTTATGATAGCTTTATAGCTGTCTTCCAGAAGAAAAATAAAAAGACATTCTGATGGACTTCTACTTGGAGATGAACCCAGATAAGAGTTGGTTTGAGAAGATGCTAATTCCAGAACACTACTTACCTAAGATGGTGTCTGTCTTTCCTTAGGGTTTCCAATGTGATTGCAAGACAAGGTCAGTCTCCCAACAGCTCCAACTATGTCTGAAGAGACACCTCTGTATAGCAGTAATTCCTTCTGTAAGCCTGGGTTGTGCAACAGCTCATGTTTAGAGGTCTGCACGCTAGGCTCCAGGATTTGCTGTGACTCAGTGTCACTGGGACAGCACTATTGAGCTGGATAGCTGGGCAGCTATGGTAGTAAAGCAGCATCTCAGTCAACTCAGATAATACTGAAGAATAAAACCACAATAATTGACACAACCCTTTTGTCCATACTCAGCCAGCTGTTTTGCAGAACACAGTATCATTTTATTGGCCATTTTTGCACCTTTCCTGAAGCCAGGATGCTCAGTACAAGGTACATCTGAGTTTTTCTGCCTTTGAGAAAACAGACTTCCAGAGGACTGTGACAACTAGTTGGTAGTGATGTGTGTAATGTGAGTATTTATGTGATCATTCGTAGAAGTCAGCATGTGCAAGCCGTAGTGTGAGAGTCTTTTCACGAATCTCTGAGTGTAAAAGAGGCTTTGAATGTTGAAGTATCGAAGCGTCCCTGAGGTTCGGGTGCTGTCCTGCTACATTTTCCAGTGCTGGGAGATGCCTTTCCTAGGTGTCACATGCTGCCAGTTTCCAGAGCGGCTCAGAGAAGCATCCTGCAATTTCTTCAGACTTCACACCTTGTGCCTAGGCACTGCAAGATGCCTCTGTGCATGTTTAGCTTTATTGATTTGTGGAGGATGAAATCCTTAAGAATGCCAGTGTGCTCAGAGTTGTAGATGCCCCATCGCTGGAAGTGCTCAAGGCCAGGTTGAATGGGGCTTTGACCAACCCGGTCTAGTGAAAGGTGCCCCTGCCCATGGCAGAGGGATTGGAACTAGATGATCTTTAAGGTCACTTCCAACCATAACCATGCTACAATTCCCTAGAAACTTCTCGTAATGCAAACTTTGATGTAAAAAGTAAAGAACAAATGTGTCTTTCAGGAATGCAGGAAATAATTAGCCTGTGCTTTATTTAGTCACAGCTAAGGGAAAATTAAACTAAAAATTGTGGTTTGATTTCAGCATATTGCCTAGTTTCCTCGACCAACCAAATTGGGGGCAATGGCTTTTCTCCTTTTATTCCCATTTCACAGCAGGATTTCTGCTAAATGAACTTTTTTAGTGAGTTGATTGATTTAATTTCATATCTGCTATACTTTCTCTGATACCAATCATGAGTATACCTTTTGAATCTCCCTCTCTGTTGATGGACTTCAGCTGAGCTGAATTTAGCCTTCCTTTCACAGGTCATTTTTCAGTGGAAATGCCAGTTACTGCAATGATACTCACTCCAGTGTTCCCGGGTAATTCCTGTTGCTACCAACACATTTGGGTAAAACACAAAATAATAATTTCTTTGTTTTTTCTTTTTAATCTGAATTATGTATCTTCCAGCTCAGTTGCATGGTCTAGTCAAAACAGAAGCAGGAGAATTAGCAGCAGAGGACAAAGTCTGCTGAATTTGACTGAATGTGTAAAGATAGTCCTACTGGACTGTAGAAATACCCATTTACAAAATCCAAAGGTCTCTCTTCCTAACAGGCTGGGAATGGCATGGTATTTCACACAAATTTAAAAAAAAATAAATGAACAAGTATTCTGATACATAACGTTTTAATAACATCATTTTTAGCTATTTGTATACAAACAAATTAGATCAATGAACACAGCTAATTACTGGCACCTGAAACAGACTAGAGATGGTGACAAATAAGCAGATTAAAAATGAGCTGAAATGACCTATGAAATGACCACTGAGCTTCACTTTAATGACCAAGCAAATAGGAGTTTATGCCAGCCTTGGAGCATCTGGAGTTTGGAACAACCCATCAGTAAGGAGTGTAAGAATAAGGATTGTGAGAAAAAATTTCCTTTCATTTGCAAACAGAGGTATTGCAGTGCAATGTTACATCCATATGGGTCAGTGATGAAAACTGCAAGTGGGTGCCTTAGCTCTAGGCAGCCTGGCTTTCCAAAGCTGTGAAGAGCGAGAACTGTGGCTGCTTCACTGTCTCCAGTAATTTGTTAACCTAGGCCGTTACCTGTGCCTTGATCCTGAGTAATGCAGCCACCCAAAATATGCCAGAATTCCAATAATAATTATTATATCACAGTTTAATTCAGAGCATTGAGATGTGGGATGCTTTCATTGCTGGATAGATGTTTAGCCACTTGTGTTCAGTACACTTAAAAAGTCTGCTAGTAAGAGCATAAAAACTGTTGCCAGATTTTGCAGGCCTGTTCCTCTCTCACTTCCTTATCCAGGGACCAGTGAACTGCACAGGCCCAGGAACTAAAAGTAGAAATCATGTAGCTCAAAAACCTAAGGGTTGTAAAGGCATCACCAAAAACTGCTGTAGAACATAATTGCCCTGGGGATGCCTTACCAGCACCAATATGCAGCTTTCTATGTATGAAACTTTTAAAGTAACTCTATCTATACTGCTGTCCTAGGATGATTCAGAAAGATGAGCACATGCCCTCTTTACCAGGGAGCACTCTCCAGGAAAAGCATGCCCCAAGCAGACTCAACCAGGGAGAAGAGATGAGGATGACCATGTGGATCAGCAATTATAGTTACCCAAAAAAGCATCAAAAGATGTTACCGGGCTAAAATGGCAACTGCAGTGAAGCTGCTTTATAGTAATTTCTCTTGTCTGTGTATGGAGGGAAGATTCTAGTCCTTCCTTCAGTCCTCACAGGCAAATCTCAGTTACTTGGAATTTGTTCAGGGGAAGGGTACATTTTACCCTGAAGGAATTAGGAAGCATTATAGATTAAACATATGGGACCATATGTCATTGTATTGTTTCCAAATGTTTCTTTTTGAGCTTTTTTCCTCCACTGCGGACAGCTTATTTCACCACACATTGTCTAGAGAAGGAGGAGGTTTCATATTCCCATTTCTTTCACTAAGTCAGTATTAAATCTGTATCAGTTTCATAATACTGTTTGTCAACATTATTTCATCCTTTGTTTCAAACATGCACACCATACATGTGGTTTGAGGCAAGTGCTTTGAATATATTGTTTGGGCACTGCCAAAGTCGATGGCAGAAATAGAGAATACAAGTAGAGATGGTACTAAACCACCCCTGAACCAAAATATTCCTCTTGGTTATAAGGCTGTTCACAATCAAACCAAGCCTTTTGCTTGACCCTTAATAGAAGGAAACTAGCACTGATGTTTGAGTCTAATTAAACTAAAATTAGGAATGGGTGGATTCTGCCCTCTCTTTGCTATGCAGATCAATATCCTCATGTAATGTAAATTGAGTTGGTCTGTATTTCCCTCTTTTCCTGTGATTTTCTACTTCAGCCCTGGAGAAGAACTCTGGTGTCCAGTGACATCTGTTCTAAATCATGTTTTGGAAAAAATGTAAATACAGAAAACTTGAGGTCAGGCCCAGACAAAGCACTGGGCTAGCTCCCAAGGTCTCTCTGTGTCTGGGATTGTTTGATGTCAGGACAGCCAATCAGAGCCTTCAGTGATGGTAGCAAGAGACCCTCCAGATAAGGCTTTCCATGGATTTGTTAACAGACACTGTAAGTATTAAAACTTTTTGATGAGCCCCCTGTCTATAAAAATCTGTGGCCGGCTGGGTGCTGGCCTCTTCTGAAAAGGAGGGTGTTCAGGGAAGCACAGAATCTTCACCCTGTCCAAATGAGTGCAGATGGGTCTTCTCTGACCTTACCCCTGTGTTGGGGTAAAAGGCTCCATCCTCAGCCACTCTCACACTTGTTATGTTTTTTTATAATTAGTTCTTATTTGGGTTTAATTCTGATCGTGTCAAGCTGCCTGTCTGTACAGGCCAGCATAGTTTCCAGACCTTTAATTTATTAGAACTGATAGATTTGATGGATTCAAAGTTTTGCTGAGCAGTGATACCTTCACATTAGACTACTTGAAGGCAACGTTGCAGAAACAAGTGCTGAAGGCCACATTCATAAGTGTTTGAGTGCCTAAAAGAGTCTACTGAAACGTACAGAGCCAGCATCAGACCTTAAGTTCACAGGTATGTTAGAAACTTGTCCTAGGCATGGCATAGCTAACTCCTTAGTCTCTGTAAGCTTGACAGAGGTGCTTTTTGTTTTCCTATTCTAAGGCGTTTTGGCACTATTTTGGACATTATTGTTTCCCTGAGATCAATAACTGTGAAAATCATGCTCTGTGGGAAAAGCCACAGAGAAGGAGAGACATCTTAACTGGAAAACAGCTTTACAATGTGGAGTTGGCATACATTATACATTTTTATCGAGTGTGTATTTACCAATTAGTCAGCAGCCTGAGCCAGTGGATTTAATGAACTTTGTGTGATTTATGCATAGCTTTTATTAATTGTGCCAATAGGGATAAACACTGGATACAAATAGATGCAGATGTCTTACTTCTTTCTCCTTTAAGTAATACTTTCTTTTTATCTACTCTACATATTGGAAAGTGATAACTTCTAATCTTTCATACAACTGTCCTTCCAAAGGTAAGGCTCAAAACTTTCACCAACCCATATTCTCACCGGTCTGGGCTATGCCCAAGGCAAATACAGAAGTTCAGAGAAGAAAGCATTTTCTCCTTCTCCCCTTTCTCCCATCAGTGGAATGTACATTAAATAGTAAGTAGGCCACAGAAACAGAGAGCATGTGGATGACTTGAGATCCTGGTAATTTGAGCAGAGAAAAAGGGGGCCAGCACCTGGCTTTCAATCTCTGTTCAATGAATATTTAACTACTTTATGTAAAGTGGAACACTTTCAACAAATGCGGCTGAGAGAAACCTACCTAAGAATATTTTCTAACCCAGCAGTTAGGCTACTCTCCTGAGAAGTGTGATGTTTAGGTTCAAGTCCCTATACCAAATCACTTAAAGGAGGTGCTTGAAGCTACATCTTTCACAACCTAAGAACATGCCCTAATCACTGAGTTTTTGGATATCAGAGGTGGCAGCACTACCTCCTCTGTTTTGGGAAAGGAGTCCCCTTGTGACAAAATCAAAATGTTTTGTTTTTTGAGATGCCAGAATGAATTCTTTCAACATCTCTGAAGTTTTTTCATGTTGTTTCAGCTGAAACTGTTGGTTAATATGACCTGAATTCACAAAAAAAAGTTTCTGTTGCCCTAAAATTCCAGTATCAGTGAAGAAATAAGTTGATAGAAGAGAAGCTGACTAACTTGTAACTTAGTTGCTGTTACAGTTGTCTGGTCATGGCACTTCTTGAAGAGAGCCCATCAGTGGTTGTACTTTATCGTTTCTGTTGGGATGCTTCTCTTCCACACAGGTGGAAATTCCTCCCCTTCAGAAGGAGGACTGTGGTCTTGAGTACCCAGAACTGAAAACAGATTTAAATTATCCTGCTGTGGCATGCTAATGGCCAAGAAGTAGGAACACCTTTCAGAAATCTTTAAGTATTTTCACCCATTAAACACCATTTGGAGCTTATACAACAAAATACTAAGCTATTTTTAAAGATAAAACCCCTTATGCACACTGGCAAGTCTAGTGAGATCATTTTATTGACTTTTTGTGCTACTTTAATAGTTTCTCATCTTCAAATGCCAGTAATCTAGAAGAGAATTTTTGATACCATCTAAGAGGAAAACAAAAGAGAACCCAAAACAGACACTTCTTGTGATATCATTGACTTCCCCTCGCCCCCCCCCCTTTGAGTATGAGCTATAAGCGTGTTTTTCTGATGGATAGTAAGTTAAATTGCCAGTTCTGCTTTTACTAGATGTTAGGAATATGTCTGGGTGCCATCGTACTTACACTTGGCAGCAGCAGAGCACTTCTTATTCAAAGGTTTGCCATGAATTCTTTCAAAGGATAAGAAAAACAGAGTTGTAGGCAGGATTACTGTTTGCTTCCTTTTGGTTCTACATGAAGGACAAGCTTTGCAGCCCCTTCAGTGGTGTGATACATGACAGGCCATGAAACATTTACTTTGAACTATTTTCATCATCCACAGATGAAACTAGAAAAGAAAACCAAGTGTGCTCTCTCAGCTCCTTATTCCCACTCTATCCTCTCCTATCATGGTGTTTCATTGCAAGGATGAACTTTTGATGGACTCAGCCTCCTTTTGGTGGACTCAGGTTCACAGCTAGTGTTTGGGCACTTTCTTGAACAGTAGCACAAGCTATTGCTGGTTCTTGTGTAAGAGGAGCAATACATCATGTAGCTCTTCACAGTATGATTTAATGTCTCTTCCTCTGTGCATTGAGCTCCAGTGAAATAAGTAATGGTGATGTTTAGAATGTCATCATTAGACATCTGTATTTGACACTTCAACAGAGATAACTGGGAAATTCATCCCTCACAAGGTCGATGTTGCACATTCTGTGTATGTTCCAGCTGCTATCCTGGTCCTGACTGTCTGCAGCCATGAGGGAAAGAGAAAGAAGGACCTGTGTAATCAAGATATGAGCCCTTTGCTGCCACTGTCAGATGGTACAAGCACCTTCTCATCCTTAGGCCACGCAGCATCTGTGTAGGCAGCCTGCCCACAACCTACCCTGCAGTGCTTTATTTTGAAACTTAGTAATTAGAGCCATCTTTCTCTGAAAAATAAATACATAAAACACGTAAAGCTAAGACTTTATGCGCCGAAACAGCTACCTAGTATGTTTTGAATCTCTGCACAAATTTTCCAGATCACGTCCTAATAGCAGAGACATGCAGAATGCAAAAAAGTATGATAAATGTAGTTAACCTCTCCTGTGTATTTTACAAATAAAAATAAGGATCTATGGTTCTGTATAAATAATGTGAACAAAACTATGCCAAATTAGTGATGGAAGAACAGTAATTTCTTTTGGACAAATACATATCATTGGTTGACAGTAATAAAAAGGGATAAATCACAGAGTGTGGAAGGCACTCGCACGAATCATCCAGTCCAGCTCCTGGCCCTGCACAGGACCATCCCCGGAAGTCACACCATGTGCCTGACAGTATCATCCAAATGCTTCTTGAACTGTCAGGGTCGGTGCTGTGACCACTGCCCTGAGGAGCCTGTTCAGTGCCCACCCACTCTCTGGGTGAAGAACCTGTTTCTGATATCCAACCTAAACCTCCTCTGACACAATTTCAGGCCATTCCCTCAGGTCCTGTCACTGGTCACCACAGAGAAGAGATCAGTGCCTGCCCCTCCTCTGCCCCTCACAAGGAAATTGTAACTGCAGTGAGGTCTTCCCTCAGTCTCCTCTTCTCCAAGCTGAACACATCAAGTGCCCTCAGTCGCTCCTCATACGGCTTTGCCTCAAGGCCCTTCACCATCTTGTTGCCCTCCTTTGGACACTCTCTAAGAGCTGAATATCTTTCTTATATTGTGGTGTGCAAAACTGCACACAATATCCGAGGTTGCCCCAGTGCAGAGCAGAGCAGAGCAGGACAATCCCCTCCCTTGCCTGGCTGGCGATGCTGTGCCTGATGCCCCCCAGGATATGGTTGGCCCTCCTGGCTGCCAGGGCACTGCTGACTCATATTCAACTTGCCATCAGTCAGGACCCCCAGGTCCCTTTCCATGGCACTGCTCTCCAGCATCTCATTCCACAGTCTGTCCATACATCCAGGGTTGCCCCAATTCCAGGTGCAGAATCTGGCACTTCCCCTTGTTGAACTTCCTATGGTTGGTGATTGCTCAGTCCCCTAATTTGTCAAGGTCTCTCTGCAGGACCTCCCCACCTTTGAGGGAGTCAGCAGCTCCTCCCAGTTTTGTGTCACCTGTAAACTTGCTTACTATCCCTTCCAGTGTTGCGTCCAAGTCATTTATGAAGATGTTGAAGAGCACAGGGCCCAAGATGGAGCCCTGTGGGACCCCCCTAGTAGTAGGTCACCAGTCTGATGTCACCCCATTCACTGTTACCCTCTGTGCTCAACCCGTGAGCCAACTGCTCACCCACCACAGGATGTGTTTATCCAGCTGTGGGCTGGACAGTGTGTCCAGAAGGATCCTGTGAGAGACAGTATGGAAAGCTTTACTGAAATCCAAAATGATTGCATCAACTGGCTCCCCTTGATCATCTAGGTGGGTTACCTTGTCATGAAAGGAAATCAGGTTTTATAAGTAGGACTGTCCTTTCATGAAGCCGCACTGGCTGCGACCAATAACTGTGTTGTCTTTCAGGTGCTTTTCAAGACCTCCCAGAATAATCTCCATAACTTTACCAGGCACTGAAGTGAGACTGACAGGCCTGTAGTTTCTCCTTCTTGCCCTTCTTGAAAATCGGGACAATGTTTGCCAGTTTCCACCCAGCTGGGACCCCTCTGGATTCTCAAGACTGCTCAAAAATCACCAAAAGAGGTTTTGCAATGACATCAGCAGCTCATTGAAAATTCTGGGATGAATCCCATCAGGGACCATAGACTTGTAGGGATTCAGCTGGAGCAGCACATCCTGCATGGTTTCTGGGTTGACTGGGAGTGATAATTGTCACAGGTCATGGTCCTCCAGCTCAGGGCACTGAGACCCCCTTGGGCCATCATCCGTGTTGAAGACAGAGGCAAAGAAAGCATTAAACACTCCTGCCTTGTCTCTGTCCCTGCTTGGGAGGTGACCATCCTCATCCTGTAGTGGCCTGATGTTATTTCTACACTGCCCATTGTCATTAATGTACTGGAAAAAACTCTTTTTTGCCCCCCACATTCCTGGCAGCTGCAATTCCAGGTGAGCTTTGGCCACGCAAATTTTCTCCCTACAGTGGCAAGCAGAATCTCTATATTCTTCCCATGGCACTTGACCTTGCTTTCACTGGGCATATACTTCCCTTTTATGCCTTATTTCCATGAGAAAATCCCCACTCAGCCAAGCTGACCTTCTACCTCACCTGTTTGACTTTTATCATTTGGGAATTGCCTGCTCCTGTGCCATTAGGAAGTGATGTTTAAAAAGTGACCAGCACTGAGGGGCCCCAGCACCTGCAAAATCACTTTTTTCAGGAGACCTTCCTAATTCCCTGAGCAGCCTGAAGTCTGCTCTGCTCATATCCAAAGTTAAGGTTTTACTGGCGCTTCTCCTCCTGCCAACAGGATTTTACACGGCCACCAATCTCCACTTCACTCTTGAGATCCACTCTGTTGACAAGCAGCAGATGAGGGCGTCTTTCGGAGTTGGCTCCCTTAGGACCTGTTTCATAAGGTTGTCATCCAGGTTTTTTAGGAATCTTCTGGCTTAGGTTGTACCAGCTGTGTGATGCTCCCGGTTAACTTCTGGCAAGTTGAAGTCCTCCATGGGGACAAGGGCAGTTGATGTGGAAATGTCACTTAGTTCCTCAAAGAATAATTTATTAGTATCATAATCCTAGCCAGGAGATCTGTAATAACATATATTTTAAAGAATATTGGTCCCATCTTACAAGGCCTCACTTGATCCATCACTATGCAGTGGCATAGTGCATAGTTCGCTTCATGTAGACTGTGGCATGGATGATTATTTGCAGTAAAAACTGAAAATCTCATTTACATGTACGTGGTGTTGTAGACTGTTTATTCTATTAGTTTGCATCTTCAGAAAAGAAAAAATGTCTTTGGCCCCTCATATTTTTGTAGCTGTTTTTGACAAATAATGCAAAATTGCCTAATCAAAAATAAAATGTGTGATGAGAGGGAGGTAATTTCTTGCTACTCTACCTTGTGAAAGCAAGCAATGAACTGTAACTTAGGGTCCAAAAGTCATGGTTTTTTTGTTTTTTGCTGTATTACAATTTAAGTAACATTCTTTAAAAATTATCATTTTATGGGTCTGTTTGAAGTAGTTTATGTGCTTCATACATTATGTGAAAACAAATTTTACTGATTATTGCAAATTTGCCTCTGTCTACCCCACAGTCTCATGTTCATCTAATTTAGACAGTGATGAACAGCTACACATTAAATTGATACTCTCCATGAAAGCACAAGTTGTTGTTCTTATTTTACTGAAGAACCTGGAATAAGAATTTTTCATCAGAGATTAGTTTAAGTACTCCTGCATGTAATTGTGTGTTTGTAGAATGTATATAACTCTCAGTTATCTCGGAATTAAAACTGCTTCATGAGTTAGAGTATTGTGTAGAGAGAGTGAGTGATGGACTTGTAAAATTTATTATATCTTCTACAAGTGAAGAGAAATGCATATTTCTCTCTGCCTTTTACTTCATAGAACCTTTTAATAATAGAAATAATGAAGACAGTCCTTTCTAATGGAAGGAGTTAAAATTGTATTATACATTCTCTTGCACATTTTCATTTTAATCATATTTCTCTGAACCATGTTAATATCAATGTGGTTTTCTGATACTTTCCAATTTTTCCCTTGTATTCATATGCTTAGTGTTGGGGCTGGCTTTGGAGGAACTAATTCTAGTAGTGAAGGTGTGCACCCATGTTTGGGTTTTCAGGATATGAGCCTTTATACTGGAGGCAGGATATTGTCATCATGGCATTACTTCAATAGGAGACTTTGATGAATCTGTTCACAGTGGTAAAACTGATTTTTAGGTTTTGTCTGCATGGGAAAGTTAGTATAGAATAAACTGTAATATAAATTTATGATATAGCAACTCAACACATGCCAGTACTTTGCAAAGCTGCTCAAGCTAGATGTGAATCAGACCCTGGAGGCTGTATAGCTGGATGAGTGCAGTGCCCTGCCTAAGCTAATTAGTCCTACTGAGAAGTAGGATATGTTATAGAAGAGAGTTATGTTAATATGGCCATAATTCTTGGCTATCTGAAAGAGGCAAATCAGAAGTGGCATTCTGTGGCAATAGGTACATTTGCAGTGCACTAGTTTGTTTGTCTTGTAACTCTGTCTGGTCCTTTGTAGGTCATTCACACAAGGAATTTGTGCACAGTAATAAGTAAAGTGTTAATTCACAAACTGCATGCTCTGCAATACGCACAGACCCAAGTACAGAATCAGGACACAAACCGATTTTGACATTGTTATATCACAAGCTATTCTATAGGGATACACTAGTCAATTACCAGCCAAGAATCTAGTACAGACTAGTAAGAAAAGGTTGAAAAAAATTCAAGTATCTCTAGTAGTTAGGAGGTGGAAAATGCATCCAAATCAAGTCCACAAAAAAAATTTCTGAAGTCGCTTATTCTGTATTTTCTGAAGTGACAAGAAATTCCTGATATCTGCACTAACGCACCATGAAGGAGCCTGATTTTCCAGAAGGGGTGAGCTGTAATGGTTTAAAAATCAGCCCTTCCAGTGCCTCAGTTTAAACTCTGAAATCACTGCTCATTTTGGTAAAGAAGGATTCATCAAGTTCTGTCGTTAAAGTCACTTGAATTAGTCATGTTTTTATGAGATAAATAAAGAATGTAACTAATTCTGTAGCATTTACCATTTTTAAATAAGTGACACGCAAGTACAAAGACTATTCACAGGACAATATAATACAGTGAGCTGATACAGTAATGCAAGCTGTGCCCTGTCAAGAAAGGTGATTTTAGAACAAAACATTAAATTACCACATAAGAAAGTCATTATAATACCAGAAAGTCAACTTTATTTGTATATGTTCACATATGTGTGTTTTCCTCTGCCCCCATAAGCTGAAGTCTTCACCAAATTTTTCTTCAAAAGCATTTAGGAAGTACTGGATGAAAATTATACATATTCTGTATTCTTTACACTCCTCAAAATCTTGCTGCAGGTGGTGTTGCAAGATATCACAAAATACATAGCTTAAAATCGCTTTACTACTGTTGAGATCCCAGGGTTGGAATTCTTTGCAGACCTCCCTCTGTTTTGTTTAAAGATCTCTTCTACATTTTCTTAATATAGTTTGGTACTACTGTAAGTTCTCATCTACTGTTTCAGGATGAAAGTGAATGAACTGCACCTTGGAAATTATGACCCAAGTCTAGCATTCTACCACTAGATTCATAGTGTAAGCTGTCAATAAAATGTTGTGATTTGAATTCAGAAGGAGAAAAAAGACCCTACATGCTCTTTCACATCTTTAAAGCCTGAAGGTTTTTTTTCTAGTCCTACTTACTTTTCAAAATCTGTCATTGACTGAATAGTTTGCTTATGCTTCTTCAGTTTCTGTTTCAAAATATTCTCTCAGAATTTACTGACCTGAGTTTGACCTGTAGATCACTTTTGAACCATCACTAACGGAGGGTCTAAAGCTTGGAGTCCCAGGAGCACCTGAAAACATAGAACATAGGTCGGTAGCATTAGTTTCCTTTATCTAGCCAAGGTACCTCCTTTATTTCCAACATTTACAAATGTGAGACCAAATCACTGTAACAACACTGGGAAGCAGATATCTAGCTATTGGCATTTTTGCAAGCTTCAGTCAAGCTTTCTTTATAACTTCCTTTAAAAGCTACTACTGCCAACTATCTTGAATTCGGAAAAAGACCTTCTTTCTTAATGAAGAAATCTACTGAGAGTTTTATCTTGGGCTTCTACCATTTATTCTTTGAAATATATGCTGAATCTGCTACACTCAAATTTGAGATACTAGTTGTATCAATATGGACCCATGGTTTCAAGCCTTTAGATATGCAAATTGTGTTTCTGTAACGAACAAAACCTTAGAGACCATGCTGTTGTGGTTCCACAGAGCCTTTATTGCGCCTCATCATTATGCTAAATTAATACAAATTTCCTGTGTGTCCAGAATTCAAAGTCAATCAAGTGGCTTAATCTCTGAGGGTATGGGATAGAAATGCTATTATTACAGTTTGGAAGAAGGTGAGGGATTACCTTTAAATGCATCCAGGCTATGTGCTACAACAGCAACTCTGAAACACAGACCATTATGAACCACATCTTAACTGAGTGTGAACTTACAGGATTGCCTCCTGCCCTACTTTTGATTGCACAGACTAACTCCCCACAGTTGTATGACGCATTTTTGGCGAATTTAGTAGTTGGCTCTGTAGAGAAGCAGTATTAGAAAGGTATTTGTGATTTGCTACTCTCCTTTAATGCACTGAATGTTTTGACTATTTTTAAACGTTAATCTCAGTGTTTATTTCTTAAGTTTGTTTCATCTTTTTCCTCATACGCTTTGCTTTTGTTAGCTAGAATCCACAAGATGAACCAGTGCCAAATGTCCAGTGAGTTTTCTGAGGCATATTAGCACATGATATGCAGCTATGCAGCTCTTGAGATCCACAATCTGCAGTTTAAAATCTTCTGTATTAGTAGCTCCAAATGCATTTTGGAGACTATCTCTAAAATTGATGATACTGTCATGTTATTTAGGATTTGTACTTTAAAGTTGTCAAAGCTATTTATTCAATCATATTCACTAAATCATCATCCTAATTCTTCTTTGAAGGAATAGCTGTCATCTTACTTTGCAGAAGTATCATGAGTGGCTCCATTGTTGATACAATGTTTGTGAGAATATTTTGATATCTTTTGTTTCCGAGCTAAGCAAATTTGAAAACTTCTCATACCTCCAACATGATATGTGATTTTAATTTGGAAGAGAGGGAAGGACAAAATTGTCACTTGAGATTCTTTCTAATCCTATTTACTTAAACTTCGCTAAACAAATAAACTGCATCAACAGGCTGAGTCCCAAATATGACATAATTCTGATGAAACAAGCTTGCATCTTGGCAAGCCTCTTAGTGCACAGTGCTTCTACTTTCCACTTCTGCTTTCTACTGTCCCAGTGTTTCTGCTTTAGGACTAGTACCTCAGGCAAATACTCATGGAGAGAAAAAAAATGGGACATGTCCAAAAAACTGATAAATGCCTGTTTTTTCTTTGTGTTCATCTTTGCATGGAATTTCAGCTTCTGCCTTCCAGAAGCTCAGGATGATCTGATGCACTGCTAACAAAAAGGCAAGTGTAATAGAACCTTCCTGCCATAAACAGTTAAAATTGACCTTGAAATAATCTTTACAGTGAAGGCTCTGACATGTACCTTGTGAGAAGTTAGCTCAACCTAGGGTTCAGGTGCCTCTTGGGGATTTATTCTGCTTGAATTTATTTTAATTGATCTCTTTTCTGGTCATTTGAATGTTAGTGACATTAGCCAGGGGGGGG
>JAWWEU010000163.1:20387012-20565107 GCA_035583155.1 Acropternis orthonyx
TTTTTAAAAATAAAAGTAAACTAACCCCCCCACCCACCCCCCCCCAAAAAAAAAAAAAAAGAGCAT
This sequence comes from Acropternis orthonyx, assembly GCA_035583155.1. Taxonomy (NCBI): domain Eukaryota; kingdom Metazoa; phylum Chordata; class Aves; order Passeriformes; family Rhinocryptidae; genus Acropternis; species Acropternis orthonyx. The sequence continues at coordinate 20,387,079 of JAWWEU010000163.1, forward strand.
TTCGAGTCCCATCCAAATCTTATTATCCTAATTTTCTCTCTCACACAGTAACCAAGAGGAAAAGCCTAGGGTACAGTACAAAACTAGGGCAAGCAGACATATTTGCTCAGAACACTCCTCAATCTAACATGGTTTGTAGTTCAGGGATCTCTCGATCTGGAAGTGATCTCTTCATATTTGATTGCTCTTGGTAGGTTTTTCTCCTGTGAAATTCTTCATTCGCTTATATTCGCTGATCATACAGCATTGATCAAACAGCATGAGAGACATGACTTACTTCACATGATAGTGTGAGATAGGTGTTTCTTATCACCTGGTGGCTATTGGATTAAGCAGACACTCTAGAAATAGGAAATATGCTGTGATATATAGTAATTCCAACATACCTGGAATGCCCTGGTTTTCATCAGTAACTGTCTCTTCTGAAAAGATCACAAGCCAGTTGTATTCTGCATCAAGAGCAGTGTGGCCAGCAGGTCGAAGGAGGTGATTCTGCCCCTTTGCTCTCATGAGACTGCCACCCAGTGTACTGCATCCAAGCTCAGGGTTTCTCAGCACGGGATAGTCTTGGACCTGTTGGAGCAATTTCAGAGAAGGGCCACCAAGTTGATTGCAGCAGTGGAGCACCTCTCCTATGAGGAAAGGCTGAGAGAACTTGGATTGTTCAGCCTGGAGAAGAGAAGGCTTCGTGGTGACAAAAGGGTGCTTACTACAAAGATGGAGAGAAACTTCTACAAAGGCATGTAGTGTCAGGACAAGGGCAAATGGCTTCAAACTGAAAGAGAGTAGGTTTAGATTAGAAATTAGAAAGAAATTCTTTACTCTGAAGATGGTGAGACACTGAAACAAGTTCCTCAGAGAAGCTGTGGCTGCCTCATCCCTAGAAGTGTTCAAGGACAGGTTGGATGGAGCCCTGAGCAACCTGGTCTACTGAAAGCTGTCCCTGTCTGTGTTGGGGGGGTTGGAACTATATGATCTTTAAGGTTTCTTCCCACCCAGGCCATCCTATGATTCCATCAATTAACCAAAAAAGCAGCTTCCACAACTGCCTTGGGTCAAGTCTGAGGAGTAAGGAAAATAATGATCATTTAAATTTCCTGCATTGTCCAGAAGTGGTTTCTGCCATTCAGACGGTATGGCACGAATTTTTCTTCCCTGAAGTTAAGGTTGTAGCTGTGTAAACCTCTTGGGCTTTGACTAGTTAGTTGACTAGTTGCCACACCCCTGGAACCCACAATAAGATGTCATTATGTGCAGGGCATATGAGGGCTTGTGTATATTCAGCATACAGGAAGATGTCTTCAGGACCATACTTGTAGAAGTATGCTGTCTGCTGACAGATTTGAATCTTAACCCCTGTTAGTCACTGGCAGTTTAGTTCTTTGGTATGCTTTGTTTAATCTCTGCCTGTTCCCTCTACAGTCAAATCACTCACAATAGAAACTGAAAGAACTGACAAATACTGAAGGATCAGAATTGTGTTGGAAGGGAAGAAAACAGCAAAAGCCAGGATTCTAACTATGGATCTTGTTTCCCAGCAAAGTGTATCTAAAAGCCATTGTCTCAGGGTTCAGAGACAGCTAAATGATTGATTTCACATAAAATATTTGTTGTTCTAATTACAGTATAATCTTGGTCGTTGGCAACAAACAGATGCAAAAACAGCCTTTACATACTATCTTGAAAAACTTATTATTTGCTTAGTGTGCTTTGTAATCTGAAGCATATGGGTTTGCATATAACTGTAGTATTCAAAATGAAGCTGTACATAATGAGTCACTGGGTGAAAGAAAATGCATTGCTTCTGTTACAAGTTCTTTCAGTGTGTGTATTCCAATGGTTCCATTTAGGATTATAAACAAAAGGCTATGCTCACAGTTTTAGCAGTGTGTTACAGATTCTGGGATGCACATGACATCAAAGAGGCTACACTAATTTCCCCAGCAGTCTATGGCTCTTGGCACTATGAGCACACTCCATCTGAATAAACAGAATTCTAGTTTACCACAGTTGTGTGGGGGATCCAAGGTGATCATGAAGCTTGGTTTTGTTTTATTTGAAATCTTTCTGTAGGACTTCCTACTGCTCCAGGTTCTGTGTTTTCAGTGGATCTAGTAAGTGCATTTGGAGCTATAGACTTGGACTATGAAGCACTTGACACAGAAAGTAATTAAATCTATTATATTATTCTTACCTACCAAATCCAGGTAAGAGCTTTAAGTACACAGTTGCAGGATTTGCTAAGGATTAATCACTCTTTCTAAGCATTAATATATATATATTTAAAAGTAGTTAGCATCCTTTCCAGTAGCACCACTTACATGAAGCTTCAGTAAAACATTTTGTGAGAGTTAGCAAGGTCTGAGGCCTTCTAACTCCTCAAAGCATATCTGATTTATTGTTCTTTCCATGCTTGCTTGTCACTAGCAGCATGAAGAGTGCCAGCCCCTGTAAATACCCCTGGATACTCTTATGTAGAGGAAGGGACCAAGGGAATTTGATGGCTCAAATGGTTCCCATCATACTAGATCTCATTATATCAACAGAATGGATGGCCTTACTGAACATTTGCAGAGGTCTGAAGCTACTGGTAGGTAAGCATGAAATATTCTGGACAAAATTATGATTGTTAATAGTGTTAAATATGGCAATATGCCTTCAGGCTCCTGATGTTACTTAATTTAATTCTCTGATGCCAGAATTTAGGTTCTGCTGCTTCACCATTAGTGGTTGTTTATTCCCTTTTCCTCTTTCCCTTATTTTCTGAGTACCTTACTTAATCGTTGGTGGTATTTTGGTTTGGGGTTTTTTTTTGGTCTTTTTCCTGTCTATTTGTCCTCCTATAGTTTTCTCCTTTCCCTCTTACTAACCTCAGAAGGGAAAAGAAGATAATGGAGACATACTTCATTCTTCAAGTCACCAAGTAGTCTTGCTCTTTATTCTCTCCTGTCCTATGTTGTTGTCTCTTGGTGTGGTTTTGCCTGTACTGAGATTAAAATCTTAGAGAGACTGTGTTTATTTTCTATCAGCCTCCAGCATTTTTGCAGAACTGCCATAATATAATTATGTAGCATAGACAGGATAGCTTCATTATTTCCAAATGAAGCTACAGATCATTCTGCAGTATGTGTACTGTGAAGCCCGTTCCTCCTGTTATCCTGTCCTTGTTTCTCTTGCATTTATAGTTGGTAGTATTTAACAGGCAGTGTACAAATACCCTGTGATATGGGCCTGGTATCCCCTAATGTGTGCTTATGCTGAAGCCACACTGACTGCAGTTTAGTACAGGGATGTGCAAGATAGTTCTGCTCTACCTGGGCTGGGTATGGCAGGCAGGTGCAGCAGCAGCTCAATGGGGACTAAATACCTGAGCATTCACTCTGCTTCTCAGGCACATTTTGCATTTTACTCCCATTTTGCATTTCACTCCTGTTTTGCACTTAGGGTGTGATATAAATTCATGCAAATGGTGGAGAATGACGGGAATGGAAAAGGAGGGAAAATACATTGGTATGAATGCTCATAGCCAACAGCATTGTGTGCCCTTTGTAAATTGCTCTTTTTTAAAATAAAGATGAAATACTTGAAATCATGAAATCTAGTTAATGGACAGCAATTGTTACTGCATAAGTGATGTTCAGTCACTCCCATTTAACACTGATATGAGTGGGACCAGAATCATTAGCCCCTTGAGTCCTCTGCTTGAACAGACTTGCATGGCACAAAGAAAACGTAGCTGTTCCTTGAAATCAACATGCTGCACATAATTATCCATAAGTATCCAGTCCAGGAGGAGGATGTATATTATCATTGTCTGTGAGGTCATTTCTGCATTTGCCTAAGACTTCAAGAAGAAAAGTGAAGTTAACTTGCTGCCTTGAAAAATGATTCAAAACTGGAAACTTAAAAACATCAAAATACATATAAATTATCAAAGGAGAACAAAGACAAGTTTTTCTACAAAAGTCTTCTCCCCAGGCTATAACAATGCTTTACATAGGCATGATCAATATATCCAGGCTTGAGAACCAAAGTCTTTTGGAATAAATTAGACTGGCAGGAAAAGAAACAAACAAAGAACAAATTAACATGATTTTAAACATTGCTTAAATTTTCATGAACGTAGACCTTGAGATGTTATGATGAGATCCCATGAGTCTGTGCTAATATTTGCTTATAATTAAGGGTTGCACTTTCATGTTTCATCTGATATTAAAGATTGGAAATCAGCTACATGCTTACTATTTTTCTTGGTCATACTGATTTATCTACTTTATTTGCTTACTCTGTTAATAATACATATGGTCCCCTAAATAGCCCCATTACCTTTCTTTTAGCAAACTGCCCCTTCTCATACTCTAAATCTCCTTGATTGAGTGATTAGAAAAGGACTACCCTTCCTGTGATATTATGTTCACCTATAAGAGAAAAAGAGATAAGACTAACCTCTTCCAAACCTGCTTTGGGTAAATGGCCTCAGAAGAAAAATGAGAGTACTCAGCTCCACCCTTTAATATGTGTTGTGGTGGATGAAGTTCCTTCAGTGAGGGAATTGGCAACACAGCCTCTTTGGGGCACTGACACCTTGGCAAAGAACCTTTCTGTGCATTCCTGGTTAAAAGTAAAATGTCATCTCGAGTTTAGAGCCCCAGGTGTGCTGCACCAACCTTAAACAATCTGACTCACATCAGTGGGTTTTACAAGTTCCAAATGCAGCTGTAGCTGCCTCATCACCATTTTCTCTGCAGAGTTTCCATATAGGAAAAATTATTCATGTTTGGCAAGGTTATCAATGTCCAGGAGTTTTTGAAGCAGGGGTTTAGTCATGAACAGTTTAGAAGGACCCTGGCTTCATTTCAGCAAGCAAAATCTGATGATTCGTGACAGTACCTTGATGACTGTGCCCAGTGCCTGCTCCCCAAGTTTTCAATACCAAGATGAGCAGGACAATCACGACATCGAAGATGCGACCTTCACTGCATATCAAGTCATCTGCCCCATGGGAAGTCATTAGAAAAATACACTTTTGCAGCTACTGTTTTGAAAGTATTGGTCAGTGCCCAAATCCTAGGTGCAAAAGTCCTTGTGTCAGTGCTAAGGAGCACTTTGAAGTCTTTTGTTAGGTCTTACTGTTTGGCAGTTTGTGCATTTCTGAAAGAGTCCTTTGCAGCTTATGGAAAGGATGGATTTTTAAACAGAAAAGTCTTCTAAACAAAATAAGGCGTAAGAAATGTGCTAATCTTCTCCAAGCCAAGAGATGTCATTAAAAGTGTCAGTATGATGGATGTCGTGGCTAATTGAAGAAAAATACTTCCATAAGAAAGCAAAGAAGAAAAATCACATGGAAATTCAGAAACTATACCCAGAATTCTAAAGATCAATACAAAATCTACAGATTGAGATTTGTGATAAAAATCATATTAGAAGAATTAGTTCCTGTTAAGCTAGAAGTAATCTGTCACATCTTTGATAGTTTTTAACTTTAGCTTACGTCAGAACACACCTCTTCCAAAAGCTTCTAGTCTCAACCTGAGCTTCCATCATACTGATAAATAATTTTTCACCTAATTGATTGTTTTCAGTATGTGCTGTATTTCTGGTCTAAAATTTTTTTCCACTTCTGACCATTAGGTAGTTTAGACTTTTGTTTATGAAGGTGAAAAACCCTTCACCTTCTATACAGGGGTTAGACTTGCTTCAAATCACCTCTTTACCTTCTTACATTTCTCACCATTGAGCAGATTTTCCAGATTTCAAATTGTTCTTGTTCTCAAAACATTCTGCACTTTACTGCACCCACTTTAAAATAATTCTGCACACAATGATGAAACTGTTTTCTTGTTTCTACTGAGTAGTCCTCTCTTATTTGCACCCAGTCTATTTCATATTCAGCTGCATATCCATAATTCCCAAATCTCTCCCGGAGACACTGCTTTCCAACTCTGCAATTCCCAGTTTATAAAAATGTATCTCTACATTTGACTTTGCATTTAGTTGAAAATACACATCTTTTTAATCTGTCTAGGTCCTGGTCTGTTGGATTGGGCTCTTACGTATCAGAGAAATAAAAAGGATAACCAATAGTGGTAGTAGAGGAGTAAACAGAAATGCCATCAGTTTGTTTACTTATAAATACTTTCTACTCCAACAGATTCACCCATTAGCCGGTTTCTAATTCCCTTCACTGTAAACAACATCAATTTTGTGGTAGCTTTAGGGAAGCATCCACATGATCCTGCTCACCCATGTATATCAGCCTCTCTGGGTTGCAGCAAGGAAAAGAGGAGGGTACCCAGAACCTCAGCTATGCTACACTTAGATTAGCTGACATAGTGCACTTGGCAGAAAGCATTTTGCCTGCTCTCTGTTATTTCTGCACTGCAGTAAGGGATTTATCAATTAAGAAATTGTAACATAAGGAATTTATGTGCTTAGAGTTAGAAGGAAAGGTTTTCATCTAGACTAAAGGGGTCAGATCTCTTTCTTAAAAAGTGGGGCTAAAGGATAACCTTAAGAATATACATGTTCATTCTCTCATCTGGTCTCTAAGTTTGTAGCAAACTAAGGAGCCTGGACATGCCAGAGGCACTTGGCACAGTTTGTGTGCAGTATAGACAATACCTTGTTAATTACACTGGTGCTGCTGCTATTGCTATTAAAATGACAGGTGACTTTTTTCTCATTGGTGGCTTTAAGTTTGTCATCAAAGCAAAATATTTTAGAACAGCATTTAAAATGCCTATTCAATTGCTGAGTGTTGAGCACATGTTAATGCCATTTTCTCCAGATATGGTAGTTTATGATAAATGCTACCAGATTTTGTACTGTTGTACTGTATCCTACTAAGACAAATGGGCTCACTGAAAGGGTATTTCCTTTGGAGAACACAAGCTGCAGACCACCCAGAGAATACGTGTCATGATAAAAAGGTAGAGCAAAAAGTTAGTGTCTCATAATCTGAATGAATGAAAGACCTCAGAGGAAAAACCCCTATACATATGGTTGTTTTGAAAAAAGAACTTGAAGGCTACAAGAGCACTTAGGGAAAAGCTAAAAAGAACACCCCATCATATTTTACTGTAGTGTTAAAAAGTTTCTAAGTATTTGTGTGCTGTGTTTTTCCTTCTGGAAAGCTGCAGAGAGGTGTATGAAATTATGCAAAACTGTGAGGACCTGAGTTCATATCACCCTCTTGCTAGAATAGAAAAGTTATTCAGGGAGAGATATTCAAGAGCTGTATTGCTGTGAGAAGGAACTCAAATGACCTTGTGATTGAAAACATTGCTTGCAAAAATTGCAGAGCCTGCTGCCCTGAGACAGAAAGCTCCAAGATCAAGTTGAGTAACTTTCAGAGCAGAGACTAGTCATGCAGGTCATCCACAAAACTTTCAAAGTCTTCAGAGAGAACAAAATTGCATCTATATCCTCTCTAAATCAGAGTGTAAAAACTTTCCAAAGACACAGATATTGTTTGGGCATCCAGTTTCCCCAGAAGTATTTTCTAGTACAGCTTCTGCCTTGTCTGGTTGTTTACAGTACAGGTAAGTAGCAAAGCTTCAGGCTCAGCCATCGCAGTCTCTTTAGCAAAAGTAAAAAGGTTTAGTGAACTTGAAAGTATAAAGTGTTGAAGGCTTTGGTATTAAATTAGCAAGCAACGTAAGTGTATTATTTTAAAATTATTTTGTATTACTGGATAAATATAACCTTTCTCTATAAAATTGTTTTGAATGTTAAACCCAGTTCTGCAGTCAGTGTTCTGGTGATCATTTGACCCACCCATCTCTCCCAGGCATTGTGATGGAATGGAACAAGTGCCCCTCTCCCACACAGACATTGCAGTCACAGGCTGAGAGGAAACAATTATCTTTCAGATTTTGCTGCTGAGAGTGAGAAAGACAGTGAAAGAGAGAAAATCATCCAGAACAGTCAGTCTTTTGGCTGAAAAAGGTCGAAGTTCAACCATCTCCTCTACTTCATTCAGATTGCAGATACCAACTGTAAACCTGGGTGCTTATTAAACCTCCTTTGTAATGTTACCTGCTCCTTAAGGCCAGATCTTACAAATGGATTTGTTGGATTAAAGTCCTGCATCTGCACAGGCCATATTAACTTCAGCTTTGAAGTGTTTAAAGTGCTACTTGATCTTTGTGTTGGTCTTTTGTATTGGAACAAGTTCCTTATGCAGTGTGGAATCCAAATGTGATAAAATGTATATTTTTCCTTCAGTGCCACCAAAACTTGTTTTTATTCATACTGTCACTAAAATAATTTTTAACAGGGATATATCAGAAAAGTCAAAGACATAGGAAGAATTATTTGAAAAGTAAATGACCTTTCCTTACCCCCGCCACAGTATCTTTTAGAAACTTGGTTATCCTGAAAACAGTTACCCTGATAATCTAGAGGATGTGCAGCACACCAGAATGTCCTTTCTCATTAATACCAAAAAAAAAAAAAAAAAAAAAACCTTCTGAAATGCTTCCTTCATCTTTAAACTCTGCTTTCCAGATGACTTTGAGCAACTGTTACTTTACAGCACATCACAAATTATATTAAGAAACTGTAATTCCAAACCAGTCCAGTTACTCTGATTAAACAGAGCCATATCAAGAAGGTAGCCTTTTTATATAATAAAAGTGTTGATAATAGACTAAATCTCATCAGTCAAAAGGCTTTATTACTGTCTACTGTAGAAAAATGATTTTGTTGCTGCTGAATGATAGATCCCTAGCTAGGCACAATATACCTCATTTCCTGCTTAGATAACAGAAGATACTAAGATAAAGTGTGAAAGGAATAAGGAGCTGTGTGATATAGATATATGGAAGAATAAAAAATGTTAAAAAGTAAAAATGAAGTTCTGCTTAAAAACTTGCATTTGAACTAAGTTTCAAAAGAGAAAACAAAGATCCCCGAGTTTCTGTTTGCTTACTTTGGATAGAACAGACTTGCTAATAAATCCAGGACCAAATAGGACAGAAGAAAAGACTGTTTACTGACTAAAATGTGCTAAGACATTCACAGCACCTGGCACAGCTTAAAACCAAATTGTGTTATCTTACTGTAGGTTCAGAAAACTGTCGTGAACAGAAGCTGAGAACACCTCGTCGACGATGTCAGCAGCCCAAAATGCTGAATAGCCCTGAGGACAACATGTACTATAACCAGTTAAATGTGAGTTCAAAGTGGCAATAAAGCTGTTTTACTGGCTTTGTTTCCAGTTAATAATTCTGTTATTAATACCTGTTTCAGCCCCTCCAGCCCCACCCCCACGTTCTTCTGCTCTCGTCTTGAACATGTGCTTATGCTCTTTATCTGTTGCTTTCATGTCAGGATGTCTGCCTTCACGGTGAATAATTGATGTGGTTTATCAAAGACGAGCAAGATGCATGCTTCATCAGGCTCACTTGAGCCCTTTGATCAAAAAAATTATGCTGTGACTTCTGATATTATCAGCATCTGCTTGCATTCAACACAAAATCACTTTGAATTAAAAATTAACGACTTGCTGCTTTGCTTTGACTGTGTGTTCTTGGCCCTCTCCACAGGGAACTCTAGAATATCAAGGGAGCAAGAGGAAGCCAAGAAAACTTGGGTAAATATCTATCTTCTTAGTTCTAAGCAACTGTAAACAGAAGAAGTCCTTTGTGATATTACAGAATATGCAAAACTTTCTAGAGAGGTTTCTAAAAATAAACAATTAACATATTTCTGTGCATTGACACTGGACATTTTCTGCAGAAGCAAATGTAAAACTTGCATGTGCTGCTGTCTGCAGGCAGTAGAACTGATTCTTACAAAACATGCTCCCCAGCTCTAAGTACTATCACTACCAAAAAAAGTAACTTTCTTCATATTTTTAAGTGCATTTAGCACTAGCAAAAGGTGCCAGATGAAGGGTGTTGGAACTGAAGTTCTGTGACCTAGAACATGGCCAGAAGCCCTGCCAGCCATGCAGCCACACTCAGGTGGGCCTCTGCCCTCCTGGGGTAGCACATTTGAAGAATTGACTGAAAGGCCAGTCAGCCCTAAAGGGATTTGCTCCTTCTCTGTTGAACTGAGTCAGTTCTCATTGTTAGGTGAGCAATTATCACCTGATATAGGTAGAAAAAGCCAGGCTGGCTCCTACACAGTTACCAAAATATTTCCTTGCCTGATTAGGTGGAGCAGAGAGGACTGGTGGATGCTTGGTCTTGCAAATGCATTTACTACAAAAATATAGAAGAACTTTCTGTATTATGTCCTATGGGTTTTATTAATCTTCTGAATATAACTGTATGAATAGGAGGACTTTGAGTCAAGGTTAAAACCGAAAATTTTGCATGACTGCGCAAGATTCAGTTTATTTTATCTCCCTCCCCTAATTTAAAAAAGGTTGTATTCTGGGAATAAAAACACTAACATGGGACTGCAGTGCTCATCATACATCACAGGAAAATGAAAACCCTTTGCTGTCAATAGGGTTTTCCCCAAAAATTGATGATGTAGTCTTCGGCTCATATTCACAGCAGACCATCATCTGAAATATAATAACCAAAATCATATCCTACTTGTGGAACATAACAGACAAAAAAATTCACATTGCTCAAAGTAGATGCCCATTTGATATAAATATTTGTTCTGTGATTCTGTACACCCAGACTGAAAGACTATATTGCATTTCACTGATCCTCAGAACCAGAGTATGATCACAAAAAAAGTAATAGTAGTTGAAGTATGTATAAAAGCTATATATTTCTCATCAAATCATCCCATCTTTTTTTTGCCTTTCTTATACTAACACTCTTCATTTTTACATCCACAGAGAAGTTTCTATTTCTGAAGATATTGACAGAATTAAATTTTTACTTAATAGATGTTTGTTTTCTTTCAAGCCACATCAAAGTGCTGGATGGAGAAGACGAGTATTACGAATCATTGTCAGCTGTTGAATCTACCCCTGAAGATGACAGTTTTCTCAGTTCCCCATCTCCTCCTTCTTTGAGAGGTGTGTCTTTTGCTCAAAGCTGAACCTCACTTACTCTATTGACTAATACTGGTAGGAGTATTTTCCAGCTGATAATCTCTTCCAATTTACTTTGTACATGTGTGTTTATATCATATATTAAAAATACCATTTCTGCTCATAACTTTAGTTCACTAATTTAAATCTGGATTTGCAGCTGTAAATTGTCTCATCTAGCTGTATTTCTATAAACAAATCCAGTAAAGAGGAGCAGCACTACCTGTATCTGTTGATGTTGATAATGGACACATTTCTCTAGCAGCAAGGTTAGTTTATATAATTCTGACCCATTCTTTCCTGCTTCCCCCTCCCCTGGCTGCTGTTCCCTCCCTGTGCCATCCCTTCTGTTGTGCTGGCACAACTGCTGGTAGAGCTGTGTGAAAAGTACAATCAAGGAACTGAACTGGATTAAAAGAACTCTGTACTAAAAATTTTCATCTGGAGTCATAGTGAAAATGTTTTTCATTTCATTAGACTGGTATTAAACATTATTCTTTCTAACTTTCTGTGCTGTGTATGGCTTTTAACACTACAAAAATTTACAGAGTAAAATCATCTAAAGGATGTGTGTCTCAGTTTACCTTGCAGATAGTTTTCTTATAAACTATTAGTTTATATAAGTTTAACTTGAAGAATTATTTCAAATATAAGAAGTAAAACAGTTTTAAAACTAACATTCCACACACTGCTTCATATGGTCCTTGTGACAGAAGCCATCCTTATGAGTAGCTATTCTTGTTATTCCTGCAAATATTTAATCTATTTCTTAACCTGTTTCTCTGAGCTCCAGTGATTCCTGATTTCCACAGCTGTAACAGGTGGAAAAATAGTCACCTGCAAATTTTTCTACTTAACTTTTCACCTTTTCTGAAAGTCTTTAATGAAACAGTTTGTAACTTTGTACGGAATGCTGAGATTCTTCGCCAGTTGCCATTTCTGTGACAGAAGCCAACTACTTCTTTTTCAGCGACGTAATTTTGACCTGTGACAATTCTTTGTTTCTTTTCCAGACAAGCCCTTGTCAAAAACTTTAGGAAATAAAACGTTCACATTTACGGCCTTACACATCTGCTCAAAATTATTCATTTTTTTGACAACCCATACTGATTAAATCTGACCGTCTACTATACAGAATCTGCCCTCCAATGGATTTAGCTTGATCTGTGCTAACAGACCTTCTTCCTGTTGGAGGTGCAGTTCACACCTGTACCTTAAGCTACATAATTTCTTACTGTCAGGGTTCACTGGCATGATCTTTTTGACCACAGCACAAAGAAAGATGGCATGAGAATGAGACCCACATGGAGTCAGGGCATCCCTAAGCCAGAATAGGGTTCAAAAGAAGGAAAGGTAAATATAATTCCACAAAAGCTTTGTTTCTCCTAGTAAATACAGAAATTAATTAGGCAGAGGCAGATGAGGATAAGCAAAGGATTCCAGGAAGAAAAATTCTTCACTCATTGTGCACCCAAAATATGACAGCAAGTTGAAGCTGAAAGTTAAAATACTGCCAGAGACTGAAGTCTTTCAGTTCATTCCTCATTCTCCTCTGATGTACATCTAGGCACTTCAGAGCCTTTGAAATTTAGTGACTTCTTAGACAACAGATAATTTGCGAATAGCTGCAGATGAATGAATGGGATTAAAAAATACAGTGCAAATAGAAATGGCAGTATGAATGCATGTGTACAGATTGGTTTCTTTAAATTTTGTCAAAATTTAACAAGAATTACTATTTGTTATGATACCTTACCAAAAATTATGTAACTCTTTGTTTCCCATACAATGTATTAATTCTCTGTTAATTTTTAACTTATCTGGGTGGAAAATCACATTATTTTTAAATAGTCAAGTGGCTTACTCTACTCTTATATTGGCATAGATCACACAGAGTTCTAGCAATATTAATGCTTTCTGGTTACATCCTTCCTTTTTGAACACTGTTTGGGAAAATAAAGTTTTATTGTTGCTGCAATTCACATCACTGTTAGGCACAGTTAGAGTTTATCAATTGTTTTAGTTTAATGGTAGTGAAGTTTCCTGTTAGGTATTATGTCACCTGTCTAAAAATCAACCTTACACTATGTAATGCATTACTCTGAGTAGTTCTATTAATTTCATAAAGAAGTAAGGGAGTGAAAAATAATATATAATTCAGTGGAGCACTTAAGCCAAAGCCTAAGTCCCATTGAAATCAATGACATTTTGGCACGTGATTAAGTGCTTTGCTCCATGAGGACCCGAGTTAAGGATAGCAGCTTCACAACATTAAACAGTAAAGCACAGGCAAAATCCAAACACTCCCTAAGTACATCCCTTAGGTTTCTTCAATTTTCTTCTTCCAGTTGTTAAGCTTGTATCAATCTCAGCCATCAGAAATGGACTTCAAAGAGATTGTAAGCAGTCTTTAATTGCATAGAAGGGGTAAAACACAATATTTTTCTTGTTACATGCAATTCCACTATCTATATCTGCTATAATTTTTTTCTAATTAGTTTAACGTAACTAATACTTTAATACTGAAGTTACTATCTAAAAGCTGCTGTTGAGTAATACATTTTCGTTCTTGTTCCTTCTTGGCTAAACACTGTGCTCAAAGTCAGTCTGTGTCTTTTATTCTTGCCTAGCGTAACCCGCTTTCCTTATTTATTTTGGATCAATTCCCTTTGCCCTCACCAGATAACCCCAGTGAGGTCATCTTCTCTCATCCTGATTTTAGAGCACATGTATGCCTTTCAGTTATCAAAAGCCTTGCTGTAGATTCCTGTAGTCACATTAAGACTGGCCAAAGAGTTGAACTTCTGTTACCACATTGATAGATGTGTGTGTTTGGGTCGATCTGTGTGTGGAGTACAGGAGACATGTCAGTGAGATGACACTTGCCAGTGGAAACATATCAATGTGAATTCCTTAGATTTTCTCATTTGGTTGTGATACCATTGAAGCATTGTTCTGATTTATTTCCTTTCATGTATATTATCCTGAAATATTAATGGATTTTGCTTAATAGTTCATAACATATCCTGCTCTTAATATTTTATAAAAATAAAGAGTTTAAATCCTGTTAGGAAGAGGAACATTTCGTAGACAGTGTGTAATATATTAAACAGTTTTCAGCAGATGGGAGAGAAAAGGGTGAAGCTCAACAAGGGATTTTAGTAGATTCCTTCTGTAGAGCTTAATGACACTAGAAACTGGTTTTGCTGAGGACAATTTCTGCCTTTCAGTTATGGCAGCTTAAAAACTTCTCTCTGTGCCAAAAAAAAATCGGGCAGGGAGCTTTTGAAGATTAGCTCCTTTCATTTGGTAATTTTAAACGTGCTTCTGACTTAAACATTTACATCACTTTAGTGACATAAAGGAACCTTAGAATAGGAGTAAATTGCAGCCATCTTAAATTTGCCCCCACTGTGACCTCCCTCACCCCATACACTGTAAGAGTTGTGGAAAGGGCTTTTGTGCACCGAAGGTCTTTTAAGTGGCCCCTATCAGGCTATCCAAGGACTTCTTGTTACTTAGAAGCCTATAAAATGTGGCTATAAATAATGTAAAGCTAAAAACTGGGTGGTACTACTATCTATTTTACAAATAAAAATTGATGAGAAATGGGATTTAAGTGCCAATTTAAAAATTTCACCTTTTTTGAAAAAGAAATAATATTATAATTGAATGTTGATCCCCTCCTGTTCTAAGAATCGTAATTGTATAGGAATATTGCTTTTTTAATTGTAAAGTAGTTGGCAATGAAATAAATAATTGAAGCCTACCATACTCTTATTTCTCATTCCATTTTTGATTGTCTCAAAACAGAAGACGAATTTTGAGAGCCAAGCTCTGGGATTTTTAAATGTCTTCAGGTTAACCAGATATATATATAGTGCATACAATTGAAAATAAAGCCGTATGACACGAAAGTATCATCCTATCAGAAAAGGGTAAGTAGTTTTAGTACCAATATATGCACAAGACATTGCATGTATTAAACTTACCCATCCTGCTTTTAACTCTGACAACCAAATATGGGAAGTAACGTCAGTTTTGTTGTTAACACTAGAAATCTGTTTCGATAACAGTGCCTTGTCTTTAACACTACTCACCCTGGGAGGAGTTGTAGCAGAATGCTTACTTAACAGAAAATGTTTCTGCTTGACAACAAAGCAGTACTCTCAGACTGACAAAAGTAGCACAGGATGCTGTGAAAACCAAAGGCTAGGGAGCAGTCCTCAGAGTCAGAGTTTAGGATTACAGAACTCAGTGAGAGGCTCTGTGTCTTCTGCGTGCTGGGCGCGGGAACTGATAAAGGAGAACGTTGACCATTCATAATAGTAGAGCTCTGTGTCTTTAAATACACAGGCTGATGCCTAACTCATAGTAATGGATTTGTCAAGAATTATTGGATATTACTTTATTACATGTATAAATCCAATGTCAGTCAGAACAGTAAAGATATACATTGCGTTGTCAAGGAACTGTTTATTGTAGTATTCATGGTGTGATGCTAGAGGACATAGGAGCAGGTAAGTGAAAAACACATCCTGGAGTAATGTTTCCAGAAACCAAATTACATATTATTGATCAGGCCACGAATAGATAAATTCCTTGCTTTTGCTTGGCAGGCTAATTTTTTAAATTACATTGCAGAAAGGTATTTTTTTCAATAATGTAACTAGTAGTTTATAAGATAGTCGGCAAATGGGGATGACCAATAGGTAGATCAACATGTGTGGTTTTTTCTGCAAAAGACCCAAGTCCCCATTTCTGACCTGTTACCAGTGAAAAGTCTCATCTTGATCTCTAAGTGAAAGTAAGACAAAGACTGGGTGTCATTCATTGGGCTGGGGTAGCGGGGTCTTGAGGTTCTGGTGGAAGTGATCCTCGGAAAGCTGGGTGCTGGAGTATTACATTGTTGTATAACTGGGAAATGATGGTACGGAGAGGCCACGCTGGGGCCCTTAGCAAAGGGAAAGGAATGGAGAGGAGGCACTTTCACAAAATTGTGTGACATGGTTTATTCAGTGGTTTTTGTTCTTGCTGCTGCTCACTGTTATAAGCAACAAATTAACAAAGTTATGCAACTGCAGAGATCATGTAAAGGCTTCTCTGATAAAATGGGTCTTACTGAGATGGCAAAACCTTTGAAAGAGAACTTTTCATTTTGTAATTTCTATTACCCCAGGAATGAGCACTCCTCACTGCTATTGTTAAAAAAAAAAAAGAAATATAATCTGTTTATTTTATTAAATTGTCAATAATCTAAGATTGCAGGTTCCCATATACATTTCTAAGACCACTGAATGAAACAAAAGCAGCAGCTTGGTCCATCAATGCATACAGCTGAGACCTGGGACAAGACAGTATATTAACTACACTGTTCCTAGTTTCCTGTATGCCTTATGCAAGATGAAAGTAAGCTGTAAAAGAAGAAAAAGTATGAATGTAACACTGTTCTTTGTATTCTTGTTCTGTGGGATTAGTTTGATGGAAGTTTACAGACAAATTCAGAGATAAGTGCCGTACTTAATGCAGGCACAGACAATTTGTTTCATTAAATTGACCTGTTGGAAATGAATTTTTGAAAGAAAACCAAAATGTGAGGCTTCATAAAACTCTGTCCTTTGATAACTTGTATTACAATCTCCAGCATTTTCAATCCAGTACAGATTTACAGCTGAATTCCAATTGGAAATTGGTATTGATTGATTATGTTGCTCATTTAACATTCCAGCATGCTGCAAAAATGATGCAACAGACTGTGATAAAATGGGATGTGATCTAACAGGACATGACTGATGGGATGAGAGCAAAACGCGGGGTTTGCTAGTAGTGCTGTGCAGTAGCTCAGATTGGCATCTTGTGTGCTTTGATTGTTCATTTCATTTTACTGTCATCCTACTGAGTTGAACATTTTAAAAGACACAGTGTTTTTCCATCTGTAAGTCATGGAAAGACAGATGGATATGGAGAATCTCCACCTACAGCTCCTTGACTGGATGCCACTGCCCACTTAGTGGTAGAGAAATCCCTTCAGGAAAATTAGAATGCCCTTAAGTATATTATTTTTTAATATTGGAACTTACAGATATTTTTAATTCTTTTTTTTAATGAGTACAAGTAAAACAAACTGGTTCTTATCAACATAGCTGCTCTATTATAAACGCTGCTTTCTGTTACACTGAAGTTAATCCCCAGTCCTGTTACGAGAAACTCATCCTTATTAAAGTAACATTAAGAGCTTCTTTTTATTGATCTGCTCCTTTCACTTAATGATAGGAACTTACTGATGTTTTAATAATAACCTTGCAAGCTTTATCTCATTTTACTTCAATGTGAGTTACAGATAAATGCTATGGAAACTAACTTAGCATAAACATTTTGCAGATGTCTTTAAAGGTTAGGGGAAAAAAAGATTTAGTTGCACTGCATGTTAACAAAGATGGTTGAAAAACTACAAGATAAAAGAGAGCCTCGAGTATGAACATCAAAGAATTGTTAATGACAAGAAATACCATTAGGGTTAGCATCCCTTTTGTTTCAGCCCCCTCACACCTGCAGTGTGTTGCAGATTCTGTCTTTGTTGGCACATCTGAATTACTTCCATTAGCATTTATAGAAAAGTGGCTGCAAAACAACAGAAATGTACTCCTGGTTTTCTCTGTTGCTCCAAAAAGTCAGATACTGGGTTCTCTGTGGGCTTCCTTCAAGGTACAGTATCTTATTGTAAAGGAGACTATAGACCCAGGATTCTGTTGATTGCAAATGAGCTAGGTTGAAAGGAGAGAGGAGCTTTTGATACTGCTAGAGAACTAATATAAGCAACTACAAGAAGCACACATAAGAAGCTCAGACATTAGCAATAGCAAAATCAGAGCGTGAAATTCAGATTAGCCCTCCACAGGCTGTGAGAGGGAGGGGGTATTGGAAGACTTGGCATGGCTAAAGGTGTAACCTGTTTCATTTGGCCCCTGAAAATTTTTAACAGATGGTGGGACCAGCTGTCTTTTTCAGCCATTTAATAAACTCTTCGGTGGTAACAGTTTGGGAAGTGGGGGGTTTTGAGTTTTAGGCCAGAGGAAAAAATAAAGAAATCTGTCCCAATTGTCTTTGCCAAATAGAGAAGTCTGGAAACATTATGAAAAGTTAAAGTGAAAAATTTAATTGATGATACTGTCCTTATTACACATTTCAACAGAAGAGGAAAAAAAGAACTGCTTGTGCCCAAATGGACCAGTGCATTAAAAAAAAAACGCCTATTATGTTGTTATCTTTATCTGTCATTTTAATTTCAGCTCTTGCAAAGAGGCACATAATGAGAAATTTTAAATGAACTGTAGAATGAGAAACTGTCTTACTTTTTTGAAACATGATAGAAAGTATGCCAAAGAAACAGGCAGAGTGAACTCTCATATTAAAAGAAAAACCAAAATTACCTCTTGGATGAAGTCAGGTTTACAGAGTCTGACAAGGTGAGTACAGCAGTCAAGGAGCTGATCCTAACCTGCTTAACATGATGTTACAAAGTGACAATAAACTGCCATTTTAGAAACATACAGTGCTCAGGCTTTAATAGAAGCCTTAGTGAGAGGTGGGATTTTGTTTATTGTGAGAGTTTACCAAAAACATTCGCTGAGACTCTGTTTCTTCAGTTAAATTATTTTTTTTAAATTAACATTTCCAACACAACACTTAAATGGCAACTCTCAATTATATGAGATGTTTTATTTAAAAAGCATGTCTAGTGTCTTTGAACAGAACAGTTCTTTTTGCACATTTACATGCTACCCAGCTGAGCAGCCAACCCTTCCATTTGACAAGGGCTTTGTTCTGCCTACAGGCCTATTATAAGCCCTAGATTGTTTGCCCTTAATAAATTGCAACAATAAGACAGAAACCTCTTTCAGGTTAAGAGAAATAAAACACACTGCCTACATAGCAAAGCATATGATGTTTAATAATGACAACAGAAACATATCTACTAAATCTCATTTGCTTTGCTCCCAGATCACTGTGGTTAAGATAGCACAGGAAGGTTAGCATCTTTCCATGCATTAAACAAAAGATTAAAGAAAACAACAGGGGGACAAAACAACTCTAGCTACAGAATGGGTTTTTCTTCACAATGTAGAATCATACTGAATGCTATGCAAAGAGACTAGTGGGAGCTAAGCAGGAAAAAAACGTGAACATGATTAAATGTAGAGCAGAAAAATGTTTTTAACTGAATCAGAACATGATTTAATATTAGCTAGAGGAAGAAAAAAGGGTGGAAATTACTCAAATTGAAGAATTTGTACTACTCTCCAATGTGTTGTTGTGTGTCTGCTTGTGTGTGCCTTTCAGGCTTTCCGCTGAATCACAAAGCCCTACCAATTTTGCTTGTATAGCAGCTAATGGACATTCTTCTGTGGCTCAAGTGTTGGTGGGGAACTTGTGATCTTAAACAAAATTGTTAAGCCCTGTTTCTGAGGCCCCATTGGTAGAATTCAGCCGTCAACTGTGTTTTGTTTGCTGAGGTTGTTAGAGATGTCTACCTTTGTTGAACTTAGATGTGCGTGTTTTTTCACTTAAGCTGGAAATTCACAATGATTTTTAGCGTACATATGCAAATTATGGAGAAAATAGGAGGTAAAGTGCAAAAAGAATGACACTCTGGACTCCCTGTGCAACAATACAGTTCAGGAAGGTGAACATACCTCTCATTAAACCACTTGGTATAAGCGATTGGAAAGAGTTTTCTCTGTTCAAAACTCGTAACTCAATACAGTGTTTTCAGACAGAAATTGCAGTCGTTGGTCTATTTATAGTTTACATTTTTAAATCTTTTTTTAAGTTCCAGATGGAAGTTCTGAGAATTTAAGTATTTCTTTGCTTTGATTCTAAGAGAAGTACACTTAGTACTTGGAAATGTTGCTGACAAGCTAAAATTACAGTGATAAATCTTTCAAAGGAAATGTAGTGTTTATGACAGGTATTGATTTGACTGAGTTAAAGGCTACTTTTCTTTCTTTTAAGGTATTTTTGAGCTATGGACAATACTTTGAGGACTATTATGTATTTTCTTGGGGATGTTAAGTATTTCCTACCGAAATTTCTGCTACCTTTTCTTCTGCTCAGTCACAACATGCAGGAAACATCCCTGTCATCCTGCTCTCACAGGAAGGGGGAAGTGAAGATCAAGGTGGTCATGGTTTTTCTCTCTGTCTTCTTTTATGTCAAAAAGAATTAGAGGCAGATTCTTCATTGTCTCTGCCACAGTGCAGTGACAAGGTGCCAGCTTCGCTGCTCCTTCCAACTGCTGCACAGAACCAAACGGAGAGCACATGATTTGTTATTTCGGAGAGGACAAAGCTTTCTGGTTTACCCTGTGGCTTCCTACAGTGCTAATCTCTATTGTATCCAATTTCTGGGTGGCACTTGGAAGAGGAATTTTAAAGGATGGACATGAAGAGAGAAGTGATAATGGGGAAAAAAATTAATGGAGTTGGGAACAATGAAGTGGAAAACTTCTATGAGAGAGACTTAAAAGAAAAGAGAGGAAGCTACTTGAGAGAGGAAAGAAAAAAGACATAAACCATTAGGTTTCATGGCAGAGGCAACCTTTAATAAACGTTGAAGATTATCCTCATCATGGACTATATTAAAGCATTAAATAGTCTTGCAGAGTGTCTTAAAATGCATGTAACTCCTATGGTAGAAAACCACTTTAAGATGCTTTGGAAGCTTCTTGAGAAGGCTTGGTACAGTTACTGTGACTACAAGTAGGATTGTTTAAAACACAAAATTACAAATGCACTAATAACTGGAATTCCAAGCCAAAGGCAAATAAAATGTACCAGATATAAAATTCCTAGCTTTTCTACATTAGGAAATTGCCATGATACTGCAATCTGTATCTTGAGATCTGGTTCCCCTTTCTAAAATCTCCAAAAAAATCTTCAATTTTTGAAGGTTCAAAGTACTAGGCCTGCAGTACTTCATCAGTATCAGGTTTTTAAACCATTAAGCCCACTATCTTATATCTTACTATAAGCTTTGAAAAAATTCTTTCCTGTCAAAAGTTTACAGAAAATACCAGCACAAGAATAGGAAAAAAAATCTGGAATTACTAATTTTCAAAAATATTAATTGTTCAGTATGCTAGAAATTTAGTCTTTTTTAACCCCAGAAAGATAGCCTACTGAGCAGGCAATAAAAATCACAGGTAAGTGATAAATAGTATCTTTAATTAGCAAGTACTTCTCCAAACATCCCTCTATAAATATGCTATTAAATGACTCAATGTAAATAGTTTTGCTGTGATTTATCCTTCATATTTATAAGTGTAATCGTAATCCTTCATCTGAGGAGATTTTCTTCAGTGTGAATGATGTAATTTTAAAAAAAAAAACTCATTTTCCACTTTTACTGGGGTTCATTTTGTTGCAAGAAATTATTTGCTTTTTTAGACAAACTGCACAGAGGTGGGTATCTCTGAATATCTCTAAGATACATTTATGTTTTCAGCTTCAAATTAAGCAGACCAAGAGATACCAGAAAAAATACCAAGAGATCAAAATACATCACTTTGATTTTTCCAGCTCAATCCTGCAAAAACAAATGCTTCTCTCAAATATCTAAATATAGATATTTTCTCCATATGTAAAGATCTCAGATGCTTACAGACCATTTACAATTAAATACATAATCTCTCTGTTCAGCCAGACTAAATCTAAGTACTTTCATTAAAATCACACTGGTTTTGGTTTTGACAAAATAATTCATCAGGAGCTGGAAAATCATATGTAACAATACCTCTCATACACCCTGGAGAGGCAGGAATACCAGCTGGTTTTCAATATCCTATGAATCTTCATTTAGCTCTTTGTATATCAATGTGTATTGGTAAATGACAACAAAACCTGGATTGAAACTTAGGACATGCAGGAAAGGTGCTGAACAAGGGTTAAATAGAAATAATTTTCCACATTGTTCTAAATTGTTCTGAATGGTCAAGAGTGAAAAATACACCAAACTTTCATTCCCCTTTTTTTCTCTCCAAACTTCCATGATGTGAACCTGCTGGTTACCTCATAAATAATGCCTCTAAGATTGTTAGAGGGAACCAGCCAAGCATGGATCAACAAGAAGCTGGTAAGGGAAAAAACAGTGCCCCAAAACTTGGCTGATCCAGCAGTATGGTTGTGTGTTTGTGCCTCATGTATTTGCAGAGCATCAGAGTCACTAAGTTTGATCATACACAGTGGTAGAAGGATTCACTGGAAATGGCTGGTGGAACACTGACTGAGGGGAGGAGACGACTGGCACAGAGAAGCTATCTGCTTGAGGTGGAGGAAATTAACTCTTCTAACTGCTCCCACGTGTGGGATGAAGGAAGTATAGATAGTAGTGTTACTTAATTCCCACAGTTGTGTCAGTAGCAAAGCTTGCAGAGCTTTCTGAAGAGGAGGTTGTTTTGGTGGTTGGCAAGTGAAACTAGAGCCTTGGACAGAATCCTGTAGTGAAGAGTGTGCTAAAGCAGAGAAAGGATGGGCTGTAAAAGTAAGCAAATATCTAGTTATTTCTGCTCGGTATGTTCAGTGTTAGTTACAGAGGCACATTTAGTTGTTCAGTACAGCCCATCTAATGTGTATTTTGTCTTTGTAAAGCAAAGGGGTTAGGCTCTGGGTTTTTACTTACCTTATGCTCTAATCACTGTCCACCAGGAAGAGTAGGTATTGTGGGCATGTTGGCTTATTGCTCTGTTTGCATAGGCATGTTTGTCTCCTAATTGTCTCCACGCAGTCTCATTGCTGCCTCTCTGCCTGTTCAAGGTTATCTGGGCTTTAGTCTTCATCTCTCTGTTCCACAGAAAGATCAACATCTGCTCATAATTCAGAGTTGCTGAGTGTTCAAGAGTCAGAAGAAACTGAAGTGAAATCGAGGATAGGAGGGATATAGAAAAGAGTTTGGATTTTGCAAGGGGAATGAGGTAGAACATCATTTAATATGATCTCGAGTCATTTACCTCTGCTCATCAGTCCAACTCTGTGCTCTTCAGGAGGGGTAATGCATATGACATAGTGACATATATGACACTGTAGCATAACACAGTGGCCCCCCTGTGTTGCCTTTAATAAAAATACAACAATAACCTAGTACTTCTTTATAGAGGAGCTGTGAAGATAAATGTTTTAAAGATGATGTGTGCACAGTGACTGAAGCTCCTCCCAATACACTCACTGCACAGTTTGACCACCTTCTTACTCAGGGCTGTCACAAGATTTTGCTTGTTGATCCAATTTCCATATTTCCCCCCAGCTCAACAGCTGCACTCCTGTTACATAGAAAAATATCCTGAATATTCCCCACACACCTGGGTGTTATATTCTTGCATACTCTGTCACTGGTAAACTTGGCAAGCTGACAGAAGTTTACAGAAAGAAGAAAGGGAAACTTAAAAATAATCGCTTTGGTGGCTGGTGGCAGGAAAGTGGAGACACAGTTTCCACCGCTTATCTAGTTTGAATGTATATATGGGTTGAGTGTCAGAGGTGGCTTTATATGGCTATGTAGAGTAAAATGTTATTTTAGTGAAAAAAAGAACACCCCACAGAGATGAAAACAGCTTCAATCACTCAGAGAGAACTCCTACATTCACCTTGGTGTTCTCAATCAGTGACCCCAGCATTCGTGTGTGTGATACCATGCTCATTCTTAGTTTCTCCAGTCAGGCTCAGCACTGATGTGGTGCCTGCTCAGAGGCTGCCTTTTCTCTCCACCTAGACGGGTTAGCCTTTTGCTCCTGACCCCTCCCAAAACGCTGGCTTACATTCAGGCATCTGACCAGTAATGTTAGTTCAGAGTCAGTGTAGCTCTCTTTCCTTTTTCTTACATCCCCTCTCTGCTGCTTTCCAGTTGTTGATGCTTTACTTGGAGCACTGTAAATAGTGTATAAATGATAGCAGAGCAGCATATGCCAAAGGAAAGAACAAAGCTGGCTAGATTGCTCTATTTCTAAATATTTATAAGAAAATACTGATCAGCTGGAGCTTGTCTGACTGGTGAGCGACAGTAGAGAGAGGAGAGGAAGTGATTAGTTTTATAGATGTGATCAAAATTCCTGTGAGGACTATAAAGTAGAGAGCAGCAACTGAATTGATGACCAGCGAGGCATATGGTATCTAAATTAACAGCACAGGATCTCCCAGGATCTCCTGTATTGAATTCCTGTGATACAGAGATGCTATACTAATATGGAAAACCAGGTAAAACTGGAGGTGCTACCCTTTCTCTTGAGTCTTTGCTGTAGAGTTTAATGGCTAAGGCTATGCACATTGCTAGAACTACCTCTAACCTCACTGTCTACATTTCTAAAACTTTATTTAAGAGGGACTTTGATTACTATGTTCTCTTGTAAACAGCTTGGCTTCTAGAATCCCAATTACCTTACCCTTAATTTAGAGCTAAATAAATGAGAAAGGGCAGGAGAAATTCATAAATCAGCTGATAACTGTATCTCATTAAAGAGAATCATTGACACTATAGAACAGCTTCTTTCAGAATTACTCCATGGACCAAGTACACTTAGCATGTGTAGTGATGGAAGTGAAAAGAAGCAGCAAATCGTGAGCCCAGTTCAGTTTTTATGGGCATGTCTTCCACTGACTTCTGGGAGAATCTTGACAGAAAAAGAATATAATTTTTCAGTCCTGTAGTCTAGTGCATTGATAAGGATGGCAGCATTTTATAAAGTTAATCTGATGACACTGAAGAAATTGCATGACTTTGGGTTTTTTTCTCCAGGCTTTCATATTTTAAGACAAAAAATTTCAAAAGTAGTTCTTTGTGGTTTAGTGTGACCACCTAAGAAGAAAACAGTGGTTTCCAGTCAGAAATTTCTGTTTCATTTGAGCATTGGACTGCCACTGTAGTGTCATAGTTTCACTCTTATTTCCAGTCATAAGGATTAGGTAATTTAGACTAATAGATTTCCATTTTATTGCATTATCTGTCCATGGACCATTCTCTCCTTCATGTGTAATACCTGATTCTCTCTGCTCAATGGTAGTAGAAAATGGCAGCTTCCTTCATGTAATAGGAAAATAGGAATGTGAGATGTATTAAGGGAGAAAAGCCAAAAAGTGTACCCATTTGAAGATCTTTTTTTCCCCCCTTCCATCCTAGAGGTTCCAGAAGTGTGAAAAAAAATTATACTGTTCATTAGACTGGATCAGGAGTCATGGACATACCGACACCCTTGTTTTTGAGGGGAATGCCCTTTCTCCTCTTCTTGTCCTGGCTTCTCAAACAGCTGGTCAAGCTGTTTGCCCCCGAGCAATAGGGGCTGATTGAAGAGTGAAGTGAAATGTGATTTATTCACAGATTAGGGTTGTTTGCTTTGATTTGGCATGGCTGGCCAGCCAGCAGGAGGTACATGCCTTAGCCAGTGCTCCTGAGGTTTCAGCTGAGCTGGTGTAAGGTGTTTTAAGTGTTTGGTGAGGAGCAGCCTGATAATCTATGTACAGAACTGAGGCAAGGAGCTCCTCTTTCCAAGCCTGGAGTAGTAGGGTGTGTGGCAATGGTTGTTTCCTTTGTAAAGAAGGGTAAGGAACCTGACTCTGTTGCATAAGAGTATGGCGAGAATAGAATGACTTCACATTTCTATAGTTCTGTGAGGATGAAAAGCATAATACAAATATTGTATACTTTTGAAATAATTTTATTGATGGCATATTTATTTTTCAGAATTGGAGGGAGGTGAATTTTATTTGGGTAGTTCATGTAATTTATGCATTTACCTATTTATGTATTATTCTGCATTGCTTAAAGCATCAAGTTACAAAATGCCACAGAAACATACTGTGCACTGCTTTCCTGAAAAGAATTTTCTGCCAATCTGTGAGAGCAATGTTCAGCTAGGGAGAGATAAGTAATTTCAAAATTGTCATTGAAGCTTTCCTCAGTCTTTCATGGGATCCTGGACCTGTGGTAGCAGCCAAGAAGACTGGCATTTTTAAAAAAAGAAAAAAACTCTCTTAATTTAGAAATTTGGTTTTTTCTAGGTCCCTTTCAAAAACTCTCCCCCTCTCGGGGCACACTCACCTATGTCCTCGCTGATAGGCACAGAAGACTGCCTTTCACTAATATGTATGTAGTACTGGAACAGCCTACCTTAAAAGCATTATACAGAGAGGGTCTTCAGATTATTTTTCTTGCTGTGAAAACAGTTTCTCTTATCTAACACACCTTCAATGCCAGTCGTGTCCCATGTCTGTGTCACTGGCTTGACCCTCACAATCCAACTACTGGGCTTTTTCTTCCTGTCTCTGTTTTTTTCCCTAGCTAAGGCAGAGCTATTGAAGAGTTTGTATAGAGCACTTGCATTTTATAAGAAAAATTATGGATTTTTTTATACATTCTTGTTCAGTAGTCCTTGAAGAATGGATCATTTCGAAAGTGATTCTTGAAATATTGAAAAATATTGCCATTAGAAAATACTTAATCTTTTCTGCACTAAAATATTCTAAAATTACAGCACAAGTTCATTAAATAACAGGTGTGTTTTTACAGTGTGGAATTAATCCATTCAGCCAAATCGATAGCAATGTGGCAGCCATATGATCATCCAATATTTATGTGTAGATTGAACAATGATCTTTCTGGATAAACTTTGTACTGCTTCCAGTTCTAACACAGCATAGACACAGATAGCTGTTTAATTTGTCAATAAATATACTAAGCAACTAAAATTAGTTACCACAAGACACAGTTTTAGATAATGTACTCTCCACAGTTAAAAGGAGGCAAATAACAATGTAATTACCTTTTCATTCAGTACTGAATAATTGCAATGCAAAAAAAAAAAAAAAAAAAGAACGGCTATACATATCTGTAGTCATAAAATTAAAGGTTCCCATCCAGTCTTCCTCAAACAAATACTACATTCCATCAAAAATACAGAGGTTTTTTTTACCCAATGTTTCCTCAAATGAGAGGACAAGCAGGGTGCACACAGCAGATCCTTTTCAGCTGCTCACCAGTCTTTGCTTGCTTTCTGTTTTAGAGAAGTCCATTTCTAGCTGTTAGAGTTGTGACGAAAATGCAGCCATGTATGCCAGAGGCAGAAAGGCATTTCCAGAGAATTTGAAACGATCATTTTGAACTAAAAAGTAACCCAGTCATTCCAAGTGGAGCCAAGAATAACACTTTCAGTATTGTTATGATTAAAAGCCTGACTCTTTTTTAAAGTATGGAAGTAAGGGAAGGAAGTATATCCAAAAATGTTCACCAATGTTCCCTAAGAAAGGAGGAGTCACAAAAGGCCAGCCAAGGAAGGAGTTCATGAATACATTAAGATATTTAAACTTTTGACAACAGGCAGTAAAACTTTGTGAGGCATAAATTTTTTTTTACTTTTTTTGAAGGGCAGCTCAAGTTTCAGAAGTTTGGGAAATCCTCTATTAATCTTTGTGAAATCCATACCTACACTGGGAAATGTTGAGGCAAAGCTTCAAACCCTAAATACGCTTTTACATGTGCTGATCTTGTCTAGGGTTTTGTGTTTTTCCTTTACACATAGAAAAAAAAAAAACACCAGAAGATACCATAGCAGTTTTTAATCTTTCTTTTATTTTCATCTACTGATGTTCAAATTGCACTCTGTGAACTGGTGACTCCTCTTCCTGTGGCTGTCATGTTGGCTACTGTAAAAATGTGAATATGCTGAAGTACATAAAAATAAAATTAATGGCACATAACTCAGAACTGCTGGCACTGTATCCACACTTGCTTTGAGCTGTATACCTTGGTTAATTTACCTTCTGGTGAAACTTCTTGCTGTTGTGGCTAGGTGGTTTCTGGTACTAAGTCTTTAAACCAGACAGAATGAGGGTTGGTGTGAAGACACTGCCTTTTGCCGTGAGCTTATTAAAGTCATTTCAGGTTTAAATTCTGCCACTTCTCATGGACAACTTGACCAGGAGGCTTGGCTAAATGTTAATGCAGCTGTTCACTTAAAAATGATCCTGTTTCTCATTCTTTGGCGCAATTGTTAAAGAACAGTATTTCATTGAAGGCAACCAATCCCCAGGTTGGGGGCAGGCGGGTGGCCAGAGCCCATCCAGGTTTCCAGGGTTATTCATGGCTATGCTGGAAGAGCTGAGGGACGGGG
Source organism: Acropternis orthonyx (assembly GCA_035583155.1). NCBI lineage: Eukaryota > Metazoa > Chordata > Aves > Passeriformes > Rhinocryptidae > Acropternis > Acropternis orthonyx. Next base: position 20,415,230 of record JAWWEU010000163.1, read on the forward strand.
GATCACAGAAGGGACTGGAGAGTTTATGGCAGAGGACTGCAAAGGTCTTAAGAAGGACTGTGGATATCATGAGAGGATGTGGCTCTGGCAGTGTGAGCCGTCACTGGGACTGGGTCTGGGGTAGGGCTCCAGGATGAGGTGGTCAGGGCCCAGGAGGCAGAGGCACAGCAGAAGCCATGGAGGGGATCACTGGCACACAAGTAGCTGTTATTCCCAAGTGGTTTTTTTTTCTCTGCTACCTGCATTCAAACCAAGGTCCACAGAGCCCTGCACGGTGGTGTAGCCACCCTGGGACACCTGAATTTGAAAAATCTTGATTTTGAAGGCACCTATCTGTGAAAATGGTGATGGTTACTCGTGGTTTATGTCCACTGTGTTTAAGTCGACAGCAGCCATCTAGCCCAGTGCAGCCTGAGCCCCTCTGGCCCCGGGGCTGGTAGGGGTCTCGCCTCCCGCCGGAGCAGGCAGGGGGGCCGTGGGAGCCGGGCCCCTTGCGCCTCAGCCCCGTGGCTGGAGCAATTCAGGCTCCGGTTCTTCTTGCAGCCGGGCCGCCGTGCTCCCCCCGGCGCTGCCGCTCCGGCCCCTACAGCCCCGCCGGGGAGCACTGACCCCCTTGTCTGCGGGGCTGCAGGGCGAGATCCCCGCCGGGGTGTGCCCGCCAGCTCCGCTCTCTGAGCGCCCCTCGCCCCCGCCGGCGCTGCGGCTCATCCCTGCTGCCCCTGCGCTTTACAGCAGAATGTAGCGGCAGCCCATTTCTCATGGAAATAGTGCTTTGTGTAACTGAATTGACATTTGGCCTTGATACCTGTATCTCCTGATAACTGAAACAAATTTCTAAAATAAATATTGTACTTTGATCTTCCAGCCCTGCATTTTTAATGACAGCTCTGAACATCACTTCATTAAGAATACATTTCAGGAGACTGAAATGCTCCGAGTTTGAAAACTAATTATTTGTACAGAAAATTATGACTGCAACGTTTCATTTTTCAGACCATTGGTTTCTTCCAGAAATTAGAATTTATTCTCGATTTTTAAGTAATGTGTTTTCTTGGATGCAGATTTATGGCATTTGTAGTGTGGCATCTGTATAGAGACTTATCCAGCTCTTTTGTAACGTGACAAATTGTTTTGGTTCATCGAGATATATGGGGAAATAAGGTACTTTAAAGACTGGGGCGAACCTCGGGGTGTTCCCTTGTCTCCTGAGCTACATATCCACTCTCATTTCGTTTAGAAACATTGTTCAGAGTATTCTCCTGGCAACTATTAGGTAAAACGAATTTTCAAAAAGTCGAGGTAGGAATTAGATTGGGCATCTCGCAGGACTCCGGGGCTGGCGTAAGTTTGGGGGATAAGTTTAGGGACAATGCAAGTGCGAGCGCAGCCGTTTCACTTCTCCGTCAGGGAGCAGAGCTGCGGGCCGGGCTCCCCCCTCGGCTCCGGCTGCCCTGGCTGCAGTTCAGACGTGAGGGGGCAGTGAGTGCCCTCCTGCCCCGGTACGGCTCCAGCGGCGCGGCTAGAGCTTGGCCAGTGATCCCGGGCACCCGACGGGATGCTGCGGGCCGGGGCGTGCGGGGCTGTGCCCGTGTGCGCCCTCCCTGCCGCGCCGCTGGCCGGGGCTCGCTGTGGCTCCCCATTGCCCGCCATATCCCGTGTGGGTCCCCGCGCACCGGCGGTGCTGGGAGGTGTTTGTGTGCGATGGGTGGGGGTGCGGAACCCCGTGAGCCGTGCACCGTCGCGGGATGATGGGGACCTCCACCGCCCCGCAGCCCCAGTGCCCTGCCGGGAGCTGCTTCATCAGGCTGGGTACGCGGCCCTTCTTTCCTTGTTGCCGACCGGGTGAAGCGGTTACCTGGCAAATGGGAAGAGCCTGATGTGGCTGCTGCGTAGTGGATCAGTATTACACGGGGTCGAGCTTTTACTTCTCCCCAGGACTCAATATGGAGCCGTGGGAGAGGACTTGGCACGTTAATCCCTTCAAAGAAACCGATCTAATTCAAGCCCTACAACTCTTGAAAGTCTTTGAGCGGACGGTGATTGTTTCCACAGGAAAGGCAGATAAAGATCTCTGTGTGCTGGCGTTTAAAGAGACTTCAGTGGCGGTGCGAATACAATTGAACCCAGCGACTGCGAGGAGGATCGAGTTACCTGTGCAAACAGCTCCGTGAGGACCAGAGCCAGCCGGCATCTGCCCGAAGGGGCACCCCCACCCTCTCAGGATGGAGCTGGACGCCCTCATTTGGTACCTGACCAAACAGGCCGGCGTTTGCGTTGGCCTCAGAGCAGATGGGGAAGCGGGGAGGAGAGGAGCGCGTTTCCAGGGCCCCCGGCGGAGCGCGGAGCGGAGCGACCCCGCGGAGGAGCGCGGGGCCCGCCTGTCCCTCTCTGGGCGGCACAGTGCGAAGGGTCCCGCCAGCTCTGCGGCCCGCGGAGCGCAGCAGCCGGCGGTGGCGGCAAGCTGTGACCCAGATGTGCCTGGTGCTGGTTAGAGGGTCGATAGCCTCACACATGGTCGAACGCGACGCGGGTTAGGTCCTTCATACACACGCACAGCTACGTGTATAGTTAGAGGCCGAAAGGTGCGGGTGAGGGAGCAGAGCTCTTGGGGCCGAGTTTGGCTTTGTGGCAGGAGGTGGGCGAGCTGGTTAAACAGAGACCCGGTATCAGCATCCGTGCTCCCGAGGAGCCGCCCCGACCCGTGCCCGTCCCCGGCGCAGGCAGGCCGGCTTGGCAGGCCCGCCAAGAGAGACTCCGGTCTTCATTTAAAGAAATTACGTCTTTCACACCCGGCTGCCGCTAGGGAAGAGAAACTTTTCCCTTCGGTTTCCCGGCCTCCCTGCTTGTCGGTGTCTCTCCGCGGGAGCGCTTGCTGCCAGTGGCAGCCCCCCGCCCCTCCCCAGGCCCGGCTGGGCGCCTGCCAGGCGGGGGCTCCCGGTGACAGGGGGGCAACGCCGGCTGAGCGAAGCGAAACAAACCCCGCTACTCGAGGAGAAAATGCGCGGTTATTTGCGGAGTCATATCGAGGGCATATCCCTCAGCCTCGGGGGAAGGGCGGGCGGAGGGAGGGAGCGGGGAGGAACCACCAACAATTACTCCAGGGAAGTTTTACGTCTGGGATCGACCAGCTCCGATCAGGTGAACTCTCTGTGCTCTGATTCTTTGAGTAATTAAACACTATCAGAGAAATCCGGAGGCAGATTTCTCGAGCGATAACAAAGACACGTTGTCACTTTAGGGCTCTGCCACATTTCCTTAATTTCAAAAAAAAAAAAAAAAAAAAAAAAAAGGAGGGGAAGATCCAGTGTCTTGCACATCCAACACGAGGGTCTCTAGGCGGTAAGGGGTCCTTTGATCAAGAAAATCCAATTATTTGTGTATATACATTTCCCACATAGTGATTACTTCATTAATTGTCCCGCCTTTATCTCCTCCCTTCCCATCCCCCCTAATAATCAGTTCTTTTATCCAGACCAACAAACACACCATAGGAGCTTTGTGGATTCAAAGGATTTGCTTTCGCTTCTGAAAGAGCCGCTATTCTTTGATGATTGGGTAGCGGCAAACTTCAAAGCCATAAATCTTCCCTCTGACTGGTTGGCGGCCCAGCAAAGTCCTTATCAAATTCTTGGAGGTGATCCTGGCGCAGTCAGACAGTCCGCGGAGATCGCGCAGCGCGGGGGGGGTGGGACGCGCACGGAGGCGAAGAGATCAGAAGGAAGGGGAGAGAGAGGGGGAGAGAGAAGGAAACTGGGCAGCTTCTCGTCTTCCCCTCGGCGTCCTCATGCCTCGGCAGTGCCCCGGCGCCTTCCCTTGGCCCCGGGCGCAGTAGCCATGGCCGCGGTCGCTGTCCTCCGGAACGACTCCCTCCAGGCTTTCCTCCAGGTCAGTACCCACGCCCGGTGCGGCTCGGGCGGCTCCGCGTCCCGCGGTTGTGCCTCGCGTTGCGCGGGGGCAGCCGGCGCTTGCCGCCTCTTTCCCGAGGCTTTACCCCGCGGGCAGCCCGGAGAGCTAGGTGGGAACCCCAGAGAGGGTGAGGAGGCCAAGCTCGGGCTCCTCGGGCCGGCAACCTCCCTCTCCCGGCAGTAACTCCAGACAGCGCTCCGTGGCAAGGAGGGTGGAGGGTACGGGGGTGTACGAGGGTACAGGGGGTACTCCTGGCCCCCTGCCCGCAGCAGCTGCTTCCCCGGCCCGGGAGCGGTGGCGGGGCCGGCGGCATCGGTCTCTGGGCGGGGCGGGGGGGCCGGGCCCGTCCTGCCCCCTGGGCACGAGTTGTTTTCGGAAAGTTTGGCGGCCCTGCAGGAGCGGCGGGACGATCCTCCTGGCCGCGCACGGGCAGCGGCGCGGGAAGTTTCCCGCGGGTCGGTGGCGGCGGGCGGCGAATAACGCGCTCTCTTTCCTCCTTCCCTCCCTCCCGTTCCTGCGCAGGACCGCACCCCCAGCGCCTCCCCAGACTTGGCCAAGCACTCGCCCCTGGCTCTTCTGGCCGCTACCTGTAGCCGGATCGGACAGCCGGGCGCAGCACCCTCGGATTTCCTGCCGGTCTCCTACGACCCGACGCTGGGATCCCCCTCCAGGATCTTCCATCCGTGGAGCGGCGAGATGCCGGCGCACTCCCCGGGGGGGCTGCCGCCGCCGCATCCCAGCCTGGGGCTGACCCCTCAGAAGAACCACCTGCAGCCCTCCTTCGGGGGATCGCACGAACTGCCCCTCACGCCCCCGGCGGACCCCTCCTACCCTTACGAGTTCTCCCCCGTCAAGATGCTGCCCTCCTCCATGGCCGCCCTGCCGTCCAGCTGCCCGCCCGCCTACGTCCCCTACGCCGCCCAGGCCGCCCTGCCGCCCGGGTACTCCAACCTGCTGCCGCCTGCTCAGCCCTGCCGGCAGCTGTCGCCCAACCCGCCGCCCGAGGACATCCCCTGGTGGAGCATCCAGCAGGCGGGCGCCCCGGGCGGCTGCGGCCACCGCTTCCCCGCGGCCGCGGCGCTGCCGCGGAGCCTGGTGCTGGGGCACTCGGACTTCGCCCAGTACCAGACGCAGATCGCCGCCCTCCTGCAGACCAAGTCTCCCCTGGCGGCCACGGCCAGGAGGTGCCGCCGCTGCCGCTGCCCCAATTGCCAGTCGGCCGCGGGCAGCGCCCCGGAGGCGGAGCCGGGTAAGAAGAAGCAGCACATCTGCCACATCCCCGGCTGCGGCAAGGTGTACGGCAAGACCTCGCACCTGAAGGCGCACCTGCGCTGGCACACGGGCGAGCGGCCCTTCGTCTGCAACTGGCTCTTCTGCGGGAAGAGCTTCACCCGCTCCGACGAGCTGCAGCGGCACCTGCGGACTCACACGGGCGAGAAGCGCTTCGTCTGCCCCGAATGCGGGAAGCGCTTCATGCGCAGCGACCACCTGGCCAAGCATGTCAAGACCCACCAGAACAAGAAGCTGAAGGCGGCGGCGGACGGCGTCAAGCGGGAGGACAGCCGCGACCTGTGACCGCCGGGATGGGCCCGGGATCGCCGGCGGCCACCGCTCCCGCGGGCCGAGCCGAACCGGGACCGGGCAGGGCGGCGGGGAGAGCGGCCGGTTCTCGGACTCGCGTCAGACCCGGCGAGCAGGACCTCGGCTGGGGGCGGCCTCCGCGGACCCTCGGGGCCGGGACTAGGCGCTCGTAGGGCCCCGGGGCCGTCCCGGGACAGGTGCCCGGAGCGCGGCTGAGCCGGGGCGAGAGGCTGATGGGCACCGGGGATGAGGCGGTGTGGCCGCGCCAGGGCCCGGCACTCGGGGCTTTCAGGGTGAAAGACTGAAGTTTTGTGTACAGGTTATTTAATAGTTACGTTTGAATACACGTGTTCCCCTCCGTCCTCGGCCCCGCGCGGGGACCAGCATGAGATGTTTCTGTAAAGCGACCCGCGACCGCAGCGTGAAATAAACACGTTCACACCGGGGTCAGCAGGGACGGTCCCGCAGCGTCGGTGTCATTCGTTCCTCCCCGGGTCCCCCGCGCCCTGTCCCGCGGGTCGGGCCGGCTCCGGCTCCATCGCCGAGCGCAGCCCGGTCACCCGAGAGCTGCGCGGTGAACACCCTGAAGATCCCCGTGGCTGCTTCGGGCCGGTGGGCCTTTTCGCTTTGGTTGGTGGGGGGAGGGGAAGGGGTGGGTGTTAATTATTGTCATTATTTTGCTTCTTGCACATAAAGCTGAGAGAGAAAAGAGAAATGCATGGTGCCAGCACTGGGACTGAATGCACAGGTCAAGTTCCACAGACTGAGTTATGTACTTGAGCAGAGGTGGGCAGCAGTCAGTGTCAATGATGCTTCTTCTCGGAGAGGTCAAGGCCACAGGGCCAGCCACAAGCAGCCATTCCTGGCCTGAAGTCCTCTGAGGCACAGTAGAGCCAAAAATGCTTCCCAGATGTTAACTTCGTGTAAAACTGCAGAATGTAAGGGTGAGATACTTGTTACCCCGCCAGTAGGATGAAATGGCAGTCACTGTCCTGCAGAGGGAAAGATGCTTGGCACAAAACTGTTCAGAAGTATCTATTAGATGGTGACAGCTTTTAGGGTTCCTTATCTCTCACTGGGCATCACATAAGTATGAATTTAGGCATATTTCTTTTAAACTAATGACTTTTTTTTACTGCAATGAGTTCCCTATTTATTTTTTAACTGAAATCTGCATAGCCAAACAGATGAGCAACCTGATCAGTAATTTGCTAAATTTTGCATTTTAACATAGAGAACATCTTATTTGCTCCTTATATTTTTAGTAAGTCAGCTTTATTTTCTGATTGCCTAATGAAACAGGGAAATAAAAAGTGCCTTCAAAACTTTACCAGGACTAATCTGGAACCATTCAGCTTCAGGTGAGGTCCTCTGGTGGCACAACCATATTGACAGAGGTACACTTAAAACACAGCTTGATAAATGTTTGTAATGACAGGACGTGTAAAACTGATTAGTTTGTATATATGTCAAATACTGCCAAGAATCTATTCTCTCAGGGAATAATGAGATGAGACAATACAAAAAGAACTCTCATATCTGTAATAATGAGAAGTTAATGGACAGTTGCCATGGTACAGTTCCTTAACAATATTTTAATATTTATGATTCTAAATTAATTTCCCACACCATATTCTTAGAGTGAACTTACTAAATTAATAACCAAGCAATTGTCTTCTTTACTACTGGAGAATCTTCTCTAACCTTTATAGAAAACCTTGTGAGAAATATGTTTAGGTTCATTAGTTAGCATTCCTTTGCCAAAGACTTAGGCTCTAGAATCATGTTGTTACGGGATATTAAGCAGAAGATACCTTTAGTGTTCCAGATTGAGCAACAGCAAGGCAGGAAATAACTGCTGGAATTGATCCAGAAGTCCTTAGTCAAAAAAGGCTTTTGAGACAAAAGCACATCCCATTTATGTAGGATTTAAATATTTAATCAGGAATAACAATGTTTGTTTTTTAAAAATATTTCATGGCATACAGGAGCAACCTGCTTCCTTTCTTTGATATGAAGTTACATTGAGACTGTAGAGTTAGAGAATTTAGGACTTCTTTAAAAGAGAGTTTGTTAGAGCAAATAATCTTTCAGTTCCATGTTTGGATCAGAACTACTTAAAATGGATAGTAGTAGAAAGTGCCTTTGTTGGGAGCAGTACAAGAAAAACAATGGTATCCCAGAGCACAAAAGATCTCTTCCAGGATACAATAATTGCCACAATGTAATGACCTTTCCCTCCTAAGTAAGTGCCAAGATCAAGTATTAGTGTGAGCTGAAGCAATGTATTAGATGGTTTCTGCTGCAAGTTCAGCCTAAGAACCGGAGAACCAGCTCCTCTTAGAGCAGATGTAACTAGCAGAAAATAGCCTGATAATTGTAGACGAGATGATTTCTGAGCTGGACCATTATGGAAAGATTTTTCTCCAGTTGGAAGACAGACTGAATTTGCACAGCACCTGTGTTGCCTGGTCTTGCCAGACTATTTAAGGTTCTTTTTCATTCTGCAAGACACAACTTGTACTGAAATACGGTAAATTTTAGAAGTCACTTAAGTGTGAGACTGAAAATAACTCCTATTTTAAGCAAAAAACCATTGCCCAGGCATTGCCAGTACCATGTCAAGGGTGTGGTCGTACCTGATTAAAACAAAAGAATCAGTGGCACGTTGTAGCCTATGCACCTTGTATATCTGTGTAATGACTACACTAAGGCATGAAAGTGCACAGGTTAAAAATACACATGGTCAAAATCAGTTAAAAACCTGTCATGAAAGAGATCGTTTAAGTGGAAATGCAGTTATCAAATGCTAATGAAAATCTTAATCCTTGAGAATAGCACACACACACACACACAAAAAAAAGGCAGAAAATTAGCGACTTAGGACACAAGGTAAGTAAGAGTTTAGGATTTTAAAAAATATTTCACCATAAAGCTTTTAAATAGTTCATTGGAAAAGGAGGGTATATCCATGATAGCTGTTTCATATTCATCTGTAAATAGCTAAATGGTATGATAGCTTTTCAATTGAAATCATTAAACTCTTTTAGTAGTATGGCATTTGAATATACATGTGACCTTTCTAATGTATGGGTAGAGCATTACAAAAATATATTGCTTACATCTCAAGAATTTATTTCTAGTTGGCAAATTGCACTCTATAATAAAATTAACTTTTAATTTTGCATTCACAAAATACATTTTATACTTTTAGCTGTTTCCAATCAACTAGAACAGCTGTTCATTTTGTAAAATTAAATGATTAATATTTTTCTTAATTATAGATTTTGAGTACATATGCTGCTCAAGGTCAATTCATTTCCTAATTTTAAAACTTAAATGTCGTTGGTATAATAGATGTACCATATAAACTAATACATCTTGCAGTTAATTCATATTAATCGATCTCTACAAAAAATTTGGATATGGCTAAAAAACTTGAGATTTGGTCTGTTTTCTGTGTTGAAAAGTGATTTTCACACTTGGACAAACTTTTAAGCAGAGGAAATTTTAAAAAAAGCCCCAACCAACATTGTTCTTTAGATAATTTTGTTTTTTTAATGTGTTGTTAAATTATTTTTAGTTAAGGGCAAAATAGAATAGGACTTTCACCTGAGAGAAGGTTGCAGAATTCATCTTTTGATCCTGACTCAGCAGATTCTCATTGCAACAATCCAACAAATTTATAAAGTTATGTTTCATACTTCCTCAACCACTATTGTAGAAAAAGTAAGATGAAGTTTTTTTAAACTATATTGAGAGATGTCCTTCCTAAAACTATCATTTTTTCTTCCATAGTAAATGATAGATGTAATTTTTGAAAGAAATATTTAATCTTCAATGATTTGCAGATTTTGAGATTGCCTTTTAAAGTAACTACAACTTGACTATTTCAGTCTGTAAATTCTCATATCTAATATTAGTCTTGAATAATGAAGAAATAGGGAATATAAAATGCTCCTGTCTTGAAACTCTTAGATGAAAGATACCTTTTGCTGTTCAGTGATACTCAATGACTTTAGCAGACCACTCAGAAGTTCATAAATAGGGAAAATTTGTATCTTCTCAAGTAGCTGCACAATTATCAAGGCACCGAGTGGTAAGAAACAAAAGAATAATTCCCAGCTTATTGTCAGATCTTATGGTTTGCTATAGAATCTTTTTTTTTTTCCTCTGTTACAGTTTTTCCAGTTATTTCACACTTTTTATGAGATTCCTGTGAATTCAGTGGGGAAGATGTGGGTCTGCTACTCTGGCACATGATAGAATCAACTCAAAGACATTTTAGATTTTCCTGCCAAACTTTTTAAAAGTACTTACCAAACAGAATCTCTAAATGTTCAAGAATACCGAGTTTTCCTCCAAAGGGATTGCCTTGCAGGTACCTTCAATAACTTTGTGTTTAAATATTGCCCAAGCCACTGAGGACCTGGAAGTGTTCAGCAACCAGCAAGACTCACTCTTGTCAGGTAAGTGTTGACGTGCAGCACAGAGAAGAAGGGTCTAAGGCCCTAGGCTGACTGCAGGAAAAGTCTTGACCAGAGAAAATCAGCAGAAGTGCGTGCAGTTCAAAGGGTCTTTTAAATAAGTTTATGGTGTTTGTTGCCTGTTGATATTTACTCTCAACTAATTTGAAGTCAAACAGATGTTTTATTGTGGATAATGAAATCCAAAGAAAACATGTATTTTGACCTTGTCACTGTGACAAGTCAGTAAGCGATTATGGATAGTGAGATTTGGCCTTTAACCTGAAAGCCATCAACACTGTTTATCTTCTCATCATCTCTTAATTTCTTTTGTGTTATACATTTACTTAAGTACACACAAAATCCCATCATGTCCCTGACCCAGATCTGGTGATTACATCACTGCTTAGCCACATTAACTGGAGCCCAGCTGAGGCTGTGTACAAAGCCTGTGTGCTCTGAGGAGGGTTATGGATGTCCCCTCCAGGGTATGTAGGTACATAGTAGGTCTCCATCTCCTGTGCAGGTGACTGTGTGGTGCATCCTGTGCTGCAATGTACTGAAGTCAGTGGCCACTCCTGAAAGAGTGGGAAGTTTGTACTGAGGTGTGAACTAAGTCACTATTCACTGAACAATTAAGTGCAGAGTCCTTGTATAGAGTGTCTGTATAGGTTCAGATTTCTCTGTTAGTGGTAGGTACAATTTACTGTTCAGTGATATTCAATGATTTTAGCAAACCACTCAGAAGTTCATAAATAGGGTAAATTTGTGAAAATCGTGCAGTTGCACAGTTACTGAGACACTTTTACATGAGCTCTGTACCAAGGTAGCTCATCTTAATCTCCCCTCTCTAGAGTGTCACTCATGGGCTTTTGTGGCTGTTGATGCCAACACTGACCAAGTAACTCACTTTAGGCAACATCCTGCTTTGCCCTTCCTGTCAACCTGTCCCATCATAAAATGTGATCTTTTTTAACATTTGTAATTTTCTGTTGCCACTGAATCATGGACTTTTACCATGACAATGACTGGGTATTACATCACCATGGCATTTAGTACGGAGGAATGATGAACCACCAGGGGGAAAATGAAAGATAAATTCACTTTTTTAGGAAATACTTATATTCAAAATGAAAAATAATATTCAAATGCCATAAGCTCATATTTTTCACAACTTAAATGTTTGTGTTTGCAAATACCAATGTCACTGGCTTCAATAGTGGGTACCCATGTTTTTGTATTTTTGAAAGGTAGTTGTTGTCTCCAAAAACAATATATTCCTATTATCTACAAGTCCCTGTTCCTATAACAGTACTGAGCTATTTAAACAACATTCCAGTATTAACCTGTATACTACTCAAAAACATTTTTCATTTTCCTTTTTAACATGAACCAGACACCACAGAGCACACTTTCAAAACAGGCTCTAATTATAAAACAGGTTAAAAGAACTTTTATTAGCCATAGCCCCTATCTTCACTTGGGATCATATCTCACATGCTTTTTTCAGCATCATATGGCATGCCTGTGATCTCCACACGCAGGTCTCTCATCTGTAGGGAAAGGAGATGTCAGTCACATTCTCCCCTATTTCAGACAGCTCTCCACAAGTCTAGGATCCACATGTGAAGAAGAGAAAGGAGAACTCACACTATTCACTCATTAAAGATTAGACAGGAAAGGTAACAGACCTGAGAATGTCAGGTAGTCTCAGCTATTGTATGTTAATACCAAAGGAGTGTGGAAATGGCTTCATTTCTTCCCCTCACATCTCACTAATTAGCTTTCCTTCTGAGGAGGAATAGTGGTAGTGCTTTGCTTTTGTTGAACCCTGCGAGAACAGCCAAACACTTGACATCAGCTTACTTTACATGTCATAAACCATTGCTTGTGCACCTTAGTAGCCCAATATAGAATGCCCATTCTTTGCAGCATTACCTGATCCTTCAGCAGTGTGGCTCCGCTGACTTCTTACTGTTAATTTGCTCTGAAAAAAACTTAAAAGAGTTTTAAGCAGGCAAAGATTATACTTTTTTTTTTCCAAAATATTAACCAAATCTTCTTATGTGTCTACATGAGGCCTAAGGCTATGTCTGAGCTTCTTAATAAAATGCTTAAATAAATTTTATAATGATGCTGAGAAGCTACTTGCAAAGTACTGTAATCAAAGCTGTGTTCAGTGCCTGAATAGTTAAGTTACAGAGAGCAAGAACCGTGAGCAATCCTGTTAGGGAAAGTAGGTTCTCTGTAACACTCTTTCAAACTGCATGTGAGCACTGGAAGTGTAACTCTGCAACCCCAGTGGGATAGTGAATATACAAAGAACAACACTAAACATGCTCAGCATATCCCAGCAGTCTACAGGAAAGTGTTTTTTTCTCATCAGAGGAAGGGCTTGTTAAACGTTTTTCTGACAAGGGAGGAAAAAAGAGGTTCATGGATCTGAAGATCATTATGCTTCTGTCAAGCAGGAGGGTGAGTCAAAAGAAAAAGCAGCTAGGTAACCTTTCCTTTTCTTTCGTGTACCACCTTTGCTTGCGTTCACAACTATCAACACTAGTAAGGAGTCCTAGTTCCCTTCTCTACCTCCCAGATGATGAAGGGAAGCGCAAGACCCAAGAATTTTTAGAAGGTTTTAGCTGCTTCACTTTCCCCAGTTTCCCTGTACAGCTTATGAGGATTTGTTCTGCAGGGTGCTCCAGTATGCAGCTGTTGCCTTGCATTGCCTTTGTGGGGTTTGCTCTCTCCCCACATGAAGAACGTTTCCTAAGCTAAATACAGTGATTGCAAAGTACTGAATTCACTGAGACTTAAATGTGAAAATTACCTTCTAGTTTTACCATTCAATTATTTTTCTCAGTAGAACTACAGTTTTTAATTTACTAAGAAATATTAAATATTAAACAGCCAGTAAAGCAGAATAGTATATTACATTAAAATAATTCCTTATAAAGTGTCTAAGTACATTAGAATGTCCTCTGTCTCTTTATTATATGCATTCATTCATCCTAAACTTAATATAAAATAGGTGCCAGCTATCAGCTATAATGCTGAGATCTAGATTCTGATCTAGATGTTGGAACATCTGACACTTAGTGAGCATGTTCAAGAAAGGGGAAGCAGGAGGGTAAGTTTAACCCTGTTTTTAATAAGCTACAGCTATTAGATGTTTTGAATACTCAGAATGATGTATTAGACTTATACAATTATTTGGTCTGTTTGGTTGCTTTTCAATACACTTGAGAACCAGCTCCTAATTAAGATACACACACGATCAAAGATAAAAAATTTAGATGATGGCAAAAACAATTAGAATGATGATGTAGGCTTAGATTCCCTATGGTTCTTGTACGGATCTTCAAGACAGCATAGCGTATGGGCATGTGGAATTTACTTTCTCTCCACAAGGTCCAGAAATAGCTGCAGTATTTGTCTGCCCTACCAGGGACATGGCTCTGTTTTCCCTGAACTGACTGGGTACTCTGACAGGAGCTTTACCCTTCAAGGGAACTGCTGCAGTGCACAGATCCTTCTGAGGATCAATAGTCTTGGGTACTGCCATCCTCATCCTGCTCCCAGGGCCAGACTCTTAGATCACAGCACAGACTCCACCTGTGCAGCATATGCCAACTATGTGTTAATTATTTGTTATTTCAGTTTAGAAAACATTCATTTCTATTTCAAAAGTATAGAAGAAATGCACAGTGTACAACAAGGCACATTTTATGAAATAGAATCTAGGATAAATGATCCAACCAAGATTACTTCCAATTACAGGTGTGCCTTACCTCTTTAAAACTAAGAGAAGGTATAATATACTATCCTTAATAAGTCCTGAATGTATTGCTCTTGATCTCAAAAGGACTAAATGCAGTCTCTCTCATGAAATCTTGCTGTAGAAATTACCAAGTTTCAAGTTTCAATGCCACATGAAAAACCTTAATCAAAGCAACCAAACCTCTTGACTTGATGCTGATTCCACAGCACTTTTTTATAGTGATACCACTTTTCTCTATCATCATTTATTCAAAAAGGTAAATCAAAAGCATAAAATAGTCTCATCTGAGTTTGTGCCTGCAGGAGATGTTCTTCTCATTGGTTAAACCATGAAGTCTTACATCAGTTAGAGACAAACTGACAGACCTGACTTTCTGTTCTCCTTTTCCATGTATAGAATTTTCATATTCTTATGCACCGGTTACAATCCAGTCTTAAAATAAGGATTTTTAAAAAGAAAATATGTCTTCAGCAGCTTGGCTGACACAAAGGGGTACTTGTTTTTAGAAAGCTGCACCATTTAATTGCTGATCAGAAAGCCAATCCTCTATTAATCCTAACTAAGTAATCTGAATATATCACTAATGCCTGGTAGCGTAAGATGCATTTAAAGCTATGTTAATGATGATTAATACCAAGGATCTTTACAATATGAGTTCTACAAATATACTCTAACATTTGTGTATGTAAAGTCACACTTTTTTCCCATTTTGACTTTTGCCAAGCTTATTTTCATTTAAAATTAGTCAATAGGAATCACTGTGAACTAGACTGCAATAGGCAACACTTCAGCTGAAAAGGTTTACAAAATGATTGGGTCAGCTCTGAGGACCTGCCCAGGAACAGGTGGCATGTCAGACAACAGAGCTCATGCCACTAAGTTTTTGTGGCAACACAACAGTGTGGTTAGGATCACATCTTCCCATCCTCAGCTCTCAGGCCTAAATAATTAGGCTTTTATTAACACCTCTCCACCAAGTTGCAGCTTTTTCTACCTTCTCTGGAGGGCTCTGTTTCATGCCTCTGTGATCAGAATACTTTACCCACTTCACTGCAATGCTCTCTGGGAAGACCTAACAGTATCCCAGCTACATCTGTTTAAAATCATTTCAGTGCCTTTGGGGGAGTGTGTAAGGCCATAAGGAAGCTGCAGAACTGCATGTGCCCCTGGTGCCAACTGCATAATCAATAGAGAGCCCCAGAACGCAGGAAGAGCCCCTGCTACACATGGCCTCCTTTGGCAAACAGCAATGGAGACGCTTGAAATGGTTTTCTCAGGGGAAATGGCAAACATAATGGAGATACGCAACTATCATGAGCCAGACCAAAGGTCTCTTTAACCTAGGAGCCTGTTTCCCAGTAACAGATGCTTAAGGAAAGTGGATTAAAACCAAGG
Source organism: Acropternis orthonyx (assembly GCA_035583155.1). Lineage (NCBI taxonomy): Eukaryota > Metazoa > Chordata > Aves > Passeriformes > Rhinocryptidae > Acropternis > Acropternis orthonyx. The sequence continues at coordinate 20,430,356 of JAWWEU010000163.1, forward strand.
CATATGTTAAACAGATATTCCCCTTGGAATGGCCTCTCAGCTTCTGGGGAACAGTGCTTTGGAAGCTTCCTGAGCTGGAATCACATTTTGTTTGTTGTGTTTAATAGTCGCAGATAGGCCGATCCATCACAGATTTGTCTCATTCCTTTATGACTGGATTTACACTTTGTGGGTCCGAACATCCTTTGATAGTTGTTTGTGCAGCCGTGATGGCTTTATAAGCGTTTCAGTGTTCCCTAGACGCCCCCTAGAACTGAGGAATGGGGCGGAGCGGTGCCTTTTCCCACTCCCCAGGCCGTTCCCAGGCGCACAGGCGCCCCTCCGACCCGCTCCCTCCCGGAGCAGCCGCGGGGTGAGGGCGCCCCGATCTCCCTTCGCTGGCCCGGGCGGCGGCAGCGCTGCCCCGCTGTAAGGGACACCCGGGGGGTCCCGGGGCGGAGGGAGCCCTGCCCTCAGGTGAGCCCCCTCAGCCCTGCTCTGCTCCGGGACGGCGGGAAATAAACCTGACCGGAACCTTGGATATGTGTCAGACTTTTTTTTTGCGGTAAGTTGAAACTCACGTCACAGAACTGTAGGTCCAAGATCCTTAAATTTTGTTGTTGGTGGTTGGTAGGGTTTTTTTTAACGCACATGGCTTTCAAGACTCCTAGCTCTTATTTCTGTAACATGGGATAAGCTCTGGCGTTGTCAAAGTTGATTGTTTCTGAAGGTCAGATGTGCACCAGCATTTCCATTTAGAGCTCTCTCCTCACAGCTTGTCCCTAGGCTGTAAAACTGTATCAGAAGTAGTTTGTGTGTAGTCCAGAGAAGCTTTTCTCCCATTAGTAGAAAACTTTGGAGTTAAAGGTGTGAGTTGGAATATATGGCTTTACTGCTTTCCAAGCCTTTTTATTATATGCCTGTATACATGAAAGCTGATTTAATTTAACATATAAAAAGTGATTAGAAAAGCAGATAGCATTGACAGAATTCTATCTTGTCCCTTTATTACATCATACAAAAATATGAAAATGCTTAAGATGTTAACACATATAAGGTGATAGCCCTCCTGATACTTTATTTTTCTCAGGATAAATTTTCTAACACATTGTTATGGGCTTACATATATATTCCTAATACAAGATCTGGTGAGTTTCCTGTGTGCTTCAGATTATGGATATTTGTTGCAAGAGGCATGGTTCAATGTTTGGATTCTGTTCTACTTAGACTAGGTGAAATAGTCACTGCTGGGTTTTTTTATTCCCTTCTCATTTAACTGTTCATAGTCCTGAACCAGCCCCTGCAAAGTATCTTCAAACCAGATCTACCTGGTATAAGTCAACTGCAAAATAACCTACCTGGGACAGCAGGAGGAAATACTGGATATCATCAGTAACCAGAGTATAAAAAGCAAAAGCAGGTGGCAATAGGGCAAGGGTAAAAGTAGCAGTCGTGTGGCAGTGCTGCCAGTTCTTGGGGCCTGTAGTATGTGGAGCAACTCTTATGTACAGGCAGAGTTACAGGCACACATAAAGAAGTCTTCTCATCACCTATGCTGTGCTGCCATGGTTATTTCAGTGGCCTCTTCTATCTGTTGTCAGAAGAGTAAGTAGGGTGTTGATGACATACCTGAATCTCAGCCACTTACTCAGGTGGTAAACATTGTTTTTTGCCTGTCTCTTCACTCCACTGAAATCCCCTCTGCTTCCCTCTTTGTGAGATGCCACCTGGATCCAGTCCTGGGCCCCCAGCATAAGAAGGTCATGAACCTGTAGAGCAAGTCCAGAGGAGGCTGCAAGGATGACAAAAGGGCTGGAGCACCTCTCCTGTGAGGAAAGGCTGGCAGAGCTGGGATTGTTCAGCCTGGAGAAGACTCCAAGTGAGATCTTAGAGCACCTTCCAGGACCTAAAGGGGCCTGCAAGGAAGCTGGAGAGGGACTTTTTGCAGGGACATGGAGGGACAGGACAAGCTTCAAACTATAAGGGGGTAGATTTAGATCAAATATTATGAAAGAATTCATTGCTATGAGGGTACTAAGGCACTGGCAAGGGTTGCCAAAAGAAGTTGTGGCTGCCCCATTCCTGGAAGGTGTTCAAGGCCAGGCTGGATGGGGCTTTGAGCAACCTGGTCTAGGGGGAGGTGTCCCTGCCCATGGCAGGGGACTTGGAACTGGATAATCTTTAAGGTCTCTTCCAATCCAAACTTTTCTATGATTCTATAAATACACACAATACTGAAGCAACTTGCTACTCAAGACCTTTTTCTGCTCTTCATTAACTTAAAGGATAAACTTTCTCTGACTTTTAAGGGAGAAGTGTCTGGCCCTGCAATGGAATTCAAACATAAAACATCATGCTTCCCTGACAGCTGCATGCCTTCTGTGAGGGGAGACCAAAACTCAGGAAGAAAATACAGCTTGCTTTAGCTGCTTCAAAGTGAGAGAACAGCAGAGGGAAAACATTTACAAATGCCAGTACTGGCAAGGAAAGTAGAGACATTGGTCTGTTGCTTTCAAGGATGAACAGCTACTGCATGTTGAGGAATTCTGCTTTTTGTTATAGAGCTTCTGAGCTTCTAATCTGTATGCTGTAGGAAAATGAATCTATCCTTAAGACTGACCACAAAATAGTTTTATTTTTGACCAGAGAAGTTGCAGATCTTTTTGTTGAATGTTCTTAGTATTTTTTTTGGCATGAATACTGTGTCACAGACCTTTTCAGCCTAAGATTAAAGGAGAAACAGCTGATTCTGTTTATAGGAGCCTTCAGATCTCTACTAGATTTTATGTGGATATGGTCACCAAACTTGTTTTAAAATTATTTTTTTATGTTTTATTTTATTTTTCAGGTTTTTGGAACACCAGAAGTGGTCAGTTCAGTGGTATTTTCTTACAAGGTATCTATCACTACAGATAATGTGGCAGTATTTTTAAGTAAGTGTCTAATTTCCAAGTCTCGTATTAAAACATTGGAAAGTGTGTTTGGTATTAAGCTAGGAGAGCATAATTAGCATATGTTATTGTATAAGAATTTTATTTCGAATTTTTTTATCAGCTTTTAGAGAAATAATATTAATATTTGTATCTTGTCTTTTGTGTGACCAGGCAGACCCTGCTTAGAAGTATTCAATGACATTGTAGTGTAGTCTATGGGGGTTGTAGTGTAGATTGTGTAGTTGATATTTCACTGAAAAATTTCTCTGATAAGAGTACCCTACACTTGAGATATCTATCATGCTAACATGTGTTCCCTCATATGTCCCAAATAAAAAGTGAAATCTTTTCAAGACCTCATTCCAACACTTCTCTCCCATATTAAATGTATAACTATGATACTGTATTTCAGATTTAAAATTACTTTGCACTATTATTTGTTAAACCATGCATTTTAAACATTTATTGTCTCACATGAAACAATCACATATCTTTTTTTCCATTCACTGATCCCTAAAGTTTAAAATAGTTTCTTTTTTTTTTTTTTTTGTAAAATTGAACACTTCTTCCTAAGGATCTTTTAGGAAATAAAAAAGACCCTATCCACCTTGGAAGTTCAGCACACAATAGATACTCAGTAGTACATGTAATTTTTTCTCTATACAGTTGTCACATACAGCAAAAGATTAAAGACTGTAGTTAAAAATACCTCTTAAATTTTGTTCAAATTACTCTTGACTGTTACTACACAAAACTATTATGAGCATATACTCTCAGAATTACCCAGTACCAGCTTTGTAAGATCCTGTAAGTTGTATTTACCAGCCATAGTCTCTAGAATGTGTATATATGCTCACACAAACATATACATGTAGCTTATTCTAAAAGTTTCAAACAAAGATATTGTATTAATAGCAACACACAGCAGAGGTCTGCATAGAAGATCTAATGCTGTTAAGAATAAAATAATGATTAATATTTCCAATATGTTCTATATAATAATGTCTTAGCATGTGAATACTGGGGCGGTAGTTTGATTTTTATTAGCTTTACATTTATCTTACAAAGTATTTTCTTATATGATCATGAATCATCTCACAGACAAATCTCTTTTTAAGTGCATGAAAACTCTAACAATGTGATGCTAACTTTGTTATGGTAAACTAATTAAAATTTTAAAATAAAAATTGCAAAAAAGAGAACGCTTATATGTAAAAATTGTGCTAAATGTATTGTACCAGCTGTTTAGATGAACTTACTCCAGAGACATCTGTAATTGACAAGGCAAGAAAAGAAAGACACATCTTGGTGGTGAAAGTTTTGGAAAGCCTTCATTGTGCTAATCCATCAGTTACACTGATTGGGGAAAGTCTGATGTTAGATGGTAGTGCCACTACAACCACCATTTATTTGTAAAAACTTTCCCCACATATTGTGTGTTAAGATGGTATTTAAATGAGTTTTTCATATAGTAGCATACAGCAATACACTATATTTGCAGTTAAAATGTTTCTGCTTTAGGTTTTGTAATTTATTCCTATACCTTGAGCAAGTAAAATGAATAGTTTTATTTGTTTACTGTGATTTGCAGGGATATTATTCTATGACAAGGTTACATTGGCCTATCATTTCATGCATCAGCAGTTCTTCTATGGCACTGATTTGATCAAACCCAGTGGATAAAAGAGGAGCAATCCACCCAGTGGATCAAATTAGAATTATAATAAAAAGTGCACATTCTGAAGGGCAAAGTAGGTTAAGTATGGTACTTGCTGCACTGGACATAATTTTTATGATGTGTCAAATTTTAAGCTCTTTTTGTTCTGACTTCTACATTCAGATTTGATTTTAGGTACTTATGGAGGTGATGCTCTAGATACAGCTGAGGAAAAGTGGTTTTTTATAGCCACTGGAGGGTGTTTTGAGATTGGGTACTTGTGAAACACGTTTTTGAATTCATGCTCTTTTCTGGATGTACAACTCTAGATATTGCTGTTGCTCCTCATGCTGAAGAACTTCAGCATTTTACAGTCATAAAATGTCAAACAACCCTTCCTGTTTACATGGTTTGGGATCTTCTAGACAGAGGAGAAGGCGCTGCATGGCCTACAGCTTCACACTGTTTCTAGAGCAATCTTGTTCCCACTTGCTCTCCTTGAATGCCAACAATAGCTCAGTGAATCAGGAGAGCCCAAATTCTGTCTGTTCTCTCCCAGACAAGTTTTTTGACTCCTGTTATCCAAGGGATGGGCCAAGGTACCTGTTGGATGGAAGAAGTAAAATAGCTGTGGTAGTCTCAAACATTATTTTAGTAAGATGCACCAAATAAGATTCTGAAATGTCTATAGAGTAAGATATGTGGACATTAAAAACAGAAGCTTAGTTTTTTGTTTCTCTGATGACAAAGAGTAGGTATTAGACACATTTTAAAATTTTCTATACGTTTGTTCTATGTTGCGTTGTTGTGGTCATCTGCTGGTACTACAAAATCAGTCTGTACTGATGAAGGTTTGTCAAAATCCAGTCCGTTGAAAATGATAATTACAAATTCTAGCACCTCATAAATGCTGAAGAGCATGATTGTTGCATTCATGTGGTTTCCTTCCTAAGGCATCTACAGTGAAATTCGTTTAAGCACATGTAAGGTTCAGTGATCTCAATAGGACATAAGAATATCCTGTGGTTGTTTATGTAATCAGGTGCAGTGTGAGCAGGTATGTCAGTGCTTTGCTGGAGAGATCACTTCTAACAGAGACGAAGACCCCAAGGAAGAAGCCCACATCAAGAACTTGTGGAAAACACTGAAATTCATGGTTGGTTTCCTTTGGGTTTTTTGCTGTTTTTTTTTCCTTGTTTAACTTAGACATTAAGTCAATATGAATTAATTACTTCAGTAACTGAAGTAAAAGCATGCTGTCCCAAGATTTTTTTTTAAAGAAAAAAAGGGTGTTCTGTTTGTTTTGATATAGCATGTCTTATCGGGTAATTTCTAATAGCCAGCTGTGAAGAAAAATACACAGTTAGGGTTTTGTTTTGTTTTGTTTTTTTCATTTTCTACTAGGTACAGTTGTTTGAAAAGGACAATGACCAAGAAGGTAAGCCTTAGCTTAGTCCAGAACTTAAATATACACCTCCTTTATGGCAATAGATTAATTGAATGATGTTTTAAATTCTACTGTTTTGGGTATTCATGCAGCAGTTTAAAAAATACCAAGTTTTTACTACTTCAGGATTTAGTAAAATCATGGATAGAAAATTAATGCTTTTTGAAGTTACTGTCTCTATTTTGGAAGTAAACAAAATGAAAAATTATGTATTTAGGGGCCAAAAGGTAAACTATTTAACAATTGCTAACTTTTATGATATTTCCTTTAAAATACTTGTTATTTAATCAGGAAAATCGAAGTAAGCATGGGATTGAACAATTTGGTAGTATATATTTGAAGTGGAACTTTGAAAAACATCACCATAGAGCTTCAAGTTAAAGAAATATTAGAGTTGAGGAACAAAATTGCGTCAGGTGAACCAAAATGTGAAATCTGCTATTCAGAAGTGGCAATTCAAGCAGTACCATGGTAATATGTCTTTGGTTTTGCAGCTCATCTATTACATGCTTTTTTAAGCAATTAGAGCTCAATAATACAATAATTTGTCACCCAATTAATTTTGAAAGACTGGAAATGCATGGATGAACTGCTTAACCTGTGGTTCACTTGGCACCATTGTAATTTACATCAAATAAAAGGTATTATTAGTATTGGGTAAGTTACATCATGGAAACTCAACATCTTCATGTTCCTTTAATTGTTTTTTGTATTTTTATTATTACTATATGTGAACATATGGATAAATAAATGTAGTGTGTTTTTGTTTTGTATATAATGTGCAAATGTATTACAATTAGAAACAATAATCGTAAGCAGATTTGTGAAAATGTTTCTCCTGGGATGATTCTGTGCCCCAGCATCAACAGAAAGTATATCAAGGACATTTATGTGTGCAGGTTTCTGACTTATATTACCTTTACAACTTTGAAAATTTAAACACTAGAGCTAAAATTCTTATAAGGCTATGAGGCACATATGGGCATGTCAAATATAAACCAGATACTATGCTTTTCTTTATCCTTCTAATCTTGAAGTCATGATATCCTGCTATTTCAGTGCATCAGAATGCTGCTTCATGACAAGATTCTGCTCCTTCCTGGGAAAGGGCGTGTAAAGGCAATTTCAATATGGAAAGTGTACTGAGACATGATTTCTAGAATTTCTGCACTAAACTTGTATGCATAGCAAATGCAGACTCAGATTTTTGTATTCCTGAGAAGAGGTGTATGAATGGTGGAATAATAACATAGAATAGGATAGCTGGAAGGTTGGAAGGGACCTTAAAGTTCCAACCCCCCTGCCATGGGCCAGGACACCTTCCGCTAGGTCAGGGTGCTCAGAGCCCCACCCAGCCTATCCTTCACCACCCTCAAGGGGGATGGGGCAGCCACAACTCTAGGCAGCTTGTTGCAGTGTCTCACTGCCTCCAGAGTAAAGAATTCCATCCTCACATCTAATGTAAATATCTCCTCTTATAGTTTAAAACAGTTCCCCTTACCCCATCACTACCTGCCTGTGTAAAAAGTCACTCATCCTCTTTCTTATAAACCTCCTTTAAGTACTAGAAGGCTGCTATAAGGCCTTTATGCAGCCTTCCCTTTTCCTGGCTGAACCGCCTCAACTTTCTCCACCTGTCTTCATAGGAGAGGTACTCCTGCCTCCTCCTCATCTTTGTGGCTCAACTCTGGACCCACTCTAACAGGTTCACATCTTTCTTATCAGAAGAGACTTTTGGAGGTCATCTGGCCCAATGCGCTACTCAAAGCAGGGTCAACTTATGTTGCCTGGGGCTTCATCCTCTGAAGAAAGTAGTATCTCCAAGGACTGGGATTTCACAGCCTTGCTGATAAGCCTGTTGCAGTGATTGACAATCCTCATGATGAAGTTGTGTGGAGTGTTTTTCCTGTTGTCTAACCTACAGATCTACTCAACTGAAATATGTATCCTTTCGGTTCTGGTAATCTGAAAGCTTGGTATTTTTCACCTTCTTGTTCTGTGACTCTCTTAAAATTTTTATTTTGCATTTATAGGTTTTATTTGTAAAGTCATCTGGAGTTACTGGACTGGCAACTTACTTGTACTAATGTAAACTTGGGATAATGCTAAGGACGTTGTGGTGCACATCTAGATTTCTTCTGATGCAAAGCTATTCAGAAATGTGATTGCCTGCCACATCTTATAGGGAAGCAAAGAGAGTCAGACACATAATTCTGTGCATATATGGATATAATTAAATAACAAGAAGCTCTAAAAGGGTAGGAGAAAAAGAAGAAGAATCATTCAGCTCTGGTACCAAAAGATTATTTGACTGTAATATGTATACTAGGTTAACACATTCCAGTATTAACAGGTTATTTCCTTACCTCTGTATTTTTGCTGAAGTTTAAAATTGCTTATTCAGACAAGGAACTTCTGTATTCCTTAAAACTACAGACCTAGCATTGCTTAGTTCTGTTGGCGTTGGGGCTTGTTACATTTTATGGCTTTCCAGATGGGCTACCTTGAAAAGAATACTCAGTACAGACAAGCAGGTTCTGAACTGTAAAAACAGAGCTTACCTCTGGTGAAACAATATATGCAATTTACTAAAATTGTGACACATAATGAATACTGCCTTTCTGTTCATGTTCCCTGCTTCCTTACACTGCTCAAGGGTTCCCCAGCTAAAGTTTGCTCAATAACCTCATTAAGCATGTAATGAGGAAGCACCCGGCAAGTTTTCAGGAGAAGGTGTACCTCCAACCCTGCTACCTTCTCCCATATGGAGGCAAAAGTAGCAGCAGCATGGGCCATTTGGAAGCGGTTTGCAGTTCTGGAGTGGGCACCACTATGCAGTAACTCTGAGGTGGTTATTAGACTCTGAAGAAACTTGTTTCTGTCATGTTCCTGTGCTCTTTAGAATAGGACTTCTAAAATGGTTGGTTTGGATTTATAAGATGAAAGGAAACCTTGTAGAACACCAGAACACTCTCTGAATTTTGTAGCTGTAGCATGAACTTTCACATGTGACTCTTCTGTCTCTGGGTTTGTTTGTTTATTGGAGTACTGTTTTCACCACCCTTGTAGCCATTGTACTGTGTGATTTGATCATGCCGACAGTGGTATGGTGTTTGTGGAAGCTACTCATCTATTTGTAATACTTCAAATGACAAATAATTGAGAGGATTTGAAGGTTAAATGACAAGAAATAAGCTTTCCTTATGCTTTAACACAGTTCCTTCATACACTCTGTTTGGAGCACTTTCAGTTGCTTAAATATCTTTTCAGTGTGATTATCCAACCATTATATAAAGGGGAGGAGGCAAGTATCTGAGTTGTAAAAAAAAAAAAAAATTCAAGGAAGATAATGGAACTGCTGAGATATTCAGGGTCAATAAATATGATTTCCACTGTTGCCATCATTTAATATGTGTCACAGGATAGGATGATGCTGTCAATTCCAGATAAGTACTTACTATGTTTCTCTGTCACAAAACCAGAGGTGGCTGATGGCCACAGGGAAGGAATGCTTAAAAAGAGATTTTGTCACACCGACCTCTGTGGCTCCTCCCTTACCTGTTCATGGCCACAGCCTTGAACTGCAGGTTAGCAACATACACAGGAATATATGTTTTCTATGCCAGCTTGTCTTCCTTGTTCATGGTACATGTTCTGACCATACTGGTGGCTGGTGGCAGAGATGAGGCAGGCACAGTTTGTGTGATCTGCCATTGTCCAGGGTGAATACAAACAGAAGGGGAGAAAAACGTCATCTCAGGCAGCCAGGTTTGAGCTCCATGATTTAGTCTGGACACGACTAAAAAATAAACATACTCTAAAATTTAGAGCTATTGTAAGCCCTTACTTTCTGTCAGTGAACCCCATCTGGGTTGCCTTGAAACTAAGCAATGTACATTGTTACATTAGGAACAAAGACAGTCTTACATACATATTTTGTATCTTCTGATCTGTTTCCAGCTTCCCATTATCTTCTGAATTGGTCAGTATATTTTTACATGTTCTGAAAATTATTTTTAAGACTGAAAAATAAAGTTATTTGTGAACAATATGGAGTATTTTTCCTCTAAAATAAAAATGTCAGTTCTCATCCTTAATCTGTGTAACTCGTTGTTACAATGGAACTTTTGTTCCATAAAGAATTTCTGGTCTGCATAATTTTGTTTTATTTTTTCATATAACATAAAATCTTAAATTCCTTTACTCTTTCTCCCCTTGCTACTATATTCTTTGATGCCTACTTTTACAAAAATTCATTGCAGCTGAATCTTATGTGACAAAGCTGGTGAAATTAGTATCACTCAGACAGTCAAGCCCTGTAAACTTTTGTTTGTATCTTAAGAGTGATTTTAAGCTCAAAAAAACTTAGTAGTTGATGAATTTATTAATCTGGCGTTTTGTCCTATCTGACAACAGGAAGATTGCATTTAATATCAGATGGGTGTATGGACACAAGAGTGTTGTACCCTTTAGACCTAGCTACCATTTTGAGTTTGTGCTCACGGAAGATATCATCTCAATCCCACGGCATTCTTGGAGTAAGAGATTATTAAATATTTCCTCAGGTATAATATTACTATCTTTAAAGTCCATAAACTTTTAAGGAAATTTTTTAAAGGAACTTCTTTTGATGTAATCATTAAATAGAAAATATTGTTAACTGTTTACAGAAAGACCTTATCAGTGATCACCATTCATGAATAAACGTCTAGGAGTTAGTCTGAAAATGCTCTGTGAGTGCCATTGTTTGCTATTGACAGTAACAGATTATTCTACTTTTTAAATTCAGATGAAAAAGAATCTAGAAACTTTAGGAAAGCACTCAGTAAAGAACTTGGTGTTGAAATTGAGCCAAATATTACTGAAAATCAAAGTAATGGTGGGCCACTGGAATAAACATCAGATGATGAAGAAAGTAGTAATGAGAAAAAGGAAAGTGAAGAGGGAAAACTTACTGCACCAAGAGAATTGTTGAGAAAGAAAATATTTCATTTATTAAAATAACAAATTAACAACATGACTAAGAATTACGGATTTGGGTAAGGTGGGGCACCAATTCTGCAATGAATACATCCTAATTCTTGTCAACATTTGTCAGCAGCAATAATTTACCTAGTTTGACAACCTTTCATTCCCAGACCTAGGTTTACATGTGATTTTGGCTTATAGTGCAAAATACTCATGCTATGCTGTGTCAGTTATAACTATGATTTCTCAGCAACAACTCCTGATGATAAATATATTTATATATTTGCTATGTTTGTCAAGCAGCACAACTTTGGAAGCTTCAGGCACATGGTTGCTTGGGTTACAGTTGTTTCTTGCCTGCCTGATTGCTGTCAGTTAATTGAGTAATTGTCTTTAGTATTGTGTTCTTTGATCTCTGTGCTGTTGTCTCTGAGTGACTTCAGCTGATTTCTCCTGGCTCCCTGTTCATTAGTTGGTTGCAATCTCCTGCATGCACTGGTTTTTAGGGTGGGGAAGGGAACCTTCAGTTTAACTCATGCAATTGTTTTTTGTAGAAAATGCAGTGAAGAAGGAAGATGGATAAGGAGAGGTAGGATGGAAAAACCTAGAATAGTGTCACTTTGCTATAACAAAACCAACGAGTTTCATACTATCTTGTGAAAAATTACAATTATGCAGCCATTGTCCAATGTAATCTTGAGGGATTTAATTAGGGCAGTTTTCACCTCAAAGTTATTCTTCTGTGTGAGATTTTTGAATTTGATTTGGTTTGCTCACTTTATGGGGTGTGGTTCATGTTTTACTATTTTGTGGTCTCTTTCAGGTTTAACCTGGTGTCTGAATTTTCTGTGCCTGTTATTCTTAGTTGATATAATCAGTATATCATAAATACAGTCTTTATTTAAGATCTTTATGATCTTATTGCTCTTAAATGTAATTTGTCTTCTTTTCATTAATATCATTACTTGGAAAATCTATGCAAGAGCATGGGTGGTAACAGTAAGCCTGACATTCTTCCATTTCTGATCTACATATACGTAAGGGTTTTTGTTGGTATGATTGCACTTTTGCAAACTGTAAGAGGCAGACTTATCTCTAGGGTGGATTTTTACTGTTTATTTTGTCATCATACACAGGTTTGTAATATATTATGTTGTCAGCTTGCAGTTCTGATCTATGAACCAGAAACTGCTGAGGCCAAGTAGTTTTTTCCACTACTTGAAAAAAACAAGGTGTTGGTGGGTAAGTTTGAGAATCATAACTAGAATGTTTATTGTAGAGACATTCCTGCCTTTCACACAGAAACATTGAGAGTTATTGTACCAACAAGAGCCTAACTTTGTATTTTAAAGGCCAATAATTGAGAACATACTTCTATTACCTCTCAGTTTTCTATGGCTTAAGTAGTCTGCCTTAGTCTATAAAATGTTAGAGTAAACATTCTCTAGTTGTTAATGTTCAATTGCAAGTACTCATATTACAGTATATTAAGGGAGGAAGAAAAGAGTCAGAAATTTTACAAATGTAGAAACTGTCTTCTAAACTCAGAACAAGTGAGAGGTCACATCAACTGTCCCAATATAATATCACCTAGCGTAGTCCAAAGCATCAATAAAGACCTTAAATAATCTGGCTCACCCTGCACTGAAGTGGAAGAAGAATGCTCAAGAAAACTTTTTGTAGTACTAGGTTCCAGCACAGAAAATATGTAAAAATTAGTAAAGGAAATCAGTTTTTAAAGTGCTTCAGGTATATTCACAAAATGACATCTGATGATGCTCTGAGATGTTACCTGTGATCATGGCAATTGAATTGTGCTAAAATGTAAGCCCTGTTTGTTATGAAATGGGTATTAGTCTGAAGGATGTTAACCTGATTACTTTTGAATGCTGTAATATGAGAAGGAAGGAATTACAAATATTAGCTTTATCCATCTTGGTTTAGATGTACGTTTTCTTCTCAATATTAAGTTTAGCTTACACTGCTTATTTGTGATCAAGACTTCCTAGTTCTGTACCAATTTAGGACATAAAGATACCTGGGGCAGTGGGTAGAGAGAGAGGGAGCCTTCTATCCTCTAGTCACTGTCTAGCTACAGGAAACAGGAACAACAAAGAAGCTCCGGTGGCTTAATTTATCTGAGCGTTCTCCCATAAACCAGTGACTTTTCTGGTGACCACCTGTGCCGATTTCAGAGCTGTGTTGAGCTATGTGCATTTTTATGGCAGATGCGGCACAGAAACTCATCAGTGGGCAGAGTTAAAATGATGAAGAAACAAGTGATAAAAGCAGCAATAGTGACACAAAAAGTACTAGCTGTTCAAATAGTAATGATGGAGAAAGGAAAATAATTCTGAAGATTCTGAGGAAAATTAGTGTGGAGGTAGTATGGAATTTCAGTTGATGATTTTGATTCTCCAACAATCTTCAACATATACTGTTGAAGTATTTTGCTTAATTGTAATTTTTCTTACAAATTTCAGTAGTCTTTACTAACATTAATATCAGGTCTTAGAATTTTTGTAGTCCTCACCATATTTTCAAAATCATACCTGCAAAAAATGAGCTTGTTTTGTAACTTGATGACACATGCAAACTTGATGTAGGCAGAAGTAATTGATAAAGTGTTTTCCCACTGGAGCAAGAAGTTATGTGGAAACCGTGATACAGATCATCAGTCGAGCAAAACATACTATTTTAGGGGTATTGGATTTTATATGTTCCTTTGCACCACTTGAACAGAAGAAAATCGACATGATTATGTGAAACTCCCTGATCTGCAAAATGATGATGCAGTTTTGAGTGTCAGAAATGCTGCCTTAAAATAAAAACACTTCTTGCTAAAACTTGTTGTGATTTTTATAGCTTAGACATTAATGAAATAGATCTTAAGACTATTTCAACTGAAAATACTTACCTGAGGCCTTTGTAAAAATTTATAACTTCAATGACAGTCTTTTGTCCAGATTTGGAGATAAATCATATAGCACTGTTGAATAAATGCCAGTTGTAAAATTGATCACAAAATCTACATAACTGATAAGATTGTGACTTGTAATAATTTAATATTAATTTATTGTTAACATTTATAAAAGTTATAGACTGAGATGGCATGAACTACAGTAGTGATGGTAGCTGTCACTGCGGTGTGAAATATTTATACACAGCTGGGAAGGTTTGAATTTGCATTCCTGATGAGTTTGGTCTGCATAAAGAGGTTATAGGATTGAGACTCTTGAGTAAATTCACCACAGATATTCACCTCTTTCTCTGGGCACAGCTAGGCTGTAGAAAGGACAAAAGTTTATTTTCTAGACGTGTATAAAAGATAAGTAAGCCAGCTGCTTTTCCAAGAAAGGTAGAACACCTCCCTTTTCACTTAAGTTGAAAGGAGTAAAAATTATCAACTTCTTTGAGGTTGTGATTCCTGAATTGCTAATATTCATTTTAGTGTCCACATCATTCACCTCCCACTGATTGGTTTATAATTTGAAAACTTTTCTAAGAGAAAACAATTTGGTGAAGAACTAAGTGAATTCATATCCATGCTTTTAGTAATGACAGGGGAAAATCATAAGCTAGGAGTCATTCTTCCTTCTTTATAAATATGCTGATTTTTCTGGACTGGCGTTAAACTTTAAACTGACTCAGATATGCTCTTGAGAGTCAAATTACCATTTAGTAGAGCATCTCAAGAATAGATCAGATATATAAACTCAAGATGGTTTACATTTTGTATTAATATCTTTGCCTTTTTTTAATGCAGACATCTATGTGGGATGTCTGCCATATGTATTACCTCAGTTCAGTTGGTGTCCACATGGTGAGGACTAAGTGAACCATGTTATAATGCTGAAAGAAATAGATAATAAGTTAAAAGATTTTTAGAAGTTTGGATATACATTGGCTGGCATTCCTGTAAAAAGCTATGCTTCTACCTTGACAGACAGTGCAACTCTCTTGTTTTAAAGTGATGAGAAAATACTTTGATTAAGCCGTGCTACTGCAGGTAAGACTTGTACCCAACTCTTACTGCATTTACAGTTTTGGGGTTTTTTAAGTAATAAGAATTTTACTGTACAAAATCTGCAGTTATATGAGGATGGAGAATTGGACTACATGTAATCACATTCAGTAAAGTCAACTAATGAAAACCAAACATAGCTAACATGCTGTTCTGGGGTAGGCAGAAGAAAAGATACAATAAACATTTTTTATTAAACATATGAGTACAATAAAGTTTAGTATTGTTTTTCACTACAGAAGTTCTAAGGCCTGGTATTAAGCCTATATAGTAACTATTTCATGCCATGATTATAAGAGTGTATCTTCCTTTTACCTTAGTATAAGAAAAATCTGTTTACGGATGATGTGTCTAAATGTTATTAAGTAAAGTTTATAAGTCTTGGAAAAATAATAGCTTAATATTCTCATGCTTAGATAGATATGCCTATATAAAAGAACTTCCATGGGTTTCTTGTTCCTTTTAACTGCAGTGGTGTGTCTGTGTTTTGTTTTCCTTTCAGTAGTTCCTGGTGCAGATGTTTGGACAAATATGACAGAGAAAATGCATATCAAATACTTGTTACTCTTAACAGGGCTTGGCTTTGCAGTATCTGTTTCTTTGTTTAACCCCAGCAGCATAAAGAATGTGAAGTCACAGGTTTTGAGATAAATTACTTTACTTGAAGAGACCTTCCTGTGTTGCAGGAGTGTCTTTGCAGTCCTCCAGTTCTTCATCTTGGTACAAGGTACAGTGTCTCTATCTCAGTGGCATCTAAGGTCATTCCTGGAGTCCTTGTCTTTACCAGTGTATTCTTGTTCTTCTGCAGAGAATTAATGCAAAGTGACAGAGAAGGATAATTGTTGGGTTTCAAACAGTTTCTGAAAGGATTGCATCTTTTGTGTTTAGGGTTTTTTTGGTTTAAAATATGCATTTTAAACTAACTGTTGTAAAAAGAAAAAAAAAAAAAACCCACAAAACATTTTAAAGTAGCAGATCAATCTGTAATGCCTTTACTTGAACAAGAATTTCTTAAAACTCTTAGCAGTTATCCTTCACTCACCCAGATTCTGTGCTGTATGTGTCTTGAAGAAGAGCCTATTCACTTACAAATCAATACAGTGATTTTTTTGTAGCCCGTTAAAAGCCAATAACCAGAGTCCTGTCATACCAGTCTCACAGACTGCAGTCTGTTGCAGCATTTTATATAGTCTGCCTCTAGCAAACAATGGCCATGTTAATATCTGATGGCACTGTGGGCTAATTTACACCAATATACAAAGCAAATTTCAGGTTCAACATTTCAGATACTGGAGAGGAAAATCCTAGAAAAACCATGTGTTGTTTTTGCAGTCTTCAGATCCCTAAGAGCCTTTTACAGAATATTCTATGAAGGAAGAAGCCAGTGGAACTACATCTAAACTTTTCTGTATGGCATGAATAGTTTGAGTGTGGATACATGTCAAATCTTTCAGCATTTTTGCTACCTCATGTTACTTTCAGTGGAGTTTAGACATCTGTTTAAAGAGATTGTTAATCTCTGAAGAGAACAGATAACTGGTAGAAGAATGCTGAAGAGTCAAGTCCCAGGTTGATGTTCTCTTATTGTAGCTGGAGGGGAGTGCAAGTAGCCTTGTTACCTGTCCTGGAGAAAACAGAGCTGTTGGAAACTGGGACACTATCCATTTTACTGTCTTGAACCCCCTCCCAGACAGTTCTTTTAGATTCTTGCAAACATTAGGTACCCCTGAGGATTGTGAAGGGAAAGATTATGTTTGATTCATTGTTCAGAGCAGTGCTGTTCTTTATCTCATGTATACTAACTTTAAAAAATGTTGTTGTGGCTGAACTGTTAAAGGTAGCATGGCTAAGTTCTGTCTCTTGTTCTAGTGTTAAGTTGCTAATGCTGCCCCAGATGACAGCAGCTCTGCTTTTTACTGTGGTGGTCTGCTTGAGGTGCCAGCAAGACGAGTCAAGTGCATGAAGTAAATGTGTGCTTGCAAGAAGTCTTGAAGGGCCAAAGTAGGGGACAGGAATTTATTACATAAATAAATTGGAATATGTGTCTGTAATGTGACCACTCTAATCTCACTTTTTCTGCCTGAGAGATGTCTTCAATTTGAGTCACCTATCTCTTGATCTGGGAGAAGTGGTTTTTTCCTGAAAAATGCCTCTCAGTGCTCTCATAATCTTCCATACTCACACTGAAAAGGGAGGTGTGTGTAACAGCTGATAGCTTTGCTTAAAGCTTCTACACTCTCCCAGTACCTCAAAATAGGGATCTGTTTATTGTGAGCATGCTAATGAAATCCACTTGGATTGGGGAATATGAACTACTCAGTCTAACAGAGGGAAGGAATTTTTTCTTACCTGCCCATCTGTTTTCTCTGATGGACAAAGTCATATTTCAGAGTACAGTGGCCCAATTGCCCAACTTTGTAGCTGTTCATACCATCCTGTTTAAGTTTCTGTGCCTTTTTAGCACTTTTATTTCAATCAGGTGCACTTAACCTTCCTTTTTGGAAAAATTTTCTATTTAAATTTCTGTAATATTGTAGTTAAACCAGAAGAGTGGAGGTTTTTGAGTACAGTGCTGTAGAAAGTCTAATATTTCACTAGTATTGAAGACAATTCAGGGTGAGCTAACAAATTTGTCAAGGCAAAACCTGACTTATCCACCACTGAAGAAGGGGAAGAAAATAAAAAACAAAACTACCACCACTACCAACAACAACAACAAAAAACCAAACAAACAAACAACATGGAAAATAGCCTAGATAAGCTCACAACTGTAGTGATCCCAAAAACCTTTAGACTTTGATAGTCTGTACCTGAGTTTGAGTTATGATTTAAGAAGTGTTTTCTAAAAGTAGCAGAAAAGCCTATGCTTCTTGTTTCCTGAGGATTATTTATGAAATACTCTGAATTTAAACAGATCATGTATTAAAAAATTCCTGAGTCCAGCTCTCCAAATTTGTTCTGAGATTGGAGATCCAAACTGCATGATCTTCTGCAACAGTGTTGCTGAAACTGCTGAATGTTCTTGTTGTAAAGTGATGCCCTCCTATGGGATAAAAAGATATTATATATTGTTACGTGTCTCACTGAATTATAACATATCACAAGGGGAAATATATCCAGGCATTAACTGTCTTGGATCTACAGGGTTACTGGGGGAGGCAGGAAATAAATTCTCTTTCAAATAAATTTCTCTTTCAGGGTAGAAGTTGTAATGTCCTAAAACTGGTAGAGATTAGACTTACTGAATATACTATCACTTCTGTTACTTTTTCATGCTACAGTCACAGTTTTCCAACTTCAGTAATTTTGTTTGATCTGTCTAGATAAATAAGGTTTTATTTTGTTACAGTTTGGAAGTAAGGGGATTATTTGCTTCTTTCCATGTTTGCTTGGGGGTATTGAGAGTTGGGATTTGCTGCTGCTATCGTTTCAGGATGTGGGTTGTTCTTTGAGATGTTTTCCTGATGAAGTAGATGAAAACAGACAGCAAGACATGCCAGCATGGATCAGGAAGAGGACATCCTGAAACAAGAAGCCACAAAGTATGTAAAACAATGTGCTTCAGATTAGAATTTTCTAAATGCCCTTCATCACAGCAGTGCTGAGTGTTCTGGCTGGCAGTTCATCTTGAGTTGCCTTTGAAATTCGAGTGATGTACATGATCCTTAAATATGGGACTGTTGAGTACATCAGTTACTGACCGATCACAAAACCCAAAGCAAAAATATTGTTCATCTTCAATAAATTTTTGTCAAGTAACAGAAAACAGCAGAAGTTACCTGTAGAATAGGACTATAAATCCATAGTCTTCGCCAAATTTCCATTTGTAGAATTTTGTGGACAGGGGCAAATAATTAAAACACTAATTTGTTTTTTTTTCTTGGCATGTTCATTTTTTTCCCCAATAGATATACAGTAATTTATATTGTAATTTTAAGCACTAAGGGAGATAGCCAAGAAAAGTTCTGAAACAGTTTTGAACAGTTTTCCAGCAGCTTTTCTTGGTCCAGAGTTAAGAAAATTTATCATTTAAATTATTCCATTCTATAAAAGAATCAAGTAAATGAGACATAGTTGTAGGAAAGGAAACAGATACCTGATGCAATAAACATGTTTTGTAATTCTGTACTGGGTTACAAATTATGATACCCCTGTTACTAAAAAAAAAAAAAAAATAAAAAAAATCACAGGCTGCAAAGGCAAAAGTACAAACCCACAAGTTCAGGAACATCAGAGATGTTCAGTGTATATGCTATTGTATACACTTTAAGGAAAGAGCTTGCCTGATCCCAGCCTGCTAAAATATTCACAATCCACACAAAATGGCAATTAAAAGGCAACAGAGAGAGAACACTTATGGAGGGAAACTCCACAATCATAATAGTTACCAGAAGGCAAATTTACTTCCCTGTCTGCAGATAAATGCATAAATAACAGCTCAGAATATGAAGAAACAAGCACAGTGTAGTTTTCTCAGTCTGCTTTTCTATTGGCACGTAGTTACATTGTGAACTCCTTACAGTGTTGGCAGGAGGCACTCATGTCTCTTAAAGTACTGTATGCAGCTCTGAACACAATGACTTTTCAAACCTACAGGCTGCAATACAAACAATTTTCTTCTGCTCGACAGTTATTGTTTATATGTCTACAGTTACAAACACTGTATAATCATTGACTAGTCTTTGTTGCTAAAGATATTTATTGCATCACTTTCATTCCTGTGCCTCCCCCCGCCCCCAACCTCCGAGTACTTTAAATTCATATTTTAGCATGCCCAGTTTGTGGATGGAGGTGAACTCAAGAGATACCCCATAGTCTGGCTTTTTAAGTGAGTTCTAAGTGATGTGCTGCTTACAAGCCTCAGCTAAGGGAATTACAGATCTGCATCCTACTGCCTTGCTGTTGCTGTGCTCCAGTGGTTGTTCCTGTGTGTTTCACATCCTCAGTAAACATCTGGGTTCAAAGCAAAATCCAAGCTTTCTGGGGCCTCCAATCTTCCAAGAGATTCTCTGTAATCCGTGCTTAGAGTGCACTCGAGCAGTAGCCTCAGGGAAGGGACTGTCACGGGGAAAGAGAAAATAGCACGGTGGTTGAGCAGGAAGCTCAGGTAGCACAGTTGGAAGGGAAGGCTCTGAATTCTGTCAGTGAAACCGGTTCTTCTCTGAGTGGCCTCGCCTGGGCCTGTGCATCTGGCAAGGGTGTTTCAAGGGTTTCAATTGGTGTGGTGAGTTCTGAATGAAGCCTCCAGAGTGGGAGCGGTTCGGGATTAGGTCGGATTTTCGAAGGGGTCCTCTGCAAACGAGAGTTGCCAAGCGTTCCCGTGCATGCTGTTACAGCCACGCTGTGGGTGAGCGAGGGAGGGGCCGCCGGAGTTCGCCGCTTTCCCCCCGCGGCCGGCGGGGCCGGGATGCGCAGCCCGCGGTGAGCGGGGGGTCGGAGCAGCCGCAGCCCGGCGGGCGGGCCCCGTGCGGGGCTCGGAGCGCCTGGCCTTGAGGCACAGCGCCACCCAGAGGGGCCTTGGGGCACGGGGCCGGGAGGGAGCAGGGGGGATGCTCAGCCGCCTGGGGCCGCGCCCCGCGGCCGGGCCGAGCGCTGTCCGCGGTGCTGAGCGCAGGGCGGGGACTCCGCCAGGCAGCTGGAGGGGCCGGGACGAGTCGCATTTCCAGCGTGCCGCGGAAAGCTCGCTGGCCTTCATTGTCTGGTTCCTTCCCCTGGCGGGCTTGATTCTGCGAGGATGTAAATATTTATGTTAAACCGAGTCTGTTTGCTCCAGACACACGCACTTCTGGAAAGCCAGAAGGGAAGGCACAAGCGCGCACGCTGTGCGCGCCTGCCGGGCACAGACCCCGCCGGGTCGCGCCTCGCAGTGACTGATGGCTTAGGCGTTCCTCGCCTGATTTTTCGGTGACTTTTTGCACTGCAATTCTACCACGATTTCCCATGAATGTTTGTTTACGTTTATAAAGACAATTAGCTACAGTTATATTATTTCTCATGCTCTGCACTGAGCAAATATTTTGCCGATTGGTTGAAATCATCCTTGAAATGATAGCCTGGATAGATGGCAAAAGGTCGTGTCAGCTAGGGCCCCTATTACCTGTAAAGCTATGTTTAAAAGCTAGCCTTTGTGCCCTCGGTGTTTTCGTTAGGCGTCCAGTTCCTAGACAGTAAGTGTGCTCGACGCAGCAGTCGTCTTGACTACTCAGTCCTGTCATTTGGCCGATTCCTTTCCAAAACGAGCTTGTAAGATTTTGCTCTTCCATCGAGTCCTTCAAGAAGGACACGTCCCTGCTGTTGGTTGCTCTGCCCAGCAGCTTCCTCACGGGATGGAATTCTGTGGCTCCATCGGGCCTCCTCCCATCTCATTGCGGATTCCTCCCAGCCCCTTACGTGTCATCTTTTTGAGAAGGGTTTGTTTTAGGCATCTGCGTAGCTACCGCGGCATGCTGAAATACAGCCCCGCGGCCACGACCGCAAAATGCTGGCGAAGCATATTCGGGGTGTGGGACTGAGTGACACAGATCTGGGGTTGTCGGGGATACAAAAAACTTGTTGTCTTAATGTTTCTCGTTTTAGCAAAGGGATGTCTGGTATAAAATTGTAATTTAGCGGCAACACTAAGGGCAAGTCACAGGAATCCAGGTGTTCCCCTGCGGCGGTGCCCTTGCCTCTGTCACCCTCTGGCGGGGAGCGGGGCGAGCCGGCCTCCGGAGCCGCGGGTTAAGTCAGCGGGGCACATCAGACCCTCGGCACTGCGAAGGGGGGCAGGGGGTGTTGCTAAGATACAGTTCACTGGGACCCCGCCCGGCTCGTTCGTGGCCCACACCGTGCGCAGGGGAGTGCCGGGGCCGCGGGGACTGTCGGGGCGGGAGTTCGGCCCCGTCGCCTCGCCGGTGCGCCGGTGTGCGCGGTGCTCTGCCGCCTGTTAGCACCGCCGGCGACCCCGGGTCAAGCTGGTGCTGTCTAGGGAAAGCCTCTGGCTCCGTCCGCACGGGGGACTCACCGAGGGACTCTGGCGGCAGAAGCCCCTGCCCGGGAAGCCCCACCCGCCGAGGGATCCAGCCCCGCCGTCCCGGGGCCAAGCGGACCGGCGGCAGCCCCCGGGGCCGGTGGGCCGCCCGCCCCCGCCCCAGCGGTGGCCAGCCCCCGTGCGGAGCGGCGCGGAGGGGGTGGCGGCAGCCTTGTGACTCATGCCTGCGTCGAAGCAGATCAGCCGGCGATTCACGCTTTTAAAAAAGCAAATCCGAGCACTTCTGGGGAAAAAAAAGGTCATCTCGCATTAAATTCCGCGGCGCGATTGGTATTCCGACGTCGTTTCTGGCAGAGTTTATAAGCGGCGGGTCGCTCCCAGGCTAGAGTCGCCCTGCCTGCCTGGACTACGGCAGGAGGAGTGTCCGCTCGCCCCCTCGGTAAGTGTCCTCTAAGCAGCATCCTATTTTTTCAAGCCTTTGGGAACCTCTTTCAGGATCTAAGCATTTTTTCCCCCTAAAATCGGTCTTGGTCGCTGTCGTACCTGTAGAGGAATAACGGGTATTTTGATACAACTAGAGCCTTAGACATCGCGTTAACCTGTTACTTCACTTCCAGGCATTGTCTAGACAATCTCTTCTGCTTTATGGCTTTTTTCTTTTTCATCTTATAGAAATTAAATACCTGTTTTCCATTGAAATCATTGTTCCGTTGCATCTACATGCGGGTGTAAATGAATCGGTAGCTACCGATTCGAAAAAAGCCGCTAACAAAGAAAGCGTTCGTTCGTTTCCGCGACCTTCATTTTCCTTACAAGGGGAAGAAAATAAATCGCAGGTAGCCGTGGGGACAAAGAGACAAGCTGGGCGCTGACCCGGCAATTTTCGACCAGCGACCCTGTATTGGTTATCGGAACGCCGTGTCCGCCAGGAAAGAGCTGAACATCTGGCGAGGAGCGAGGGCTGGTCCAGCACCTTCCTTTCCCCAGACAGACATGCCTCTCCTGCCATTTGCGCCGCTAAAGCGAGCGCGGGCACGGGAGAGCGCTGGTTAGTGCTGGAGCACGTACTGGCCCCGATTTGCTGAAACATGTGTGTGCAAATACATATGTGTGGCGCCTGCCATTGGACCTGGGCAAAATGGACCTTTGTGGTGGCAAGGGGTTTATCTGTCAGTCTTTCCTGAATGCTTAGCCTGGCGTGTGTTTGGTAACGCAGAGAAGCGGGCTCCGTTTGGGATTGTAGGTCGTTTGGGCTGGTGATTTCGAAGCCCTCTCTTTGCACGTTGGTCTCCACTTGACGCGAGCCACATAATTGCCCTGCTCAGTGGCCACCGATATAATTGCGATAGACTTCATGCTCTGCTACATCCGTCATTCAGGCGCGTGGGCTAGCGCCCTGGCATCCAGCGAAGGGACGATTTTGCTCTTTAGCCTTGTCGAGGCGTTTTCCCCGTGCGGGCGGCCCCTGCCCGTCCTGCCGCCGCCCCGGGACCTGCGCGGCTGCCACCCGCCGGCGTCTGGACGGGACTTCGGTGTGGTGTTCCAGGAGACCAGGCTACTAAACCCGCCTTTTCTTCGTTCCAGCAAATTCCTTGCTGCCCACCTCTGAGAGGAATATCGAGGAAATCCGGGCTCCGGGGACTGGGGTTTTTCTGAAAGGATGGCTTCCTCCGCTCCCTCGTCCTCCAACGACGCTCCGGACCCCACCCCACCTAATTTACGACCCACAGGTAGGTTTTAATATTTTCCTCGTTTAAAATATTTTAGAGGCTTTCTCCACTTAGGCTAAGAAAGGCCAGTTTCGAAACGAAATGATACATCAGTGAAACCCTGTTCCGCGCCATTAAGCAAGGTGCGGAAAGTGCTCTACACAAAGAAACCATCTTTCTCCTGGGAACGGGAGAGGTTGGTCCGTGGCGAATAAAACGCCTTGAGGAAAAGACCACCGTAGAGGCCAGCGCTGTCTTTATCTTACAGCCACAGCCACATTTGAGGGATTTAGACAATAAACTGACCGCCTAGATGGCCAAAAAATCGGGATGTTGTAAGAGGCATGGAGCAAATGAATCCGTTAAAGGGCGACGTTACACCAGTGTCTTAAAGAGGGTGTCTCCCCCCTAGATTTTATAAATGCTAATGCTGCAGCTTCCTTTCAGCCTACACTGAAGCCTGTAATCAAGCGAAATTTGGATGCTAATTGCCGCTTTTCAAAGCGTTGTATTCCTAATTGCTCTGAATTCGCCTTGAGTTATTGAGGTGTGAGTGGGAAGCAAAGGCTGCTGCAGGTGGATAGAGAATCAGTTTATAGCCCTGCTAGGCAATTCAGACGTCCCTTACAAAAAAAAAAAAAAAAAAAAGTAATAACAAAAAAGAGGCTCGATGCTATAAAGCGTCAGAGACAAAGAGCGGGCAACAGTAAGAAATGAAAGGTTGTCAGGGACAGCAGAGAGGGGGAATAGCTTTTACCCTGAGAGAGCTACGTGGCACGAGCATCAGAGTCATTATTTTCATTATTGTCATTATTCTGAAACTGGAAAAACGGGGGAGGGGGCGAACGGCAGCACTGGGTCTTGTTCCAGGCGCGGGTGAACGGAACCTCTGCCTTCGGCTGAGGTGTCGCGCAGAAATCGAATTAACTGGCAACACGGCTCAAAATAAGACAAACGCTGGCAGCAGCTCTCCCGGACAGTGCCCCTGTCTAGAGGGCTCCTCCGCCCGGTCGAGGGTGCCTTGGCGCTTCCCCCGCTCCCCCGGCTGGACCCTCCCCGTCCCGGTTCCTTTCACACCCTCTGCCCTCACTCCGTATCGCCCGGCCAGCGCCCCCCGCGCTGCTGGACCCGTGGCTGCCCCGGGCGAGGGGCCGGAGAGGCTCGGCCATGTCCCGGGCCGCCGCTGGTGCCACCTGAACCTGAGCCTCGGGCCTCCCCTCCTGCTTCCCCCGGGCTCAACCGGGGCCGAGCGGGGCGTGTCCGGGCTGCGGCTCCCGAGGCTGGGAAGGAAGGAGCCTGTCCCCTCCGCCGGTGCGGTCCCACTACGGCTGTCGGCGGCCCGTCAGTCCGTCCGGAGCTCAGTCATGCAAGTCCGATTGTCTAGTCAAATACTATTTTTCACCCAATTAATTCCTGAACTCTTCTGTGACCCCATTTCACGCCACTTTATTTTAAGCTGCCACTTCCCTGGAGCTCCGCCAGTAAATGATGAGATGCTCGAGTCCCTGGTGCCTTTCCCTCTCCTCTGGGCGGCCCAGCATGTCACCTACTGCTCTCTCAGCCTCAGCTGTCCCGCTCCCGGCGCCTCCGGGCTCGGGAATGCGCCGTTTCTCTCGGCGACGGGGCCGGGAGGGTTGGCGCGGCCGGACAGCCCCGCCGCCCCAGGGGAACGACTCTGCCCTCTCTTCCAGCTTACGACTCGTGGTGCGGCGTGGCGCACGGGTGCACCAGGAAGATCGGGCTGAAGATATGCGGTAAGTGCGCCCGTGCCTCCCTCCCGGTCCGACACCCCACATCCCCACGGGTCACGGCGTGTCCACCCCCTCGGGGGCAGCACCGGGGTCAGCGCTGGCTCAGCGGCCCCGAGCCCGAGCGGCGCCTCGGGCGCCCCCTGCGGGCCGCGCCGCGGCTCGGCTCGGCTCGGTTCCGCTCGGCTGAGCTGAGCTGGGCTCGGCCCGGCTCGGCGGCCCCGGCCCCGCCGCTGTGCCCTCCCTTGGATTTGCGTTGGCCGTGATTTTGTCCGCCGGGGGAGGGACGGCTGCGGCCCCCCTGCCCCTCCTGCCACACGCGGGTAGGTGCGGGCGCCAGGCGTCCCGGGCGGGGGAAGAGCGGGGCCCGCCGGGGGAGGGGTTTGGCCGACTCTCACTGTCTGAAATTTTTCAGCCTTATCTGACTAGAAAATACGGATCTCCGGGGGGAAAAAGATTAACGAGAGCCTTATTAAAGAGCAATTCGTCAGCTTGCTGTGCTGGTAAGATAGTGCTGGCAGCCAGTCAGCGCGCAGGCACATGAAATGCAGAAGGGAAACAAATGCACAATCAGATCGCAATGTTATAGCAAGAGATTCATTTACAGATAACAAGCTGTCTTCCTTCCCTAGATTTCTCAGTAGTGCCTTCGCTTTCGGAGACTAACAGTCAAATCTTCCTTTTCTGATGTGGAGAATAATTCAATTTAGCCCATGCCCTTTATGCATAGATATAATTCCCCATTTCCCTCATCTACCTCTTTGGGGGGGAGGGGAGGGGATGGGAAATTATTTCGTGAGAGAAACGAACCTTTTTTCAAAGCAAAGGTGTATTTAAACTGTTTTCCCTACTTGCTCGAGTCGAAGTTCATTCACTTAACGTTTTGTCACCTGGAAGTCTGGACTGGATAAGAATCAGGGTGCGAATGCTTAGTCCTGTGTCTGTTAGAGATTTCATTGGTAGCCGCTGGCGACAGTAACGAGTAGCCGCTTACTTCTATAAATAGCTCCTCATCTGGGTTTAATGGACCATTTCCCTACCAGTCCCTTCAGTGGCTGGAGCAATGGGCTTTTTCACTATCATTTTAATTTAGCCCGGCAAGCAGAACTGATAAAGTAACGCGCCGTTAGGCTTGGTCCATGTTGCTAGACTACCGGGGTTACAGAGGGACATCGCAGCTTCTCTCAATGAGATCAAAGATACTGAAAATGAAATATTCCACCATTTTGGACTTGAAAAAGGCAAAGGATAGTATAGTAAAGGCTTTGTGAAGGGAATTCAAAACAAGAAGGGCTGCTGTATTTTTGGCTGGCCTTTGGCATTCAGTTTTTCTTTACTGGCTGTTTTCTATTTTACACGAAAAATATACTTTGAATAGTGACGGTGGTTCAGAATAGTTGGATTCGATCACGAGTTGCTTGTATGCATGCTCTCACTTGAACACGTTCACAAAGAAAGACAGGGAAGATTGCCTTTGGTGAATATATATAGTATTAAGGTTGCCACGAATTCTAATTGAAAAATCTTAAACGAATTGATGTTTGACTATTCAGATGACATATCCTTGTC
Organism: Acropternis orthonyx; assembly: GCA_035583155.1. Taxonomy (NCBI): domain Eukaryota; kingdom Metazoa; phylum Chordata; class Aves; order Passeriformes; family Rhinocryptidae; genus Acropternis; species Acropternis orthonyx. Next base: position 20,457,360 of record JAWWEU010000163.1, read on the forward strand.
CTTACCTTTCACAAGACATCGTTCTAAACCCTAAATATTGTGCAGTCACAAAGCTATAGTAAAACAGAAGCCTCAGAATTGTTCTTTCTCTGTGTATCACACAAAAATCGATTAATGTTGAATGCAAACTTTAAATAAGGACTGACCTCAGAGAAAAGGCAGGTTCTGAACAATGAGTTGGTTTTTCCAACTGGGTTGTATGTTATGTGTTTGACATTTTCAGTAACTACGTATCCAAATGTATGTCATTTCTTCTCAAAAAACTGACAGATTTAAGGATTAGCTTTTTTTCCTCCCTGGTTGAAAACCACTGCCTGAAAAGAGCCCAGCCACTGCCACACACACACACACCCCACCCCGCCCCCGTTCTTCGTCTCTGCACATATACATTTAAAAAATCCCAAAACCAACCCCCAAACCTATTTTAAAGCAGTTTGATGAACTGTCACGGCAGGCGAAGTATGGGCAGATTTCCCCGGGTATCTGGATCACTCCCACCTGGCCAATTATTGCTAGGACCGATCCTAACATTTGCTTGGCATCAGTGGAAATCCTGACGTAGTAAAATTGCTCAGGTGTGTCTTCAGCTGCTTGGCTGCGGCCAGCTGGCGATTTCAAGCCCAGAGAGCAACGCAGGAGAGTGGGGTTTCAAAGGCAGCCGTATATGTTAGAAATTCGGCTTGTCTCCGGTGTCCGTGGGCTTTACGCTGCCAAGTCACGTAGGTGGTGCTGAACACCCCGACGACGGGAGGGACCAGGATCTCTTGCAGCTTTCACGGACGTGCATCGCCCGACGGCTGCGGTGCACGCCGGGACTCAGCAGGTCTGTCCCCGCCTCGGAAGCTGAGGGTCCCCGCAGGGCTGCGAGGCTGAGGGGGGTTCACATGCCTGCCTTGTAGGAGGCCTGATGTGAAATCACGGCGTATTTGTGGTCACGTTGAGCACCGAGGGACTCCATCGCCAGTCTGGTTTCATTCGGCATTTGAAAACTCGGTCTCTTAAAGCACATCGACGACAATGCACCTGCGGGACACACCTGCTGCTGGGAAAGACTGCACTCTCGGCTGCTGCAGGAGAAGCAGCGTGAAGGCTATTTCCTGCGCTGCTGTTCGCTGGAAGTCTCCTACACTGGCCTCACTTTTCATGTAGGATACAGGTGAAACGTCAGCTACAGTCACCCGCTTCTCCCCGGTCGCGGAAGGAGCCCTCGAGGGCCGGCAGCCGCGCTTCTCCGCAGCCCGGGGTGCGGGTCTGAGCGGGGGAATGGCCTCCACCCTTCCAGGGAGAAACTCGGGAAACGAGAGGGTTCGAAGGCCCCAAAGCGGGGGCTGTCCCTGCCCCGCAGGCTGCTCCTTGTACCGACTCTCCAGGTCCGTGAGATACCGCCGAGGACCTGGGTGAACGGCGTTACCTACAGCCACATTGGCTGATGCCGGGCGACGGCAAGTTCCTCCCTTCAGGCTTTTTTTTTCCCTTCCGATCGCCGCCCTCGAGCCGCCCCAGCGTAGCCCCACGGGGCGTTCCCTGACGGGCCCTGTTCGCCGCCGCTTCGAGCCCCAGCAGGTCCCCGCCGCCGGCTCCGGGACGCGGCAACGGGGCCGGGCATCGACGCGGGGAAGAACAGCCGAGGAGTCCCTGGGCAAGGGCTGAGCTCCGTGCCCCCGGCGCCTGGTTAGGCCAGACCCTTCAGGGAAGCCACTGCCTCGCTGGACCCGTTGCGAGCTGAGCTGGGGGCAACTGCAGCCTTTCCCGGTTATTGAAGCGCTGCCTTCACCTTTCCCAGCGGAACCTCTGAGGAATGCGCTCCTCTGCAGGCCGAGCAGAGCGCCAGTCGTGCGGCGGGGAGCACGGCTCTCGAGGGGAGCGGAGCGCCACTGCTCCTGCAGACAGCTCTTCGCACGGAACTCTTCCCACTGAGGATCGCCACCGAGCGCCTAGAAAAAAGACGGGTGGAAAAATAAAGCAAAATGAAGCCACAGGACCTGGTGAAAGAGGATCGCTCCGTAATTCAGTCTGGACTGCACCAACTTCGATATCAGTTGCTCCTCCTAACGAGCCCACGAACAGCACTAGCTGATGCAGGAGCCAGTGATCACCGCAAGGACCGTTCAAAACAGTAACAACAAAAGTAAACATATACATATGTACACACACATACATATGTACGTGTATAACGTCATCGATCCTGGACGGCTAGTCTCAACTTATATACGAAGAGAGTTTCCTTGAAATAGTTTTTTTCCCATTCGTAAAAGCATCACAGAAATATACTAATTAGTAGAAGATCAGTATTAAAAGGCAAAACGTGAGATGTTCACTGTAAGTATGACCCTGAAAAACTTGCCTCAGAGCGACCCTCCTGAAGACTCGTTTAGGTGCCTGACCGACGCAGAAGAGGCTGCCGACCAAATGCCTTATTTTCGGTAGCACTTTAGAGACTGTCCGGCTGGCAGCAGAGTCTAAGGCACAGGTACAGTGGCCTGAAGCCACTGGCCCAGCGGCTCACTGTCGCTCCCTTTTCTCTCACGGAGGTGCAGCCCCTATGCCTGTCCAAGTTGCCGGGTGCCCGGGTGGGTCGGCGGTGGGCCCCCGATGGGAGGTGCCCGCAGCCCCGGTCCGCCGTCGGGGCTCCGGAGTGCAGGGACACATGGTGGGAGAGCGGAGGGCGCTGGAGAGAAGCAGCGTTGGAGGACGTGGGTGAGCGAAGTCAAGACGTTAGTTTTTCACCTTGCTACGCCCTCCTTTCTGGCGGATATCCCCAGCCGCGACGAACCTTGGTTTCGAGTGTTACTTGTTTTGAAAGAAAAGAACGAATAAAGGAGACCGGCGCCGCCCTAGTGCCTCCTCCAAACATACAGACGCGGTCGCTGCAGCCTGGGAGGTCAAAATTCGGTGCCTTCTTTAATCACGGAAAGCCCGACACTATGCGTATTTTAGAGAGCATCAGAGATTTAATGGATCAAATCCAGAAAATTAATTGTTCTGCCTACCTTGTTAAAGTAGACGGGTCTCGTTACTCGCCACAGATCCTGCGGGGCACTCACCCCCATAATTCTTGGGGTGAGTGGGTTTATTATTATTGCTGTCACAAATAACAACGGCAGTTTTTGTTCGGGTCCTGGGTGCCAGAGATGCATCTCCAGTGAGAGTGGAGCTCCTAAAACCTCCGGGAATGATTACTGTTAGTATCAAAGCATCTTTTCGGGTGGAAAATCCACATCAGTGTATACTGATAATAGGAAGGTGGGGTTATATGAGTGCTACCGGTGTCCTTAGAGCTCTGGCACTCTCAGAACGGCTACTCCAGAATGGCTACTTGTTCTCATGCCTTTTGTGCGTGAGAACACCACGAAGAGAACGGAAAATGGCCCTAGTTTTAATCATACATCATTGCCCCTGTCTACTAGGTCCATAAACTTCGCCTGCAGGCTGAAATAGCATTGACTCATCCTGAACTCTCTTCCAGTGGCTGATTACTGAAGTGGAATCTGTCTGATCGACTTAATAAGAATTTACCACTGCACTAAATGACGAAATTTTGTTTTTTGCATGGCTGCGTTTTTGCAGTTGATGGCATTTTGAACTCTCCCTCCTGGAGGCAAATAATCCCCATAAATACTCTTATTCCTGACCTCATTAGTCAGATCTAGAGCTAACACCGCTTTTAACTGTTGTCTAGAGAGCTCCTTTAGATATTTCTAAACATGTTGGGAAGTGAGAAAACTCTGACTTGTGCACCTTGCAATAATAATGTAGGGTTCCTGCAAAGGACCAACAGCCTAGAAGACAAGAGCCGGATTGTCAGCTCCCTGAAGGAAAGGCAGTCCTCCAAGAGCATGCTGGCATGTGAGAACAGCGAGAAGGAATCCAGGTTCCGGCGTACCGAGACAGACTTCTCCAATTTGTATGCCAGAGGTAAACACTATACACCTTCTCCTTGCTACAGCTCAGGCACGTCCCTTCACAGTCTTGCCCTCACCTCCCTTGAAAGTGTAGGCACGTTCAGACCGTGCTTTTGCTTGGTTGTTTTTGATGGAAACTCTGTGTGTGTGTGTGTGTGTGTGTGCGTGTGTGTGTTGGGAGCCGCACTGGCGAGGTATAGAAGTTTCCTAAAGTGAAGTTTTACGACTTTTGGGCTGATCCTCTGCAGCTCAACTCCAGCGGTTGCTCTGGGGTTACTCCAGATCCAGCATCGGGGGAAGAATAATTTTGTATTTTATGTCCTCCTTCATAAAATAACAGTGAGGCGGTACGGAGCCATTGACAAGAAGAGCAGGGAAGGAAAATAAATCCTTTTGAGGAGCGGAGGTGGGGACGTTGCAGGGGAAGGGCAGGCGAGGAATTGGGATGCTTTTGGACCACGGGAGGCGAGTGCGTTAGCACTGCAGGGTGAGCTTTTTAAACGGGTCGCTTTGGAGGTGCCTCTGCTGTTGCCGCGGGCGAGCTAGCATCGCCCTTTCCGGCCGGGCGAGAGGGGCCGGGGCTCTGCCCCGCTGCAGCCAGGCTGCCCTGGAGCCACAGCTCTCAGGTCCTCGAAGCGCTGCGGGCGGTCGAGGCTGGCTCGTTTCCCCTTCTCTTCCCCAAAGCAAGCGCTGACAGCTGGTTTGTCTCACAGATTTGTTGCCCTCCAAGAATGGCGAGGAGCAGACCATGCAGTTTCTGCTGGAGGTTGTGGACATCCTCCTCAACTACGTGAGGAAGACGTTTGACAGATCCACCAAAGTGCTGGATTTCCACCACCCGCACCAGCTTCTGGAGGGTATGGAGGGCTTCAACCTGGAGCTTTCAGACAACCCCGAGTCCCTGGAGCAGATTCTGGTGGACTGCCGGGACACGCTGAAATACGGAGTGAGGACAGGTAGGTTTTTGCACACTGCTCTGTGGAGAGTCTCTCCTGGGATTTTTCTCAGGCTCGCGGTGAAGCGAGCGTGATTGAGCTCACGGAGGTAAGCCCACACCCTCTCCACGCCCGGGACTGTGCCTCCCCGGAGGCTTGGCTCCAGGGCTGGCTGTGGGCGCTGGAAATGTCTATGCTCAGAAACTTTAGTTACTGATGCTCCATCCGGAGCAACGGGTAGGGCTCGGTGCTGTTTGCAGAGCACAGAAACAAGTTTTTAAGACATAATCTCTTTCACTTGATGAAATGCGAGCTGGCTGTATCTCCGGGGAGCAATATCATTAGGTAAATGAGAGCATAAATGACACTGAATTTGCAGTTTTTCTTCTTTATGTTCGTCAGACGTTTAATGAAAAAGAGACTGAAATGTTAGGAATCATCAATAAAGGAACCCTGTGGATTTCAGTCCATTACCCAGGAGCCCTGCCTGTCCAGGTTCTTCTGAAACAGACAGAAATGCCGGTTTATAATAATTTCTTTTACTGGGTGAGCTGTAGCCAGGCCCTAGAGCAAAGTTAGTGCTCTTTCAGGCTGTTTGACCTGCAGTGTTTTACATCTGTATCCACAGAAATCTCGGCTGGCAACAAGCCCCGACTGCCGTACGTACCCAAGAAGGTCAGGAACTGGAGCGGTAACGGAGCGGGCGCCGTGACTCCCCTGCTCAGTCTTGCTCCAGCGTTTCGGGGCAGCTGCCCTCTTGAGCCCAGCTCGGCCCAGCGCCCGGAGCGGGCGGCAGTGTCCCCACGGAGCTCCTACAGGCAGGCTGTTGCTTGGCCGTCTCCGACCTGGCAGCTGCGAGCCATGGCTCCTGAAGGACGGGGCGCAGCTTCCTGCGGGGGTTGGTTATGTAGCTGTGAAAACCCAACGCAGTGCATCCAAGGAACAAAATCTTGACAACAGATGTGGTGGTTACCGTCCTGTCTTTTTTTTCTTATTTACATGGTGGTTTAATTTATTCAGGTGTGTCAGGAGTATACTTGGATTTTGTACCCTTTATCAAAAGGGAGCGTGATTCGCTCCCAAACGCATGGGTTGTTGAACAGGTGACCAGCAGCTAAGCCAGAGTGGCTGCGCTTGGTGTGCTTGCACCTTTATTCTTGTATCGATCTCGCCGGCATGTCAAGCAACTTCCTCCCCTCACCCCGACCTCCCCTGGAGCTCTTACGGGACCAGCAAGACCTGTCCCTGGGAGTTGAGAGGCAGGGTTCCAACCGGGCACAAGTTCTGTTCATAGCAGTACCTGGTGCAGCTGTAAAGATGAGCTGCTCGGATCGTATGACGGCCCAGGACACACGTCCTGGCTTCCCAGGGGGGCTCACATTCTTCAGGCGAAGTTCCCTTTAAAGCCACCGGGGTTGAATTTGCAGCCCAGCCTTAGGAGACCGCGGGCTCTCTAACGGCTTCTGGAGGTCAGCGAAATGTCGCTTAAGATAACGTCCCCGTCCGTATGTCATTGCAAGGGAGAGAAGCGCTGAACTGTAAAACAAACAGCTAAGCCATGGTGGTATTTCTGGGCTCTAGCCCTGAGCGGCTGGGCTCCCCTGCGCGGGAGCAGCCGGGGCGCGGCGCATACGCTTCGGGAAATGTCGCGATGTGGCAGCGCCGGCAGGCTCACGCTTCCGAAAGGTTTCCTGCTGACATAGCTCGGGGCAGAATCACATTTATTTCTTCATGTCAAAAGATGTTGATTTTTCCGGAGTTGAACCGAATGCGACATGACAGCGTCCTTCTAGACGTCGAGAGCTGACCCCACCCCCCCTCTAGGGGGCCGTCCCCCGTGTGCTATCTGCTGCGTGTCCTTTCCCAGAGAACAGAGAGATCTAAATCATGACACCTCCCACCTCCCCTCAAAGCCTATTGTAGGTTGTTAGGAATTTCTTCTGCTCATGCTAGAAAAGTAGACACCCAACAGTCGGGATTATTGCTTATAAAAGCTGTTAAAGCAACTTCGCATCAGGAATATGATTTACTTCGGTTCAATAGCAAATCCTTTGTTTAAGGAAGTGAATTGCAGCTTTTAAACCAAGCGGGGAAAGGATCCGAGCCGAGGAGCTCTTGAGGGACCCTCTCACCCCACTGCAGCGAATCGTGCCGCCCTGGGACATTCCCGCCGAGCCCCCGCGAAATGCCGCTTTCCATGGCCCCGCAGCTAGGGAAGCGACTGACAGCTCCTCCGCACCCCCTCCCCTCAGTCCTGCAGCCCCGGTTCAAGCGGCTGAGCCTTCCTCTCTTTCTCCATTCAAATGCAAATGAACCCACCAGCTGCAGGTTGTTACGGCCAAGGGTCCGTCTCCTTTTAACCCACAGCCGAGGTCGGGAGGAGGGTTCTGGATGTGGGCTAACCTTGTGCAGGTCCCACAGATGTTTTACAGGCTTAGTCGTCTCTGAGGTTTCCTCTTTAATTTAAACGCTAATGATTCCGCACAGGAGCTCCCTCCAAAGCGGTTTTTCAAGTTTGTAACAAGACATCCCTGAATGTTGGCTAAGGGTCTCCTCATAAGCTTTGAAAACTTCACCGCAAGTGTTATGAGGGCAAACCTGCCATTCTGTCAGAAGAGTTGGACAGTTTAAAATTGAAACCTGAGAAATACCAGTGGAGTTTGTTCTAAATTGCTCTCATTTCTCTTTCCAGGTCATCCTCGCTTTTTCAATCAGCTGTCCACAGGACTGGACATTATTGGCCTGGCTGGGGAGTGGCTGACATCGACTGCTAATACAAACATGTAAGCAGTGCCTTGCTGACAGCATCTGTGACTGGTGTCCTGGTAGATACCTGCTGTCACAGACATGAATAATTTTCATATTTGAATGATGATGATTGCTGCATCTTCAATAAAAGTGTCTTATGTTTTTCTTAATGTGGCAGTAATACAGTCAAAATAGTTATACAAAGCTGAACAGTTTTACATTTCTGATAAACAGAAATGCAAATATCCCAGAGTACATGGTAAGTAAAACATGATTATTCTAATATAATAACATGAAATTGTTTTTCTTCATTTGGACAAATCATATTTTTTTTTTTTTAACGCTTTGTCTCTAGGCAGAGTATTCTGCAACTGTCCATGTATTAACACTAGAATACAAAATATGTAAAAGTTTATTGTTTTTTGTCCTGTTGACTTCAGAGAGAGCAGGTTTGAGGCAACACCTTCTCCTGTTCATGTGCTGGTAAAGAATTGGCTTCTGACTAGCTTCAAAATGATTGAAAATGTAACATTGAAAAATAATTCAATGATAATGAAAGAATGAGTCTAATATTAATAAGTTGTGTGTAAATGAATACATGAAAGTATAAAAAAGTAAAATTTAACATCTGAATGTAACAAACATTTCCTAATTTTTCTTGATCTCAAAATTAATGAAAACTGAATGTCAATGAAAGGCATATATTTGCAACAAAGAGTGCAACTGATGAAAAAAAAAAACACTAATGAAAATCCAACCTTCTAGTCAGTTCCTGTTTATATTTTGATTTCTATATTCTCAAACATGTGATGGGAGTCCAAAAGCAGGTAACAGACTGCTCTGTTTTAGCCCTGTATTGGATGGATGTATTTTAACTCTGAAGCTCCGTTTTGGGCAGTTTGTTGCTAACTGTTGGAACACAGGAAATGTATCTGCAGATTGGAAAATGAACAGTATTTCCACTGGCCTATCCCTGAATACATGGTTCATTAAATATAGCTGATTACTGGCAGCGTTATGTAGATGATGACCTGTGCCTGTTTTGTGACATCAGCAATGAAAAACACCTAAGGTGCTCTAGCCAAACCCAGCCTACTCTTTGGAATAATCATCTGATTTAGTTCTCTGTTTTCTAAAAACAAGTATGAGACACTCAGATTTAAAAGCTGATTGGGAAGAAAATCCAGCAACATATATTTTGATTGATAAATGAGTATTTCAAAATGCTTTACAGTGTTTTTAAATGCCTTTTTTTAATAGCACAATTAAAATGTAAACAGTTCTGATCACATTTCTAAAAGAAAACCTTGCTTGAAAGTTGTCTCTCTGTGACAAAAACATAAATCAAAGTGTTACTTTTTGCAAGACCCTTTCCTTTTGACTAACTTAGTTATCCCAGTTTAGTTACCATTTTGTAATCAGTGAGATTACATGAATCTGATAGGACATGACAGAATTCAGCTCTGTGACAGACTGGGACAGGATTAGGAACTATTGCCATTGGTATTGCACTCATTTATGCACTTTTTAAACAGTAACTACTTTTTAATTGAGATTGCCTTTTCCTTTGTTTGTTTTAAAAGTAAACTGTTAACTAGTTCTGTAAAGCTGATTTCTGACTCATTCATACTTTAAACAAGAACATATCTTGAAAACACTTATCTGTAAGCAAGACAATTTAGTATCTATTTGCTTATATAAGGTTTAGTAAATGCAAAATAATACTTTGCTCTCTTTTTTCAGCAAACCAAGGTCAGCATGGTGTGCTTTCAAATAGCAGTAACTGCAAGTAAAGCTAAAGCAAGATGTAAGATATGATTCAAAGAACTGACAGGGAAGGTTATTAAGAATAGCTAAAATTATCCCTGTAAACTCTGTGGAACATATTATTTGTTTTGAGCAGTGTTCCAGCACACAAGAGCAGGTTTTGACCTTTACCTAGAAACTGTTCTAACCTATTACAGCTACATAAACATGTAACACACAAGCAACAGTAGCACTGAATTACAGTAGGGAATGTTTTCCATTTGCTATTTTTTTTTCTTTTCTACAATAAACAATACTTAAATATTTACAAACAACTAAAAATATGTTTTTTGCAGTTGAGTTTTGAGTAATCAAAACATCTGTGCAGTCTTAAAAATTTACATGATCATTACGAAATGTTACTTAAATGTCACTGTGAAGGCAATATATAAAACTAAAGATAAGCTTCTCATGTTGACTTGGAAATAATGTATCAATATTGCTATTCATAGCTCAATCACTAATCATGAGTGCTTCAGAGTGGAAATTTCAGAAGCTGCCATTAATCATCCAGTTCTAGGCGTCTGTAGTACAGGGCATTCTCTCACCATGCAGCAGCCAGCTGAGCTTAGAAAGCAATAATAATACCTGGAAATTCTCTTTGTGCCCACTGTTAGCTGAAACATGAGAATTATACTGGTGTTTTCAGTACTATGCATATATGCTTATGAAAATGTAACATAGAAAATTGATGTTTATTCTCAGAATGCTTTTTACATACTGACAAATAGGAGAAAGGGTAGCTGGAATGACTTGGTCTGATGAAGCGATTTGCCCTTTAGGTGAGAGCAGAATTAAGCCAGCACTGGCTTCTACCAAAAAAAGGCATTTATTTATTCTGTTAGTAAAGATCTGAGACTCATGACTGTTCTAGTTAATTCACAGAAATGCCTGTAAAGGTTGTAAGTCTATCAAAAATCTAATCAGCGTTTTTTGTCAAGAGATTGGTTCTAAAGTTGAACAGTTCCTTCTAAGCCAAACACATTTTTTGGGTTTAACTGAATTTTTCAAAATCATTTAAGTTTAAAACAAGTAAGTTGGAGTGAACTTCAGCAAGATGTGATTTGTAAAATCATGGCCATTATATAATATAGCTGCATTGGCCTTGTAACTTATAATGATCTGCAGTCTTTTTTTTCTTTTCAGTTTTTGGAGACTCAGAAAATAATTACAGAATAAAAGAAATAAATACTATTTTACTTCTGTCTAAGTATATTCAAAATTCCCCTTGTGAACACTTGGTATTTTATATACAAAAAACATTACATATTTTTTCTGTAAGTCTTCTGGGAATTTTGTAGGTATCAGTGTGCAAGGTCTCAGGACAAAGCTCAAAACGTGTTTAAACTGGTGGGCAAAAAATCACATTGACTTGAACATATCTTGTATTGAGTTACACTGCCAAGTTCCTGTTGACTTCAGTTGATCCTTCTGCCTAGGTAAAGACTGGAATATATGCTAGACTTGTAGTGCTTAAAAACAAAACAACAAACCCCCCCACTTTTAGCAGATCCCGTTTTATTAATTTTGTCTATTTGTAAATACTGGTAGTGCCTAAATTTCAGATCCATGTTCAACTGTCTCTGGCAGTTCTAATGATAATAAAAGCAAAATAAGTAGTATTTTGGCTTCTGAACATAGCAGTTACAACAATTAAACAAATTGCAAGTGCTTTATCTTAAAGGAATGTTTTAAAAATGGTGGTGGTGTTTATCCGATGGATTAAGGACACACAAAGATTAAAGAAAAAATTAACAGTTTAAGTAACCACTGTAGCTGTAAAAACAGACAAGCTTTTTCAGGCACTTGTTTCCTTCTTAATATCATGTCTCCTTCAAGTTTGCTGTACTTATTCTGAAAATATAATTTTGGTATTAAAGAGACAACGCATATGTTTTGACAAAGTTATTCAAGTGGAAGACATCAGTCAGATCTGAAATGTCAGGATGTCACACTCTTACTGACTCCTTTGGAAATCACAGGTTGATTGTTTTGTTTCTCTCTGCTTCTTTACCTTTTCCCCACCCATACACAGCAAGCAGAGTTTGTTTACAGCAGCAGCAATTTATCCTTGTACTTTGATCACCAAAAATGGTTGTATGGCTGTCACTTTCCATCCATGTATCTGACCGTGACATCAGGGCATACCAGGCTATGTAATGTTTTTTTCCCTCGTTAAGGGGATACAATAATTGGCTGCTGACTTGATTTTGGTAATTGGTAATTAGAAAATCATCATATATAATTACTCTTGACAGTTATTGATCACACTGTATTGTAGAAATAAGTTGTCCTTGGATATCATCAACAAAATAAATCCACATAATTAATTGTACTTAGACTTTGAAACCCTAGTTCAATACTTCCAATTATGGTTGTGTTTAGTCAGTGAAGTTCACTGTTTTCATAAGGATTTGGCAGTATGTTATTCCACAAGTGTGGAACTGGCACTTTGGGTAACAAGTGTTTTAGAGAAGATCTTGTACAGCAGTCAGCAGTGCTATGATGGTGAAGATCAGGTCTTACATTCACTATATAGAAAGCTGCAAAATAACTAATGCTGCAGTTTTTATTCACCAATATTTCCAGTATTATCTTCCTGAGGATTTTTGCTTGGCTAAAGGTTACAGTATCAGAACTTCAATTTATAGGAAAACTTGTAGAAACCTCGAGGACTTTTACAAAGAATCATAGACTGGGAATTTATTGTGTGTTTTTAGAATGTGTATCTGATTTTGTTTGTTTGATTTGCTTTATTTATTTATTTGTTTTGCAGGTTTACCTATGAAATTGCTCCTGTTTTTGTCCTCATGGAACAAATAACACTCCGAAAGATGAGGGAGATTATTGGATGGTCAAATAAAGATGGTGATGGAATATTTTCACCTGGTGAGGTTTTCTTCTCTGTCTTTATGGTTTGACTAAAACTTCAAAAGTTAAAATAAACATAGACTATGTCTGAATATCCAGACTATCTGTAACACAAAGCAATGAGTCAGATATTTAGAAGTGGGAACGCTTTGTTTAAACATCCCACAGAAAAGCTGGGGGAAAAATTATCTCTGAGTATGCTTATGTATTATGACTGGTCAACATTTTAAAACTTAACTATGAGCTCTGGTATATAGTCAGGCATTTAAGCACCTCTTTTGCATGCTCCATTTCTGGAGGTGCTGAGCAACCACAGTTCCTGCTGACCAATAGTTCTTGAAAATCAGGTACTGACTGGTGGACAGTGAGTATTTGGCTTACAGTCAGGAAAAGGCTGAGGTTACCTGTTGCTTTCTGGGACATGTTATCTGGGGTACAATCTGACTGGACTCACAAGTATGATTCCAGTACAAAGACCAAGACAAAGTGTCTTACCATGAAAATGACATAAAGGCAGTGAGCAGTGACAGAAATGACTGATGATGAACCATGTGGAGGTCCTGGGCCAACGTGTGGACAAAATGGGTGCCCAGCAGAACTCCAGATTTATGGATTTGGCCTGAGGGGACACTCTCCCCTTACAGAACTGTTACTGAATTGTAGCCTGAAGTCCCTCTTTCCCTTAACTGGCTGTAAGGAAGTTTAGAATAACTGGCTTAGCTGTAGAAATCTACCTTTAAGGCATCTTTTTCTATATCTACACAAGATGGGATAAATCCATTCATAATGTGACATTTCTTTAGTCTCAGACAAGTTGGTAAGTTCCTGTTCTTGCTAACAAGAAGTTGTCATGCAAAAGCCACACAATGAAAGCTGAACATTTTAGGAATGTGTTACAAAATGTTAGCAATCGAAAGCAATGATGGATAGGAAATTCTGACTGTCACAATTACTTTCCAGATGGTCTGTCTTATGCTATTTAGACAGATGCCTGTGCATTTCAGAGATATATTTTTTCATAGTTCACTGCTACTTTTATTGCATTATGCAAATGAGACTTGTATGTCTTTGATATAATATGCATTTTTTCATTATCACTGTTTTATTATTCATTCATTTCTTCCTTCACAGGAGGAGCTATCTCCAACATGTACAGTATAATGGCTGCACGCTACAAGTATTTCCCTGAAGTCAAAACCAAAGGCATGGCTGCAGTCCCTAAACTGGTTCTCTTTACCTCAGAGCATGTGAGCTTAACACACTGCTAATTCTTAATTTATTGATGTATGTTGTGAAAATATTTCATCATTAAACCCTGACTCCATTTACTGTTCACATGTTTGCTGCAGAGTCACTACTCAATAAAGAAAGCTGGAGCTGCACTTGGATTTGGAACAGACAATGTTATTTTGATAAAATGCAATGAAAGGTAGGATGAATGCTAAGCTTTTGATAGATTACATGTATTCACCTGTTAAATTTCTTGTATTGTGTTAAGGACTGATTCAGGACAGTGTGTCAAGTTACTAATGGCCTGTTGAGAAGATCCTATTATAGTATTTCACCTGTAGGTAGTATTTCCATATGCATTCTTTAATTTTCTTTGTCTTTCTGTTTCTACAATAATTTTAGAGGCAAAATAATACCAGCTGATTTGGAGGCAAAAATTCTGGAAGCAAAACAAAAGGTTTGTGTTTTTAAAAAATAGTGCTTAAATGCTTGCCTTAGTAAAATTACTTCTTCCTTTGAAGCCTGAGGGCTGACATTAAGCAGAATATTATAATGATATAAATATAATAATATTTTCAGGTGCTTAATTATATATTAATGTACGGTTTAGGGAATTATCTGTATGTCTTGCTAAGGTTTCCCTTTTCTGTTTTAAACCAAAGTATTTTTAACTCTTGAACCACATCTGTATTTCTTGACTTTTAAAAATAACTGTCTGTTTGGAAATATATAGAAATAAGCATGAAAACATGAAACTAAAACTACTTTTATCCAAACTTTTAAAGTTTAGACAAAACCATAAAAAATTCTGTAGAACCCCTAAAAATCATATAGATTTCATGTGTGATGCTGCAGGGTTGGTAACATAGCCAGGAAGTTTAATTTTTTGAGGCATTAATTGTTATTTCTTGAATCAATGAAGGAAAAATCAATGAATTTTGTACAAAGCAACCAAAATTAGAGCAATCAAGATTATTAATTTTTTATTTCTTAACTTTTACATTTGGGCACTCTATGAAATTGCAGCTCACATTTATTTCATCTAATTCAAAATTGTCTTTCTTTGATCTGATAGTTCCACATTTATTGCTTTTGTTTTGAATTGTTTTGTTCTGTTTATTAGTAGATAAAGACTAAGGGACCAATTTCAGGCCTTCAAATAACAACTGACAGCTCACATTTAATTAATTTTCCTTTATACTGCTGTGAAAGTCACAACTTTACTTGACTATTGCTAGTCTTCTGCCATTGTTTGAATCTCCTCACTGAAAAAATCAGACAAAATAATATTCTTTATCTTCTGAGTAGTTAATTTTGTGAAGTTACAATACAATAAAAAGAGTTTGTTCTTACCATGTATATGATTAGTTATTTTCTTCTGTTGCTTATGTGTACCTTTAACACGGGAAGGAAAACATTTTTAAGATTGGAAAATGAGATAAAATTTCTGAAATTACTTTCCTCTTTTTTTTTTTTTCCTGAAAGACGCTGGAATTTATATTTAATATTTTTGGTTTTTTTGTAGGGATACATTCCTCTTTTTGTAAATGCAACTGCAGGCACAACAGTATATGGAGCCTTTGATCCAATACAGGAGATTGCAGATATATGTGAAAAATACAACCTCTGGCTCCATGTAGATGTAAGTAACTACAAAAGCACTGCTATTCAGGTGAAAGAGGATCTTTTCTTACATGTGTTTTGTCTTCAATTAAAATATTTATTTCTAGATCCTGAGTAAATAAAAATATATTGAGCTTTTTCAAAAGAATGAGTCTTCTCTTTTTTCTGTCTCTTCCAGGCTGCCTGGGGAGGTGGACTCTTAATGTCCCGAAAGCACCGTCACAAACTGAATGGAATAGAAAGGTACTACACAGTGCTTACTTGTTATGAAAGTACCTTCATAAGGTACATGACACTTCACAAATTCATGAAAATATTAATTTGCTGCATTAAGGAGTTAAAACACTAAATTAAGCAAAAGCAAGACAGGAAAGGTTTGGACTAGGAAGATTGAAACGATACTGCCGAAGAAAACAGTGATATACCATTGAGTGGAAGGTAAGTTTTCAGCTGATCTGAAGTAGGACAAAGATATTACTTGGCAAAAAGGAAGGGAAACTGTTCTATGCATATCTTTGAAGGGATCCTAAGTCTTGGAATGGGTGAAGAAGGATTTGAGGAAAAAATCAAGTGTGAGAGCCAGACAGTCTCTGAAATGTAGGGCTTTGAGAACAGCAGTGGTGTATGAGGAATCCAGGAGCATGGATACCATGGGGAAGCCATGACAGAGTGTGAATTTGTAGAGGTTCTCTCCTGACAGACGTTTGCAGTTTTCCCAGAAAATAAAGAGTATATGTTCTGCTTGAAAATGAGTGTGGAGGTTTATATATATATATATAAATATATATATATATGCTTGCTTTTATATTGCTTATATATACACACAATACAAACAAAAATATGTATTTGTTTACAATGAGAAGAGCATATGGTAAAGACTGAATTAGCAGCAATTTTTAGGGGCAAGTTTCAGTACCTATAAGGCTGGAAAGGACCATGATAGCACAGGGCTGATGCTCTTCTGCTGTGCCAGGGAGAAGACTGAGATCATTTACAGGGAGGCCAGAAAGGGTCACAGATACCATGTCTCAGGGCATAGGGGCCTATGAGTTGGTGCCATGTGGGGATTACGTGAAAGAAGCAGGAAGCTCTGGTAGAGGTCAGAGTGAAGTCTGCAGAAAAGAGCACATGTGTGCCCCCAGATACATAACCCAGGTTGCCAAGATGCCCACTGAGACCAGAAGCCAGCTTTTAATAAAAAAATTGAACCAAATTTAAAGAGGCAAAGTGTTTCTGTTGGTAGTGATGGCAGAGTGAGAGTGTGACCCTCCCACTGGCCCTTAGAATTCAGACTCAGGAGTCACTACAGGTATAGCCTTTGGCACATTGTTCCCATATCCAGTGATGACAAGTCTGTAGAAGATACTGTGTTTATAACCCCATGGGTGTGTTTATCTCTAGATTTCCTCTGAAACTGCTCTATCATAAAACACTGCCTATCTGGAAAAAAAAAAAATCAGAAAAACAATGAAGAACCAGAAACTTCAGATATTTTCCATCATTGCAGATATCAGTCTCCAGGGAACCAAAAAATATTTGAAGCAAGCTCTACCCATGTACTCTTAAATTAGCACCAAACTGCTTCCTTTAGTCAACCGTGCTGAATGTGGGCACCCTTATAAAGGTGTAAAATGAGTAGGGTAGGCAATGCTCTTCCTTAGGGAAAATGAGCTTTCCTGGTGTTGGGCATCTCATACAGTGAGTGAAGAATAAGTACAATGTAAAGAATAGTGTGCAGAAGGACTGGCAGCAAAACCATGTGGACCCTTCTGTTGCAAGGATGGCAGCACGTGGAGTGGCAGGAGTGCTCTGAAGCAGCAAAATCCTATCACCCTCTGCCCAGTCCCATTTTCTAGTCACTCATGGCAACACATCTAGGATGAGGTCAGCATTGTAAGATAATTGTAAGCTACAGAGGTTTGGTCACAGGAGCTTGGCACACCTCTTTTGACCTGAGGTCAACACAGAGTTGCTAATTAAGGCTTTAATTTTAAACAAATAGAGAAGGCAGCAGGCCACAAAGCATGAAATTATTTCTTTCCTAGTGAGCTATACAGATCTTCAGACATGGGATGGGGCCCACGTGTACTGTGTAATTGCCTGTCCTGGGCCCCAGCTGGGGTCTGCTGCTGACACTGAGGTCTGCTCACAGATACTGGCATGAAGGACTGGCATGCTGCCGTGGGGCAGAGCTGGGGTTGCCTGTGGTAGCACAGCCTCTGGCTGGCTGGCTGCACCGAGGAGAGTGGCATTGGCATGTTAAAATAAACCTAATGCTCCTTGGGAAAAATAACTTAGAATTGTCTTTGTTTGGAACCCTGAAAGTTAAATAAATGTGCTAAACTGAAGGCATGGTGATTGTAAAAAGGAAATTAGCTGTTATATAAATTCCTGTTTCTTGACTACTCTATCTGAACTATTAGTGAAGGTTTTTAAAAGATAAGTGCCTCCAAACTCTGAGTTACATATCTGTTGGTTTGCACTGTATAAGCAGAAGATTTTAGAGGGATGGTGAGCTCCCCAGGTACAGCATAGACCGCACTATTCTTTTGACTGAGGGGTGCTACAGTCTAACCTAGCACAGACAGAGGTTGGAATCGTATCCAGAAATTAGTGGTCCTCACAACAGAGGAACTGTGGTTGTATCTGTGTCCTCTGAGAGCAAGGTGTAGAAGGGGTGCAAATACCTTTTAATTTTCTTTCAACCACATTGTAAGAATACATGAATAGTCTGTGAAATACAATTATGCACTTTGCTTCTCTGGAAAATGCATTGAATCAAGGGGACATTTGGCAATTAATTACCTAGGGTGAATAGGTCAATGGATGTGCATTGTTGGCACATTTATTTTAGCATCATCATTACACTCCCTAGGATAGTATGTTGAAAATACAGAACATCTCATGTTTGTCTAGTAAATGAGGTGATCTTGTGCATTCACTTGTGCTTACACATAAAAAGTCTTAAGATTTACATACAGAGTGGTAGGATTATGATGTAAAGTTTTAGAGCCTTTTAACAGTCTGTGGGCTTGACAAGCTAGAGCTCTAACTGGGAAAGCAGATAAGCATGCAGAGTGCCTTTTCCTTTGCTTTCTACTTTTCCAGCAGCTGTTCAGTAAATAACTGTATTCTCCCAGAATCAGTCCCTTAATTGTCTGACACTCTCGCTTTCCCCATCAGTACCTTGAATCGATAGCACATGTCAAACTGGTTTTGTTGGTTTTATTAGTGCTATTCCTGGAATCGGAGTCTTCTTGGGATGGTGTTACTGTATCAGCTAATCAGTCTGACACTAATTAGCTGATATTAGTAATAATATAACTAACCACATGTCTGGCATTGAAATGTTAACACACAAAAAATTCCTTTCCTGGACAGCATAGCTGGGAAAGAAGACACTTGAGACAGTAATAATCTCCTTAGTGATACCATCATGGTCAAAACTCCATGTATTTCCAGCTGAAAGCAGAAAACAAAGGTGACTGCTTCAGGTTAAGTTTCTGTTTTACAGACCTATCTGAATATGTAATTTTTTTGCAGAGCCAACTCAGTCACTTGGAATCCACACAAGATGATGGGAGTGTTGTTACAATGTTCTGCCATTCTTGTCCGGGAGAAGGTCTGCCTTATATTTAATAATAAAACATTTTTTAAAAAAAGTAAATATCAAGCCCTACTTTTTAAGAGGGTGTGCAAAGTCCATTTAATTTCAAAACTTTTTTTGGAAAGAATAATTGTGTGGATTTACATTGTGTTTAGGGAGTTGTTTTATCTTTCCTTGTTTTGGGGGGCTTTTTTTGTTGTTAAAGCTGTACACAATGTGGTTCAGATCTTTAGCTGTTGGATCTTTGCATATTCTAATAGCAACAACAGAGCCATGCTGATACACTTCATTGGAGCACCTGTCCTGTTGTTTCTATGACATATTGAACATACATCTTTGGTCTGAGTACTTGGTCACAGTCTAAAATTTGTAAATAAAGAGCAATTTTTTTACCTTACAGAGTGGTTTAGAAGTTTCTCAGTTCTGTTGAAAAGAAAACATGCTGCTTCTATTATGATTCTCTCTCTAATTTTTAGGGCTTTCATCTAGGTTCTTTGTTGTCATCAATGAAAGCAAAACCAGTGTTTTATTTCTCTTAAGCAATGAGTATTTTCCTTTGATGATAAAAAAAAGAAAGTCATATCATGTATGGATAGGACTAATTATATAGTCCACTAATTTCTGGCATGTCAGTTGCTACTAGAAGAATTTAGTTGAAGAAGTCGTCCCTGTGTATAGAATTGGCATGGAAGAGTTGTGAGTTCCAACCTCAGGTCTGCCACTGCTCTCCAGCTGATCCATCTCTAAACTGAAGACTGCAGCCCTTAGTTCCTTTTATAAAATGTGTCTATTGGCGGGAAGCGATAGCCTTTGTTTAGTGGCATGCATGCTTATTGTGCCAACTATTGCAGGATTTTGGCAAGAGTTTTTTTTCTTATATGAGAACTTTGATAGGTGTTTTTGTATTTATCAGAAAAACTGGTGTCTTTGAGCTTCTTCCAAAAGCCACCAATAAACTCTAAAGGAGATACAAACCATTTTAGAAATGTCACGTGTAAGACTTCTGTGTCACATAAAGGAATTTGCTTCTCTGTGTTTCCTTCAGAGATTTCTGTTGGTCTGTGAACCATAATTATTTGTAAGCAAAAAATGTCTATTTTAGGTAATTTGTACTTATATTTATCACTAGCATAAAGTGTCATAAAGCTGGATAATATACAAAGTCAAAACCTTCAATTCAGTTTTTACACTTCATTTTGTTTAGCTATCTGTGGCACTGAAACATCACAGCTTTATTCTAGTGTGTAATTTAACAAATCAGAAACTTAGCTGTTAAGAACACAGCCTTACAAATTGAAGTGGACAAAGTTAATATCACAAACTAAGTATCCAAATTAACCTGAGAATGTTTTCTCAGATGTGGGTGTGTGGGTGTGTAAAACCATATGACTCTTCAGGGACTTCTAAGAGAACCACCTTAGGTTATGAAATTGTTTTTGTAGCTCAGGTTTACAAAAAAAGGTCAGTATGTTAAAATATGGCCCATTAAAGAACAATTTTCTTCTCTATATGTTTGAAATACATTTTTATACATTATTAATGTGTCCAGTTTATTATGACATATGACATGTGTTGTTCATTACAGGGTATACTTCAAGGCTGCAATCAAATGTGTGCAGGTTATCTCTTCCAGCCAGACAAACAGTATGATGTCTCCTATGACACCGGAGATAAAGCCATACAGTGTGGTCGACATGTGGACATTTTCAAATTCTGGTTGATGTGGAAAGCAAAGGTAAAGAACAAAAGTTTATCTCAAAAACCAGAAATGTATTTATTAAATTTGTTAAGTCTCATGTAATGGAATGCTTCATTTTAATATAAGTGTTTGTGTAATTGCAACCTCTAAACACACAAGTATCCAAGTATTAAGTCAGAAAAGAGCTACCTGAATTGTAGAACAATGTTAGCCATCAGTAAAATCTGGTGGCAATTTTACTATGTTATCTGCACTCATCTTATTATTGTTCTTGTTGCTCTTCTGCTGACAAAATGGGAATTCAATTGAGTAACCTGTCCACAGTCTAACCTTTTTTTTTAAAACTGAGATTAAATCTAATGACAAAATGTACAATCATATAACAATTTTCACTTTGGGAAAAAGTGCTTGCTTCTGCATTTTTGTACAAAGTGTACTAAAAAAACCAAAAAAATCAACTTTCTCCCGCTTATTTTCTGTATTATCAACATTCATATACTTTTTATGGGATTATGATCCTGACAAAAGATCAGTGGGTAGCCAAGTGACTTTTAGCAAACATATTGCATACTTTTGCTTGCTGACTTATATACACCTTCCTAGCACACTGCTCAGAGGAAATAAACTGCTTCCCAATTCTTACCCTTTCAATTGAGTTCCCATTCCAAGCTTCTGGTCTCTCAGCAACAGCTGTGAAGCCACGACTTAATATTCATAATACTTGTGGAAGCTGGGGGAAAAAAAAGAAGACCTAAAATAATCTATTAAAAATAGTGAAAGTCATTATTATCATAATAAATTCTCTTAAAATGAGACAAAACCAAATAGTGATTACAATTAGGCACTAATTGCAGTGTTGTCAATTTTGCAGTGTTGATTAACTGTATTTTTAAGTTACAAGAAATAGTGCTGTTAAATGTTTTCTGAATGAAAATATTTAAGAATCAAGTCTGTCTGAAACGATGATTGTATCCAAGTAGAAAAAATGACCATGTAATTAATATTTGCTTTCTTTTTAAAACAGGGTACAGTAGGATTTGAAAATCAGATCAACAAATGCCTGGAGTTGGCAGAATATCTCTACACTAAAATAAAAAACAGAGAAGAATTTGAGATGGTTTTTGAAGGGGAGGTAAGTTTTCTTTTATGTATGTAGGAGCCAAATGTGTATGAAATTTCAAAACCAGTCTTCATGGTTCTCACAGTTCTTCAAACCAGCTAGGCAAAACTGCTCTTATTTTCTGAAGAACTACATGATTATTGGCATCTGGGCAGTTTTTTGGCCAAATGCATGTGGGTTTGTACCATAAATGTCGATTTTATCTCCTTCTCTTCTGCAAAGGACTTCTCAGTTTAGGGCATGAAGATTACCTTGATAAAATCTACTCATGCTGAGATTCCACATTATTACACACATAACTGAGAATCTGCTATTTCTGCTGTGTGTTCTGTTGCTAGTGCTACTACATAACCCCTTGGTTGATAGAATATACGTCATCTCTCCATTTACTAAGAAAAGGAAAATGGAGTTTTCTTTGCTGTGATCCTGGGAACCAGTTACTCATATAATTGCATGAGCTGCTAAAATAAACTACTGACTGACCTTTCATGTGGGATTGGTCTGTATTGGGGGTTTTTATTGATGTATGTATTTGGTTCTTTTTGCAGCCAGAGCATACAAATGTATGTTTTTGGTATATTCCTCCAAGTCTCAGGGGCATGCCAGACTCTGACGAGAGAAGAGAAAAGTTACACAGGGTATGTGTCTTTTGTTAAATGTGACAATATAATCTACTCTTTCAACTCAAAGTATTCTATTTATTAAAAATAATATATCTGTGCATTGGCATGTATTCCAGATTCTGAGATGACAGTTCTTCATTGCTTGTTATGACCTTGATATTTGTTCACCTCTGTCTCCTATTTATACTGAGGATGAAGTCATGTTTCCTGTAGAACCAGATACAGAACATGCTCGGTTATTCTTTGGTTTGTATCACTTCTGTGCTCCCAAGTGTTACAAATCTTCAAAAAGCAGCAAGGTCTAAAGACATAGCAGTCTTGTTCAGATAGGACAGCATATCAACAAGAGAAACAGAAAGGTAATTATTTGAAAATGCTTGGACGCGTAAAGGACGCAAAAACCTGTGAGTCCTTCTCAGGTCTTTATTTTGATTTTAAATGACAATGCATTAATGCATTTCAGTGAAAATGAATACCCTTGGAAGGACTTTGGGATAAATGTATTAGAAGTGAAAGAAGGAAGTGAAGGCATCATAGAAGCATCACCAGGAAAAGTATCATGTTACTTAAGACCTGAGGGAAGCAAAATGCATTAATTTTGTAGTAGTATTTTAGACAGACACAAGTAAAATTAAATACATTCAGGAGACAAAATAATGATTTTTATAGGTAAAGAAAGATAGATAGAAAGATAAATAGATAGAAAGACAGATAGAGGGATGGATTATATAGAAAACCTGCAAAAAAAAAAAAAAAAAAAAAAAGAAAAAGAAAGAATAGAGGAAGATTGAAGTAAAAGAGATGAAGTGCCAAGAGGGACAAAATGTTTGACTTGACCCTGTTAAATGTTAGAGGACATCATAAAGCAACCTACAAAACAGTAAATGAGCCAGACAGCTGACCTTGGCTGGCAGAGAATAGAGCAGGAGAAAGAAGGTCTGGACAGAAAAACTGGGCTTAGTCAATACCAAATATTAAGACTGTCAGAACATTATTCCTTGTAAATTAAAGCAAGGAAGTGAGATTGTGGTAAATGCACAGTACTGCAAAACTACTGGAAGGTTTCCATAGCTTATGCTAACAGAAAATATTCTTTATGACATAGATCTTCTTGAAAAATTGTTGTCCCCCCCCCACCACCAATTGCTTTGAGAATACATAATGTTCTCATGGAAAACATCCATTATCCTCAAAAAGGTCTGGAGTAGTTATCATACAGGGGCAGAAAATATTTCTTCATGACAAAATCTTCAGCACAAAGAAATGAAATGTACACTTAACATATAAAATTGTTACACAGTGAATACTCTAAGATGCTACTAGTCTGTTAATTAAAAAGATGGATATTATTGCTGTCAATTTTCTTTTAAATATCCAATCCTACATATTTCGTTTTTCAAGCTTTTTCTGTTAGAGATATTTTTTTATAAAACGAGTGCCTTTTTTGTCTGACAGTTAATTTTTTTCCAAATTAAAATGTCATGACATGCAAAGAAAGGATAAATTTTTCTTCTTTCTTTCTCTCTTTTTTTTTTTTTTTTTTTTTAATTAATGATAAAGGTGGCACCGAAAATCAAGGCCCTGATGATGGAGTCAGGTACTACCATGGTTGGATATCAGCCTCAGGGCGATAAAGTCAACTTCTTCCGAATGGTCATCTCCAACCCAGCAGCAACTAAGTCTGACATTGACTTCCTCATTGAGGAAATAGAGAGATTGGGGCAGGAGCTGTAGTACAGTGGTTTAATTCTTTATTTCTCAAATTCACTGTTTTCCAGCACTGGCTATTTTTTAAACCCAGTTCTGAAGAACATGTTTTAAGGAAATTCTCTTTCTGTAAGTTCCAGTCTCCTAAGACAACGTTAAACAAAACAACTATAGGCTACTGAAATATATATGTATTGGTAGATCATATTACTGAGGGAAAATGTATTATCTTGAAGTTGAAGTACTGTTGAGTCTTACATTGGTCTCATTTATTGTAGTCAGCAGGAAATTAATAAGTACTAAAATAGCAAATTAAGAACTCTGCACAGTATATATGTACAGTATAAATAAATATATATAATTATATATATACATACATATATATATAAAAATTGGTTATAAACTTAGATCTAAGCCACAGCATGTTTTCCACTTTAAGAGAATTAACTTTTCCTTCAACAAGTATTGATGTGGATAATGTGCTACAGGTATTTCTGCCAGACAGAAATAGACATATAGAAACATTTCTAAAATGTAGATTCTTAGGAGCTAAACAAAATGTAAAACAGTATTGAATCTTATTGTTGGTGCTTCTCTCACGTACAAAACAGCAATCTCTAACAGCACCTCTGAGTAAAATAATTGTATTTGCCCTTTAGTGTCAAATCAGGGGATAGTAGTAGCAGAGTCATTGTAACAGGTATATTATTGCTGTATTTTTAGAGGTTAATTTGTGTAGATTGTGTATATTATTGTTAAAGGACTTTGTGTAAAAGGATTTAAATGTAATAGTTTTACAGCAAGATAGCTGTTGAATTGTAGGTATCTGAAATATTTGCTTATTTATATGCAGAGATTTACCATGCTGAAGAGTTGTCTTGTATTTTCTTCCATTTGTAATGTAACCTATTTATATATTATTGAAGTTCTAAATAATGTTTATGGTATTTTAGTGTCTTTGTGAGCCAAAGAAAAAATACAAAATATTAGTTGACACTTTTGTTTAAATCTTAGTGCCCTTAAAATAATAACTTACAGATAATTTTACTGAAGATAAGAAATTCTAACGTTGTGTATAGACTGTCAAATTACAAAATCCCTTTATTAGAATTTTCAGTTTTATTTATTGTAATGTCAGATTGTCCATTCAGTGTTCTGAATGCTTTCCTAGTGGATATTGGTTGCTAACCATGGCCCTTGTTTTTGGGTTTTACTTCAGGATTGATCTCTATGACCGTTTTAACTAAATTCTGTGGGAGTTTTAGCCAGCATCACTCTTTTATTGAAATGGAAATCGCTATCTGTTTAGAGCTTATAAAATAAACAAACTCAAAAGTAATCTCAGTATCCTTGAATACAGCTGGCTTGTCCCAACAATTTCAAATGGCTAGGCTTTTCAAATTATAGACACCAGATTCATCTGCAGCTTGTTCAATTTTAATCATTAGATAATCAATACTACCAAGTGGAAAAGTCCATACTGGAAGCAGAGTAGTGGAACAAAATGGGGATTCAATAATCCTCTATCTACTGAGTTACTGTCATGGTGATAAATGGAATATGCAAATTTCAAGTGTTTTCATACATGATTCTGTGGCTATCTTCTATGCAAGTCAGTAATTAATTGCTTTTCCTCCCACCCCTCCACCTCAGTAATAAAACTAAATTATTTTGGAAACATTCAGTGAAATGCAGTCATGCCATGCAGTTTTCACAGCCTCTCTGGCCCCCATCAGTCCTGTGGAAGGACAGCTACAGCCAGGAGAGATTTCCATCCTGCAGGTCCCACTGGTTGTCTTCTGAGGATGCTGTCTCATGTTTTTGGCTGTGTGAGCACAGGGAGAAGAAGCTGTTATGGTAAATGCTGTATCGTATAGCACAGCCTTTCCAGCTTTTCATAGGACTATTGCTAATTCCTCTTCCATAACTTTCTGCAAAATCTTTTCTTGAAATTGAGTTGAATCTAAAAATTATTTTAAGTTTGTCACTGTCTTTTAGATTAGTGCAACTTTCAAAATAGTATCTACATTGTTATTTTTATGTCATTAAAGCCTAGTAATCTTACTGATACAGTATTTCTTTCATTAGATTATTTTCCCAAGACAGTGTAGCTGGTTTCTTGTCTTCTTGATCTTAAACCTCAATCTTCCTCAATTACAACACTGTTATCTGACCTAAGTATTCAATACTTAATGTTTCTTGATGCAAACATCCATGCTGTATTACCCAAGGCCTGCAGTACAGAAGTAGTCAGCATGTATATTGACTTCAGCATTACTAACTTCCATAATACTAAATGCCATCCTTTATAGCTATGAGATATTCATAAAAACTAGAGGATCTCTCATTATAGCTGTTTTTAGAGTACAGAAAGAAGTTTGTTTTGAAGAAGTACATGTCACACTTTGATTTACAGACTTCTGCCTGAAATCTGGTCTCTGTCACAGTTTTTTTTATTCAAAAGGCAGCTACAGAAGATGGAAAAATTTCCCTCAGTCTTTTTTGTTTATGAGAAACAATATGAACTAGTATAATCAATGCAGAGATGTATAGCTGCTCACATAGCTTCATTAGGAGATTTTACTTCTTCCACACAAGCACCATGGTCCTTATGATTTCAAGCAGTTCTTAGGTGGGAATTTCAGATTTCTTCTACCTCCCTAGTCTGGGTATTTCAGCAACAGTATTACTAAAGATCCTAACTTACTCTCAATCCTCTAATCTTAATATTTTAGCATCATGAAACTTGTAACCAGATCATAATAATGTATTTGAAATGTTAAATCTCCTTGAAGCACATAAATTAGGTAAAGAGCACCATCTTCATCCTGATCAGGATGACTATAGCAAAGACCATAACACGGTTTACTGGTGTTCACATGGCAGGCCTTGGGCAGTTCTGTGATGTAGTCAGAAACAGTCCTATAACTCTTCAGTAGATATATAATGTTTTTCTCACTAAAACTTCTGCTTCTTCATTTAATGGAGTATCTTGTGTTTTGAAGGTCAAAAGCATCAGAGGTTCTACCTATTGCCATTGATGGTTTGCAGATAGGCGGGACTAACGGAGCTCTGCCTGTTTTGGAAGCGAGGCAGTTAATGAAGAGGTGTTTTCTCTAAAGACAGGGAACTCCCATTTATTTTCCTAGCCTCTGAATTTTATCTTGCCTTTCTGCAGTGTTGTGTCCTGACACAGATGGCCACAATTAGATTTTTGTAAGGCTTTTAATTCTAATATCAGACTCTGGAGAGTTTTCCTATTACATGTACCCTGTTCCACAGGCACTGGGCTTGTATTAATTTCTGACTTGGTTAGTTGACTTTAACAGAGCAGTTATAGTCAGTGAGAAAACTCATCTCTTTTCTTCTTAGTAGGTAATTTCCATTTGAGTAATATGCTATCGCTTCTCAGACTAAAGTTTACCTGGAATTTTAATTCATGCACTATTGTCTGTGAGCAATCAAAATGTATCAATATACAGAAGTATTGACTAATTCAAAACATTGCAATTCCAGGTGAGTAACTGTTTTTCTGAGGTTTAAAATACACTCTAAGGTAGCAAATTTTCCTTTAAAATCATATTGACAATCACCATAACTTTGTGTGGGTGACTTCAGATCAAATAAACAATAGGCAAGATCTTAGCTGAACATGTAGCTGCAGTGCTTCTTAATTGATATAATTTATTTGGAAAAGACTGACCATTGGATAAAAATCAACAGCAGCTGTTGATTTTGAATTACAAAAATTCTGATTGTGTACTTAAAGGGACCTTTTAGCGAAGATAGATTATATCATTCACAGCAGACAGATAGAACCAGGGGCCTTGGGAATAACCCAGGATTTTAAAATCATCATTGATTTAGCTCATACTCTGTTTTTTGAATGGTGACAAATATGAAGAGATTTTTTAAGCAGAATCTCTGTTTTGTGGTTTAAGAAATGTTAAAGTTATAAAGAAGTTATGCAATGCAGTTTTAATTTTTCAATAAAACTTTACCTTAAAACTGACTAATTTGTCTCATATAATTTTTGTGAGCTCTTTTGTTTCCTTAAGAATATGAGACAAAAGCCATACAACATTATCCCTCACCTTAAAAATAGGCAAACATTATTTAATTTTAATTGTGAATTGAATGTGAGCTTGTACCAACACAGATTGAGGAAGAGGCACAAGCACAGAACCTTGGTCAGTTTGAACAGGATTGTTGAGATATTAGTGCTGTGTATAACAGGAAAAAGGCAATTAAAAATCTTGGATTCTAGATCGTATTTTGGGCTAGCCTGCCATTCTCTTACAGAGATAATTTTCTTCTTTTCTTTCGTATACCAAATATATTGAAGAGTATGTTTTGAATTCATGAAAGTATGATTTTTTTTTTTCTCATTTTATAGACAAATCCTGATGAACTGCTGCTTTATATGTTATCCATAGAACTGTCATTGATTTTAACAGTATGTAACAAATTTGATTTTGATTGCTTTAGGGTAGGATAAGCATCCTTCAAGTAGCATGAGTTTTCTTAGGAACAGTTTTCTTTCCAAGTCAAAATTTATATGTAGCAAACTACTCATGATGAAAATAAATGCTGCAAAGAAACTTACTAAGTTAATTAGTGTAGCATGCAAAACTGCCATAATTTAAAGCACTAAATATCATGGAAAGTGATTGTATCGTGAGTATTAAGGAATGTTCAGCTTATGCACAAACTGCTCAATAAAATGTCAGGACCAAACAATAACTTTTGTAGTTAGGTACAGCTCACCGTGGTCAACAGAATTACACCTGCTTGAATTTCTTCTGTAGGTTTTATACTTTACAGATTGTGACAATTAGGCTTAGGGTGATGATACATGAATCCTAATTAATCCTAAGTAATTACTCCTAAGTAATGCTCGCTCAAGAGCAACAACTAAGATAGTGAAGAGAAGATGAGGAGACACAAGCATTGTGTGAAAGCAAAGGTTAAAAAGAAGGATGACTGAATAACGTGGAAGGATATGTGTTTCACTAGGATGTTTGAAAGAATCAGACTTCTGGACAAAGCAAAATTTTAATTTTTGTTTGGAAGAGAAGATAAGATGCAAGCAGAAGATTTTAAGCAGACTTGGTGATGAATGAAAAAAGTTCTGGTTCTCTGTTTTAATAGATCTATCTACTGAGGAAAAATGGTGCACTGTTTAGTAATGATGATAGCAGAAGAATCTGCAGATAAAATATTACAGACCTTGATTTGTTTCTGCTACTTATAAGGTAATCTGTTCAGCATCTGAATGTAACTATTTCAGATAAGTGTACTTCATATATGTGTTTGTGAGTGTATTTGTATTTCTTGATATAAATGAGAACATGTACATGCATTTACATACTCCATGTGTATCAGAAAAAACTAAGTTTTGCACGATGTTGACTGTTTTATGTAGCACTTTTCAGGACACCTGTAAAGATTCTTGCAGTATAACATTAAATAAGTATATCATGAAGGAAATAGTAAATTACTTTCCCTTACCTTTTAAAGTATGTGTTTGTGTTGTATATTTATATGAATGATTAAATCTCTATGACATGAAATCCTTAAATTATGAATATTTTAACAGGATAGCAGTCTGGTTTATCTAGCAATGGTTTGGGGCAGGAATTATGAAAATTTCTGGCCTTATTTTATGTGGAAAGTTATTGTGTCACAACGGTGTGAGCAAAAATATGTAAGATCAATGCAGGTTGTAGAAAATGGAGAAAAAACTAAGTCTAACAGTCAGTAAAGCCCAGAAAAAATGTCACTACAAGTAAAATCAACAAAGGTAAGTACAATTACTCTAATTTAGATTACAGAAGTGTATAATCTGTGACCACAATGGAAGCTGGTTTGAAGCAGTGTCTGCTTGGTGAGGCATCATCAAGAGTTTTCATTATGCTGGTGTATAAAACAAGCATATTGGACATCCAAAAAATAGGAACTCAAATGCTAACTTTAAACTGGACAGGTGAAAGTGTCTCTAAAAACCGAAGTGTGAAAGGCATAAGACATTTCTCATTCAGCGTCATTTTGGTCGATGCTCTTCACACCTTCTAAGATTGTACGTATTATAAATTACATTCACTGTTTAACATACTGCCTTATTAGGACTTTCCTTGGGCCTCAGCAAAAAAGGCCATTAATCTCAATTAAGCTTCTTCCTTTACTTATGGGAAGGTTTCTTGCAGGGTAAGACTTACATTTGTTCTTGTGGGCATAGGGCCAGTCTTACCACTAGATTGTAAGTGATACAGTCTTTATTTCCATTGCTTTGAAATTTTCTGTGGTTCCTTGTTGCATTGTCCAGCTATGAGCATCTGCTGAAGACTAAGCCCTTATTGACTGTCTCTTCAGGTAATTCACTCTCCTGCCACATACACAGCTCTAGCAACCACTAAACACACTACCACAGCTCTTGGTTATCTAAAGGAGTGCAGCTTCACTGGGCAATGGGGTGAAATCTCCATATGCTGTGTTTAACAGTGCTGAACCATAGAACCATAGTTTTTTTTGATTACAGCAGGATTTCCTATTTGTGGAAAAAAATTACTTTTACTAATTCATTGTAACTGTTGACAGTAGGTATGTTGCTGCAATAATTTGATGTGTTTACTTATCTAGGTCACACTTTAAAAGTATATTACTTTTACCTGACTATGTTATGTTTCAGGGGTATTATATTTCTTTATACTATTTTGCATCCTCATGGCTTTTCAATTATTCTATTTATTTTTCAAGAAGAGGTGTGAGGTTTTTTTCACACTACAAAAGAATCAAGTTTAGTTTCCCTGCTGTAAATACTCCATATCGGTGAGTAGTTGTTGCTGGTTTTACTCAGTCACAGTTAATGTAATTATTCTGTAGGTATAAATTAAATACCAGTTTTATCTTGCAGTATAATGCAAGACATATTCTCTTGTTGTCCCAAGCATATGAGAGGCCTGTCTTTTTGCAAGATATGATGTGAAGTCCCAGATTGCTAATTGTGACCTGGCTCCCTGGCAGTGAGAACTGCAATTGCCATCAGACAGCTCCCTCTGCTTTCTGAAGTGAGTGCACGCAGACCGATTGCAGCATTAGAGCTCATGTTGCAGTTCAAAGGAAATCTGACAAAATTTCTGTCTTTTGAATACATTAACATTACTCCAAAGAAAGCTACGAGGCCAGTAATTGCTACAATTTTCCTTCCCCAAAAGCCTAGGGGTTTTTTTCCCCCCAGAAATTCTGTGACTGCAATGTAAATAATTATGCTTAGCTATTGTTGAGTGACTTAAGAACTCATGTTAATTTTCTATACATAATGCTGCTATAATTGTACAATTACTGCTGTATTGGAAGCAGGCCAGAGGTGGAATAGAGGTTCTCAGGGGAGTTTGAAGACTCTCATTTACTCAGTAGCTCAGACCAGAGCTGTTTCCATTAAGCTGGCAAAGCGGTCAAAAGAAGGAACCAAAATCACTGGATTACACTATAGAGACTTGGTTGGATCCTCAGAAAAATGTACATGGCTTGAATTTACAATGGGAATGCCTCTACCCCTCTCATCTTTTAGCAAACATTTAATTAAAAAAGCTCCGACAAACAAAGGGCCCTTGGGACCGTGTGGTGTTTATGTAGTGAACTACTAATTCATCTGTCTACCTACCTAGATAATTTCTAAATGAGCATAATTCATATACAAATGTACATCTCTAGGCTTGTAACAACAAATTATTCCTCAATTGCAGGACATCTACAAAATTTTAGAATAAATAATGCTTTGTATATCAATCTTCCCAGCATTGCATATTTCTCATCCTTTCAATGAATGGATCAAGAGATTCTTTCAAACATCTGTGTATAGGGGAGAGAGAGTGTACAAGGAAGGTTCTCTGCTACACTACCAACCAGGCTTTTACACCTATCCTTGAATGGAAGAGTGGTTCGCAAAGTTGTTCTAACACAGAAAACAAAACCAGTTTGGACAGCCTGACTTTGGTGGGTTTCTTGGGTACAAATGGAAAGGGAAAGAAAGATAAAACAATTGGTGGTGGTACACCAAAGAAGAGCCATGCAGGGCTAATTTCAAAATAGTAAAATTGTCCAGCAGGCAAAAGCAAATGTACAGCACACTTCTGGCTGAATAATTCACAAAGTAGTAAAACACCAGAAGAAGACAAGAAATTATTTGAGACCATGTAAGTGACACTTGTTGCATGCAGTCTCAAAGAGACACCAGCATGAGTATGTTATGTTGTAGGAATACAGAAATGTATATAACTATTTACCTGTCCCTAACTGCTTATTTATATAATTCTAAATGCACCAGATTTTTCTGGCAATAATATTTTTTCATTATATCCATAGGCGCTAGAAGCCTTTTTAAAAATCTACATCATTCAGCAAAGGGTGCTAAGAAGAATTGTGTAGAGAGGTAAAGCTTTCTTCTACCTTTGTGTACTTACATTTAGCTGTCTTAAATCAGGCTAATTTTCTAAT
Source organism: Acropternis orthonyx (assembly GCA_035583155.1). Classification (NCBI taxonomy): domain Eukaryota; kingdom Metazoa; phylum Chordata; class Aves; order Passeriformes; family Rhinocryptidae; genus Acropternis; species Acropternis orthonyx. Next base: position 20,489,727 of record JAWWEU010000163.1, read on the forward strand.
AGTGTTGTTATCTGTTGAATTATGTGTTGGTTTCCTAGGTTAAAGAACACAAGTTTCATTACTAAAATAATTTGAAATGGCAAAGGGCAAAGTTAAAGAGTGAAAAATAGACTGTATTGAAATAGATTTGTAGAAGCAAGTAATGTGAACTAACAGATTATTCTCTCTGTACTTGCTTTGAGTGTGATGTGCTCTCTGAAATGCAAATTCAGCAATCTAAGCAGCTGTTCAGCAGTCACAATGAAGAATACACAGGATTTAGAAAAATGGAGGCACATTTCCCTATTACACTATAAATCAGGCTTCTATGCCTCGTTGTGAGTGAGAGATGTGATCTGGTAAGCTCTTGTCCACTAAAACCAAATCATACTCCTACTTTCACTATTTTTTTTAATAGATCAATAACTGTTTGAAAAGCTTCTATATAGTAAGTTATGCAGAATCTTCTCATGGAGGACTAGGTATATATGTCTGCATCAGACCAAATATCTTGGTCAGTTATTCTGTAAGAGACAAAGAAAACACTATAACAGATCTAAAACATATATATATAAATATATAGAATGTTAGAAATATTTTAACTGCCGTTTGGCTTTGCTTTCTTTTGTTACACACTACATCCTACAAATAGCTTTTAAACTACCTTATAAATTGAAGATCTTTATCATTTAATTTATGTTTATCCATGCTCTACAAAACACATTGTAATTGTAGCTGGTATTATGAGCCTGTATTATTTGTAGGTCTCTGGACATGGTAACATTTTACAAGATGCAGCTGTTGAACTGCTTTTAGCTGGTCCAGTAATGGTTGAAATCGTTTTGCAGTTGACTGTAATTCCTGGAATTTACTGGGATTGTTATTTTAAAGCAACAAAAAATCAGGAAACCATTGACAAATTGCATTCCTAATTTATGCAGTTAGGCTGTAATCTGTTAATGACTCTCTAACAGATAAGGAAAGACCTAACAGCATAAACAAGGAGGTAGTTTAGAACATGACATAAAAAAGAAAAAAAGTGACTTCACCCTGGTGTAATGCTACTGAATTTTAGTGCAATTACAAAAAGGAAAATTAAGGCACAGCTTAGTGAACTAGAACTAGGTGTACTGCCCTGGTTCTAAAAGGAATATGACTATAGTAGAAGAAATAGAGTAGTCTGAGGTAGAATAAGGTCAAGGTGAGCACAGAAGGTGCTCTGCATGCCTGTGTCAGTGTGCACCTGGGTTTCCAGCTAGCATTTCAGGTTCATATTTCATGGATGGACACCCAAAAACTTTAATGTGACAAACCTTGATGGTGTGGTACAGCTGCACGTAATGGTGTAAGAGTGGTGGGCACTGCACTTGCTCTGTGAATACACTGGTTATCTTGTCCAAGCCACCTACTCAAACGGGACCACCCAGAGCAGGATGCCCAGGACAGTGTCCAGATCACTTTTGACTATCTCTAAGGATGAAGAATGAGAATAAACCTGATATCTGGTGTCAGCTATTTTCCTTCTGATGTGATGGTAAAGCCTTAGCACATACCTGGAAGTGGGAGTAGACTATTCCACTTGGGATTACGAGGAAGGCTTGGCTAGTAATGTTGCAGAATCTAAACTACCTTAAAATCTAGAGACTTAGAAAAACCAAAACCACAACATAAAAAAAACCCAACCAACAAACAGAGACAGAGTATAAAGGGAGACGACAAAATGAAATATTTTCATCTCCTTTCCAGACATCCGAAAAGTCGAATTTCAAGATTTAGATCTATTCATTATATTTATTTGGCCTGAAGCAATATCATACTTAACATGCCAGAAATGTATCACAGGTGACAAAGAATTTACAACAGAGAAATAAAATCATTCTCTGCAACCATGTTAATACTTTTTATGTGTGTTAACCATTAGAAAAGTTTTAAACTGAGTCAGGGGTTTCTCTAAGACCAGAAAATATCAAAGAGGCAGGGAGATTGGGTTCTCTGTGGCTGATGGACTTGGACTTCTTTATGAATGACTGTTAGTGACTAAGGCAGTCTTTTAAAATTGCGTTGCTGTTTTAAAAGTTGTTGGGTTGTCATCTGTTTCAACAGCTTTGCTAAGCATTTCACACCAAACAATTTGCAATCATAACTTTTTAAGGGAACGAGAAACTAACCTGTGTTTTGGTTTGGTTGGGGATTTTTTAACTGAGTGTGATTTTTCTAAACTGTTACCGGTATTACAGTAATTATTTTAAAAGTTCTCTGATACCTGTTTCTTGTTATGACAGAGTTAGGTCAACGAGTAGTGTATTAAAAAAAATAAAAAGGAACAACTGTAACAAGTAAGAATCATTGTTCCAAGATGTCTGTGCAACATTCTGGCTGCATTTTGCACTAATCAGACTTTGAAATTGCTATTTTCCAGTTCACATTTTCCCAGTTAAGTCTCTGTGTGAGGGACATTTTAAAGGCTGAGCAAAAGGGAGTAGCCAGTTTTACCAGGGAGGGTGCAAGGAGGAAAAACAAGGTTAAACTGAAATGAGCTAGTAAACCCCTACAACTTTTAGATTTTATATTTTGACAGGGCTTGCACAAAACGGAGACTTAAAATGGAAAGAGACCCACTGCTTCTGATATTTGAATGTGCAAAAATACAACTCTAAATCTTGTGTACAACCCCCGCTCAGTAGATGTTTTGTTTCCTACTGGGCTTTCAGTCACCATTGAAGAGAAGCAGTAGTTGGAGAGAAGGCATCTGGAGGGAAGGCCAGGGGAAGAAAATTGCACTCAGGTGTCTGGGTGAGGACAGAGCTCATGTCGAGACTTGCATCTGAGAATTGCTCCATGGTGGGCCTGTGGCTGTGAGCCTGTGCCTTGTTCAGTTCCTGCTGGATCTGGGCCTTAGCCTGCAATTTCTGGCTCTCACAGCACTCTTATGTTCCTTTTCTAAGAAGTTCTGTGGCTTCCATCAAAACCAGCGGGTAAACTACCTTTCCCTTGCTTGTATCTTGGCTGCAGCAATTTTCTCTGTGCTTCTGTTTGTTAGACTATTTACAGTGACCGCAATTTTCCCCCTTCATGCTGACTTAAATAGGAAAAATCTCAAATCATCATCTGTTCTCAATTTTCATCAGCCATTTAACTCTATCCTTGATGTTGTTTTGCTTCATCTTTCTTGGCAGCTTCTCAACCCAAATCCCTGCTCCAGCAGTGCCTGGGCTTAGAACAACATCCAAGTTTGTGTTGGGAGTTAAAAGCTACATGGAATTTCACATAGTTCACTGAGTCTGACACCGTATCAGTGGAAGATGCTCAAAGGAAAACACTTGGTAGGTGATGTCTGTCCCTGAAAACAAATAAAGCATCTTCCAGAAATATCTTTGAAAGTCCTAGTTAATGTTTTTACCTCAGTTCTCTCTAACACATGGCAAAACACCACCCCTGTAAGTCAGGGGAAGGGAAGCCCTCTAATGTTTAAGGTTCAATCATTGTTGTGAGTAACACCACACTCTTCACAGTGTGTTTTAGCATAAAGCTGGTCCATTCATTCAAAGATGTACTCGAGTCCTTGCAGGACTCAAACCCTTTGGCTCTAATAGTGATCTATCCAGAACAGCAAGAAGAGCCAGTGCCAACAGGAATAAGGGGTCGCCTCCAGAAACTGGCTGGGCCGTCCCAGCTGGCACCAAATCACCAGTAGTGCCACTTGCATTGACACCTGCAGGTCTCATCTCAAAATAAATGAAACATATTCCAGCACGTCCCAATGGGACTCAGCTAGGCCCACTAGCTCCTGTCTCCCAAACTTTGTGCTTGCTGAGAAATGCATCCAATCAGGCGGCATTTGCCAGGGCCATTGAATCATTCTTGTCGGCAGCACGGAAAAGCATTGTTGTTCTGTGTTTGGCTTTCAGTGCAGTGATTTCAGATGACAAACTGCTCATTTGATTCTTAAGCTCAGCACATGGGTGAGACATCCTCAGCTGCTGCAGAAAGCAGGGAAAGCTCCATCTGCCTGCAGTGAAACAGAAACCACATCAAATGGATGCCTGTCCAGGGATGGTTGATTCTTGTAGTAGCTATTTTTGAACTTAGTTTAACATATCTAGGTAGCTGTGGAAGTGACTTCTGGCACTTGTTCTCTTTCTAAAGCTCATTGGTTTTTCTAATTCACCCAGGAAGTCCTGTAGCGTTTCCTCTTTGGAAATGGTGCTAAGTGCACTCAGCCAGCAAAGGAAGGATTAATCTGAGCTCCAGCTTCTAGCTGCTCTCCTTAACACATGTGAGAGGACAGAAATTCAATTTTTTAGGGGAGAAAGGTAGGGTGCTGCTTTGGGTTGACACTGTTGTATGGCTAAGCTCACAGGATCTGATTATATTCCAGGCTTTCTCCTTCTTAATCAGTTTTATTTGCTTGCTCCAGCAACAGCTCATTAAGAGAAAGGTCATCTGGCTTTAACAAACTCCACCTACAAAATAATTCTATCCAGTAGCATTCTTACTAGGATTTTAAGGTGATTATTTGAGGATTGCTGCTCCCAGGGCATATGCTGCTACATTGCCAGTTTGTTTTATTGTATTCAAACCTCCAAATCTAATCTCAAAATAAATAATGTTCACAAGGTCCCAGCAGAGGCATCCTGCTGTCACAGGGATGTGATAAATAATGAAAAAAGCTCAAAAAAATAAATTTCCTTGTTGTGGAAGATAGAATCCTTCTCCTTGTGGCTTGAAGGAAAAGAAGTTATCAGCTATTGAGGCAGAAGAAAATAAATCACAAAAGACTTTTCAGGGCAAGAAAAGATAAAGGAGGGGGAGTTGAATGTTGGTTTTGTTGGGGTTTTTTGGTTTGTGGTGTTTTTTTTTTCCTGAAGAGAGGATTAAAAATAGCTTCAGAAATGCATAACTGTGGAAGCTTTCATAGAACATGTCAGGATGAAAACAATTCAAAAATATAACAAAGACTAAAAAGATCCTTTCCTGAGGCTAAAGCACATTGCTTTTTCTGAGCTAGAAATTAAGTGTTTCAACCATGGCTGGAAAGAGGCTAATGGTGCTTAGTTTGTAGCTGTCCAGAAGATGGAGGAATGTGCCCTTCTGTGACTAATGAATGCACTTAGGAGGGCTGTCAGAAAGCTGGAGCTCTCTGGGCAGGGAAGAGGAGTTATTGTGAACAATGTGTGTAGCCTATGGGGTCAGATCATCTCCATTTCAGAGTCTGAGAGCAATATTTGTCCTGTTTATCTTAAACTCCCCATGATAATATTTAATTTATTCCTTCTTTCTCTAGGACCTTTGTATTTATTCTTCTCTCACCTTATTCACCTGTCACAGGAGAACCAAAGTAGTAGCAGCCCAGTAATAGCACATCTGTAGCATACAACAGCATTTGTAGACTGTCTGGTTCCAGAAGGTCACTGTTCTGTGTTTAGGGGTACAGAAGAGAATGACAGGGCTTTGGGAGAGGCAGCTCTCTGGTAACTCTGCCTTGGCACATAGGTGGTTTCTGTTTTTTCTGGCTTTTAGAACTGCTCCTGTACTCTGACAGCCGAATCTATGAAGGCTCAAGCTATAAAATCAAATACTGGGGATGAAACTATGACAGGGACTTATTTTATCCCTGATACTCAAGAATTATATTTGGCATTTCTGCCTGGTCAAGTCTGTCAAGACAAGTGTAATTTCTCTTCTTAATGTGTGTTTGCAATAACTCTGTAAGGCCTATAGAAAAGTTCTGGACTTTCTGCCAAGAAGGAACCTTTGTGGCAGGTTCAATAAATGGGGCACTCATTATGGGATACTAAAGGATTTAATATATGACCCATTTTTAAATATAGGGTTTTTTTAGTATAAGCCTTTCTCCTGTACTGCTTTCTTCCAGAAGAGTCTTCATCAGTAGCTGCTCTAAACATCCTTCATCAGAATCTGGCAGTTTGATAATGCTGTCAAGGTGTAAATTTGCTTTTCTGTCTTACCCCTCTTTTATCTTAAACCGTAAAATCTGAGTTGGGAAACTCAGAAGCAGTTTTTTTGTTTTGTTTTGCTTATGTATACCAACATCTGTCATTTATGTTGCAATCTGAACTTTAGATAAAGGGCTCTAGAAAAACTCTAGGTGAAGTAAAGTGTAGAGCTGACTTCTTAATTTAAGATAAAAGAATTTAAAATGCATTATAGAACTATAGCTGAAATAGTACATATCACTGTAGAAAATACTGAACACCCAAGACACTGCAGAAGAGATTCTGTGAGCAAACAAATTTCTCATTTAATTTATTATGTGTAAGGAAACAGGATTTAACACATTCTTGGTAAATAAAAAGGAGTGCAGCAGCAAATCCTTGACTATCAATAAAGTCTCTTAGCATAGCAGTTTCTAGGACTCCAGATTTTAGGCTAACCACTTCGGTCAAAAACAACTGACAATGCATGTAAGTATCACGTAATGAATTGGTTGGAAATTACTTAATTAATCTTCCATTATGAACCCTTCTTCTGCAGCATCTCTAGCTGCAGTACTCCCAAAGCCAGCTGCTATCTACAGCTGAATAGTAGCAGGCCTATTAAGCCTCTTAAATACTTGCATTCTAATTCCTAAATTGGGTGGCCAGAACCTTAGTCTGTGCAATTGCTTCTATAATCAAGATTCTATCTGTGTTTCTATAATGAATCCTGTTTTCAGCTCAATATAGTTTAAAGAGGCTTCTTTTCTTTTTTAGCAGTGAAGGAAACCTATTCTCTGTTATTTCATGTACATTGTATTATTTCCTAGGTAGTAATCAAGTGAATCTTTGAAACATTCTGACACTTGTCATAAACTCTGTGCCCTCTCTCAAGCATTCATCAATGCATCTTTCACTGTGAATATATGTATTTAAAGGTTATTCTCTTCTATTATGCCTGTTCTTAGTCATATGCTATGCTTAAGGACAGAATTTGAGGTCTGATGGCTACATGAAATGGGACAAGCTAGAGTAAGGATAGGAGGTTTAAAGTAACAACTTCTGGAGGCAGAGAAGTGAGAACTGATTTTTCTGAGCCCATTCCAATATTCAGGCACATATTTTCAAAGCTTTATAGGAGCAGAAGATCTCTGTTCTGGAGTTTCATCAGTCTTAGAATTTCATTCAGTCTTAGAGTCTCAGATGAAACCCCTGTAGAAAGTAAAAATTGTATAAAAAGCCCTTCTGTCAGAAACCTATGGCTATAAGCTCTTTAATTGTCAAAGTTGTGCCCTTTCCAGATTTGTGTGAAAACTACTTACCAGTGTCTAACTCAGTGTTCAGCAGCTTTGGGAAGACAGAGTTAAAGTGTATTACAGCCAAGTCAATCACTTCTATGAGTTAAAGTAACCAAGGCTTTAGTTAATTTGCCGTGTCCTATTAACAGAACCTCCACAAATTAATTTGCTGAGTTTCTGGTCTCTGAAACAGAAGCCTTGATTCTGGTCTCAACTCACTTGGGGAACAGGGCTGTAGATTACCTCTACAATTCTGTGATCTGTTGATGGCAGCTGCAGTCCTTGGTGCAAATTACAGCAGCCAGAGGAACTGTTCCTGATAATAAGCAGAGCATGGCAACACTGACTACAGGTCTAATCCAAATCCATGCTGGGAGCTCTGGGGGGAAAGTAGAGAGCAACTCCGCCAGCTATCTGCTGCCTGAGCATTCCCCTTACAGAGATGCAGTGTGCTAGGTCTGATCGTGCTGACATTGTGGCCCTTCCCTCCCATTGCAGAAAGAAAGTGTGTGTCACAATAGGACAAAGAGTTTTCAACTTAAGGATTACGAGCTCCAGCTCTTTCCTGGCTGGACACAAGTCACTCCTAATTGACTGAAATGCTTCCCCTCCCTTGTGCATTACTGTAAATCAGCAATACTGCAGTGAAAATTGATGGAAATTTATAGTGGCAAAAAAAATGTCAAGCAGTCATGGCTAGGCTTTTCTGAGTTTGGCAAGGTTTTTTTGTGCCTTATGGAGCACCGGCAGGGGAACCAGCCCAGCAGTATTCTTACTGGGAAAACTATGCCTGAGAGCAACTTGTCCAGCTAGTGCCTTCCTCCCTTGTGCTTCATTCCCTGTTTAGCTTCATAGCAACTAATGACCACAAAACCAGCTTTACAAAAGCCCCACATTACTCCTATATTTAATTAACTTTTAGATCATCAGACTGTAGTATTTAATCACAGCCTGCCGAGTTTCAGGGGCTTTTTTGGTCTGAGGCTCACTAATGCTTGGCTTCCATCAAAGTGCCTCTGTTCATTTCTCTTTACATTCAGACATAGTCTGATCTTTTCACAGCTGTTCCCATCAGCAGGTCAAGAACAGGTTCAGTCTCCCACTTCTCATATTTGCACACATGCTGACCATTGCTACCCTACTTATTTTTTCTTAGATACCCTCAGTTCCAAAGTACCTACTGCTCCTAAACTGAGACTGTAGGAAGTGTATGTGAGTACTCCTGCAGCCTAACAGATGGGTGTATGGCTTCTCTTTGTCAGCAGGCTTTTACCAGCCATTTGTGCATGCTAGAGCTACCTTTTTTTTGTAGAGCTGAGGGGTCTGTGCTTTACGCCTTCTGCTAATGGGAAGTTCTAAGTATTGTGGGTGCACAGCCAGTTGGATGCCTTCCAAGTAACCCTAGTTTGTTCGCTGTCTGCTTGAGAAGGAGATAAAATCTCCTCAGGCACTGCTAACATACGAGTTGATCTTAGACATACATCAGGCTCTTTACGACTCCTTCCTAGCCCAGTCCTGCTCTGCTGGGACCAAAGTCAACAAGCAGGTATTCTGACCTGCAATTCCTCATCTTGGGCAATACATTAATGGCAGGAATGAATGAGATCATGCACTGATTAGGGGATAAAAGATGTTACGACTAAGAACTATCTTATGACCCATCTTCTTCTCAGTCACTGGACACTGCTGTTCTATTTCTGCCTAAAACAATATCCTTCCTTCAGTGTTTGCTTACTGGAACAATCACTTTTGTTACTGCAGGCCTTCCCCTAACTCTGGCAGTATTCACTTAATTTAAAGGCACCTATTAATTAAAATTATTCTATTTACTGATTCCTAATAATGTCTCAGAAGCTTTTGTTCGGGTGTGTGTGTCTATGTTTAAGCTTAAGACCGTTTCTGCAATAAATCATCATTTTCTGCCTGTCTTAGCCTCTAAATGATGCAGGTCAAAGAGGCTGATTTGTACACTGTGTTTCAGTATCTCCCTTCCTGCTACACCTGCCTGGGTTTCTCTGTCCATTTTTGTTTCTCTTTGCCCAGCACAAAGAACCAGAAGAGTTTAGGGAGGGGAAAAGAAAGCACAGCTGCTTTTCTTCATGCACTGCATATCCTGCTCTGCAGAAGGGATGCTGGCTGCTGCTGGAAGCGTTCGCACCACGTTCTCTGCAAAGGTCAGCGTGGCTGCTTCATCTATGGCAAACTGGATTTTAGCCAGCAGCTGGAGCTGACAGTTTCAATAAGGCCACTTCCTCATCCATCTTACTCAGACAATTGTGTGCAGTCTCCAAACTAATAATTCATCATTTGCACATGTGTGCCTTCCACTTCATTATTTTATTAACATATTAGAAGGGTTCTGATTTATTTATTAAATTCTTTATTATTCTTTATCAAATGATGACACGTTGTTAGCCAGGAAGATGCACTTGCTATCTCACAACTAATTATGCCAATTAAGTTTTCATGATTCTGCCACAAAGCACAGATCATTAACTTTAATTACTTTTGAAATGCAGCTGCTGAGATACACATAGAAAAGAACAGGTAGGTTATATTTGTTAGTTAATTTCTGCAAATGGGGTTTCTTGTCGTTAGAGTGGTGCTTTCAGGCAATCTTGTACCCTATTTCCCAGGTAAGTTTTGTCTTTTTCACCTAAGAGCATTCTAATTTTTTTTTTCCTTTGGTTTTACAGACTAGTGTTTTTCTATAGAACATTGGACCAAATTCAAAGATATTTCTTCAAATAAACATGGTGTTTTAGTTCAGCCCTCAGTGGGAATCGATGGACATCTGCAGAGAACATCTTTCCTTGCTGAGGTGGAACCCGTCCAAAAAGGGTGACATGGGTTTTTTAACCTTAACTTTGTATGTGGTGGGTGTGGTTTTGCTACTTACTGGGAATGGGATAATTAGAAGTTAGGCTCATAAAGTCAGCATTGTGCAATTTGGCCAATCCCAGTTTTGAGGGTGTTTACACATTTAGATGCCATATGTAAGTGTGTGTCAAAGACTAGTATTCACATAATGGATTTTCAAGTGTATATTCATCAAAATGGCAATTTTCAATGGTAAAACACTGTTACCATTTTTGGTCCTCATGTTTGTGGGCAGAATTCTCAGTAGGAAATGTCTGCCATTAATGAAATGTTTATCAGCTCCGGAGCCACTCACCTCTTCATAATCTCTGGGAAAACAGAATTGTCACTGAAATTTACTGTGTGGTCTAAAAATGCTCTGGAATTCATGGCGCTTTGGCCAGGAGGAAAGCAACTCACTGCAGAGTTGCTTGTGTTGTGAGGGGTTTTTTTTAACACAGCAACTCAAAGAGTCTTCCAATCCAAAGGTAAAGCAATGATATTGAACATACCCTAGAGAAGCCTTCAGAAGTTTTCAACAAAGGAGGCACTGGCATCACAGAGCCAGTCAGCCATGAGGACAACATCTGGCTAGCATCTGCCTCATGGTCACACAAAACCTTGCAAACAACCCATAGACCTGACAGCAGCTACCTGGAAGCATGGGGAGAGGCGTCACTCAGGAACCACGTTCCCAGAAGAGAGCAAAAGAATGACTGTGGGTGAGAGTTTGACACCAGCTGTGGATCCTGTACGGAGCTTTGGATGAAGGGTGGTTAGTCACAGCTGCTGTCCCTGGATCACAACACTGGGTTATACTGTTGTCTATATAGACCTCTAGTAGCAAGCAAGAAAGGAACAGAGCTGGGATTTTCCTCCTGAATCTAAATGGCATGTGCATGGAAGCGTGAGATTTGCTTAAGCTGGCATAGTTTTAAGACTTACTCTATCAGCTCACTGTAGCAAATTTCTCATACTGTATTAAGAACACAAAAATTCTTGAAAGATATAGTTTATTTATGCATTATTCACTTTGCATCCTTACTTTGCACTGCAGCCTCTGGGTACCCTAGGGTTGATTTCTTCCTGTAATGATGAGGAGAGGCACTGCGTGGGGAGGTAAACTCGGCTGACCTGGTGTGCAGAGAGCGCAGGCCGGGCCGTGCCTGCCCGGAGTGCCTGGGGCAACAACACCGAGCACAGCGAGGCGGCCTGCGGCGGGGGGAGCTGCTCACCTCTGCAGGCAGCACCGCGGGAAATCCCACGCACCGTGCACAGAGGCTTTTAACACGGAGCAGTACGCTGTGTTCCAGCGCACCGACACGGCCCGTGTCCGCGTCCCTGGCGGGCAGCGACGGCGGCATCGCCCACAGCGCTCCCGGCCCGGCGGCCTGTGGGACGCGGCTCGGCCGCCAGGGGGCGGCAGGGCGCCGGCCGGGGGCGCGCGCGGCCCGTGTCCCCTCGCGGCCGCCGTCGCGCCCCGCCCCTCCCCGCGCGCGGCGGGCGGGCCGAGCGCGCTGCCACGTCCCCGGAGCGGGAGCGGCCGGGCCGGCCATGGGCGCCTCGCAGAGCATCGACATCCCCGGCGGCGGCACCGAGGGGTACCACGTCCTGCGGGTGAGGGCGGGAGCGGGCCCGGCACAGGCCGCGGCGCGGGCCGGGGTGGCGGCGGGCGGCGCCGCGGTGTGTGAGCAGGCCGGAGCCCGCAGCGGCTCGGCGCGGTGACACGGCGGGCCTGGCTCCGTCCCCGCCAGCGCGGAGGGCACCGCGGTGGGTGTTGCCCCTCCGCAGCAGCGCCGGCCGCCGGCCGAGGTGTTCACACGGCAGGCGGCACGCCTGAGGGCTGCACCCCCCGCGAAGGCGCCGATTGTCATAGTTACCTTGGTTTCGTTCGTGTTGCGGCCGCAAAACTTTGGCTTCGCGTGCAGAAAAAATTATCTTGTTAGGCTGTGTTACAGGTTTTGTGAGCAGCCGTTTGGAAGCCCTTTTTTCAGTCAGTTTGACGCTCAGTGAGCGGAATGGTGCCCGGGCGGTGTGCTGGGATCTGAGGCGCTGGGGTACAGGAACCATTCTGGAGTCACTCACATCCTTGCCCGCTCCCCAGCGCTGCTGCCCCTGTGCTAGGCTGGGCTGTTTGTTGGCACTGGACCCTCTCGGATCAGCTCTCTGCTTCTGAGAGTCGAATACTGATGTTCTGATCAAACATTCTCTTAAAATTTACATATAGACTAAAGCCGTGGTGGTGTTTGTATCTCCCTTTTCATGTTACTGATTCATAACAATCCAGTGTTACTAATATATGATGTTCCACTCTGTCTTCTCCTTTTCCCCCACAAAAACCATCTTGCAGGCTGGTAAAACTGGTAGACTTTTTTTGTCTTATAGCATAGTAGGGTGTGAATTCCATCAACTTTTTACTTTTAAAACCAGTAAGTACTCTGCATTTAGAATATCAGCTACATCAGACTCATCAGTTCATAGTGTTTGCTTAAAGCATCTTAATAAATTGAGATACATCTCTTTTATGAAGTAGAATTTACTTGGTTTTTTTCTTGTAAGCCTGCTTGGATCTGTTGCCTTTTGTTTTCATTTAGGCACCTTTATGTTGTAATGTTTTGACTGTGACCCAGAATGGCAATCTTTGACTGCCAGTCTTTGTAAATGTAATTGACAGGTGCACATTAAAGAAGTTGATTTCTGTCAGGACATCCATATTTACATTAAATGCAGAAAAGGACCTGCCTGCTGTCTTAAATGGACTGATGTCTCTGCTTTTCACTGCCTTGTCATCTTACTGATATCTTCAGATGCCACAGTAACGAGTGATTACTCCTTTTCTATGGACAGGCATCTTAAATTGCATCACGATCCCAGCCTAACAGTTATAATTTGGAACATTTATATTGCAATGCATGTGGCATATGTGAATGTGACTAGAATCTTCCTCTATAGTTTTTCCAAGTTTAATCTTCCAGTTGGAATTCTGTAGGAAGTTTGTTACAGGCAATGTCTGACTCACACTGTTGGAGGAAATCTGCACAAGTGCTTTGGCTGCAGGGACTTTAATGAGATAAATGAGAATGGTAGAAGGAAAACGGCAGTAGTCTTTCAGTGCTCCACATCTAATTTGAATAAGATCAGATTTCTTCGATAATAGCAAACTTCTGTAAATAATGTATAGTACTTGTTTTAAAGATTTCATTACTTGTTGGAAAATTAGAGAAATGTCAGGAAATCTTTCCAATTATTGGAAAATTTGGTTGTGTAAGGCAGATAAATGAAATATATGTGTTAAATGGCTATGAAACAAAGAGTTAATGTTGTTCAGTATGACTGTAGGAGCCACATACAAGTTGCCAGAGGAATGAGCAAACTAAGACTCTTGCAAGCTACAGGTTTTTTACAGTGAGACTTTGACTGTTCAACCTGCCTCCCTACAAAACTGATAGAAAGCATTACCCTCTGCTCACTTTAAACAGGAGCAGAAATATATGCAGCACATGAACAATACTGTCGTTAATTTCTGATGTAATATTTGAAGATTACTTAATTCTTTTCAACAGCTTCTACTGATATTCAGTGCAATATTCATTGTGAGCTTTATCACCAGTGCAGTTGTAACAGGAAATAGGAACACTCCAGGACTGAAACACTGCTGAGGGAAAGTGATTTCATCATGTGCATGCTTGACAGCAGAAGTTGTGCTGTTGGGATTGTAGCTTTTTTTATTCTTTTTTTTGAGTGGAGGGAGAGGAAGTTGCCAACTGTTTCCTTGGCCAGGTGTCTACTAGGTAGATCCAGTAATCAGTCATCTGTTTGAAACCGTTCTTTGGAAAACATTTTTATTCGTCTTGTGTGGTTTTGCTGTTATACTTCCATTTATTGACTCACGTAATGTGCTCATAAATCTTCCTTTTAACTGATGCCTGCCAGGCTGGTAGCATGCACTGCTGTTGACCTGTAGGAATTTTCTCCATTGTTTGTTTCCTCTCTTCTATAAGTTTCTTTTAAATAAGGTGTGTGGCTGATTAGAGCAACTGCCTGACTGCATATTGCTCAGTATTCATTTGTTTCTGCTCTTCGAAACAGAATGAAGGAAAACTTTGAATAACTTTCTTGTTCAGCAGCGTGAAACTGCTGTAGTTTGCCCAGACTCTTGTAGTGACCTGACAGTTTCTTCTGCTCATAGATGGTGTCACAACAACCCCATGGCTGGGGGCAGAGTGACTGGAAAGCTATCTAGTGGAAAAGGACCTGGAGGTGGTGGTTGACAGTGGCTGAACATGAGCCAGCGTGTGCCCAGGTGGCCAAGAAGGCCAGTGACATCCTGGCCTGTGTCAGGAATAGTGTGGCCAGCAGGACCAGGATTGTCTGCCTGGACTTGGCACTGGTGAGGTCACAAGTTCAAGTGCTGTGTCCAGTTCTGGGTCCCTCACTACAACAAAGACATGGAGGTGCCTGGAGTGTGTCCAGAGAAGCTCTGGAGCCCAGGTCCTATGAGGAGCAACTGAGGGAGCTGGGCTTGTTTAGCCAAGAGAAAAGGAGTTTTGGGGACATCTTATCACTGCCTGAAAGGAGGTTTTAGCCAGATGGGGGCCAGCCTTTTCTCCCAAGTAACAAGTGACAGAACAAGAGGAAATGGCCTCAAGTTGCACCAGGGGAGATTAAGATTGGATATTAGTAAAACTTTCTTCATCAAAAGGGTGATCAGGTTTTGGAATAGACTGTCCAGGGAAATGGTTTAATCACCATCCCTGAAAGTGTTTAAAAAACATGTAGATGTGGCACTTGGGGTTATGGCTTAACGGTGAACTTGGCAGTGCTGGATTAGTGGTTGGACTCGATGATCTTAGAGATCTTTTCCAACCTAAATGATTATAAGATTCTGTGTAAGAATTTTTACCTGCGAGAGATTTGTATGCTACCGTGTATTGTGGTGTTCTCCCGAAAAGATGCCAAACAGCAGTGCCCAAAGTTTGGATTTCTAATTCTTACTTGAGTGCTTCAGTTGTTGTATTAGTGATACAAACATGTTGCATGAAGTGATAACTTTTTTTTTTAAGGCAGGTTCACATTTTAAAAGTTTGAATTAAATTCTCTGTACTAAAATAAAAAGTTATGCTATGTTTAGGAAATCTGTTTTCTTACTAAAAAAACTTAGAAAGCTTTTTCTCTTGAAAGCTATGTGTTTCATCAAGCAATTCAATACAGTTACAAAGTGTAATGTGTTAAAATAGCTGACGGATATAAAATGGATTCTGTCAGATCTAACAGGAATTGTGTACACATAATATATAATAAAATTTTACTGCCAATTACAGAGTGGGCACAAGAACTACAAAAATACCTTTCAGTGTTTTTTTGCTCATAAAGTAAATACTAGGAAGTGTTTCTTATGTGGGGAAAAAAAGGAACCTCAGAGCTTCTGGTCCTTGGAAGCTGTGTATTTAGTGTTTGAAGGTAAGCTGGAAGTTTAAATGGAAACTAGTATAAGTTATCTGACTTTCAGTAGTGGTGAGAGCCTTCATCGGCTTTTGAAAATCAGGGTTTCAGTGCCTAATTCCATTTATGGTTGCACCGTGTGCTTGGGGCTTGAATTTGTGACCACTGTGCTGCTGAGAAAACTTCTTACAAGGTATAATATACATGTACTGTGTAGGCATGGAGTGATAGTGTTGAGAACAGTGTTAAGCAAAGAGAAGCTTCATGTATTTACAAAAAAAAAAGTGTTTTCAGTGATGTAGATTAATATTAGTGTATTGACCTTGAAACCTTTTTCCTGTTTAATTCTTGACAGTGAATTAAAAGTGAAATCAGTGTGTAATCTATGTACTCAGCAGCCCAGCTGTCATCTTGGTGAGAAGCTGAAGTCCTGCAGCACTATATGAGGCCCTTTTCTGGCTTCTGCTATTCAGCATTTTGATAGAGATTGTCTTTATTTGCTCTTAAAAAGGTCTGGTGCTGCAGCTCCACATTGTCTGCACCACTGTTTGTCTCTACTGTTAGAAGGTCATGGCATTTACCCACAGGGGTCTGTAACTTGTATGTCTGAAATAACAGCTGGGTTTGTGAGAATTAGGCTTCCCAAATTGCCATGGGTGGTATCTTGCCTGCAGTGGCATCTGTTGTAAATGGTATTATTTGATTATTTCTCAGCAATTACTCAATTACAAAGGCAAGTTACTAAATACCTACTTGGGGCACACTGAAAAGCTGCATAAAGCCAGATTAGCTCAGGAGGCACAGAGTTTATATATGTATACATGGAATCTTTATTATTTCCATCATTAATGTGGTTTTTGTGCCATTGTGTTTTCTAAGGTCCCTGGTTATCCTTTGTTGCCGTAGCTCCTGGAAGAGAACCATGGCCACAGAGGCTGGAGCAGAGAGCTGTGTTGTGCATGTGGCACTGTGTGATGGTGATGAATTGTGCAGGTAGCTGACTGAAAGTAAGGTGGTGTGACATAATTGTACAGGGTTGGTGTGATTGGTGTGCAGGGCCGAGTATGTCGCTACTTTAACAAGACTTTTCATGTGGAATGAACTTGGAATTTCTGGTTTGCATTTCTGGGAACTGCCAGGTATAAACATACTTTTCTGTCAGCTCAGTTAGGCCCAATAAGTCAGGGAAACAGGAAACTTTTTGTGACTGAAGCTGTACATGGCAGCATGAGGAAATGTGGTTACGAAAGGATGCAGCTACCTGCTTCTGAGGTACACTGTATGATTGATGCAACTATAAGGGCTTTTAGGTACAGCTTCCTGGTGGTTTTTATGTGCCCACTTAGAAACAAGCCATGCAGAGATGTTCAGGATCATGATGGATTTGGGCGAAGGCATTCAACATCTGACCATACTTTCTGCAAACCAATCGTTTTTACCTTGGAAACTCTCTCAGTCCCTTCGTTGGTTTGAGGCAGACTATAGATTTTGTATTCTAAGTAAATTATTTTTATATCCCAGGTGTCAGTGAGCTTGACATTGATGGATGCTGAACATATGTAATTCTTATTTATTGTATGTACTCAGTCTCATTTCAAAAGGTTACTCTATTGAACACTGGCCACTGTTGGTTCATAGTGTTCAGGATATAATCTCTTGGAAGTTGAGGATATTGTATCAGGGTGCAGAGGGGTTGTTGTGGGTTTGTTTTGTTTTGATTTTTAAAGAAGTTTGTTTGGAAATGGAGGAAAATCTCTGAATGAAGTCTGGCCTTTCATCCTTTCAAGGCTATGACATATATCCAGTCCTGAAAATCTGATGTGTTATCAGAATAAATGTATCACTTTGCTGGATTCACTGATTTTTAATGCTGAGTTTTAAGAAGACATGTTCTGTCTTTAAAACTGTTTTCCCAGTAAGTTCTGTAACCATCTACTGATTTAGTTTTGGTATAAAACCTTTATATCAGGCTCATTGAAAACCCAAAATGTAAGTTCCTTTATGTCAAGAGGCTATTAGAGTATTTGCATGTCACCCCTCTAAACTGAGGGAAGTGCAATAAACAGCATAAGCTCATCCTACATTCTCTACTCAAAAAACCACATCAGAGGAGAGAATGTTTTGAATTACTTAATTATGAGAGAAACTGCAAGCCTGAGAATACAATTATGGAGCATATCCTTAGGAAACTGTTTAACCTTTCTTTGGCAGGAACGTCTCAAGTACTCAGTATTTTGTTCTAGATAAATCATAATAAGAAAACTCAATTCCTACAGAATCAGACCAGTATTGAACAAAGAAGCATATTTGTACCAGTTCTGTAGGTGGAATAGCCTGTAATGTAAGAAACTACACTGTAAATGGTAACACTTTTTAGATCTTTTTGGAAGGAGATTGTAGTATATAAGAGAAAAAGCCATTGGGTAAGACAAATGGGCTTACAAATAAAAAAAGATAGTCTTTACTAAAAAGACTGTAGGAAAAATCTGACAGCTGTGGTGGAGTTACTTTTCTTCGTCAGCAATGTACGTAATAGGGAAAAAAGAATATTGGCATAATGTCTCTCAGTCCATCTGGAATTAAAAACATATTTTTTGGCTTCCGGGAGCAATGTGTATCCAGTACTTAGGCCTTGTCTTAGTGGAGTGGTTGAATTATTTGACCTGCCATGGCTGCAGAATTGCATGTCTCTTTTCTTGCAAACTTGACAGTATGTTAATGAATCACTGGTTGTACAGATGCCCTCTGTGACTCAAGAATGTCAGTAGGTGATGTTTAATCATGAGATAGCAACCCGTGCTTACACAGATGTGACTCTACGTTTCCTTTAGTAAGCATAGGATAAAAAGCAAGGTCCAATGTTGGTACTTCTGTGGAAAGACAATGCTTTTTAACTGATTTTTTTTCAGAATTCATTAAGCTTGTTCTTTGACCACAATGTCCTTTATCGAAACAAATACCTACAGTTTATCTGCTGCAGCTGTTAAGCAGTGCTTTTCCCAGAGAGTGGCTACTGTTGTGTCATACCTCAGTTTATAAATTACTGATTTTTTTGAAATCTTCCTCTTTTTTTCTTTTTTTCCCCTTTTCTTTTTAGGGGGAGATTTTTTGCTCCTAAAGATTATATGTGAATATGTTAAAATCATACATACAAACATTGGTAGCTTCTAGGACTAGAGTTGGAACAAGTAGAAATATAATTCTAATCTGTGAATCAACATTGGTATGCTTTTACTAAATTCTTGTTTAACTTTGTTAGGTACAGGAAAACTCACCGGGGCATAGAGCTGGATTGGAGCCATTCTTTGATTTTATTGTGTCCATTAATGGTTCAAGATTGGTGAGTGTGTTGCTATTTTATAACTTTTAATATAAACAATGTGTTGAGAATCTGGTTTTTATAGGTAAACCAATGCATTTGCCTTATTTAAATGTATGTAAAATATTTCTCCTTATTTTCAAATGAGAAAATTTCTGATGCGGTTCATCTAATTTCCTTCACCCTTTAGTTACAATTTTATTAACAGTTTAGCTGGAGAATAAGGATGCAGACAGACAGACATGTTCTCTGCAGACATGTGCACCAAGATAGTACTGCCTACTGATCCACTACTGGCGGACTGTGCTGGTGCCCCCCTAGTTCTGTCTGTAAAACGGCTCCTGTGAGAACTCACAAACTTCATTAAGTCGAAACAGGTTGATTGAAAAAGCTGCTGTCAAAGCTGTTGGCTGGGCAGGAGGCACGGGGAGAGCTTTCAAGTAGGGCTGTAGTGAAACAACAGATCATCATAGCAGTGGAAGAAACCATCTATGGGTAAGCTCTTTCACCAGTGTGCCTGGATTCAAGAAAGCCTCTGCAAGCTGCAAGGAGCATCCTATCATAGATTCAGTTTAAGTCCTTTCAGGTTTGGAAGGCATGACCTGTTACTGGCAATTCCTAGGTTTTTGCCAGAGTTGTGTTCTAGAATTGTGAAGGGACTGGAAGCTTGTTTCAGAGTAGCTGCAGGTAACTGTTTTGATACTGCACAGTGTTATAGCACCTTTGGAATACAAAAGTGTTGCTGTAGAACTTGGATGTTTGTTGTGCATTAACCCAAGCTCTTGTTTGAACAATCACAGAATAAAGACAATGACACTCTCAAGGACCTGTTGAAAGCAAACGTTGAAAAACCTGTAAAAATGCTCGTGTACAGTAGCAAAACACTGGAACTGAGAGAAACATCAGTGACCCCCAGCAACTTGTGGGGTGGACAGGGCCTGCTGGGAGTGAGCATTCGTTTCTGCAGCTTTGATGGGGCCAATGAAAATGTCTGGCATGTCTTGGTACGTATGGACTTGGAAGTATTTTTCTTACTGTTGCTTACTGTTTTTATCTTACTTATTGAAAACTAACTTGCAAGGTAGCTAACAAGTCATGAGATGAGACTGATCTGTTTTCTCTTCATTAGTTATGGGTTTGGGAAGACTTCTGAATTAGAACTGTATGTGTGTAAGTTTATTGTCAAGTCTTGTATTTAAATCAGTGGTTTTGTACAATACTCAAAGCTATTGTATTTTGTACACTCCCAGAACAGTATCAAGAGGGACTGCCACTGTTTCACTAGTTCAGTAGTCTACAATTGTGTTGGAAACTTGACCAGTTTGTCTGACTCAAAACTTGTGTGAAGTGCACGTGTAATTTTTCTTCTAAACCCTGATAGTTACATAGTGTTTTGTAATTTTCCATCTTAAAACTAGGAAGTGGAGCCAAATTCTCCTGCTGCATTAGCTGGACTTAGACCTCATAGTGACTATATCATTGGAGCAGATACTGTCATGAATGAGGTAAGTATATAAAAGTAAGTTTGTTATTTTTTTTAAACTAAAAAAAAAAGCTGCATGAGTTGTACCAGGGCAGTTTGAAACATCCACTCTGTCTCTGTTCAGCGTAAATGGAAATCACATGCAAACAGGAAGGAGCTCTGGCATGGTGCCTCTGCTTAAATGCAATTCTGGAAATGAAAACTGCTCTTAAATGTCTTCACGAAGTTAGAAACTTTTTGGTGCTCTAATATTAGTATTTCAAATCTGGGTTATGCCATGTCTTCTGAGTTGTGCTAGCAAAACACATTTTAAAGTTAGCCTTGTCATGAAACAGCAGCACTGCAGCAACTGCAGCATGTGGCTGTTACAAGGTTCTATTACAGAAAGTCAGGACTAGAATGATGGATTTGATGTCAAATGATAAAATAAGGACAAGAAAGCCCTTACTCATTTTTATATTTTTGCAGTCCGAAGATCTCTTTTCCCTTATTGAAACACACGAAGCAAAGCCGTTAAAACTTTATGTGTACAACACAGACACAGATAATTGTCGGGAAGTGGTGATTACTCCAAACTCTGCCTGGGGTGGAGAAGGCAGGTAAGGAGACAATATCTTAGAGGGGCATGGGGCAACTCTCTTATAGCAGCAGCCTAAAAACTGCTTGCTTAAGTTTTCTACAAAGACAGAAGAAGAGTGTTGGTATATCAAAGGTGTTTCTGCTGTAATAAATAATACATTTACTTGAAATTCAGATGCGGTTACAGATGAGGGGGGGTGTAAATCAGTAAATTAGCTCATGCAGAAATGCACAAAGTGCCAGAGTTGCTTTTTGCGTTAGGCTCCAAATAGTCATTAGCCTGTAGTATATTCTTGCAGTGTTGTGCAGTACCCAGAACAGAGCACTGCAAGTAACAACGGTGAGTCAAATTCCAAGTATACTTGGTATACTGCTTGGTTTAAATGATAAGTAATTTTATTTGGTGCTGAATGTTCATTGCTAAAAGTTACAGAATTTCCTTTTGATTATCTCATATTGATTATTTGTCCAGAGAAAATGAGGCAGCATTGGGGCAGGAGGGGAAGGTTGTACAAAACTCATCTTGTAACTTGTTGTCTTGAGTCATTCGTGTGTTGGTTGCTATAGTCTGTAGTTGTAAAGTCACTTCACTGACTTTGAAATGCTCATATTTTAAAAGCCTAGGATGTGGCATTGGCTATGGATATTTGCATAGGATACCTACACGCCCATTTGAAGAGGGAAAGAAAATTTCTCTCCCAGGACAGTTGCCTAGCGCCTCTCTCAGTCCCCTCAAAGATGGCTTCACAGAGGTAAGTTGTGGTCTCTCCTTCAGCTTGATAAAAATGGATTATGATGTTATAATTGCTTTTTTGCTTCTTTTAGTTTCTGTGGAAACAAACCCTAATGATGTAACTTTTTTTTCCCTTTCAATAAGGTTCAGTTGTCGTCGGTTAATCCCTCAGCAACCCTCCCTCCTGGGTCAGCAGGCCTTGAGCAGAGTCTTTCAGGACTTTCTATTAGTTCACCCTCAACTACTGTCAGTAATGTTCTCAGCACAGGTTGGTATTGAAACACCTGACCTGAATTGCATGGGTTTTCTGACTTGTGTTCTCACAGATGTTTATAGTTAACTTAATAAAAGGCAGAAGAGAGAATAAAATTTTCTCTTAAACTTTACTCAACAACAAAGGCTAGAGTACTGGAATTATGCCTTACTTGCTCACAAAATAGTTGCAAACAATTTCTATCAGAAATACCATGTGTATTATTTAGAATATTATTTTTCTTCATCAGCATTTTATAGTTAAGCAAATAGTAATTCTCCTGTGAGCAGTTATTTATTTGTACTTCTGGAGCAAGGGAGCTGAAGTGTTACATGCTTAAAATTAATGTCATTTCCTTGTGTGCTCCACCAGGTGTTCCAACAGTTCCATTATTACCACCACAAGTCAGTCAGTCCCTTACTGCTGTGCCATCAGTTAACCCAGCAACTACATTACCAGGTGAGTAGGTAAAATGTCTTAACACTTTTCTGAAACAAAAATCTTAAGGGAGCAAGGGAGGAGAGCTGTCTTCTCCACTGCTTTTGGGGGAAGGTATAACTTCACACAGTTCACACGTTTCATGTTAAAGATCTCTAAACAAACTCTACAATGTGAAGAATTATTTTTCTCAGAGTACGTTCACAGAATGTTTGTAGCACAGAGGACTGACTTGGCAACAAAGCAATGTTTACATTTTAGGGCTCCCTGAACAGGAGATGCAGCACTTGGGATTTCTCAGGAAGGTTTTGCTTTGCTATTTGCAACATTTCTTGAGTTGATATATTGTTACTTTCTGTAGTTCATAATTTGCATGTTCAAAGTGCTTTTGCAAATAAATGAAGTTTTCAGTGTGTCCTTTGCTCTCAGACATCAGAGATATGAGAAGGCATGTCTTGCCTATTTCTGCACTCCCTTCACCAATAAAATCTCCATTTTAGGAAACTCCTTTTTAATACTCAGCTTGATTGCTCTTCCTAATACAAATACAGGGCTAACAATAGGGAAGTTATGCAGCAGTTACTATTTCTGAATTACATAGTAATTTAAACTGATATAACAAAAGTAAGAATCTGTCTACAAAGTGGTTGTTTCCTGATAATAATGAACACTTCAAGCACTAGTATTCCAGAATTACTAACAGCGGGTAAAATAAGGGTTGTATAGGATTTTGCTGTGTCACTGGTGCACTGGTACAGGACTCAATTATGCATTCCAAAACACTGAAGGAGTTCTGTTGTATGTTTCGCATGCTATGAGAGAAGTAGATAAAGATGGGTGCAAACGTTTTAAGAAATGCTTGGGGGTACATTCTCTAACATAGAAAATACATGTAGTAGAGCTCAGTGCACACAAACAAGGGCAGAGAACTTTAACAGAAGCTGAACTTCATAGCAGTTTGCTGTTTTCTCTAAGCAGAGTAAGATTAATGTCCTTTCTTCCCCAGCCACCTATCCACACCTTCCCTAAAATCTGCAAACATGAGTTTTCCTTTTTCTTTGATTTTTTGAAAGCAAATTAGAATATTTCCTGTAACTTGCATGGACATACTAGTGAAATTGTTTGTATTAAATATACAGGAGGTTTAAAATTTGAGTGAATTTGTATGACGTTCGGTTTTTTTTAAAAAATTCAAACCAAAGTTGCTTGCAGCTGAGCTGAAGGCTCTTTGAGTCGGATTTTGTCAGCCTTCATGGCTAATGAATTCATGGGTGGGTAAAGATGGCTGGGTTTTAATCAAAATCTCTATACAGTGGCCTTGCTTTAAGACTCTTCTCTGTCTTAATACTGTGATACCAACAGTTTATTTCTGCATTAGCCTTCTTTGAACTAAACACAATGTAAGAATAGAGCCCTTGTTCCAGAAATGCAGCTCTTCTAGGATGGGAAATTCATGACTAAAAAGATGTTTCAAAGCAAACACAATGATGGAAGGGCATGTGTTGCATTCATCATGTTTCTCTTCCACTTTCAGTCCTTCCTGACTTTGAAAGTTACTTTGTCTTGCCTTTTTACTTATATTTTTATGTTTAACTCTAGTTATGAACTAAGTAGAAAAGACTAGTAATACGGTAATCAATATTAGGGACCAGGGAATACTGTATATTTAATCCTATTAGTATTGTCTGCCATTCAAATTGGGAATGGAGGGCTTCTGGTACAGTGCTGTGGTGAAACAGCTACTTTTTTTGGAAGGTGAACCTGGAATGCAAACCTTCTAATTCCTTGAAATACGATTTTACTTTCTTCAGAAAAATGTAAAAGGTTTGGGATTATGTATTGGCTAGTCCAGACTTCCTGGTACCTGTTTTCACTGTGCAGCTTAAAAGCTGAAATTCAGGTGAATTTACATTTTTATGTGTAAAAATGATAATCAAGATGTAAAGCAATATATAGTAAGTTTTAAATTATCAATAAGAGCTCAGAAACAATTTTAAGTTTTCAACTGTAACTTTTCTACTCTTCTCTTAGGTCTGATGCCATTACCAGCAGGGCTTCCTAACCTGACTGATCTGTCCAAACTTAATTTACCTGCACCACAGATTGTTCCAGAAATCATACAGCCTGGTATGTGCTTCTGCAAACTGAAATACTGTAGTTAGTGTCCTGTTTTCCTGAGATGGATATTAGTGCCCAGATTAGGTAGACAGGGAATATGTCCTTAGATAAATTCTAAAACCTGTTTCTGTATTTAGATGTTTCATTTTCTATTACCTGATTTATGATCTCAGAAGAGATTGTTCCAAGAGTGGAAGTATACAGAATTATGGGTAGAAGAAAATATGAGGTGTTTCCTGGTATTCTAGATGAGGAGATCAGAGCCTCCTGACTGAATGCCAGAAGTATACTAGATTTACAGTTTTGCATAAAACAAAACTGCTGAAGGTGCACGTGGAACAAGCAAAAAGAAATTGAAAGCTTATATGGAATATGGTTCTTGTTAACTTCTTGTTTCTGGCAGTTTCAGTGAAGGCCAGAAAAAGCTAATCATCAGTATTAATGCATTAAATACCTAGTTCTCTGGGGAGGTACAAGCAACTGTGAATTTACTCTGATTCATTCAGAACAGTTCTGAAATCTGAAAAGCATCAGGCTTGAAATGAGCCTGCTGAGTCAGTGCAGCACATATATCATGCTCACACTAAGTTCAAAAAGCTTCCTCCTCTCCAAGGATAAATAGGAGATTAGAGAAGGTAAAATTTTTAAGCAAACAGGGTCTCTCTAGATCTGTCTGTGGTACGCAGCAACTCACCGCCTTTTCCTGCCCGCTCTTTTTCTCTTTAGGTTTGCCACCCCTTCCCTCACTGCCATCTCTGAATCTAATGGGAATAACGCCTCTGCCAATGCCACCCAAGTGTGTTCCTGTGCTTCCTTTGGTCACAGAGGCAGCTACAGTGCCTACAGATTTGCTTCCCTCTATCACTCAAGCCGGGAGCTTTTTTGTCAGTCCTGGCACTACTGTAAATGTAGAACAGACCCCTACACTCACCTTGGATAGTGCTGTTCCAACTTGTGTGGCAACTGTTGTTGACAGATCAAATGAATCCTCCACAGCTAATGAGAAAACAACTGGAGTCACACATACACAAGCTTCTGAATCGTAACTCCAGATCACACTGTTGGATTGGCTTGGTATTTATTTAGCCATGGGATACATATTTGAAAAGCAAGCTATCATTAATTTCATACTAGTTTGTACTTAATCTTTAGGAGTCCTGTAAATAATATGGAGGTATAATAAAAATCAAAGGGGATTTATAAAGTGTGGGAGGGGGGGAAGAGTACTTGTATGTTACCAAAAACAAAAACTCAAGGTGGTAAATAGAATTCCACTGCCAAACTTGGAGTTGTATGTTTTTAATATACGCTGACAGCCTTACCCTGCTAGGCTTGTCCTTCCTTATAATGAGCAACTTTTGCTTCTGATAGAAATGAAGCAGGTCTTGCGTGTGACATTTACGTACCATAGTTCTTGTTCTTTGCAAGTATCTTGTTACTGCAGTGGGGATGAGAATGTTTAGTCTGAATTGTAAATTTTAACGCTGCAAAACTTCCACCTAAAGATATTTCTATTAAAGTTGCTGAGTGACCTTTTAACCAACATCTTGTTATTCAGCTTGTACACAAATCTTTGTCTTCAAGCTCTTGAGAGATGCTCGAGCCATGTTTTGTGACTGCTGCTGCGTTTTTTCACGTGCCCACTGTAAAATGGCATTTGGAAGGGAATACATGGAATGTTAAATGTAGCACACAATTTGGCACTTCATGACTACTGTAAGACAAATTAATGGATTAAGCATACATACAGCAATAAATTCCTGGAATTTTATTTTTTGTGTGAAAAAATAGCACATTTATTTTTTTTTAATTCTTAAAGTCTCATTTACCTGTTTTTAGCTCAGCTCTCTCTAGCACAGATCTGTGAGAGAGTTCCCCTCCAGAGGAATGGGTCCAAGTGAGAATGCCAGACATCTTAATGGCAGACAGGATCAGCACTTGTGGTTAAATCCATTGCAGCAATGAGTCATGAAATCTGCCTGCATATGATTCATACTTGGCTTTTTAAATTGATATTTAGGATTGAAATTGTAGACTAACTGTAGATGAAACACTTGTCTAAACCGTTATGTGCACTGTACTTCAGATGATAGCTTTGACTGCTGGTATCAGGTACAGTTGATATGAAAAAAACTCTTTGTACCACTCCAGTCCTATATTACTGGAATTTCATTTATGTGTTTGCTGCAAGCATATGCAAACTTAGCCATATCATCAGCTTACTGAAGCTAAGGTCTGTCTCAGCAGCTGTATAATTCATTTTGGCAATGCAGTTTGCCTGATCAATGTTTGGAATAGTAGTTCCATCTGACTGCTGATCATAATATCTCAAATAATTAGTTAAAGTGGAAGCCTTATCTAATACCTGTTGCCCTGTCTCATCTTTATAACTTAAGTATTTGTCTTTCCTCTGCCCCACTACTGCACAGTCCTCATCACCTGTTTTGGCAAAATCCCATGTCAAAGACAGACCCCCCAAATACTTTTTTTCATGCTGTGAGCAGTTTCTTTTCTCAGCTTCTTGGAGTGTGAAATCCCTCTACCTTGCTAAATAGGGCACTCACTGTTTCTGAGAATGTATTTTTATTTACCTTTGTAAATCCAGTGTCACATACCTCAGAGTTAAACCTTGACATGAGAAGGATGTTCCCTCTTTTCTTTCCTGTATACAGAGAAAGTATATTAGTATCAGGTCTAACAGTTTTTCTGCAACATCATTGCACACTTCCAACCCAAGAACAGTAAAAGTAGAAGTTTCATCACATACATTAGAGCACTCACATCACATTAGAGCAATTGCTGATTGTAATCAGGCACTTTGAACTAGGGGCCTCTGGAATAACATCTGAAGTTACCTGGTATGATTCTGTGCTTTCCAAACAGCAAACTTTCGTAGGTCTCGTGCAGTTGTCTCTAGGAGCAGGCAAAATAAGATGCTTAGTCTGAAGTTTTGCCCTTCTGTTAGCTATTTTAAGTTCCTTGTTGCTGACTATATATCCAGCCTTTTGATAGCTAGGAGAGCAGTGGAAATAAGGCAGTGTTAAGTGTTGCCATCAGCA
Source organism: Acropternis orthonyx (assembly GCA_035583155.1). Classification (NCBI taxonomy): domain Eukaryota; kingdom Metazoa; phylum Chordata; class Aves; order Passeriformes; family Rhinocryptidae; genus Acropternis; species Acropternis orthonyx. Next base: position 20,517,223 of record JAWWEU010000163.1, read on the forward strand.
ATTCTGATAATGTGACTTCAAATTTGGAGATGATTCAGTGGTGCAGATTTAAGATGTAATCTCCCAGCTAAAAAGTCATAAACATAAGAAGTCAAAACTACTACTTAAAATAGAAGTGAAGACCTTAAATTCACACTATTGCAGTCTCCCTGTTGTTTTAATTCCCTCAACTAGATTTAATGAAATCATACTTTAATCACATTTGGCAAGGGTCTCTTAATGACTTTCTTTTCTTAAAAAAAAAGAAGAGAGTAAGAAGGAATAGGAACTTAGGATACACCAAGGGACTGACAGCTGATATAACATTGTTTCCATGAGTTTGTTAATGAACACCTACGAACAGGCATATTAGCTTCATTTAAAGCATTGACACATGGAGTTCTTTAACAAGTACTGAGAGCAGACGAAGACAGATGTACCATGAACATCCCCAACCTTGCATGTAATCAAGAATGATTAATAGGTATGACCTATTCTAAAATGCATAAGGTAATTTCCTGCTCCACCAAAGGCTGCTCTGGGGGTGGTGGTGTTCACTGGTACCTGTATTTGTTGTCAGGGCAAAGCTGTGTCAACAGTGTGTGAGCACACGCTGAAGAGCTGCCTTTTGCAGTTTGATGCTGTGCTGCTGCTCCAGAAAACAGCAGCTCAGGCTGCAAGGTCACGGCAGGAGTGTGGACAAAACACTAATGGTGAAAGTTTCATATCTGTGGTGGAGTCGTACAGTGGACTGTTTCTGAGCCCCTCACAGCCATCTTTTAAGTCCTGTCCACATTAAACCTCCCTGTTAAAACCGGACCTCCATTCGTTCCCTGGAAATAGCTGTGCAGGGCCACGAGGTGGCGTGCGCTAGTTTCTTTAGGCTGAATTTACAGTATAAAACTCAGCAATGAGGGTGGTTTGTTCCCGCCCCTCCGGCAGCAACTGTAGTCAAATGGATGCCAGCTGGATGCTGAATGATGATGCTTTAGAACTGTAAAACCAGCTGATCTGAACGCAGAAATGGGCTGAGCTTAAACTATTTCTAAGTTCCAATTTTGCTGGTAGTTTGCTGACTTAAGCCAAGCTAACCATGGGGCTGGGTGGAAGTTTTGAAGAAAGCAGATCCTTACAGACAGGGACTCGTTTGAGATAGTGTAATGCTGAAGGAGCAGCCTGGATAGTATTTCCAACCTCTCCGTGATGTAAGTGCTGATTATGGAATTAAGTTGAAGGGGGCAGGATAAAGATCAGGGATGTTTGAGTGTGGCACCCTGTTTTCCTTAATTATGTACAGGCTTTATCTGTACTAGTTAAATGTGTTCACAATCACTCCGTAACATGGAGGCCTCATTGGCACCAAGCTCTGGATTTTTGGTTCTTCACTTGGACTTAGACACCTAGAATCTGTTGGGTTTTAGATTTGAATGCAGCAATGGTATGCAAGACTCAGACTGCTGAAGTGTTGCTTCTTTTATAAGTGTCTGTAGTTCATAACTAACTCATGCTTATAATCCTACTCTGTACGTTCTTCGTGCTAGTCCAAGGCTTAATACATATTTGCACAGCCCAGCACAGTGTCTTGCACTGTGCTGTGCTTTCTAGCAGTAACTTTAGGTAAGAAATGATAGTTTAGCTCAAAAAACAAAAATCTTCAAACTGACTTGCCAGTAACATCTGTGGGGTTCGCCTGTAACAGGCCTGATTTATCTGTAACATCTGGTTTTTCAGCTGCGGTGTAACAGAGAGCCAACACCTACCATACTACAGTTTTAAAGAGAAATACTTCAAGTGCAAGACCTAATCTCAAAAAAACCCTGAGACCAAACAACCCACTGGCCTTAATCAAACAGAAAACTTCATTTAACTCAGGTGAATCTCCAGCAGGTCTGCCCTGCAGTCCTGGGGAAAAAGTTAAAGGGTTGTAATCTACCATGTTACAGAGTATCAAAGCGATTTGCAGATGGTGGCTGAGCTGAGCAAGAAACAGATACATCCTTTTCCAGAAACCTCAATTCATATTTATCCTTAGGCCGTGTGAATACATTATGTTGCCAAGGTACAGCTAGCAATTCAGAGTTTCACTTGAGTGGACGGCTGGCGTTTCTTAGGACCAGCCTGTGCACATGATTTCAGCTGAAGTTAGTACCAAAGTGCTGGGTTTGTGCTGTGAGGCACCTGAAACTGCATCAAGACTTTGGAGTTCAAAGGAACTGGGAGGAAGGGCTGAGGTGCATGGTTTTGTTACTTTACTCACAGTGAGAGCATGCAGAGCCATCTCTGTCCACTGGCCACACGCCTACCTCTCCACTGCCCTTCCGTGCCCCTGGAAAAGCAGAATTCTGCCCTAAGAGAAGGCTGCAAACATTACTCTGCACTGACATGACTGTGACTCTGTCAAATAATCACATTCTCAGCCTTGGAACTTCTATCCTACGGGATCAAAAGTTGCATTTCATCCCTAGTTGCGCAATGTAATGCTTTTACTCTCTCTGAACTGTTTCCTGTGTTAGGTTCACAGTTAATCCATCCGTCTTAAAAGCTGCATTCCACCACTGCTCAGCTCACCCGCAAGAGAGAGCTTCAGAGACCACAGAGGTCAGGCTCACCTTGGGCAACCCATGGCAACAGGGAAAGCCTATTCTGCCAACAAAACAACATGATTTAATAACAATCCTCTTGTCTGAGAGGATTGTTTGCTCTGCCTGCAACTGTTGCATATTCATGTACTTTGTTCATGGCCCTTACAGGTTAGATGAGCTATGAAACCCCAACAGAAGCTAAAAAAAGAGGAAACATGAGTGAACTCAAGCTGCAAAGCCTGTAGTCAACATGGGCTTGCTAGTTACGTAAGCAAAGCCTGCAATGCATGGTTGTAGTATTAGCAAAACCAATGTGAGCTTTGCATTTGATGAGGGGCACTGGATGTAATGGGTCTCACTGAGGCTTGACTCATCTGTACCTTCTCCTGTGCAGAAAGGGTGTTATAGCACTGCCCAGGTCCTGCTCCCTGGGGACATCTCTTCCAAGCCCCTTGCAGTTCATCAGACAGCATCCTCTGCTGGCAGCTTTCCCAAACAGAGAGTTCATTTCAGTGTTCTTGCTCCTAAATGAAAGATAGACACAAATAGCAAATCTTCAGCAAACACTGCTACATTTTCACCTGGCATAAGATAAATAGTTTCCAGTTCTTGGTACCATACGGAGAAAGAATACAGACAGTTCAGTAGCTAAGACTTAGCATTGACCATCTTGCTACAAAGCTCGCCCTTATCCTTCAAGTTGATTTCACCTGAAATTTTGTTTAGCGAGTCTTCAAAACAGTATTTAAAAACAAACTGAAGATTTCAAACCTCCCATTCTGGCATTTCTAAGTACCCATTTTATGGACTTGGAGCTTTGTACATGCCATCAGGCAGTGCTTACACAAATTAAAGAAAGAAGCTGGGAACTGAAGCTGAATTAGATGAATAGTGCAACTTCTTCAAGAAACATTAGAACTTGTAAACAAGAGTTGCAATTTTTACAAACAGCAGCTCAGTATTAACAGTTACTAGGCATCAGTCAAGTTTTATCAACTATGATGCTGAAAGGTAGAACTGTAAGAAAAAGTGTAAGAAGCTATTTCACAATAGTGTTTGTGCCTTCAGGTAAATATGTGTTCACAGGAAACAGGACAAGCGTAGTCCCAGGCAGTGACAAGGCTCAGAAGTCTGACAATTGGAGATGTTTTTGTACCTATAAACAGTACTTGGGTAAAATAAGAGAGTAACTACAACTTCTAAGAAAATAGAAAACAACTGGAAGTCTGTGTATTGCCAAATAACATGTTGGGCACTGGAAATGACTGAATTTATTAAAAAGTTGTCTTTTTTTCGAGGTTGCGTTTTATTTGAAGTAGATTTCTTACTCATCTTACCAGTAACACCTATTCAGAGAGAAAACAAAAAAACCCCACAACCCAAACCCACACTTGCTCTCTGGGCACAAACTGTTTAATAATGGAAAAGAACTTACTGTTCCTAACCCAGTTCTTGACTGTTTTCTTTCCTAACTACAAAAAAAGTAAGAAAAATAACTACTTTATGGATTGCATTGTGCTTCAGAATATTTTTAGCCTAAAAATATGCATCATAAAGGAGTAGGAAGACTGAGGAATTCGGGATGAAATATTAAGAACTTTGAGGAACTGAGCCAACTATTTTTCAAATGCTCCTTGGAAACTGCCACACGTCACTGATAGAGAAGCATGCTCGTGCATCCTTACCTGCAGATATGCACTGCTGGATTCAGAATAGTCTGCTCCCCAGTCGCTCATCAATTTGCAGCAGTACCTGCGTCAGCCTTTAGTCCTGTCCCTGCAGTGCCTACCTGTCAGCCTACAGACTTCTGCCTCTGACAATCTGACACCATCCCTCAATAAGTACATTACCAGCTCTAGCTCTAAAAGACTTGCTGCCTTGGTGGTTGCTGCCATAACTGGCACTACAGAGGTAATATTTAAAGATAAAGCCTGACAGCATCTCAGAATCTTGCCCTCTAGATCATCTTCCTCCCCTTTTTCTCCCTTCACCTTACTCTCCCTGACATTTGTAGATGGGGCCTTGTAGTATGATTCAGAAAGGCTAGAAAGGGTTGCTAAAAACACAGGGAGATTTCTTGTGGTGTACAGGAAGAAAGATGCTAAAAGAGCATTGTTAAAGGACAGAAGCCTGATGGCTTTCTCCTTACTAATCACTGCATTTGGCACTCTTCTTAGCTACTCCACAGAGCAGAGGGGTCCTACTGTCACCTCTTGCCTAGGATTCCTCATTTGTCATCCTCACACGAGGAATGCCCATGCTTTATAAACTACTTCTCCTCGGACCTTCGAGAAAGGAGTGGAAATCGCCTCTCACATGCACTGTGTGGAATGTGCTGCACACCCTGGTCACCCGCCCTTCAGCCTGTGCTCACCTCAGAGCCCTGCAGCTTCTGTGGAACCTGTGGGCTGGCCGGAGAGAGGATCACAAGTCAGGTGGTGGAGACATTGCCTGACACCTGAGATACCACATCCTGCCACTGTGCAGCAGCAGTTTTCAAGAGGCAGGTTAGCAACAAGCAGCTTGCTCGCAACTCACACCATTTCAGTGCTGGAAGAGAGATACCACACTCTGCTCAAGGAAATTATTCAGAAGTATCAACAGTAATAGAAAACTGTTGTTATTGCACATGGGGCTGTATTTGAACAACCTCTACAACTGATTGTGATGCTGAGAGCAGCTCATGAGCACAGTGCAGTTTCAAGTGCAAGGTCTTTGCTTCTAGCCCCATGTGCTGTGCAAGCGGAATATTGGCTGTTTAAACAGAAGATGCACTTCACTAGAGGAGGGTGTTTGATGTATCCTGTACATACCTCCTTATAAAGACTAGAAATGTGCTTTCTGAAAGAAAGACACGATTTAAATTGATTAGGCAAATAATAAATAATGCTCCCAGCCTCCTGTCTGCAGCAGTCTCTGAGTGCTGGGCATATGGCGCCTTTCCAGACCACATGGCAGCCAATGAGGCAGAGCTGGTGATTATTATTTTACACACCTTTGGCAGGAAATAAAACATCTGTTTAATCCTGACAGTGGGACTCCCCAGCAGTTAAGCTAAGATGGTTAAAAAGGAATATAATTGAAAATTATATTTTAAGACAGCAGAAAGCAGTGATAAGACTTTTCGAACTTGCTAAGACTTTGATCACTGATGCTTTGAGAGCCATGGGGTTTTCTTATGGCTGCAGCCAGTCAGGACCTCTGTTTCACAGTTCAGTCAGAAAGAAATTCTCCTTTTGAGAAAGGGCATCTTTTCAGCTGGGCTTGAGGGACAAGAGGTTGTGTCTCTGGACTGTTCACAAGTGGAGCAGCTGAACTTACTGCTCCTCTCAGTTCTGGTGTTTCTCATTGCTGTTCAATCACAGGGCAGTGTTAAGAGCTTGAACACTTGGACTATTACTGTGAAAAAGCAAAAGCAGACATGCCATTCTGTGAAATATATATAAGAAGATGAAGGTATTTTGGGGAATGCAGAACAATGTCTAAAATTATCTGCTCCCCTGGGAAGTTAAACCCAGTACTATTGACTGAGTAGCCAGAGGGATGACTGCATAGCTCAGCTAGGCATGATGAATGGGAAGGACAGTTGCAAATCTCACCTTATTGAACAGCAACAGGGCTCCAAGTAGTCAAAAGAGACAGCCTTCAAAAGAGGGAGGGGTATTTGCAGAAGGTGATATAGTCAGAGTGGTCCAGTGAAACTGTGCAAAGGGAATTTGAGACCAAATACTTGTAATTATTCCTATGTCTCAGATTAATCTGCGTAGCAGGGAATTGTTCAAATCCTCTTCCAGAAAAGGATGAAAAGAAGTCTTGGGTTTAGCAACCCAAAGAATAAGCTTGTGCTGAATTACTGCAGTAAGATGAAAAACATTTACTGTTTTGTGGGATTCATCTCACCCTATCCTCTTCATATCCAGCAGAGCTTGCTCACAGACACTGTAGTGCTCCTCTTTGAACTGGGTTGGCTCAGTGGGTGGACAGGCATTTGGTTCGTGGTGGTCACTCTGGAGGGAGGAAGGTTTGGAGAATCTTTACAGGCAGTCAGTGAGAACAGATTCCAGCTGGCTGCAAGCACTCCCACTAGGATGTGGTGCACAGTGAAGTCTGGAGTGAATGATGCTTCTGAGCACCCTTGTCAGCCAATAAACACAAGCACCCTGGCACGCATGGCAGCACTGAAATGTACAGTCATAGTCATTATTGTGCCACTCTTGGGAAACAGCTGATTTGCTGCTGTTTGCAGTGACAGATGTGGAATAAAACCTCCAAAAGACTGTATCCATTTAAGGTGTAATAAAAAGGTGCCTGAGTCCAACCAAAGGCACAACTGAAAAGCAAAAATGGGACTTTGGTGACTTGACTTTGCCTATTGCACTTCTTTGCTGGCTTTGACTAGGTCGAAAAAGGTGTCCAGCCTCTGCTGCTGCAGGTAGCTGCCGTCCTTTGCTCAGCAATATCATCAGCCTATTGGCGCAGAGCTGCAAGAGAGGCTGCAGCTCTGGTTGTGGGCTCAGAGCTACTTCAGTTGGGCAAGATCATTACCATCTTCCACCCAGACCTTCAGCAGTGTGCCCCCCACCCCAAAATGTCACCTTGAGTTCCTACACAAGCTTCACATTTCTGGATGAGTTGGGGCATATTCTTGAGAAGGAATTCAAACTTCAGTTGATAGTGGTGGATTATATACCTACAACTATTAAAACTCTTACAGTATTTTGTTTCCCTCACTGGAAAGGGTGGACTTTTCGTCCCCATTATGATTTTTGTAATACTATGTGCATTTTTTCAAGGGTATGCTGCAAAAATAGTGCCTTGCTTGACTGTTGCCTACCCATCCACAGGTGTCTTTGCTGTCAGTTATTGATGCTATCAAGAAAGCAGCATCCCTCAAAAGGCTTTCAACAGAATTTTAGCTCCAGGCCACATACTTTCTCTCTGCAGAGTAACTTTTACCATCTAATCTCACTGGAACAAGAAGGCTTTAAAACTAGGAAAAGATGAATGAGGAAATCAGTGATACCAATTATACACCAAATGAAGATAAGTCCCTCTGTCTCATTAGCACTGTTTAATTATGCCTGGATTTAAATTCTAAAGATAGTTCATATGAATTCACAAGGGCAAGTGTTTACTTCTACTGTTGTAATCCTCTCCACATCCAATACTTCTCTCTCCTATAAGATTAACAGTTTTAAGGACCTGTCTGCTTGAGTTTGAGATTCTGACACTTCACTGCTGGTAAGAGACGCTTGTTGGTTAAGCAATGGCTTATGTTTGATATTTACATTGCTGTGAGAGTCCAGAGGTCTCAGATGACTTCTCAGCTTCCTGTGCTGGGTCTGTGTGAACACATGGAGGGAGTCTCTGCTGCAGATTCCTGTACTCTTAACAAGGCAGAGGCAGTATATTTTCTATATGCTTGTTGTCACGACCCATTGGTTCTGGGCATGATGTTCATTGTAAATTCTCACCAGACTGAACAAAGACACTGAACCACGTGTCAGAAACCCTTATGCTTTTATCATGTATGCCCTAACTGCACAATTCTGGCAATCAGCCCACTGTTTAGACTAAAAAGGTGTTGGCTAAGAAGTACTTAAATTCCTGTTATACACAATACACTTCCACAAAAGGTATTGGCTAACAAGCCCTTAATTTGGTATAATACACTTCAGTAAGTTCTCAACTCCCACAACAAGCTCCTCAAAAGTGCTGCCTCACAAGACACAAGACACCATTTCTCCAAGGTGCTGGCTAACACCTCTACAAGGTCCCCACTCCCACAATAAATTCCATTATGGAGTAGAATATGACAGCCATGCTTTGCCCAGGCAAAGCAATGGAAGAAAACAAAGAATATCATCAGTCCTTAGGTCCTGCATTGCTCCTGCTGCATGAATGGTATGGAGCTTGGGTATACAACAAGAGCAAAAGAGAAAGAGAGGAAAAAGAGTGGGGGAAGGGGTCTGATCCTTTTATAATTGACCTGGTGCATTTCTCTGTAAACCAGATTTTCTGTGCTGTTTTGTTCACACATGCACAGCCAGCCCTTCTCCAGGAAGGGAGCAAGGGGGGGAACACTGAACACGAGCCTGAAAGCAGAGCAGGGACTTGGCTCAGAACAGCACTGCCCCACCTTCACAGGACCCTCCCCTCTGATCACCTTTCCTGTAACAATACTCAGAATGTTTGAGGCAAAACATGCTTAAGTCCAGTCCTCTACACTTGTGTGGATGTGTTAATGTGTGCATGTGTCTATCTATCACTTTAAATGCAAATCATCAAAGTTTGCAGGAATTTGAGTCTTATCACCCCAGTCTTGGTCAAGTGCTTGACCCAATCCGTCCCTCTTTGGGAGTAACTTTAATGTCTTTACCAGTTTACTACTACAAACTTGGTAACAAATATTATTTCTAACTACTCAGTTCAGCCCAATTATTAGTAGATTTCAGCAGGATTCTAGAAATCCACCCTGAATCTGCATCTTCTACCAAGGGGTTCAGCTCAGAAAGAGAGGAGACCCACTCCCTTATTACCTGGAGAAAATGGCCCCAGAGCCAGTTCTGTGCTCACCAAGGGGAAGCCTGTTCTTAGCTCATGTACAGTGTACCTGTTCCAAACGTCAATGAGAGTGCCTCTTCAGTTTGAGAAAAGTGGGGTTTAAACAAGCATTTCTGCACCAGAGAATTCCAAAAGGAAGGAATGGGGCAGTTCAGCAGGGAGCAAAGGAGGAAAGAAGCAAACATCCATTTTCCTTCTAGTTGCGTTAAAAATTCAGGTTAAGAAGCCCCATCTAGAAAGACAACAATTTAAAAATATCATCAGCATTTCGAAAACCACAGTGAGAGCAAACATGCTGCCTAGAATGGCCCCAGTCTTTGCTAATCATTCAACAGTGGTTTTGTTTGACTCAGAAATACTATTAATTAATCTAACCACATATAAAAAAGTATTGATAGAGTGAGAATTTTACTGCCCTCAAACCTAAAGTTTATTTCACTTATGAGAGCATTTTACACTTGCATCCTGGGTTGGTACATATCTGCCAAGAACAGATGTAATTGCTTAGTCACAGTGTGCAAAGGCATCTGATGCTCAGTGTCGACTCAGCTTTGGGTGTCCAAAGGATAATGAACATAGATGCAGTATTGGATATGAGCTTCAGATGTTTGAATTCATGCGGGATGTAGAGGAACTACACTTTAGTAACCATGAGATATGAGATAATTAGAACACCAGGTTCTTCCTACATCAGTTTGCTCAGGGAACGCTTTAAAAACATGGTGGGTTTTAGTAACTCCTACTTCCTGGAGATAATTACACAGAAATGGCACTGAGGGTTTATATGCTGGCAGCACCCAGATCCCTGCAGTGGCTGCTGGGATTGTTGTTGTTTCTTGGAAATTTTGGTTCTTCGCAATCCTTCATCAGACAGCCCAGCCCAGCAAGTCCTGTGTGCTAGATCTCTCATATGCTACAAAACCATTAGCTTGGTCAAGTACTTGTGTGATGGCACAAAAGCAACACTAAACTAACCAGCTACCTGAGGACCACACAGAAAGTGGCGCTGAGTTGCAGAGGGGTGTTTCCTATGTCTCCTACTAGTGGCTTTGCCTGCCTGTGTACAACATCTCTACTGTTTGTTGTCTGTCTGGTGAGAGATAATCCCTCCTCATCCCTTTGCCCTTCTCTTAACGAGACTGATTTTGGTCCATGAATGAGGCTAGCATGCCACCCGCAAGGGTAAGATTAATAGCTGCTGTGTGGAGGAATGCTCTTTGTTCCAAGCCCTGGCTGGAACATTTTCTCCCTGTCAGTCTGAGCAGAGACCCACAGACAACCCTGAAAGCAGACCCTAATCTCTGGCAGTTCAGAGGGGTGTAATGCAAACATGAAAGAACATAACTGCTGGATACAACTCATTGCTTTAATGAGAACATGCCCTTGGGGTTTATGACAAACAAATTCCAGTTGCTTTATTGCATTGTGTCTGAATTTTCCCTGTCATTTCAGCTGGATACAGCACACTGCTGGATCATGCCTGGAGAAGGAAGTTGTTTGTGAATCTCTGGCAAGACTTTCACACAATGAAAATTTGAGAATACTGGTAGGGTGTTAGGAGAGGTGCTCCTCCTGAGGGAAAGCCAGCGAGCCAGAGCCCAGCTGTGAGGGTAAGCCTGTTTCTGGGGAAGGACAGCCAGTCAAAAGAGCAACATAAGCTGGAAGGGAAGATCTGTCCTACACCAAGCTAAGATCTGCCATTTCCAGAAGTGTCCCTTCCCTTTGCTCCCCCAACTCACACCAGCACTTCCCACCCAGCACTGGTGCCTGCACCCACGTGGCTACCTGGGGCCTCGGGTCAGCTCCCTGTCCTGGCTGACAGGTACCTCAGCCAAAAACGGGGCTGCATTTTCACCCAGGCCCACCAGCTGATGAGACCTAGCCCAGCTGTGTGGCCCTTGGTCTGGAGACAAGGGAGGCTGTGGGTGCAAAGGGCTCAGGGGTGAGCCCTGGGTTTGCTTACACTGACTGCAAAACCCCTATTTCCAGCCAGGAATGTTACACTGAGTGGTGTTAAACCAAGGCCAGGAGCACCATAGCTCTCCCACCATTTGTGACTTTAGTCCATCAGCCATAGAATGGCATTTTCCTCTCCAGACACATAAAGGAGTGCAAAACAATATTTTTACTTATTAAGATAGAAACTTCTAATGTACATCCTAGTGGAATCAACTTGTGTGAAGCACTCAATTTTCACACTAAATATTTTTGGGGTCAAAAATACAACAAAATCTTTAATTGAAAAACATATTTAACTTCCCTAAAAAAGAACAGTCCTGCTATTTGGATTAGTAACTACTACTACATTATAATTTTTAGGTTGAAAAACTCCCTTGCAGATGATATATTGTAGTAACTATCACTATTACTTTCACCAAATTAGAAATTAGTTTAGATCTACATTTATCAGCACAATGTCCTATAAATAAAATGTTAGGAATTGTAAGCAGTGACTATCACAAGGAAATGTGTGACTTGAAAATTTAAAACTGGTACTTTAAAAGGCTTTTGAGTTCTGATCACGTAATTTCAAATTACAAGAATGGCAGGAATAAGAATAAAGTCCAAAGCAGACAGAAGTGGAGCTGAATTCCATTATTTCTGGTCATTGTCAATTATAAATATATTCTGTCAGCCATGCTTCCAACTATTAGATATCAATCAATGCATTTTATAGATTCATCATTTTAGAATTTGAGCATCTAAAAGTCCAAAGTTTCCTTAATAACAGACTAGGGTTTAACACAAAAGTTGAGAAGATAAAATTCAGCATTGTTGGAGTTAAGTTCTTTTACAGAGCCCTCTCCCAGACACTACAACTCAATACTGCTGTGACCTCCAAAGAGAAGTAAAGCTTCATTCCAGAAACTTTGATTCTTGTTTTCAAGAATCTTGCTCCAAGTCAGATCGATTGTATAAGCCTGGAAGTTTTCCTCCACTCTTTGTGTCCTGGGTTACACAAAAATTCTGGTATCCATCTTTTTTTTCCTCCAAATATGCCTTCTTTAAAGAGATGGAACTGCTAGTGACCAATTACTCATACATTCAACCCCCTGCAGTGACTGCCCAGGTGCTGTAAGAGACTGAACTATTGGTGCTCATGGCTTAACCAGTGGAGTGCTTTGCTAACACTGTGCAGAGTGGCCACCCAGGACAGGGGCTTAAGGGCTGAAGAGCCCACAACTCAGGCTACAAGCTGGGGTTTAAACAAGATAAAGAAAAGGGCAGACCTTGAGAGGTGAGGTAGTGTTTCTTTTTCCTTACACAGATGACTCAGCTGTGATAACTTCCTGGAACATTCACACCCAGCCTGAAGGTTTTCATCTCTCCTTGATGAGCCATAATGGGCCATAATGCACTCAGCTGCACTGACTTAAGAGACAGCTGCAACATCTTAGAAGGTGTCAAAGACTCCCAAAGCATCCCGACTCCCAGTATTACATCATCCAGTGTGAAACTCCCCGGAGTATGCGAGGTGTTCCCACCTGAGCCTATATAATTCTTTTGGGGCTTCCCTCACCCACTTGGTCTTCCACCACCACCTTGATGGATCCAGACTGACCACCACTTTGACCAACGAACGTTGAATTGTCTCAAACTGAGACACTTTGTTACAAGCTATTCCTCCCTATTTTAGATAACCTACAAGAGAAATGCTTCTCTTAGTATTTGTTGGATCAGTAGCCAAGTACAGATGAATGCTACTGAATTCCCATTCCCCATGCCAATTTCTAGGAAAATTAGTGTCAGTATTTAAATCCCCTGCCTGCCAAAGACAGAGGAGCCTTCATCCAATATCCCAAAGGGATGAGCAGTCTTAACCTTCTCAGTTACAGCTCCTGCTGCTCTGATATTGCCACGCCCGTGCTCTGTGTCATGCTGGTGTGAGATGCAGACAGATAAAGCAGATGTTTAGCAGTCTCAGTAGAGCACCTTGCCATTGCCATCTAGGGGGCACTGGGAAACCGGGTGCCTCCTTCCCTGGGCTGCTGGCACTATGTCTGATGCAGATCTCCACTGGCCAGCTGAGTTTTGATACACCTCCCTGATTTTAGACAGAGGCCTATTTATCAACACCAAAGTACTGAAAATAAAGCTGTGATGGTTCCGACACCACTACTTTTCCCCTTGTGCCCTGGGTTTGGTTTCTGCATGTCTGGATAGGAAACTCAATGTAAAACTTTGCCACTGGCTATTATAGCAATTCACCTTCTATCCCCACAGTGCAGAGCGGCTGCATCTGAAAGTGTTCTGGACATATAGCAAGTTATCTAAATGAGCACAGCTGAAGTGTCATTTCAGTCACACCATCTGTCTGGAACCTTGCCCACTTGACTCCTAGCTTCTTTTCCCCAGTTTCAAAGAGGAATGGCTCATACTGGCTTTTCTCCATGATCTCTGTGCCCCATCTGTGTTGCTCCTTAGCACAAAACTAGCAAAATCCTTTGCAACCTAAGTAATGCTTTGCAGAACCTGAAAGGAGAAAAACATGACCTACCTCACTCAAAAAAAGAAAAAAAAAAGGCCTTCACATTGCTGCCTGATGTTAACAGAGCACATCAAAGCATGCCCCAAAATAGAAAAGCTATCTCAATGCAATTCAGCTGAATTCCTCTCAGTGGTCTCTGAGATAAGCAGAAAAAACCACAGTCTTTTCACCATTAGGACCATGTTTTGTTTAATGTACTACCTACATATTTAGATTTTCATTTTACCAATATATTAAAGTATTAATATAAGTGGAAAAGGATGAGGGTCATTAAAAACACAGGAATTCTGACAGATGATAAAGGATGACAGAGGAGTAATTCTTCTATTTTATCTGTACAGGTTTTGTTAATTGGGTGATAAGACAATAACCTTTATTATATGCTAATTTGTTAGACTGGAATGTGTTTGGGCTCAGTCATAAAACTGTCCTGACATCTCATAACTCTAAGAAAACAATTCACGAGATCAGCTAAGCACCTGATACATCCTTCTGTAACCCTACAACATGAGGATTTTGTGGTCTCATATATATGTATATGAATTGACATTTACCAATGGAACAAGATGTTCCAAATTCACTACAGGAAGAGCTCATGTGTAGTTTGCCAGCTAATATGTTACTTACCTGGCCTTGCAATAGAAGGGCATGCAGGGAAGGTATTCCAGTGTTCAAACCACTGATGAGCGCTCTGCCAGCTGCCAATGAGCCACAGCTGCAAGCCTGAAACAAACCATTTGTGCATGGTTAGGGTGATTATTTCTGTCATGAAGAAAGTTTTACATTATGCAAATGTACAAAGCTGTGCAATAAGTCTTCATATGGCTGTTTAGAGATACAAATCCAGAAGAATGAAAGAAGCTGCACCATCTTGCTAAGTCAGGCCCATGTATGTGAACATTTGGCAGGTCTTGTTCCTCTGCAGTGCTCAGCCCAGGGTCAGAGGAGTAGATGGCAGAATTCTGGAAGAATGGGGAATGTTTTACTGCTTTGAGTCCTTTAAATCGTTGCTAGTTCATCGGTTTTAGCAGGAACTGCTATTCTACCAATGAAAGCAAGTGAAGATCTACTGGATCTACTCACACATGCACAAAGCAATGCAGTTCTTGGTGCTCTGTCCCCATCAATGCTAATGGGGAATCAGTTCTCTTTTCTAGCTTCCCTTCCAGGCCTGCAGAACTCATAAATGTCCCAAAAAGTTAAGACACAAAACACAAGAGACCATCTCCCCTGTCTTTATCTTGCATTTTGAAAACTTTTCTGGAAGCATTAGTGGGCTATTAATAGGAAAGAAGTCATGCTGCAAAACACATTCCTGTGTATTCCTGTAAAGAGTGCTTCTCAAGGCCCTGCACACGTCACCCCACTATTGCACTGGTTCTTACAGGAATCTTTGCTATCCATCCAACTGTTAAATACTGCACCTTTCAGGGATGCATTCTCCATGCATCATGTACGATGGCTGCATGGTGACATACTGGAGCACTCTGGGACACAGCACCAGCCTAGCAGTCCTACAAGCTAAAAGGCAGTGTCTGAGAGGTAGAAGATACATATTTAAGTATCACAGGCTCTCTTTCTCTACAAGCTCCAGTACCAGTTATTCCACTGCAGTGAAAGGTGTGCACACACTATATAAATTTAGGTGAAAATTCCTTTGGGCAGTAGAATACACATAATGACATATCCTACTTAGGAGTGCTACAATATGAAATACAATCTTTGCATATAAGAGCCATTGACTTGTAGATGTGTGTGGCACTTTTATCTGTTCAAGAAGAATTGTAAAAACATAATCCCGATGCTTGCATGTACAGCCAATGTATTTAATATAATACATGGCCTTTCATAAAGCTGCATACCATTGATATTTTAAGCTATCATAGTTCTCTATTAATAAACAATATTTAGAAGAATCTGTTTTGAGAGTGCATAAAGCCTGCTTCTGTCCTGAAGTATAAATATTTCAGTATTTCAACATCAAAAATAAACTAGGGTATTGATTCAGCAAGGTCCTGACAGGCACTTCTAAGTGCTGGAGCACTGGATAGTGCTTATGCTTCTTTGAGCTGCAGTTGCTGCTCTCAGACCTTGCTGAAGGACTGTCTCTCCAGTGTTGGAGCAGGGAGCAATTGCACAACTTCCCTGCACATCAGTATTAAAGAGAACAGGAAGCCACAAGCCCAGGACAGCTGCAAAGCTGATTCAAACCCTGCATATGGGTAAATAGGTTTCCCAAGAGTGACAGCAAACACAAGGATGATGTCCAGGGAGTCTGTTTTAACACTGAAAGCACAACTGCCAGACTACAAAGACAACAATGGAATGGGGGCTTGGGACTGGAGCCATGGCATTCTCTTCCCAGGAAACACTTATTCATTGGTCTGGAGAGTTGTGCTGTGCTAAATACCATGGCATAGCTTCCACACAAGAGCAAGAAAACGCTTCACTTTGTTAACTGACCTGCTGGTCTGATGGCAGCACATCCTCTGAGGACACAGGAAGTATGTTTTTGGTCTCCTTTAAAGTCCCTGTGTGTGTTTTAGTGATGCAGAGCAGAATATACTCACAGATTTGCAGAGTTCTGAAATTCAAATATCACATAATTTCTTAATAATACCTGATCAGCTCTCGAAACACTAGATACAAAATGAGATTTCTAGGGAAGGCATTTTTCCTTGCTTTATGCACAGAATTTTACAGGCTTGGAAAACACGGCACAATGAAAATATCACAAGGTGACTCGATTACTTAGAGCAAAGTAGAAAAAAATAATTTCTCCAAGAGCAGGAGTTTGCCTACAATTCTGTTAGGAGCTGAATATCTGAAATGAACAATGCAAGAACCTCACTTGTTCAGAGGATAATAATCTTTGCTCCAGAGGACACCTGTGAAGTTCAACATGAAAATACATGGTGGCTGTACAGAAAGCAAGGCTCATGAACTACACATGGCAGGAAGCTGTTCTTCATGCCACAGTGCATAGGAATGGAAATAGTAAGTTTAAAGAGCAGCAAGGAAGTCAGGATGCTAGGAAGAACTGGAGTGGATTACTTGGACAAGTAATGCAGCCTACACTGACAGGCATCTTTAAGAATAAAGTGGACAAATGTGTCAGGATGTAAGTCAATCTGAGCCAAACTTGGGTACTAGAAGAGACTAGGGAGATTTTCAGGGATCCTTTCCTAGTAAGCATTGAGAAGTAAAATGTGTTTTGGTTGTGGAAAGGGCACTTGGAAACACACTGGCCTCAAGTGGCAGGTGTGTAATGCCAGACCCCCAAAGTTGGTGGCTTGGGGGAACTCTATGTATCTCATTAGACTCTTTTCACCAATCTGTGGTCACAAAGATGTGAAACTGCTGGATTATTCATCATTTCTCTGAAAACATTTGTAGTCTTACCTTTCCTACAAACACAGTCCTCCTCAACTCTGCAGCCCATGGCTGCCTGGAGCTGCGTATGCTCCAGGCCTCAGAAAGAGTATTTACATCCCCAAGCCAGTGGCATGATCATGCTGGGATGTGACAGTGTCCTGGAACCCATGACGTGGTGGCAGAGAGACACGCTGGGTTGGCTGGCACACAGAGTGTGGGGCTGTGTATGGCTAACACTGTCAGTCCATGCTGCCTGGTAGACCTCGCCAATGAAACCAGGGTTCTCTGTAGCTGGTATGTAGGAAAAAAAAAACTTTAAACAGCATTTGTGAGACTGAACTGTTTTAGGTATCAATAATCAGTATCAGGACACTCTCTAACCACTATGCCTCCTAATTCTGAGGTCCCCCATCCTGACATTCTGCCCAGGCCCCTCCCACTGTCCCCACACCAGGCTCTCCAGTCTACCTTCCCAATCCAATGTCCCATTCTAGAGAAGACCAGCAAGTCCTCAAGGCTCTTTGAAGAGAAATAAATGACCCAGAGTCACTTCTCACCTCCTGGGAGGCTCCCTTCCCTCACGGTCCTGCTCTGCT
Source organism: Acropternis orthonyx (assembly GCA_035583155.1). Taxonomy (NCBI): domain Eukaryota; kingdom Metazoa; phylum Chordata; class Aves; order Passeriformes; family Rhinocryptidae; genus Acropternis; species Acropternis orthonyx. The sequence continues at coordinate 20,534,808 of JAWWEU010000163.1, forward strand.
TGGGCCCAATGGTGCCATGGCTCTTTGGTCCCCAACAGCAGCTCCAGCCGCAGGAGACCTGAAATCCAGAGAAAGGCTGAAGCAGCAGTGCTGTTGGGGATTGTACATCCCCTCCCCAAGCTGGATGTGCCGTGTCCCGCTTGGCCACAAGAGCTGTGGGATGGGGAAGAGACATGGCCAGGCTGGCCAAATAGTGCCAAAACATGGTTGCTTTCCAGGAACAAGCCAACCAATGTTAACGCTGGCTGCAAGGACCTGGAGCACAACAGTCAGAATTAAAAGTGCACAACTTCTCTTACAGTCACCTATTTCATATGCAATTTTTTTTTTTTTTTAATTATACAGAAATGTAGAATTTTACAATCGTCCAGTAAATGCAGACATTAAAGTAATGGAAGCCTTTGTTTCCAAGACTCATTAAAAACTGTGTGATGAAGTTTAACTTCATTTCTTTTGTTCATTTCTTGCTGTTAAATCAGGAGAAAGCTTAGGGAACCTAGTGATGGGTGATGATACATGGTGAAGTTAGTAAAACAGGCATGAAATACGCACTGAACAGCTGACACATGAATTCGCTAGAAATGAATCAGCACTCCTCCACAAGTAGCAGGAATTTGGACTCCTAGACTCAGCCTCAAGGTTACTTCTATCCCAAGCACAAACTGCTGAATGGCAGGCACCAAACACACCAACTCAGACATTTTCTTGGGGATACAAAATTTTCATTAACATGACTGCAAGATATTAACACAAACACAACTGTGCATATTGAAGTAAAAACCTCACAACTTTGATTCAAAAAGATGAGATGGTGACTCTCTTTTTATGTATTCCTGTATGAAGCTTTTTTTAAAGTGAGTGTTTAGGTTTCAGAAACATGTATTTGTAAAGCTGAAGTAAATGCCATATACTTAGCCACAACAGCCTATTCAGATTATAACCACAGGAAAAACAAGTCTGTATATAAACCTTCTTAGTTTTAGGTAGCTGTAAAATTCTCAGTTACTTTAGTAATTCTCTAATACATTGCCTAACTTACCTTTGCTAAGGGTAACCATAACACATTCCAGATAAATAAAAATACAGTTAAGACCATCATACATCTTCTCCTTAGGCAAAACAGTTGATTCAACTTCCGTTATTGATACATGCAGAAAAAGAAGGAATGAAATCTAATGTGAGCTTACAGCTATAGCATATTCTCCTCATACTCTGCACTCGGTCTCCTGCTGTATAGAGTGAAAAGGATGCAGTTCCAGTACTTGGAGTATAATTTTCTACTAATGCTATGATTTAATTTGATTGCACAGTTCAAGAATTAAAGATGGATCATGGACATATTTACGAGTTGTTTCTATGAGGTCTAGAAATGAACTTTCACTACAACAGATCTTTTAAGGTTTCACAGAATCCTCCTCTTTCACTTCCAATGTTACTTTAATTAATTATTGTATTACTGGTCTTTTATTTGTAATTCAAAAGAGTTTGCTTTAAGTAGTTAAATGTAGCTCAGTGATAGTTGTGTGATATGCCCTTTGTTGAAATGTAAAAACAAACAATGAAAACCTTGAAATTTCAACTGCCATTGTTTATTACTGTTTTGGCTACATTCTCTACAATTTCAGCAGCATCTTAAAGAGACAGTTAACGTTTCTTTATATACAATGAAAACAAAATGGCTTGCAACATCAGAAACAAGAGCAACAGTTTAACTGTACAATACTAAATGAAAACCTGTGGTAATACAGCCTCCTCTTTCTGCAACATGGACAAAATTACATATAGGTATTCAGCATCAAGAATGGGATAGTAAAAACAATAGTGAACAGGAGAGAGATACACTGTTCTGAAAAATAAGTTTCTACCATACAAGGCAGTTAGAAAATGTTTCACATTTTAAAATATCTGTACAAGCCACAAGAAACATGTCCTTGTTGATAGGAACTTCCAGAAATAGAGAATAACCATGAGCAACTTCTACATCTAGTATCAATGCGCTCTGCAGGTTGAGAACGCAATAAACTGACTTAAAGAACTGTACTGTATATTGCCAACACAGATCTGTTTTACATGCCTTGATTGTTAACAAATTGCCTACTCTCAATCTCTCTGACACGTACAGTTGACTTGCACCTTAAGGAGGTCATCTGATTCTTTTGTAAAAGTAAAAGCAACATCATTTAGCAGCAATTAAAAGCGCCTTGAGGGAGACTTAAAAAAAATACAATATCCAATTAGAAAAAGCCATACTTTAAACATTTGTACAGGAATAAGTTGCTGAAATTTAACTGAAAATGTGACATCTGTACAACAATTTACAATAGAGCTAGAAGGGAATTTATCATTATTCCTGCATAGAACATTATACATGACCTGTTTGCATTTGGTTTCCTACTGTTGTTTGCTTTTATTAGAAGCCTGGAAGGTTTCACAAGTTTCGATACCACAGCAAGTATAGTACTTTTAGAAAACTGAATGTATTTCAAAATTAGCAATCTATCTGAGAAGTAAGTTCCAGGAATTCCATATCACCCTTCCAATCTAAATTCAGTGAAACACCACCACATTTTTGGAGGTACAAGCCTGAGTTGCCAAATAAAATACTCCAATTTTATCTGAGAAATCTGTTACAGAAGGTTATCTTTCATCGTCTCACACTCCTTACTTTGGTTTCAAAAGATCAATGTCTTGGAAAAATGGCAGTTCATTTAGTTTATAACCAGGCACGAAATTTTTCCTGTGTTTTCAAATTTGCTCACTAGCCTTTTTTATTTAAATAATGAAAAACTACCCTTCATGTTAGAACTTTCCAGTATCCACCAAGTGTACTTTAAGTATTAAAAAGATTATTTACAATGTTCCCCAGAAAAAAACTAAAAACCTTTTCTTCAGTCTTAAACACAGTATACCTGTTAGTTTGTAACAGGAGATGTCATCCTTCTATGTTTAGCGGTGTTTCTCAGAAGGGTACATTTATTCACAGTCCATGATCCATTCCAATCATACAAATGACACTATGTAGGGAGGACTTCAGTCTGAAAACACAGTTATCAAACTTGTCCTGTGTAAAAACACTCAAATGCTTTCAAGCTCAAGTCTGCAACAGGAAATTACACAAAGGTATCATCCCATTCCTCGGCTGAAGAAACTTCAGTAGGAAATAATGCTTGAAGTAGGTGGTGTAGGGGATGCTGCTAGCCCAGTCATGTGCAAGTTTCCTGAAGAATTCGATCTCCTCATATGAGGGAGAAGATAAGGATCATTAGCCAGCTGGTGGACATCAAATCTATCTTCTTTTCGGTATGCTAAACAGCGTCGGATAAAGGCCTAGAAAAGAAACATGAAAAGTTACACCACCATTCCAAATACTTACGTCTGCTTTCAGGCAAATATGCAAGTCCTTCTGGATAAACTAGTTTTTAAACAAATTCTTGTTCTTAACTAATTTAGTTCAAATGACATTTTACTGCTGAGCCCAGGAAAAAACGTAACATCATGGCAAAAAGAAAAAAAATCAGTAAATTAATTGGCTTCACATAATCACACCTCAAATACGTATTTCCACATTTAGGAAACATTTGCAAGTAAAACATTAGCACCTCACCCAATTAGAATTCTGTGTGTGCTATGTCTGAACAGCCCAGTAAAAACCAAGAGCAAGTAAGCGTCAGAGGAAAGAAAAAGTAGACCTTTGTACTTTCTCCAAGGAGGTTCTAAAACCACTGAGCTGCGTGGTGAAAAGGAGACAGATGATGCAAGGACAGAATGTCAACGGGTTAGTGGACTGACTTTTCCACAGGCATTTCCACACGTGCCATAACAGAGTATAGGAACACATGAAATTTAACAATGGTGGTTCCATGTTCAGTAGGCTGTGAAGAGTATTTAAGAACCACCACCTTGCTGAAACTCTCTTCCCAGAGAAAACACTCGATCCCACCTACTTACAATTACTTAATCAGTTGAAAAACTCTGTAGCTAAATTCAGGACTGTTCCCAAGTCACTGTGTTATCCTGCATTTAGATCCATACAGTATGCCCATCATTTTGTGCTCAAAGTTTCTGTCAATTCTTATGTCTAGCACACACAGAACATTTGGTCTCCTGAGAGCCTGGGCTTCAACATTTAATGATAGAAAATCCTTATTATTGCTACAGAACTGATTAGCACATTATTACTTAATTTAGAACTTATTTAAAAGAATTCTATATCTCTTCTTTGATAAATCTGTTCAGCTGTTTGTTCTTTGCTCCAATTAAAAACTGGAGATTAAAGGAAAAAAATCTGTGATACAAGTTCCAAAGAATCCTGCTAGAATTTACTTTTATCATTTACATATCCAGCATGAAGAAGGTACAAAATAAAAATCATGCACATCTGTTAATATACAGTCACATGTTCTTGAACATTACAGACTTTAATAGAATTCTTCACAATAAATCCTTCGTAACAAATGAACTGTTAAGAGTTATTTGCAAGATCCTCAGAGTAACAGTTTGTGTCTAAAATGGTTTTAAAATACTTCATGATTTTGTGGCACTACACACACGAGTGCTAAGCAAAGGAGACCATTGTATAAAATAGGAAAAAGTGAGGAGGATCAAAGGACAGTTACAGTCTGAAAACTAACTTAAGGTCATTTCAGGTTCCATATTTATTTCATCTCCATGTTTTCCAAATCAGAATTTCAGTTTACAAGCTGTTCTTTCCCAACTGCCAGGCCTATAAATCTGAAAAACAATTTGGATTCTATACAGTCATCATAAATGGCCAAGATTTACAAGTTAGTCTGAAATTGTTTTATAGCATTTCCACCAGAGGATAATTTCTCCCTCTCTCTTGAAGCTATCATGACAATGTTAATATGAGACGAGAAGACTGAAAGTTTATTTTAGTCTTTCAAACAGAAAATGCATGGAATACACAGAGCATGCAAAAAGTTGCCAGTTCTCCATGTTGAACTGCCTACTCTTTCCTAATATACTCTCTATAAAAACTACTACTGACAAAGAAATACAAAGTTAAAAGACAGGGATATAAACTGTTAACATGTAATGTTATCAGTTACCTGATACATATTTGTCAACTGAGCTCAAGGGAAACAGGTTTTCCAAATGGGGGTGAAAAAACAAAAACAGCAAACAAAAAACCTCAACCGAAAATAAAAACCCAGTAGTAACTGCAATTCTTCAACCAATTTTTCATAACCTTAACTGCAACTCACTCACTAAGACTAATTTTGGAAAATACAGCCAACAGAAATATATCACAACTTGTAACACCAGGCTTACATACCCGAAAGACTTACTTTCTTGGGAAGCTACAGCCTCTAGAAATAGGTTTTCTTTCCTTTTAATCTTTGGAAGCTGAATCTTAGCGTTCCTAAATTTTTTGCAGTTTGTGTCCCAAATCTAAGTATGTTTAATTAGTTGCTGAAACTTGAACAGGTATTCAACTACCTTGGCTTTTTTTTTTTTTCCAAAGAGCACATCTCCTGCATCTGACCATGAACATATCTTTCAAATATAGGGAGAGCTTTTACAAACAAGTAACACATACATAATACTTTCTTCCACACTCACAGAATTGGATTTGTGCTATGGATGCTCACAGCAGTATTTATCTGGGAAACTACCATAATCAGTTTCTGAATAGCTAGTCTGTGTAGAGTTGTTTGATACTCCTTTTATTTTTAAATAAAGGACACATTGTCATCCACACCTTTGTGGCAGATCAACTATTTTAGCAGTTTTATTTCCTGAATCAGTATAAAAATATCTTCTAGATTCTTAAGCTTAAGAATTCATGTTTCTGAACTCAGCTTTAAGTTAATACACACACACTATGACCCTTCAATGGGAAGAGTGTTAGCAGTCATATCCTCCAGGTACTTGGTAGCCAGATAGTTCTTCAAGCCAGTAAAGCTGCAGAGAGTAACATTCACTATTTTCAGGAAGAGTTTGCTACTATTAGCAGAAGTATTTCACAAGAACTTCTAGTGAGACAGCCTGAATGAGACACATAAGGTCCTCTGGGAAAAAGCAAAGCAGACAATTTTTGAGGTGGCCTACTTTAAAACCACTTGCATATTTCTGGAATATATATATATAGCCTTGCTTTGAAGTACATGATTTTGAGAAGTCCCAGAATAAGCTTTCTGAAATAAAAACATCAAAATACTAGTTCTCTATTATGTTTTTCTACATGTTTAGTTACTACGTCCCACAGAATTCTTGGGTTAATAGCAATTTTACAGCTGAAACCTTTAAGATGAAGGTTTTACTCAGAGATTATATTAAAAGTTACCTTGGCTTCATTGCTTACAACAGGTTTGACAGGGAACTGAACTTCTGTGGCTTTTAATATTGTATTTTCTTGTAATATATCTTGCTGTGATTGATTGTGGCCAAATGGCTGAAAAATAAGCACATTATTTTCTTCATGAGAATTGTCCAACTGCTTTTATTTCCTAAGTATTTATGCTATAGTAAGTTACTGCAGTGTTAATACAAACTGCTAACCCTTCTGCAAATAATAAAGTTGCACGCAGGATTTTCTAATTTCTTGCAATATCAATGCACATTGTCAAAAAGTAACACAAATGATTTTCCATAGAAATTCATGCCTTTATGACTAATTCAGAGCCTACTGAAAAACAGCCATTTACACTATAACTCTTCAGATTTTCAAACATTTTCCTTACCTTTCTACCATAAAGGCATTGAAAAAAGATTACTCCAACTGACCATACGTCAACCTTATTAGAAATCTTTGGTGGCTCTTTGCCAACTACAAAACACTCTGGAGGCAAGTACCTGGAAAACAAAACATGCATCTCAGTGTCTGTGAGTACAGCATCGCTAGAACACGTTCAGGTATCAAACTGTACAAACACCTTAGGTACACATCTCTGATCTCCTGACAACTGTACAGTTGCTTTATGATCTGCATTCCAACACCCTTCACACTCATCAAAGCATTTTTTGCACATTCAGTCAAATAGAGGGTCTATTTCATACAAGCACAAACAAAAGCATTTTTTACCTAAATTGCCAACTATCACTTTGGTTTTAATTGGGACCCCAGGATAAATATGAACTTTCTCCATCTATCAAAGCAAGAACAGATGAGAGCCAACAGGGCATTTTACAGCAAGGCCTGGCTAGGAATCAAAGATAATGCAGGTATGGCTTAAAGACCCTTTTACCTAAGTTTTCATTAAAAATGATGTTACCCAGAGGGGTGTATGATAGACAAAGGTGATTGCTATTTCCAGCCCTATGACTTGTAGGAATACTTAAGAGAACTGAAAGTTGAGGAAGGTCGTGTGCCAATCCTGAATTACAAAAGAACTGATGAAGCAGAACTTCTTTTAAAAAGCAAAGAAAACCTTCCAAATATATCAATTTAAGTGCAGTTAAGTATTATTGACTATAATATCTAAAACTGAAAAAGGCATGTAAAGTATTAGAGCAAGTCAGACCAGGCATTCTTTCCTCAACAACACGTAAGACTTAAAGAGAAATTCTGAAGAAATATTTGTAAAAATGGAAATCAGCAGAAAAATTAGTTAAGAATGCAAAAATTTTGAATAGTATCAAACACTCTCTTCTGGAATACTTGTCTATAATTCTGATTACAACAATCAAGAAAAGTGAGCTTAAAGTGATGCAAGTGCAAAGGTGGTTACCAAAATGATCTGAAAAATGGAGAGCCTACAGTTCAGGGCAGGGGGAAAAAAGTGAAGGCTATAAAAACACCGAGAACCAAGTATACTAGGAAGGGAAACAACCTACTTGAGGGAGGACAGTGTTGGCACAGGAACAAACAAGTCTAAACTGGCCACAAATAAACACAGTCTGTAAATCAGAGGATTAGGTTTCTAATGATCAGAGAACTGAGGTTACAGAAGACACTTCAAATCAGATTACTGGGGACAAAACACTAACTAAATGTAATACAAATGTCTGTAAATTTACAAAAGATTATGTGACTTAACTGCCTGGAAAGGCAGGTAACTGGACCCAATGAGTGAAGAAATCCCTTCCAGGTCTATGATGCTGACAGTTTGTGCACTGTACTCTGAACAGACTTGTTCCCCATCTCAAACTCACTCCAAGTACTCTCCCTCCACAATGAAGATTTTGAGCTCAGAGAAAGCATGAATTAGAAAGGCAGAGATTCATCGTGAACCTATAATGGTTACAGACCTTTGTTTACTCTTAGTTTACAGCACCACTAGTGATTGTGGCATTCCAGATGAAATCCAAAGGCCAACAATTTTTTAAAAACTTTCCTACACTAAAACTGGTGCTTAAACAGCTAAAACATGAAAAAGAGTAGCAAACGCCTAACACTGCTAAAATGCTTTAACCTGAACAATCACCTTTTCATAGCATGTGCACAGTAGCATTTGTGGCAGAGTATGTGTGTTTTCTTTTCTAAAAAATCTGAAGGAAAAGACAAAACCTTTATTACATGCAACTTCCGAATATGGGAAAAGTTGCAAAGCAAACGGGAATGCACTGGCTTCTCTGTTTAGGTAGGTTTCAGCTCCTGACTGACTACAGGCACACTCAGGAAAGAGTGAGCACATGAATTGACAAGTAACAACCCTCCCAATAAAGGCTTTCTAATCCACCTGTCCTGGAACAGCTACCATGCACCCAGGCTCAAAGGGCTACTGTGCCATGAAGAAACTGCACCTTCAGAAAGCAAATTATAAAAACGGGTTTTCTCTAAGCAATGAAATGTCTATTGTCATTCCTGTTCCTGGTTAGCTCTAAAACTTCAAGGTTTTGAACAATTATACAAGTACACACAGAAAACAAATCACAGCTGCTGAGCTGTCATTAACCTTTAGGATGGAAGAGTGAATACCCCTTTTGTCCTAAGGGCATTACCTGTTAGTAATCCCTGCTCTAGGATTTCCAAGTACTAAGCACCCGCACTTAATGATCATAGCTCTGTCGAATGTCTTCAACCATCAGCAGCCAAAGATTACACACCTGCTTCTTTAGAGGAAACCATGTTTCTAAATCTCAGTGATCATCTACACCCCCCCCACACACACACATACATATAAAATAATATACAACACACACTCACATTCTTATCTTACTTATTATGTTATTCTTCTAACATTTGGGAATATCAACACACACAGTACTGCATAAAAACCTCTGTTTCATGTTAGTATTTTTAGTTCTAGTTCTCTCTCCAAATCGGCTTTGTAAGAGAGCATTTACAAAATCTGAACCATGACCAAAAGTCTAAACAGTAAAATCAAACCAGGCCTCACCAGTAAGTTCCTGCTCCCTGTGAAGTTAAATCCATTCCATCCACCCCGTAGCTATCATCATCCATTATTTTGGACAAGCCAAAATCAGTAATTTTTATTTCTCCACATGCTGTTCCATCTACAAGAAGGATATTACCTATTTGGGGAGGGGGGAAATAGAAAAATTACCTCAAGAAAGCTAACAGAATACTTTATTTTCAAAACCAGGTTCAATTTCTAAGAAGATCTAACTTCATGAGGGGTAAGTGACAACTTTACATTATCTTTATATGCTCAAGTCTACCAAAACGTAGCGAGGAAACACCAAAATGCAGCAGTATACCAGTTACAATGAAGTTTCATTATTTTTCTGCCAGAACAAATCCTACACTGCAGGTTTCAGGGCTTGCATATGCCACAAAATTGTGGCAAGACATTGCTGTGATACTACGAATTTTACTTCATACTTTAAAGTTGTACAATAATTTCTTGATATAAGTTATCTAATGAGACTAAGAATACATTCTGTACAATTCCACAAGACAAGAAAAATCTATATGAACAATTTAACACAGCAGCAAGCAAACAGCCTGGCACTAAGAGTTACTTTACAAACCCCACACCTGGAAGTATAGCAGACTAAAGCACATGAAGACTACAAGTATCATTCATGCAAGGTGGTAAAACAAAGGCCATGAAATCAAGACAGAATACATAATTTATAGCAATGTTTCTTATTCATTGTAAAGAAAACTCTCTACAAAGTCCTTTTTTTTGAGTGCTTATGTTGGGATATCAAAAGTGATTGATTAGTTATTTCAATCCTTCACAGGTTAAGAAAAACATATGGGAAAATCATTTACAAATCAACATTCCACAATTATCAGACAGAGCTGAACGAACTAATGATCTTATCTGTTTATACTGCTAACTATCAGGGCATGTATCTATTAGCTATATGACTTTTTCCTACAAATTCAAATAAAAATAATGCAAAGTAGAAAAGCTGTAACAATCATTTTCCATAGAAAAGGCAGATGATTCTGGTAATGAAACTAGAAAGAAAGTACACACTTTTTTAGTTGTTTACAATAACCTTGACACACAGAAGATAGTTTTGGCATTTTCAGGCACGATTTACAAGCAAAATAAAGGATAAGAAAATAAACTACATTTTCAATCATAACACTTCTCACTTACCTGGTTTAAGATCATAGTGTATGATAGGGGGCTTGATCTCATTGAGATACCGTAGTGCATTTACTATTTGCATTACAATGGACCTAGCTTCTTTCTCTGACATCAACTTATGTTGCTTGAGATAGAAATCCAAGTCATTGCCTTCACAGTATTCTAACACCGTGCAAAACCTAGAGCAGAATTCAGAGAGCCAAAATTAAATAATGTATCACACTGCATAATCAGAAACAGACATGACAACCTAGTTTCATACTGACAAGTCTAAGAATGGCTGCCTGAATATTAAACTATATGAATGAAATTGTTCATAGGACATGATGTAACTACTAGTTTACGAAAACTGACATAAATCAGAACATTCAGACTCACTAAAAGAACAAATGCATCCATACTGGTGAGAGGTTAAGTAAAAAAAACCCCTCTATTTTTAGTAGACACATCTCTCAAAAGAAAAACACCCTAACTAGCCCTCTTAAGATGTGACACAATTTCATGCAAAGAGGTGCAGCCCAGTCACCAGGGGCTACCCTTAGGTTAGTAAATGCTCCTGATGTCATTTAGTGTGGGAAACTTGTCTAAGCTATGGCAGCATTTCAAAGCTGCCCTGCAGCAGGTCTTGCTCTGCCCAAAAACATTACAGCACTGCATGTTCCTTGCACCCTCAGGACATCCTGTAGGGCTTGCTAGTTGGGTGTTGCAAAACACTCTCTTCATAACTTTATAGAAGGCTTGCAGTATTTAGCTGAGACAAAATTCTGCAACTAGTGTGGGTTTGGTTTTTTCCCTTTTTAAGTGTCCTTAAGGAAACTTTAAATGTGTTGGCTGAAAGCAAGAACATGTATTATTTTTGTTCAAATACTCTCAATTTCTGTTTATCTAATACACAGCATTAAAATCCTTGCTAAGTTGTACTTACGTATCTGTATCCAGGGAGAAGTAGTCATATAGTTTAACTATTCGGGGGTGATCCAGTTCTTTGTGTATTCTATACTCTCTGCAGGCATGTCTAAAAGAAGATGAATACATTAACCTTCCACAATCAATAAAATGTTATTAAGCTTAACATATGAAGCATAAGTCATTAATATTTACTTGTGGTAGTTTTCTTTCTTTTCATCCCTCCAGCTTTTGTTAAGCTGGTGAATCTTCACAGCAGCATATCTTTGTTCATAAAGATCAAACGCCTAAAAAAGAAATGCATGAATATGGGAAAGTTACAACCAAAGGTGATAAATACAACATCCAAAATAAGGAGAGGAAAACAACTGGCATGTAATTCACAGGTCTATCGGCAAGTCTACTGCAATGCTACGTAACACTCCACAGGTTAATCAAAGTTTGCCCAACCACTGTTTAAAGAGTACACCACACTACACAATCCTTTGACTTGTTTAGATCCCCTTTCACGCCCTGAAAAGTTAATGTTCATCAGGCTCAAAAAACTCTACCTTGTATACTTCACTGAAGCCACCTCGGCCAAGTAAATGGAGTAACAAATACCGTTCATTCAATGTGGGGTGATCTTTAAATCTTGAAAGAAAAAAGAAATTGTTTAATTCTATTTAAGGTATACAAAGAGAATCTAAAATGCAAATATTTTAGCATTACTTATCAAATGGAGTTTTCTTTTTACAAGCAACATGAAAGATGCTGAGCAACTTTACACCACGTGAAACCTTATGGTACAACTACACAACATGACCAATTTCAGAACCTTTTGACTGTTTAGTGTACAAATGCTATCACAACACTGTCATCAAAACAGTCAATTCTGGCAAACTTATTTTTATTTTCCTCTATTTTTTTTTGAGGATAAGAAAAGCATGTTTAAATTTAAACATGTGATACAAGGGGTCTTTATTTGTTGTGCCAAATTTTAGAGAAATCTCACACTTCACCCTTCTGGAACAGACAAGAAGGATATTTTTTCACTTTCACACAAAACATGACCAGACCTGTTCCTCCCTCTTTTTAACAAAATAGATTTCATATAACACTAAGAAGTTAAAACAAATCAGAAACAGCAATACAGGGGAAACACACCAAAGGACTGAATATCTGCTCATACTCTAAGCAAAAGCAAAAAGAAAACACTCCTTCCAAAGACAAAATTATGCTGCAGGACAGAGAAAAAGGACCATACTCTTTTCCTGAAATATGCAAAAGACAAAATCCATCCTCCCATTCAACGGGGAAGGGAGGTGAATACTCATCACATTTTTAGTACAATGATGAGACAACTATACTCATGAATCTAGAGCAAGCTGTCACCTATATTCCATAGAAACCTCTGAGGAAGGGTTTAGGGCTAGTCTGCTAATAGGTCATCCCATCCTTTCATATTCTCTACAGTTTTGGAGGTACGGTCATAGGTAGTCAAGTATTTGAGGGATGATGAATATTCTTCCTTACTGTGCCCTTAAAGCTATCCTTTTCATTCACTATGAAGATACACATTTCAATGCTAAATATTTCTTATAAAAACCCATGATCAGTTCATAATGCATTCAGTGTAGTAGAAATAACAAATTTAGATGTAGCATCATTAGGCAATTGATGTCATGTGACCAGTAGTCCAATTCTTTAAAACCGCATTCAACAAATTTAGATTCGTGTTTTCTTGGTCCTCCCATTGCACATGTGCCTCTCTAGTAGGGCCAGTCTTGTGAATCTTGCCATTTTCACTCTCTACTGCTGCTTTTGCTACTCAGTGTGGCTCTCCAAGTCTCAGAACCTGCACACCAACATCACATGGGCTCCAAACCCAGACAGGGAAGCCCTAGCCCCCACTCTCAGCTTCTCCTGTTATCCCAGGGCAGTTGTAACCATACAGGTTTACCCACAGGTAGATGGATTTGTTGCTAGAAAAAGGAAATGGGCTTAGCTTTAGACCACAGCTGGAAGCTAAAAACCCAACAGGATCTGAGCCCGAACCCAACACTTACTTTGCCCCTTACCAAACAGCCAAATTGCCAGACATGTCAGGGAAGACAGCAGGGGCAACAGATCTAAATTACTACTCCATTGCTTCTCTCTTCAATAGGCTTGGCCACTTTGTAAATACTTGTCTAAACTCCCACAAAAACATGGAAACACAGTTTAAAGCTTTTTGTTCTGGATCATAAGATGTGTCAACATTGACTGCAGAGAGCAGTGAAGCTGCAGTATTCTGCTTGTCCATGTCCTGTAATTGTTTCCAACTGCAACTGTAATTTGGACATTCTCTGCCCCACATATGCAATATTTACACAGTCAAAGCCTGTCATTTTTCTGTGCCATTTATTACTTATTGTTGAAGGATCCTTTTTTTAAAAAAATCCCGTCTTCTAATGCAAACACTGAAGATTTTTTAAAAAAATGGTCATTTAACCTGCTTGTCTTCTTGTTGTAGGACATTTATTTCAAAAAGAAAGTATTCTGCCATCAACTCTAAGCATCAACACCCGTGACTTTTCATACCCAAACCACAACACCAATTTGGTTACAAATTAGCACTAAAACCACGTGGTAACATAATTTTTTGAAATTACTGTAGGGTAGGTATGGGGACTATTAGACCAGTTAAGCAAAATTTCACATCTTGTTCTTATAATGTTTAAAAGCCTTAGTGTATACGTAATTCTATTGTGTCTAAAAAGTAAAAAACATAACAAAATCCTGAAGGCTTAAGGCTACTTTTTCATTAACATTTCCTAGTGTAGAAAGCAGGAAGTCCAGTCTCATCCTGTCCTTCCCCCTGGCTCATTCCACCCTTGCACTGCCCTCTCTCCTCATGGTAGCGTAAACGGTTTTGCAATATGGGCAAAGAACCAGACCAGGCAACTGATCCAGGGTTAAAATAAATCCAGAAAAATAAACCACAGGAGCCGGTTTTAACTTGGATCAATTTCCAGCATCTGTTCAGTAAAGAAATGCCAGTGCAAGCATGTGAAAGGAAACCGGGCTAAGTACGCAGGGAGAGGCAGAACCAGTTCCTTCTGAGCAACAGTGCCAGCTAAGTGTTGGTGAAAATGAAGTGCTAGTGTCTGTATTCGTCATCATGGAAAACAGACTTAATTTTTTAAGTTACACCATAATAGTCAGTATTAAATAATAATTTAACATTATGAGACACTGCCATTCAAGGTGAAGCAGAGTAACATTTAAAGTAATACGACTTTTTCCTGCTAGGTACTTGTACCTAGTAGGAGTGAAATTACAGTGCCATAAAACCAACACTAATTTTAACTGCAGCACAAAATTGCTGCTGGTGCATCAAACTTCCCTGCCATTTTCTTGCATTACTGTCAGCTAAGTGAATTGCACTAGGTTACCTTACCAATCTTTTTTTTTAGCCTAGTATAGCAAGTTTTAGCTCTTCTACATGTTATTTCTTGCATATTCAACAAAACCATTAATAATTTTACCAAATTATAAGTAATTCTAGTTTTTTAAGTTTAAATAAGTTACTGTTTAAATATGTACATAAACACAGAGAACCAAAAAAAAAATTATGAACAAGTCTCCTCCGTAAACTGTGACTTTAGAGCATTATTTTAAAAACAGACATGCAAAATTAAGACAGTAAGTCTCTTACTGTGAATTATCTTCATTATTTATTCTTTTCAGTTCTCTTATGTGAAGATTCCTAACTCTTTCCAAACGTTCAAGTTCTGCTTGTATTTCAGCTTCCTCCTGCAAATGAAAAGAAGGAAATATAAAAGCTCATTTACTCCCCATTTGAAAAGGGTATTTTTACCCCTGCATCAATACTGGTGGTGATGGAGGAACATTACATTACAAAACCCTGCTGAACTAGAAGAAAGCATTGCTTTTCTCTTAAAGCTAGAAAAATTCAGAAAGATAAGGCAAAAGCCTGTTTCAAGGATCCTTTCTGTTCATGAACCCACAGGTAATGGGATGTTCTCAGTTTTGTTCTGCACTGTAGGGATGCTATTTGAAATGAGAGGCAGCTGGGTTTTGTACCTCAGCCAAGGAGATAAATTATCTGGGAAGCGGTCTGAAATTCATGTCCAAAAAAGAAAAAATTGAGATGTGTGCAGTTACAGACTTTGTACAAACTGACATATTAAGAAAAGACATTTAAAATATTTTGAGGCTGAATGCAAATCAAGAAAAAGAAGAGTACATCATTACAGCAGAAATGTTCTTAAGGTGCTGATACATGACAGTAAAACTGCCTTTTATTAAAAAACACCCCATCTTTAATTTAGAAAGATTTTCTCATTTGTATCTTATTAAAATTACAAATGCAGAATGTGTATTGCCTAAGATTTAAGTACAATTTCAAAAGAAGCATGTCAGGTAGGAGCACAATGTCTAACTGAATTCAGCACTTAATTTTATCTCACCTTTACGCTACGTATTAGAGAACAACAAAACAGTTTTTTATTCAGATTCTCTAAAAAAGGAAAGAATTCATGATTGCCTGATTTGTGGAAATCTGTGTCTCTATACTCAAACTGAAAAACATATACTTCATTGAAAGACACTGTAGATATATCGCTTTCAGTTAGTGCCTCTAGAACTTGAAAGTCTGAAGAGAGGGGAGACAAAATTCATCTGTATCAGAAAGCTCATAATTATGGAATTATTCTATCTGAAAAGAACAGTAGCAGTGCCCCTCATAATCTTTTGAGATTTTGGTACAGCCACATGGTAAATCAAACTGGAATACTGATCAATCTTTTCTTTAAAAGAAAAAAACTCAAACCAAATACAAGGAAAAAAAAAAAGAAAAAAAAGCAACAAGCATCACAAAAACCCCCCACATATCTGCCCTTTGAAAGAAGCTAGATCAGTTCTCCAACCCAATTTATTCTGCGACTGTACAACTTTGTGCTGGTAAAAGCAACAGGGCAACAAGCCATGGCACAAGGGGATTGTGGCAGAAGTCTGCAGGGTAGAGAGAAAATGCTACAAAGCTAGTATTTTCAAACATTGTGTAGCATAAACTCAGGTTCTGAAACCACAACTGCATTTGTATAATCTAAACCACGCATTAAATGAACGCATATCCAATGAGTTGAGGTGTCGAAACTAGATGATTTCAGTGGATATCCTGAAACTGTCTCCATAAGCCATGGAAAAAACTCACATCCAAAAACAAGACACGAGATCAACTTTCATGCAGAAAATGAAAATTAAAGTCCTAATAATTTAAAAGCTGGACTAAGTAGCAATAACCTGCTGGCAGATATAGGTGGATCAATTGTTTTTCCTAAAATATGATGTCAAGAGTTGGGTTTTTTCATGTTTGTACCATGTTAAACTCTTTTTTTTTTTATATTTAGATGCATCCCTGCAGTTCTGTTAAATACCCTGAAATGATAGGCAGTTCCTCATAACCCTGTAGAGTCCTTTATAAAGAATTCTAGTTCTTCTCCCCCAGCAAAGGCCACACACTTATACACACACAATTGTCTATGTTCTTCCCAAAGGCTGACAAAAAAAATCCATCAGTTATGCCTCTTTTGGACTTTTTTGTTCATATATTATGCAATTCAGTGGTTCTCAAAATGTGGTTCATAGGCCACTGTTAGTCCAAAGAGAACTGGCTGGTTGCATTGTTTCCAGCTGTTATTTAGGACACTCAGGCTGTGAATACCTTTAAGCAAGAATGAACCAGCTTAGCTGCCTCAGGTCACTGCTATATAAAAGGAAGTGAGAAAACAAGAGCCTCTCTCCAGGACCAAAGCCACTAGCTGGAAAAGAATTTCCTGGGTAGCAGAAGGAAAAGAAAACTGGTGGTGGCAGCATGTACAGGGCACCAAAAATAAGAGCACCAGGCAAGCATCTGGAGAGTGAAAAGGAAGAGGAGCAGACAGCAAAACAGCGTATGCTGAAGGAAGGAAGAAAAAATTGTAACTAGCTAAGAAGCACCAGGAAAGAAATGCAGCCATGTAAAAGCAAGGTAACAAAATTGTTTTCCTTAGTTAATGACAAAATCTGTATGACACGTAAGAATTACGATGCAAGAATGTATTTTTATTATTTTCAGATATACTCAAATGTGATTTGCTAAATAGTAACATTTGTTTCCCCTCTGGCATTTAGTCAAGGAATTTTCTTCTTATGCAAAATACTCCAGAACTAATGCTTAAGGTGAAACCGAAAATCCAGAATTAAACAACTATGTAACAGCTTCCTTCATCTATCACTTCAAATTTACATTAGACTTCAAAAAAACTAAAGCACCAAAAAAAACATGCAGAATTTCCTAACAGAATTTCTTGTGAAGCTGGTGCTACTTCTAAAGCATTAACAATGAAGAACTATGCGGGTAGTCTACTTCACTAGTGCCAAGAAGTTACATGCAGATTCCCTACTGCAGATTCACAAGTACTTTCTTGTCATATTCTGTAAAAACAGCAACAGCATTCTCACAGGGCCCAGTTCAGCTTATTAGAGCATGATTTATTAAGAGGTGTCTTGTTCTTTTGAAGAGAACAGGCCTGAAATACACTCTTGTAACATTTCAAGGGGAAAAATACTATGACCTGTTTTGACTGAACAACTCAAGAACTACTACTCAGCAGATATAGGTAATTTTCTTTCACTCTTTTCGAGGTATTTCTGTCTGCTTCAACTGTCATTCCCTTTTATAAGTTATTCCCCAAAAGCTTTGCTTGAATGAGCAATAGTTTGTTAATATCATAATTATCTCACCACACAGATTTATTAGAATGATGGGCTTTCAAAAAAGAAGGTTTTTTTCAAAAGTCAAAGTCGGGAGTAAAATATCTGATTGCAAAAATAATTTAAGATACAGAGAAAAGACTTTCTGTAAAAGTAGGAAAATTATTTTCTCTTGTGATAGGTAATATGTTAACTGATAACAACTGAAGGGCATACTGCAAGTGATGAAAACTTATTCAGAAATACAATGCTTTGTAAATCGAACCTTTTAAAAAGTCAATAAACGAACATATAACGTCCATATATGTCAAACTTTGCTGACTCCTCTTCCTGAGCTCTGAAATGAGAGCTCAGAAGTGGAAACAGAAGAGCAGTATTGGTGGCATCATCACTGTTACCACTGTTACAAGTATTTCAGGATTCAGGACAGTGTTTATGTCAAGTTGCACAAACAAAAAGAAAGGAAACCCACTGTTAGCTATAAAGTTGCACAGCAATTTTAACGTTAGGGTTTTTAATCAAGACAGCTCTCAACAAGCCCTCTCCGTATTTTGACAGTACTAGTTTTTATGGTTTTGGTCATGATCAAAAAACAACCCGTACCTTTTTGAGATGCCCTAATCGAAGTTTGAAAATTTCTTCCTGTTCATGATACTCTGCTAAAGTCAAACTGAAAAACAAAACAATCATATAATTAAAGCTTTTATATGATGGCAAACGAAGTAATAACATTCTTACTTAAATACCACAGTATATACAGTATCTGATATTGTCTACTACCACAATACTAGAAGCACATTTTTGAACCACCTGAACATCCTGGTTTCTAATTTCAGGGCCAAAACATACAGAATGCCTCTGCATCTGATAGTCTGGAACATTAACTGCCTTTCCCACATGACCATTCCTGTTCTCTCAGATAGCCTGTGAGATTACCTAGGTGCATCCTGAATCCTAACACAATCCCAGTATTTTAGTTGATATTACTCCACTCTTTCGTTCTCAACTCTAATATTTCAGAAAACGATTAGAGCATTAACATTGGTTTTCTGAGCTGTGATTTAAAGAAGGTAGTGCAAAACCATACATTGCAAGTTCATTAGCACCACATTTTGCATGACACCATAAATTCAGCTTTGAAATCACATGTGACTCTTTCGCTCATTCACTTTTCATCTTCCTTTTCTCCAAGACTTCTGGCTAACAGACTGTTAGACTTCTTCCCCCCTTTTAAACCTGAAGTTCACCATAGTTTTCGGAATTCTAACTCCTGTATTTACTGGGTCTCCAATGTTGTGAATTAAGGAACGTATCTTTTTAGAACAAAAACTGGTGGTCCTGAAGCTTTCGCAGAGCCCTTTCCACTCCTAATATTATAAATACTGAATTTTGCTGCCCATTTTCTGATTTGATCAGGATAGAACATGGATTCAACCAAATATGAGTGAAACTACTGGGTTCGTTTTTGACCACAGCAACTACATTTTCAAGAAACTGGAAACAGCTTCACAAGAGTGTAGTTATTTCATCAGCCTTCTGGTCTGTAACATATAGAAAACACTCAAATCAGGTGACAAAAGCACCCATCATCACATCCTGTCAGGATGTGAGAAGGAAGCAATCCTTTCTTTTACAAAGCATCATACAAAGTTACCCTGCATCTTTTTTTCCTGCTGGAAATCGAAGCAGTCATGTATTCCAGTAAACAGACATTCCCAAACACTCTGAAGGCAATAGAGTGAGGAAATTTGCCTCTCCAAAAAATGTTTCTTAGCACCAGATTTTGGGACCTAACATTTATATTCTTTTTCTAGCAAATTAAACAAATGTGAAATGGGGTGTCTCAATAGCCAGGAAAGCTGGCAATGCATTCTCTGTACAGTCCAAGCAATAGCAAGAAACTGAAGAAACAAATGTTCTGATTCCTGCTTTAATATACCTGCTAGAACTATCTAAGTGAGAAACAAGGCCCTGCTAGAGAACTCATAGCAACATCTCTGACACCTTTTCCATACTTCTGTTAAAACAGCAGATAATTCTAACATGTATTAAGTTCTCAGTTAAAAAAACCCAAAGGATCAATGTCAGTGCGTGCAAGGCTGAATATTGTTCTTTCCAGATTCTTGTCTGCAGTATAAATTACAGACCTGTACACTTCCAGAAACAGAGATAGTGAAGTTTGTCTTTCTCAGGAAGAAGCGTATGTGTTTAGGTGGCTTAGCAAAGCTGAGCCACAAGTAAAGCACACTGAAAATAAAGGTTTAGTCCATGACCTACCAGAATATTCAATGAACACTGAGAGCCCTAAAGCCATAGATCCCCTTAAAAACTAATGTACTATAGAAAATAATGTTCCTATTTATAAAACCTCAGATACCCACACAGTTATGACAAACTGCCTAGACAGCTCTAGCAAGTATTGCCTTTCAAAAAGTTCTAAAACAGCCCTCTTGAGCACAGAGCACAAGTTAGAGGTCATATTGAAAACATTAAGATTCAAAGTCACTCTTTCCATGTTTCTATGCTATATCCCAGTAAGTGACTGTTTTCCATTTTTCTATTTCCTTACAAATCTAACTCTATTAGAGGCACAGCATGATTCACAGCAATCTGAAACTGTCGTTACTGACCACCACATTTTGGAGGAAGGCATATAAAACATCGAACTGTACACAGATGTAGTCACTTTGGATTTTATTCATTTACTTATGAAAAACAAAACTATTCTCTCATATTCAGAAACATTCACTATTTTTTTAGGTTTATTATCTATAAATATACTGTATTTTATATTAAAATAGCACACAACAAATAGTAGTAAAACAATGACAGTGTGTATGCTCTTTTTCTGCCTACAGGCTACCAGCTCCCTGCACAGTTTGAAAACATCCCAGCAGCCAAGAGACTGTTTCCCATCAGCCCACCACTTTCTACCTGTACCCACACACCACACCTTTTGCAGGGCAGTGGCATGCTGGAGACACCTTCTGGAAACAGAATCAAAGAATCATGGAACAGTCTGGTTTGAAAGGGACCTTCAAGATCTAGTTCCACCCACCCTGCCATGGGCAGGGATGGTACCTACTAGATCAGGTTGCTCAGGCCCATCCAAGTCCCCTACAAAATGCCATCAATTTCCCTCAGAAGAGGGTGCTCCTCCATCACCTGTGACACACACAGATCTCAACAGATGTGGCGAGAGAAAGGCTGAGGAGCACAGGGGAGGGACATCAGCCAGAACCAGGCTGGTGCCATCTTAAGTTGGATAGTCAGGCCTGGGGCTAATCTCAGGAGCACTGGGGAAGCAGGGCAGCTGGGAGTACGACCATGCATCTTTTCTGCCCAAAATTACTGTGCAGTAAATGCTGTATTTTAACTGTCTGTGGCCAAGTACACTCTAAAATATGCAATGAATTCCTGAAATTCCCTAAAACACACTGGACTTATTCTGTGCATGCAGTATAATTTTCCTGTGATGGGTAGGGCCATAATGTGCCACTTTTCCTGGCTGCTGGAAGAAAGTGTACAGCTTTCCTTGCCTGAAAGGCTTACTTATCACCAATTCAAACCTTTTTTTTTTTTTTTTTTTTAAATTAGCAAAAATAGGCCTTTCAGTCACTTATGTTTTCATACCCAAATTCCAAAGGTTTTGACACAATATGCATGGGTAGACATAACCAGTCTTCTTTTCACTTCTTCCTCACAAGTTTGGACAAAACCTTCTTCTAAGACCAAAACATTCTTACTAGAGGGTACAGGATAAGACAACAAACCAAACTGGCCACGTGTTCCTTGGTTTTCACAATGACAACCGTGGTACATTTACAAGCATCTCTTCTCCCACCTTTTCCTAGTTGGAAAATCATCCTGGATACATAGGCACAGCAGAATACTGCCACACTCCCAAACAGCCATATATATATATATATACACACACATGCAATCCAAGTTTTTGGCCTCAATTTCCGAAGGTCTTTTCTTCTGGTTCAATGCTATTCTCGCTCTAGTTCCCCAAATTTCTACAAGGATGAACAAATACTGACCAAGTCAAAATCTTTCATGATGTCTTTTCACCCACTGTTTCCATGTTTGCCTTAGAAAGAGACTGCCTTAGGAAAGGAGCTGTCTTTATTTGTCCAGTAAAGCCCAGACACATTGTTGGCACTTCAGCCTGAAAAAGTTTCTGCAAATATTTTTATTTGTTCCATACAGAACAGAATGCTCTCTCTACATGATGCATTTGTTCAGCTACAGCTACGGTAACAAACTCTGCCAGCTCTCTCTATTCTCCTATTCCAAATTGCATGCAGGGACAAGGACACATGGAGGCTATCATGGAGGAACAGGGAAGCACTGGAAGAGGTGACGGGGAAGTGAATACAACTGAAACGGCTGAAGCTGCAGAGGAAGGACTACACCATCTAAACTAAATAAAACATTGGTCCTAGAAGTAATTGTCTAGTTTTCAAACAGATTTTTTCCAGAGGTAAGAAGGCAACCTCTACTTCAAATAGATGTTTTTTCTTTAAATAAATTTCAATTTATTCCTTTCATATAAGGCTAGTAAAATTACTTTGCTTAGTAGAAAAGGGAAAAGAAATTGAAACTACTTTTGAGTTTTTGCTTGGGCCACAGAAAGAGAAAGAATGATGAAAAGAGGAAGGCGGTGTTTAGACTTATCTGCTGCTTGTTACTTAAAACACCAACCCACCATTCACTCACAAGATCCTGGCAAGCGGGTCGCTTTAGACCAGTAACTTCAGTGCAAAAATTTTGCTTTTACATTTATATTGGAGACCACAGTATATTCAGCTAAACTGATGCCCATATTAAGAATGCCTCAGGCAACACCTCCAGTCTGTTTCAAAATAGTTGGCACCTGTCTTCAGAAAAAGCTGCAATACTACTGATTGCTACAAAGCTATAGATCATGTTGTCTTGTCAACAGCAGAAGCTGGAGACATTTTCTAAAGCAAACAATACAGTGGTAATGACACCTGTTGGTAACAACCTCTAGCAGCTTGTTTGCATGTTTAAAATAGACCTGCCTGATCACATGTATATATGCTGTACTGATTTACTACTGGTTTAACTCATTAATCTCAAGCAGCTCTGCATTTCCTCATGCTTCATATAAACAGAACCTTTTCCATTTGGCTATACTAATTAAGATCATTACTGTCAAAGTAATGCAACAACAGTGATAAGCACAATGTAGCAGGAGAGAATCGCATACAGCAGATGACAAATTTACTCTAAAATGGAAGTGCACAATTAATGCGCACTCAAAACATTTAATTCTGTACTGAGAAGTAGAGAGGAGTCAACACATAACACTACTATGCAAAGTTATAACAAATTCTAAATACAGACATTAAAAAACCCTTTCAAGGAAAGGCCTAAGAGCATAATGTGGCTAAACAATCCTGTGATCCCAGGATGCATTACAGATCTTCTCAAAGGTCTGCAACAAAATTGGTAAGCTTATCATACAGGCAAGTAATCTGGTATCTAGTTTATATAATTAACAAATCAGGACACTTAAAGGCACAACAGTTTTGATTCACTAACTGCTCACATTTATGCTAGCATTAAGATACAAGAGGGCAATTTTGATCATTCTCTTGGCAATTCCATAACCAGCACATTTTCATGTGTCATTTAACATGCAACTGGTTAAGACAAATGAAAATAATATCTGAAAAGTCTTTAGTAAACTGGAAATGATTTAACATCGTGTAACACCAGAAAATATTCTGAAGTTTATTACAAGGAATTCATCTTGTCCTAAAAACGTGTCCTCTTTATTTTTTCCAAAATTTTTATTTTATCACCTCTCCAAGTGGCAATAAGATTATGGTAATTCAACTGGCCAAAAGCTGGCACATAGGAAGTTCCATAATTTTTCAGGCCTTTTCCATTACTTAAATATTACCTTTAATAACAGGAGGGATTACTTTCAAATAAAAAGGTATTTTTAACATTACAGTAATATTTACCATACTATTCAGAAGTATTAATTACGGTCTAAGAAGATCACAAGCACTAAGCACTACTTATGAATCACACTGAGCAATGACCCTTCAGCTCTCTACCAAACACAGGAGTAACACTAACCAAGACTTGCTAACATTACCAGCCTTTACTACTGTATTTTCATTCTATTTTTGTCACAGCAAAACAACTCCACAATGTGAACTTTGAGAATTATGCATTATGCAAAACACATGCAGCTGTCTTCAACTCGATGGTCCAAAGATATGTATTCTACAGATCTAACCAGAGTAATGTATATATCCTCCACCCCTGGAGATATAAATTACTACCTCCACAAGTGAGAGGTGACAGGTGACCATGTTCAACACAGGTAGCTTACTTCTGCAAAGTAACATACATTAATTTGTTAGTCTTTTTAATCCTAGTTATTTACTTGTTATTTAAAAATAAACTATCAGCTGCAGCCTCCCAGTATCAAGGGCAGTAACAAGTACCTTCAAGCAGCAACTTCATAAAATATTCAAATTAAATGTCAAGAACACATCTCTCTGTGCCTTGAATTATACCATTTCTGTCTCCAGGAAAAAAAATGTCCCCCGAAGAAAGAGTGCTTTAATAGATCTCAATTTTTATGTTTCAATGACAAAAAATTTCAACCCTGTCAATATGTGAAACAGGATCACTAACTTCTGACAGTTGGTCTCAGGATCTAGCTTTCAGAAGGGGGAAAAAAGATATTTTTTCCATTTGTTTTTAGACATGTCTTGAAATACTAAAAGCTGAAAAAAAGCTTTTCTTGTCAACGAAATACTGTTACATGGAAAAAATAAAAATCTCTAACTAAAGGACAAGCTCTTATACCAATGGGGAAGAAGACAAGTTCAAGAGGTATCAATGACATTACAAGAGTAGGAAGCCAGGATAAGGACACTTCCAGATCAGGAAAACATAAGGAATATTGCACAAACACAGGATGGGCCTTTCTCTGGTGACTTTACCAAAAATAAATTGTGCAATTGTGCAACAGCTTCATAGACAGTGGTGCAAATTTCCCTAACATCAGCAAGTACTCAATGAGAATATAGCTGCTGAATATACTGAGTGCCTTTTTATGCTGTTATTTGAATAGAACACACACAGACAATATCTGAGAATTTATGTAAAAGAGTGATTGAAATGTTAAACTTACAGCTGTGGTAAATTGGGTCTAACAAAGGGATCGTTTTCTGCCCCATTCACAGCTTTATTTTTCCTCTGCTTGGGTTCAGAATTGGCAGATGGTGCCTGAGAATTATTTGTAGTTGGAGGCTTTCGCTTGGCCAGGAGCTTTCTTTGCCTTTCAATGTCTTCCCTTTGTTGATTCACCCATTCTTGCTGCCTGTAAACCCCAAAAAAAGCTTTATTAAAGTTTGATCAATTTGCATTTTTTAAAGAACTATCTTTTTAACTGGTAAGGCATTTAGAAATTTTAGAAAACTTACTGTATGCATGAAAATGCTTCATAGGAAAAAGAACACCAGTGCTCTTCATGAGGTGAAAAATTTTTGCTAAAGTTATGGCACAATTTACTTTTTAAATATGTGGTAGTTTGTTTTAGGGTTGTTTTGGTTTGGTTTTAAAAGGGTTATGCATGACCTCTGCACTAGTAAAAGAAAAAAAAAAAAATCTATCTGAGTTGGCTGATACCTTCTTTTATACCATCAAAAAACCCCCCATAACAGCATCAATAGAGAGTATATCTGATTTTTATAGGCCAAATACTGAATCTGATCTGACCATTGCCAAATAAGTCATCAGTTTGGTTGTTTGGCAATTACAATTTTTATGCAAAACACATCTACAGACTGTTATTAAGATTGTTTTAGAAAAACTATGTCCTAGGCAATCACATAATGCTAAGACTACATACTGCCCTTCAAAAACTAAAATCTTGATGAACTACGTTTTAAAGTATATGTATTTCTCTAGCTATATATCTATCCGTATCTCCGAAGATCGAATCACACTCGTTACCAAAGAACACCTTTTGAAGCACTGCACAATTATTTTACTACCACCTCCAACTGTGTCCCAGAGTCCTTTTCCTTGGTCTCATCTCTGCTGAAATATCTGCTAGTGCAGCTCTTTTCCAGGTAGTTGTTCTGCCCCATCCACTTGCACTGAACCCTACCTGAGGCTGCCAGATTTGTCACTCTTCCTTCATGGCACTTAGGAGCAGGATGCCTAAAAAAGCTGCTACTGTGATGATGCAGCACATCTATTGGACCAATGAGAACTTCACAGACCTCATCTGCCCAATGACCAATTTAGTTTTATAGCTCTTTCTACAAGCTGAGTTGAATAATTATGTGCTGCTTATTTACCACATTCATGCTTTTCTAAGGATAGTTAAAACCAAGTGTCTTTCAAAGACACCCAGCTTTAGTATTCCCTCAGCTGATAAATGGAGTTCTGTACTATATTCTCTGCCTTCAAAAGGTAAAGCAAAACACAACACAGGAAAAGCTGCTCCAATCTCAGAACATTAGTAATAAAAAAAATCCACTACAGGGAACTAACAATTAGTGAGAATTTTAAGAACGTTCACTAACTTCACAAGATTTTGAAATGCAAAGCCATCTGTCCACTGTTCAGTAAATGAAGCACCATGACGAACTGTTGTAAAATGCCCCAGGCGTAATCTGTCTTGCATGCTCTTCTCCCTGCTTGCCAGCTTCTCCTGTGTACTCTAAAAAAACAAAACAAAAAAAAATTCATATTTAGTAACACTAAAGTGTTCAAAAAGTCAATAAAACACGTTTTTTTTCTCCAATAGCCTCCTAAGGCAGGAACAAAAGGGGAGTAAATGAAAGCACTTTACTCCATTTACTCTAATTTCTGTGGAACTCAAACATCTGTAGTTGTCAGAATCAGTACCAGGAAGGAAGATTTATGCACCAAAAAAAAAGATATCTGAGTTTGGCTCAGTTTTCCTATAAAGTTCACTGCTCTTCATAATTAACAAAACACTTTATTTGTAAATACAGCAAAATGGGTGGAGCACCATCATCATAGATGCATATAATTGAGATTCTGTCTGTACATGTCCAATATAATAAATGAGCCAACTTAAGATATCAGAAAGAGTGCACCTACTACACTTAGCCTGGAAACTTCCTTGACAGAACATCTATGTTACTATTTGTACCAAACTGACTTGGGTCAGGGACTTCTGTGTGGGAGCACACTGTGGGGCAGGCTTAACTAACATTAAATAACATTAATTAGATTAACAATTCACTTGCAGTAGGAGAAGTAGATACCCTTCTCAGAACCAGTCACTGCTAGCACAAGAATCCTTGGGATGTGACAAACAACTGAATCTGCCTAGTCTCCTTCAGCAGAAGAAAGAGTGCTGTGAACACTTGATGGAAGGAAACTTCTTTAATTATTACAAATGCCTGCTTCATAAGAAATGCCTATGGCCCAAAATAACACACACACATGGAAAGTGAGAAGCTGACAGAAAAAAGTAACTTTGTGCAAACAGACTTCTAGACTGAAGAAGGGCCTGCATGGCCTTTCACAACAAGCAGCCCTTGTGATATTCTCAGTCTGAAGGTACCCACCTACTATCATGCTGAACAGATCTGATGCATCTTTTCCTTGTATTCCCTTCATGCCTCAACTTAAAAAGAACTGCAATAATTTATTTATGACATGCTAGTGAGAAAACTCTCCCTAATCCTCCAATGGCTCAGTTTGTGCCCTTGTATCTGACAGCAGCATCCAGCAGCTAGCATTAGGGAAGAGACCTGGCTGTTTATCTGAAACTTTTTTTGTATCCTAACTTGTAAGGCACCCATTTTCTATTCACCTTTTTAAATAAGGTTATTTTAAAGAAGAGGGAGAGAAACAAGGTATCTTTGTCTTTTAAGATTAAATATAATTGGTATTTAATTTGAAATAAGTATTTTTTCATAGTAGCATGAAGGTGAGCAGTCACCTTAATTTCCTTGTTTCCATTAATTCTGAGCTAACATGGCATTTTACATCAAAAATTATCTCAGTCACTTAAGTGTCTCACAGAAATACTTTATTAGTCTCCTCACCACAACAGATTATGTTCAGAAATTCTTTCATCCACTGTGATCTTGCTGTTTGTCCAAAAAATATGCCACATGCTAAATTCTTATCTTTTATGCATTGCTATAGGTGAATTACTTATGATGGGAATACCCTTAAATTAAAAAAGGCACATTTTCCATGATCTGAAAAAGGCTCAACATTTTATTTTGCCTATTCAGGTTTATAAAAACACGGCCAGATAGAGACCGCAGATATGAAGTTTCATTCTCAAGAGACTAATGTGAAAAAGCTGAAGTGAAAATGAAGGAATCATAATGTAATTCTACAGTAATCTCCCAGTTTTTATCACAAAGATTTTAAAAGTAGTAATCTTACCTTTTCAATTAGAAGCTTCTTGCTCATTGAAATACATTTGTTTAACCTTTCTTTATATTTTTCAAGTAGCTTTTGTTGTTCATCTATTTGTCTTCTAAGATCACAGTTAGCCTAACAAATATATACAAAATATGAAAAGATATATTTAAACACAAATTTTTT
Source organism: Acropternis orthonyx (assembly GCA_035583155.1). NCBI lineage: Eukaryota > Metazoa > Chordata > Aves > Passeriformes > Rhinocryptidae > Acropternis > Acropternis orthonyx. The sequence goes on from JAWWEU010000163.1 coordinate 20,563,529, forward strand.
AATCAGCTCTCACAGAAAATAGAGGTATCTACCTTCACATGACTAAAGTAAGGAACGTGCACAGACACATCTATCTATTTACAAAAATTTCATTTCACAGGTCTATCCCAATCTGTTAGAAGCATGCCTTGCTTCCTTTTTTACTGTCTTTACACTGTCCTGCATTCTGTATTACAAAGCATTCAGCATATAAATAATATATAAAAGCCCTGAACCTCCCTCTTTTCCAGCTCTCCGGTGTTAAACTGGAAGTTTAATTTTAGCTCCAGATCCTTTATATCTGATTGCTGAAGTCATGTGAAATCCTAACATTTTTAATTTAAAAAGAAGCAAAACCACCACAATGATAAAAGTTTCAATCATCTGAGTAGGAAGTTTAACAAGTTCCCTATGTTCCAATTACATTTAACCTACTATCTTAAAAATCCCACAACAGTATTATTTTGATTAAAAGAAGATTTTTTTTAAAAGGGCGGGTTGTCTGTTCCACACTGTTGAACATGTGTTAAAACTGTCTACATGTACAACTTCACAATATATGATTGCATGGGTTAATATTTTAATGCATTGTACATAGGTGATGTACACATATCAACACTGAACAGACTACAGCTTGTGAACACAGGTTTCTTGCGTATTTCCAACACTTGTTTCAAGAGCACAAGCATTAAGGGGTTTTTTTTCAGAAAACTTAAGAGCACAGTACAGCATAGTTTTCTTATCAAAAGTAGTTATTTATTGCTGTAATAATTTCTGTCATAATCACTTCCATTCTGAAACTGTCAACAGTTGTTCCACTGGTAACTGCTATTCACCATCAGAACAACCAAAAGACACCCGTTAAGTGAAACTGTAATATGAATTTAAGGAATTAATCACCTGCCTGCAAATTGCATCAGTTTTCTTTGCACCTTCAGGAAGTCTATAACATATTTACTCACTAACAAGTCATAGCACAGAAGCTGAAAAAACACCTTATGCATTTCATTATATAGACTTCTTAGAGTAAAAAAAAATAAATTACAGAAATTAAAAACTTGCTATACCTTTTAATTTAGGTAACTCTACAGTAATTTAAAAAAAAATTAAAATATTTGCCTCATATTCACTCGCTGTTGTTCTGAATAAATAACCTTTACCCCATGTCTAACACTTACCCTGAGTAAGTCATCTATACGACCTTCTTTCTTTTCCAAGTCTTGATTTTTATTACTTTCTAGTGCAGCTAATTTCAGCATTGTGAGATCAGTCTAAAAAGAACATTTTCAAATATTTATCCTTTAACAACTACAGCATTATTTTTCTCATGTTTGTTAGGCAGGGAAATAAACTAGTTTAAAACATTCAACAAGACCAGCACATTTTATTTTTATGTGTTTTGGAAGTGTCATGGAAGGTTCTTATTCAAAACTGCTCTCCCTCTTCAAGAGGGCGACTGTGAACAGCTGGGACAAACCACTAATAGTATTAAAAGATTTCATTACTAATTGAGAAGTTACTGTTTGTTATGGGTTTAAAATCTTGGAATTTTTCTTTCATCTACCAACCCTGCACCTCAGAGGAATCACCCTCTGTCTCC